>JAXDDW010000098.1:1215000-1904326 GCA_034670385.1 Hoplostethus mediterraneus
GGAGCAGAAAGACATTTCCCATTGCTTTCTCCTCGCATACACAACAGAAAAACGCACACACCCCGACACCAGGGGGGGGCCTCCCCAACACACGTTTCCAATGGCACACAATGGAAGCCAATAGGAAAGACTTCCCTTCCAAGATGGGATATTTACCAACTGTGACATTTACTCTTAACAGCCAACATAACAGCCAAAAAATAAAAGCAAATTACAATACTTTAGGGAGCTTACGTCCTCGGTTGACACCTTTAACAGACTAGAGGCGCCAAATGACGGAATTTCAGGAAATGACAATTACCTGAAAATCTGCCGCAGACCAATTGGGTGATAAAGACATTAGGAGGTATTAGGGGAAAAGGATACAACAAGTGTGGCGGATATAAAGACCTCTGCCGCTCAATCTAAACAGCTTGTGACGCGGCGTGGAAAATGTCTTTGTTGCGGTATTAAGCAGAGGATAGTAGGATTGGATAGGTGAGGAGAGGGTGAGGAGAGAAGAGAAGAGAAGGCACTGAGGAAGATGGATCATGGGGGTGACGGGGGATGGAGAGAAGAGGATAGCGGGGCACGGAGGGGGGGATAATCCCGGTGACTGGAGCTGTGTTGCGCTCGCTGGGGAGGGGATCTCTGTCTCTCCTTAACTGGATTTGGGTGAGCTGCTGTTTATCGGCCTATGAGTCGCCGAGCGGTCCCTCTCCGCTGTCAAAACCAGCCTAATCTAATCAGGAGACATTTCAGCCATTTGCTTTCAACAAGCCAGAGTGCAAGAGTGCATAGAGGAAGTGTGTGTGTGTGTGTGTGTGTGTGTGTGTGTGTGTGTGTGTGTGTGTGTGTGTGTGTGTGTGTTTACGCGTGGACTGAAGGGGGTCGGCGACAACAGTGGTTTTTACATCGTGGGGTTTAGCAGCTAGCGGTAGGATTTGGGGGAGTCTGCACTCCGGATGCGGGGACCCCATTGTGTGCGGCGGGGCTGGCTAATCTTCATTACCGCACACAATGACGGGGCAGAGAGAATGGGGGGGCCCCCCGGCTGGAAAAGGCACAGAGAAACAAAAGAGTGGCGAGGAGAGGAAAAAGAGAGAGAGAGAGAGAGAGAGGAGAGGGAGGGAGGGAGGAGGGCCGGGAAAATAACAGAAGGGAGAGAGAAAAAGAGGGGAGAGAGATAAAGGGAACAGCGAAGCGGAAAAACTCCGCTTCCTCCTCGTACGGTGCCAGTCAAAAAAAAGGGGGCGCTCGGCACCCGGCTCACGTCCGCGAACCGCGAAGTGCGCCCCGCACCGATAAGAGCCAAAGCGGGTTCATTCTTACACGGTTCTCTCCTGAATGAGAAAAAAAAAAAAAAAACACCTTGGTATTTTGCCGGTAGCCTTGCCAGTAGCCGTGCAGGTGTTGTGTAACACTCCAGGGTCCGCAGTCTCCAGGCCGCTCGTTACAACACCGACTGGAAGGTTAACGTGAATGGCAAAACCGAGTCGGCGGGCACGGCCCCCCCCCCCCCCCCCCCCCCCCCGCAAGGTCAAACGAAACGAGCAAGGCGGTTAGCGCAGGGGGGGTCAGAGATGTGTCGTGTTTCTTGTGTGTTTCGCATGCAGCAAGAGTGTGTGCATGTGTACAGTATATGCTAGTGACTTTATATGTGTGTGTGTGTGTGTGTGTGTGTGTGTGTGTGTGTGTGTGTGTGTGCAAGGCTGAGCAAACAGGAGGCAGGGCTCTGTCGTTCCGTCTTTCTTCCCGCAGCGACGCTTTCAAAACAAACCTGAGCGACGAAGATTAGCCCAAGCTGCTTAAAATATTGAAAGACGTCTCCCCGTCGCCGCTGCGGGCTCTCCTCCAAGAGATAGTGTGTGTGCGCGTGTGTGTGTGTGTGCGTGTGAGTTTAGGTTGTGTGCGAGAACGGGCGGAGGCAGCGCGGCAGACTGAACTCGCTCACCCCTCTCCGCCGAGCGTCTGGCTTTTCAGCAGGAAACTCAAGCGGAGTGCGAGCACTTTTCACCCCAATTTCATCCTGACAATGTAAGTCTGCTCAGTGGAGGGGGAAAGAGGGCAGCTAGAATCACTAAGAAAGGTGTTAGGAACTCATTGACTTTGGCCTCTACGCCTGCATGTGTCTATGTGTGTGTGTGTGTGTGTGTGTGTGTGTGTGTGTGGGTTCTTGCACTCCTATCCTTATAAGGCCCAGGAGGACAGCATTCATTTTGAATGTGATTATAGGGCAAAGAGTTTAGGCCAGAATTAGCATTACGTCAAGATTTGGGTTAGAGGTTAGGAGTTGGGGAATTCACGCGCTTTAAATTAATGGAAGGTCATAATTACAGTAATGCAAACGTGTGCGTGTGTTTGTGTGTGTGTGTGTCAGTGTGTGTGTGTGTGTGTGTGTAGTGAGGTGGTTTGTTTGGAAGACGCACTCTTGCAACCTGCTCCAACTGCACCTTGCAGAGAAAAAGGGGGCACTTTTCTGAGTGCCACACACACATGCATGCACACAGATGCATGCGCACACACAACAAACATGCATACACACACAACACACACATGTGCACACACACATGTGCACACACACATATATACACGCGATGCTGCCTTATAAACTCTGTCACTTAATTTCTCTGTGTCTCGCTCTCTCTTGCTTACACACACACACACACACACACACACCAGTGAAAATTATTGATGTGCTCTCTTATAAAACAGTGGCTGGTCCCTAAAGTATTCCTGGCAACATCACGGGCTGAAAATAGCTTCCGACCCAAATAACTTTCCCCGCTGGAACAGAGAAGGAGCCAGACCACAGCCACCGGCGACTGGCTTTACTAATTGGCATCATTTTACAATGAAATAATATCTGGGGCAATAGACTGAATAGCGCATAGCAGTAAACTATGAGAGTTGGAGGGTACACTGTCTAGCCACACAAATACTTGCACTCGGACAAGCAGGGGGCGATTTGAGTGGAGACGACATGGGAATTTAGTTAAAAGTGAAAAAGAAAAACTACAGCAGCTACAGTCGGGGTTCAGCTGTTTTTATGTCACACACCTGCTTTGGCGGCCCATGGATCCCCATATGAGAAGACTTGATTTAGTATTGAACTGGAGAACTGTCTGCACTGTACATGGGGAGATAAGTCATGAGAGTGAAACCTATGATTAAAATACATTCTCTATTTGGGATAAATTCTAGCTAACAAAATGAAAATGTTCGTCATTTTGCTGACGACTCTCTACTGATCTACGGGACGCATTACACACACTCAGGTGAGTACGCTTGCACTTGCACACACACACATACAACCGCAGATGCCTGCAGCAATGCAGATGGTAGGAAATCGCTTTCTTTTTTTTTTGGAGATACAGACGAACATCTTGCATACAAAAGAAATCTACTTTTCAGGTGCCCCGGTGGCCCACCGAGTAGGGCATGCACCACAAGGCTCAGTCCTTTCTGCAGCCGACCTGGGTTCGTATCCATTTGTTGCATGTCTTACCCCCCATACTTTCCTGTCTCACTATCTCTATTATCTCTACTATCAAAAAAGGCATAAAAGCCCAAAAATATATCTTTAAAAAAAAGTTCAACAGAGGACAAAAGTTAAACAGCCTTACAGTCAGATTCGCCACATGGCTTTAGCGTGGGATTCACCGGCCCTGGGGTTACGTCAACCTACCAGATACCACCCAAACGCTAACATGGAAAACACCAAAACTGGAAGTACAGTTCACATGGAGCAGTGAATTGCACACATACACACACAGACAGTGCACAGAGAGAGCGAGAGCAAGGGGGACGTCAACACAGATGTCTTTTGGCAGCCCCAATTCTTAATTAGCGCCAGAAGATTCATCTAATCAAAGGGTTGCCAGCCCATCATTACGGCTAAAACACACACCTCTCTTCACATACCAAAAGAGAACAATGGGAAAGCAGAGGTGCTCCGTCACACTGATAAATGGCTCTTCCCATAGGTCTCATTAAATCACTCAAGGGCACTTCCCAGGCCGTTTTAAGAGTTAAGCAGAGTGGAAAATCATCTCACCTCTCTCTCTGTCTATACACTCTCTTTTCCCGATACTCATTCGACCTATATCCTCTGCGGGTTTATGTCAAAATAATAATTTTTGTAGTTTTTTTTTTCGGGCTTTGGCATAGGCCGGTCCCAAATCAAACCAAACCGGCCTACGAGTCATATCTTATTCAAGCGACTTGCAGCCCTGCAGGGACGACCGAAACTATATGACACAGCCAATTGCTTTAGATACCAATACCTTTGGGGTATTTTGGGACTTTCCAGTGAATTTACATCTATCTTTCCAGTGAAAGGCACTACATTCATCTAGCCCTCACTATCCTTTCCATCTGGTTGTCTGCTCTATCTGTCTCTGTAGTCCTCGTCCTATCCCCGGTATGGGGCCTGTCAAAGAGGACGGGGATGTCGAGCAGTGCTGAGAGACAGAGGGCGAGAGAGAGAGAGAGAGAGGAAAACAGAGATAGGTAGATAGAGGAGGGAAAGGTACAAAGGAAGCGACCAGGAAGAGGAAAAGATGGAGGTGGGATGGAAAAGCAGGACAGAGGGTTTTTGACGGCGGAGAGAGGGACAGCGAGAGGTACTGACACACCGGTCGGCTGCCTTGGGAGCTTCTTGGGAGCGATGAAAAGCAGCAACCAGAGCAGATGGAAAAACACCACCAGCTTTGCATGTTGGACAACTGCAGCTGAGTCCTGAGGGCTGCATGCAAAGCACACACACACACACACACACACACACACCTGCCTGCACACACACTTGCAAATACACACAAACCTGTTGGTACTTACACAACTGCAACAGAACAAACCTGATAACTGGCATTATTATGGCACCCTAAATACTACAACAACCTACAGCAACCTACAACAACCAAGGTCTGCACTGGCAATTCAGCTGTGATCTTTGCCAGTGACTGTCTTGGTTTATAAACTATCCGACTGGTTTCAGAGCACGGCACGTCCTTGTGGCTGTCACCGCCGAGAGCTCAGGGCCGTGATTGATGACTGGCTTTGGATGACAACAACAAGCAGTGGTGTTTACTCAGGGTAAATTGCCCTTGTCTCTCGTCCCTTTTCTAAAGCCTGTTCCATCTCTCTCTCTCTCTCTCTCTATCTCTCAGTCTCTGGTCAGGGGATGGTCCACATGGCTGGCTCTCTGGTTTCTGGATGGCTATGAAGTCCCATGGGGTGGGATTAGCCTCCCAGACTGACAGCTAAACAAACAAATAGGCCAAAGCGGGCCTTCTGCTTGCCAAGGCTGCCTAGCAACAGGTAGGCAGCAGAATGGGCTGTTATGCTTGGTATGTCACCGCCAATGGGACACACACGTTTTAAAATGCCTGGACATTGTTTGAATGTGTAGGCATTATCAGAATGTACCAACGAGCCAATGGCTTTCCTAATATCGGAGCAGGCTGCGGGATTAAACAAACGGTGGGCCAAGTAAGAAGACACTAAGTAACCAAGACAACCGCGCATCACTCGGAGCCTTTTACACTGTTGTTCAGCATTGTGCCAATTTTTGATTGCGTAACTCTCCTAGCGCAACATTCTGAGAAAAACTGACTTTAAATAAGGGTTGGATCAGGGCAAATCAAACGAGGCGATACTCGAGCCGTGACTCTTTGTCAAAACTCTGTTCTCAGAATATGTCAGAGAGAGAGAGAGAGAAGAGAGACATTCACGAGATAAAGAGAGAGAGAGAGACAGTCCGGTAGTGATTCAAAACATAAAACGAATGCCTGAGACTTCGCTGAGACTTCTCCCCCCTTTTCTTTTCTCTCTCCTCCCTGCGGTTGCCAAGCCGGATGGCAGCAGCGAAGCATGTCGGATCACTGTAAGGCACTGTAACGGCTTCCCGATTTCGCCTCAAATGATGTGCAAGTCATTGCCAAGCCATGTGTGCTGGTGTGAGGCGAAAAAAAATGACTGGCTCCTCTTCTCGCTGTTAATCAAACCTGGGGTGGCAGAGCGCTTCACAGACGGAAGCCATACATAAAGATGTGCTTGTTCACCACGCTTCACCCCCCCCCCCCCCCAAAAGCCTCTTTCTCCTACACCACCTCCTCTATCACCTCCCCTGCCTCCTCCCTCTCATCCCCGTCTCTCCGGGAGGCAGCTGACGGCCAGTCACCGAGGCGTCAGACAAAAGAATACATCCTCCCCCCCCGGCCTCTCTTTCATCAGCGCTTCCCACCTTTTCATCAATGCCCATAAAGCAATAGCGGGCACCTATCACCGCCGATCACATCCCGGCTGTCTGACTGATGAGACAGAGGTAGCGGAGTTCACTCGACGTTCGCGTGGCAGAATGGATGTTACTGGGTCAGGGGGTCGCTCACACATCTCACACACACACACACACACACACGCACACATTAATTTCATCCATACAAGAGTCGTGCACCAGTGCATGCATGCACACCTGCACAGATACACAAATACACACATGCATACACACCAGAAACACACATACATACACATGAACAGTGTTACTGTTACAACTGCTAGCAAGCCAACAAACAGGAAGCACTGCCTGCTGCTGCTTAGGAGCCAAATTGAGTTTTTGCTGTTACTGTTCATTTGTCTGTTTGTACTAATTGGATAAACTCCACTCTATTATCGAAGCCCTTTCCTTGTAAACACACGCCCCTTTTTTTCTCAGAACTGACGCGCCGCGTAATGAGCTCGTGGCTGCGTACACTCGAGGCGTCCGGCAGGAGATCTTGGACGGTGCGCCACCACCACCACCACAAAGGCTCCCTTTCACGCCCAGGGTGCATCATGGGTTGAGCCGTGTCAAATAGATTCTACGTGGGGCTCCGTCTCTTCAAGGTCTTTTGAGGATGTAGTTAGAGGCAAGCAAATGCAGCACCAGTGCCAAATGCATTTCATGTATAGAGCATCATGAGGTAGCACACGCTCATCCAGGCAAAGACTTTGAGGACGTCAGCAAATTAATTGCAGTGAGAAAAAAAAAGAGTAACGGTGTGATCAGTGTGTGAAACATTATTGTAATAACCAATAATGAAAAAAATGAAAACATATATGAGTCACCTAACACATAGGGCGTTCTATCTTTGAATAGCCAGGTAGCACTACTACAGGTTAAAACAGAGGGCAGGGAGTTCCTCTGCTCTCCTGACTGGGATGAGACAGCAGCATCACCGCCTCGCGGTCCATCGCACCTTGAGAGGCGTTCATGAAAACGAGAGCATCTTTTAATTAGACTGAAAGGGAATTAACTGTGTTTTACTTTGGGGAGCATCCAACCTTGATTTCAGGATTGCCGTGTCAAATACTTACAGCTGATTTGACAGTTTAATAAAAGGCGAGGGAAGGCAAAGCTCTTTTGAGGCAACTAAGATTCATCCCAAGTTTGTTCATCCTTCTTAGCCACTTTATCCTCGAGAATCAGGCTGAGGCATCTCGAAGCGGCCTGTCATGGCCTCACTCAACTGGGCTGAAATGAACTGGCTTGGTTACCTATTTGATTTGACTTGCATGTAAAAGCAGCAACGGTTGTACAAAAATATGAGCGCGCTTGTGAGGTTGACTGGTTTTACAACTCCTCCACTATAAAGATTTTATACAACATCAATAACACAATTTACAGCGGGCACCTACACTTCATTGTTAGCATTGGATCTCTACGAAGTGAGCGAAAGTGACTTGGGCCGCTGTGTTGCAACGGCTGATCGTCCTCGGATAGGAATTCAGCAGCGTAGTGTAGAGGAACCACACACACACACACACACAAGTCCTGCGCTTACACAACAGCCCTGCAGAGATCAAAAATCCATAGTGTGCTGATTCTATATGAGGAAAGCAGCGAGAGAGAGAGAGAGAGAGAGAGAGAGAGAGAGAGAGAGAGAGAGACAGGAGGAGGGGGCCGGTTGGCTGCGCTCCCCAGCCTGCCTGCTGTGTGTCAGAAAGCAGCTGTGGCCTACTGAGGATTACATAACATACTGAGACATATGCACGGACACATATGGATGTGCGCACGCACACACACACACACACACACACACACTTACTCACACATACATCCTCCTCTCCAGCCCTCCTCATCCAAGAGGACGCCGACAGAAAGAACCGGCACACAAAAAAAGGAAACACTTCCCATCCATTTGCATTCCCTACTCCTTCCTCCTCTTCTTCGGGACACCACAGCTCTTTACCCCCCCCGATCTTCTCTGACTGTCTATCTGTGTATACGCATTGCTCCTGCGGGGGGTTCGAGCCCACCGGACTGTGAAATGCGAAACCCTGCAGCGGGGAGAAATGTGCATGCTCGGCAACTTCCCTCCACCTCGCCGTCGTCCTCCCCCAGACGGCGCTGCTGCTGCTGCTGCTGCTGCTGCTGCTGCTGCTGTTGCTGCTGCTGAAGCCGTTGCATGGGGCACACACGTGTGTAGACGGATGCATTCGCGTGCAAGGAAATGTAAATGGACGTATCTAAGCATACA
The DNA here is from genome assembly GCA_034670385.1 of Hoplostethus mediterraneus. Taxonomy (NCBI): domain Eukaryota; kingdom Metazoa; phylum Chordata; class Actinopteri; order Trachichthyiformes; family Trachichthyidae; genus Hoplostethus; species Hoplostethus mediterraneus. The sequence continues at coordinate 1,223,496 of JAXDDW010000098.1, forward strand.
GGCTGCACAGTATGGAGGTCGTACTTGAGCAACAAGCTGCTACGGCCACGTTTAGATACACTGAAGTCATGTCAGATTTGTCCACAAGCACCTATAGACGCCTGTAATGCATTGTGCAGCAACATACAGCCATTTTGCTTGGGTAGGCATCAATACACTGGGCAGGCATGCTGTGTGTGTGTGTGTGTGTGCTAGTGTGCGCTTGAACCCTGAGGGACTAGATGTGTTGGAGTGTGTCCCGAGGTCAATGACAGACGAGCCAATCGTGGTGTCCTGTTACATTCTACCCATCAGGGTCAAGCGCTGGGGAGGGAGGGCGCATCATCCAATGGAGCCTGAAGGCAGCTGGAAAAATCCTATCAATTCAGCCTGAAAGTCAATCTTTTACACTACAGTGACTACCTGTACCAAGATGCCAAGAAGCCAAGTGATGCTTTACCGAGGCCAATGCAAGCAAAAAGCAATGAAATGCACACAAAAACAGGTGGAAACAGCAGCGCAGACGGCGAGCCACATCTGCAAAAACAACGCCGATGCGAGTCGTATTCCAGTCAGTCCTGCTGTTTGTTCCAACTCAGAACCACCGACTGTATTGGGATTTGGAACCGAGACATCGCAGTTCAGTTAGGTTCAATAATGCAACAAATAACAGCCCCAAATGTACCATCTGCAGACCTCCAAAACACTTTCCTCTTCTTCCACTCCCCATCCCCCTATAACCATCTGAATCATGCCTCACAGACAGCAACAGGGGACACAGTCATCATTCTTGCCATTGCATCTCAGGGAGCCATTTAGGGCCGACTACAACGGCCTCCTATCTCGCCATCAGACCCCATAAAAGCATCACATCTGAATTGTGCCTTGAATACAGAGGGGATTGCTTTCGACCATAGGTCTCTGCTGTAGACAGAGCTTTTAAAGCGAGCCACAAGTCATAATTCCTGTCTTGAGGAGGGCCCAACGGAATCTTCATATCCCTACAATGAACAGGGGCTGGCTTTGCCAAAAAAACATCTCTGGGCTTAAAGTCCAAACTCCTGAGGAGGACACAATCGCGATCTTCACATCCCGGCAGTACACAGAACAAGGGTGGCTTTGCCGAAAACCTTTTTTTTACCGCTTAGATGTTTGTAATGGGACACAGGACTAACTAGGCTCAAGATCCTTTAGAGAAAAACATCCCATTAGTTAGAAAGTAGCTTTTGAAAATGTGCACAAATGTGACACAGCGGTTAAAGCAAACAAACAGCACTATGCAGCATTTAATTTAACAAGTGTCTTTAGAAATGTCCTGTCCTGTTTTGAATGATGGTAAACAAACATCTTTTTGTGCAATGAAAAGAGAAAGCAGGAGAAAACAAATAAGATGTGCTTGGGAAGTATCCAGCGAGTATGTCCATCGAGTGTGGATAAAAAAAAGTGTCACCTACTCTTTCAAAATAAGAGATCAGATTGTCACACTTTCTAACAGATGATAGGTAAGTAAATCATCAATGATGAACTTCTGGTGTATTGCCATTTGAAAATGAGCCCTTCACTTTTTTTTTTTTTTTGGGAGGTGACAGAGTGCAGACAGTCATTCTAGACCAGCTTCAGTCCGGTAGGATGAGAGCCTTTCCATCCATACCTACACAGCCATGAAGCATTGGTATGCTATGTTAGATATATGAGAGATATGAACTGCATACTGTGATATAGACCCCTGGTATTTACAATTCACTGACAGTGAAGGGGTGGGGGTAGGGTAAGGGGTAGTAGTTGGAGACTTCTTATGAAAGGATGCGTCAGTGTCTAACAGTAGGATGCCAATTAGACTGACCACAACGACTGGATTCGTCGTCACGCACCGTCTCTCTCTCTCTCTCTCTCTCTCTCTCTCTCTCTCTCTCTTTACGCATGGGACTAGGGAGACGTTGGTGGGGGGGGTGGGGCTGAAGCTCACATCGCATGAACAATACAGGCATCAAATTTCCATGCGATGATTTTTGCCGGCTCAGTCAAGTGCAGCAGGAAAGCGTTATCACCACCAGCAGCAGCAGCAGCAATGCAGGTGGGCCTGGGAAAAAAGGAGGGTTCTTTAAAGGGTTCTAGTGGTCCTGTAGAGAACCGTAATGACCCTCTGGTTAATTAGGATTAAAAAAAAGGAAAATCAGACAGAAAAATCCCAAAAACTTTAATATTGCAGATTTTGAACATTTCATGCATTCTTACAAAGGTTCTTCACAGCACTATAAATGTTTTATGCAGACCCATTTGAACCTGAACAGGTTCTTTATAGCACCAAAAGGGGGTTCTGCTATGGTCCAAGCCTCAAGAAACATTACCTGATACTATATAGAACCCATTTTGCTAAAAGTGTTAAAACACACGAAAATGATATTCAGGATTACAAGCCTTAACACACGCTCACACACAGCACTGTGTCTTATGCAACTTTATAGTAATTGGTAACACAAAAGAGAGAGAGAGACAGCGGTAGTGTTTCAGAGAGGAAAATAACTGAGAGCAGAGTAATGGCCATGCAAAGTGCCGGCGCGTCTCCCCACGCATCCATCACCATGTGGCTGCGTGGACTCCCTTGTGTTTTCGCTCATTTTCCTCCATATTCGTCCAATGAACTTGCAAAGGAGAAGAAGTGGGCAAAATGTGGAAGCGAAATCACAAATATTCCACTCATGACAGCTAATTCTGCACCGCGTGTTACCGTGCCACATTTTCCACCGCATTCAAATGTGGTACAAAGACAGACATGTTAGGGTATCTATTATAAATAAGAACAGGGAGCCTTTCTTCATGCCGGGGTGTTTCTAAAGTCTGAGTAATCTGGCGGAGGCAGATGTATTATTCACGACCAATTCGATCTTTATTATGGGATTCAGATCTTCATCTTCCCAAATCGCATTTGACAGCTTTATTACGCGCAGGGTTAAAACGCCGGCGTGCGTTCACGTCCAACCCACACTGCTATCTATCTCAGTTTTTTTTAACATGTGAGTGATATAAACCATTTGATCTCCTTATCTCTGTCTGGATTAGATAGATCCACGATCGGGGGAAAAGTTGACGCCTGCATCCCAAGTCGTCAAACCATCAGCGGGTCAAGATTGTAGCTCTAAAATTAGGGTTTTTTATAGAGGCTATAACGAAAAGTTAGACTTTACCTGCTGCCAATTTTCCTCCAGCGAAGGCATGGCAGAGAAGTAGCCGGTGTCGTGGACGAGCTGAAGTTCCTGAAAGATACTATGGTTCGCCAAGACATCCATGGTGACGCTCGGTTATGGAAAACAAGAAAGATCCACAAAAAAAATATACCTCCTTCTTGGCTGTGTCAAATTTCTACATCCACTTCTTTCACATTAGTCCATAAGGGAGAATGAATTGCTCAGTATATTCAGGGGCGGTTAGGCTATTAAAGGTCCTGCGCGCATTATCGGACTTTGTGCGTAAAAGAGGCTGGAGGTGATAGAGGCTCCATGCGTGTCCCTATTGCCAAAATAGACACTGATAGGGAGCCAAAGGAGGGGAGGGGTCTGGTAAATGAGAGGGCGTGGCACTGTTTGTCAATCAACTCCCCCTTGCGCGCCCGTACAAGGCGAGTGGGCGGTTCGCGCGCGGTGACAGCGGCGGTGGAGTGTGGAGAGGCGGGGCTAGGCAAATCTCCGGTCTGGGATAGGCTCTCCCGCCGTGTCACTCACGCCAAATATGGCCTCGATAGGTGAGCTATTTATGGATGGGTATATTAGATTTGGAAGAAGGTCTGAAAGGCTAGTCGGAGAGGAGAAGCCGTGGTGTAAGCATCGAGTACAGACAGGAGCTGGAAAAAAATCATTAATGCTAGAATATATTGTTCCATGCTCTAAATCTGAAATTGTAATGAGATAAATGATGCTTAGTTATAATATGGTTATAACTTGGTTATAACGGTAGGATCACCTGCTCACAATCCACTATAATATTCCTCTAATTGAGTTTAAAGTGACCTTATAGTGCTTTATGGTATTTTTATCTCCTAGAATATTCTTATAATATCCATATAGAGCTTTAAAGTGTGTCTATGGTATTCATTAACGACTTAATGTGACCTTATCGTGCTTTAAAATAGATTTGTAATCTACTGTAGCACTATATGATATGATATTTGTATAATGTCTGTCTGAAATCTCTTATAGGATAACTACAGTTTGTTTTCATAGTGGTAAATAGACAATAAAAAAGGTAAGGTACTTTAAAAGTTGTCAATACTGTAAAAAAAAAAACATAAGTTGTGCGGGGGGATAAGCTTATAATACTGACCTACATTGATAGAAAGCAGCCTGCAGACCTACTGTACGCAGCCTGCAGAGTGCTGTAAGTACAGCAAAAAAAAAAATCTGCTGTGTGCGGAATGATAAATAAGTAGCAGCAAAATCTACTTTGATACGTCTTATTCGGTGGTGTGAGTAATGCCACTTATTCGCTCGCTCCATGTAAGCCAGCAAAATCGCACACTTCCATGCACGCACAATAGCACTCTCTCTTTCTTTTCCCTGTCACACACGCACACACACACACACACACACACGCACAGACACACACAGTGAGCGTTGTAGTTGTAATCTCATTACAGAGCTAGGGGAGGCTGGCCCTGGGCCCTGGCTATGCGATTTACACATGGCATTTTGGGAGGGAGAGCTCAGCTCAGACAGCCGATGAAGCTCCCGCTGACATTTATCCATTTGACATAACTCTCTCTCTCTCTCTCTCTCTCTCTCTCTCTCTCCGTCTGTATCTCTTGTTTTCTCTCTCTTTCTGTCCCTCTACCCCCCCTCTCTGTCTGTTGCTCTACCTTCTACTTCTCTCTCTGTCTTTCTCTATCTCTATTACCTCTATCTCCTTCTCTCTCAGTCTCAGTCTCCCTCTCTTTCTGTCTCTCTCTCTCTCTCTCTCTGTGTCTATATCTCTCTCTATCCCCCTTCTCCCCCCCCCACCCCCCCGTAATCCTGTAACACAGACCTATATTTCACGACCTGAGCGTTCAGCGGGAATCGAGTATGGGGAGATAAGACAGAAGGAAAACAAAAACGACAGAGACGTAAATGTACAGTCAACACCATCAAGAGAAACAAACCGAGAAGAGAAGAGAAAAAAACAACAACCCGGCATGGCAGAGCACCGCTTAGCCTATATCTCCACGTGGCTGACCGAAGCGTAAAAACATTTAACGGATAATTTCTGTTATTTTCATGTGACGTTCAGCTGGTTCTTTGGCCTGTGGGCTGTATAGTGTAAGAACTAGGTGGTTTTCTGGTTTACAGTTGGTCACTCCTAAATAAAATAAATAGGAGTTGTTGGGGCACGTTTAATCTTTTTTGAAAAACATAAATGATCTGATCAATGATCAATGATGTAAAGTGATTTGACTCCCATTTGACTCCCACTCCCGATGACTCCCATTCATTTGGCATTATTTTTGTCGGTTTGTGTGGCCACTACCAGAGAACCAAATCCTACATTTGACTACTTAGACTGCTTTAAAGCTGAAGAACCACCTGAACATCACATAACAGGAATTACCCTTTAACATCAGCCTGTGATGCACTGTGTAGTCGGCAACAGGTGGGCATCTCATGGGAAAACCACCACCACCACTCTGGAGAGAACCACGGCTAACACATCTACAGCCAATTTACAGCTGAAGCAGACAAAAAGTAACTACACTGTGTAAAAAAGATTTGAGAGATACTTTTCAAATATCACAGCAAAACAATAAGCTATATATAAAATGTCATAGGAAAATAATAGAAATATTAAAGTAATAATATCATAGGAGTTAAAAGACAATAAGGTCATTACAAACTCACTGTTGAGTCACTAAGAAGGATTATGGGATCATTATAGTGATTTTTCTTTGTTGGGGTTGGTTCGAAAATGAATCAAGCGCCATAATGAAGTGATCTGCCTCATTTCAAGATAGTCACACTCGTTTCACGGAAATCCTCGTAACAGGTGAAAACGAGTGTGATCATCTCATCCTGCTGGCAAATTTTCACTTATTTTAACAAAAACACAATTTTTGCTAAAATAGATATTTTTTGGCAGCGTGTCATCCCACTACCATGACCAGGAATTACCAAATTAAGAAGTAAAAGCTTCATTTTTATGCCAGTTCCCAGTCGAGGACCTCCCCAACCCCCCAACCCCAGCCCATGCATATCATAGATAAAAAATAAGTGCACACCATTATCCGTGGGCATACAGCGTTATATTGTGGATGCTGACATTGCTCTTACCTGGCAGTTGGTGCTTTTACTGTATTAATAATGGAGCAGGCACCATCCATCATGGGGATATGAGGCTGCTAATCATGTCAGCTTTCTGCATATTCACTCCTTCTCATCAAAAGAGAGAGAGAGAGGGGGAGAGAGAGAGAGACCGAACGAGAAGGAGGAAGAGAGAGAGAGATAAACAAAGATAGAAGAAAGACAGCGAGAGAGAGAGAGAGAGAGAGAGAGAGAGAGAGAGAGAGAGGGAAGGAGAGAGGAAGATGGAAGGGGACAATATCAATGTGCTGAACACATGACAGATGCCCTTGGCCTTTTGCTGAATGGCTTCCCTGTTGGCAGGAGTTAACCAGTGTATTTAAACAGGACAAGACGAATGGGACCTCGACTCCCCCTGCTCACTGAACCAGCCCATTTCTATTCCGACTCACAGCCAACCCCCGTGTGGGAATGCTAATATGGTTAGCTGACATTGCCGGGGTTAAAACTTCATAACACGTTTTTTTTTTTTTTTTTAACATTTATTTTAATTTTTTAATTTTTTTTTAAAAAACCTTTAAAACTCGTCCAGGGAAGGTTTGCCCCACTTAGCACACTGCCAAAAAAAAATGGCCAAAAAATGGTTTTGTTGCAGCCATTTTCCATCCATCTACCTCGTCCCTTACTCATTGCATCCCTTACTCAAAACACAACTTACAACATGTCTTGCAGCTGCATTGCATTCTGGTCTATGGAGGCTATACTGTCGGTGGAGAAATTAGTATCTCTGCTTCTTCTACGATGGATTTCTTCCTGTATGATTGTTGTCTTGAAAGAAGAATTCTGAAGTTCTGATGTTTACCGCTGATGTTTTATATTATTAAACTATTAAACTGCATTGTAGCGGCACAGGAAATATCTCAACGTGATGGCGCATCATCTGCGTTTGGCCGAGTTATCCACAGGAATAAGCAAAATACACCACCAAACAAACAAAAGAGATGGGAGGGCTGACTTTCCCCGGCTGAGATTCAAACTGGCAACCATTCATTTGTCACAACCGAGGGACCTCGAGTGATTTATTTCACCTCATTTAGCGCAATATGACATTCATGTGCGCTAATGCATCCCAACATATTGTTTATACAAATAGTGCGTATCGTTTCAAATTGTTTCAGTGAAATATGATGACGACCTTTACATTTAGAGGCTGCAAACTGCACATTTACTTCCAACATCTGTCCTCGACATCCTGTTGCCTTTTTGAGAGGCCATCACCATAAAAAAGGAAATTTGTTCTTGATTGATGTGCCTGGTTAAATAAAGATAAGAATTTCAAACGTAGCCATATGTCTGCTGTATGTACGTCCCCGTGCCTTTTTGGCTCGGAGCCTGGACACAGCACATCTTCGATATCCTGACGTCTTCTTTTCTTCCATAGGGGGGAAGAAGGAAAAGGCAGAAGAGGGTGAAGAGGGAAGGAAGGAGGGGCGGATTTCAGAGCGACAGGCCGACTGAGAAAAGCGATAATGAGCGCTCGGGGCTGTCTGGGGTGGAAACTCCTTCCCGCGCAGATAGCTGCAAGGGTGGAGAGGGAAGGGGTGGGGGTGGGGGGGGGCGGTGAGACGAGGGACTGAAGGGAGTGAAGGGTGCAGGAGAAAGTGCCCTCTCAGCTGGGTGATGTTTGATGCAGCGCTGCTGCTTCCTATGCCAGGAAAAGCAAGCGGAAACAGACTTAGTGAGGAGGCCATGAAGGGCTGCTGTTAAGTGCCAATTAGGCGACAATGAGTGGGAGACAGAAATATGCATTTGCACACACACACACACACACACACACAAGCAGGCAGGGAAGGATAGTCAAAATGTGAAACAAATAGGGCTTAATCCTTTCGACTTTTCTGGGAATCTCTCTCTCTCTCTCTCTCTCTCTCTCTCTCTCTCTCTTTCGTTCTCTTTGTCTCTCTGCCTGTCTGTAAGGTAATACCCCGGCAGTGTAAGCTGAATATAGGTTGCGATTCGGTGTTCCATTTAGTTCTGTCTCTTCCGTCTGGCCTTGACCTCATCCGAAGGCCACCGAAAGGAACAATTTCTATGAGCCTGTCACATCACGCCAAAAGGACAATGTCCCACGTCAAGCATCCAATTAGTAGATTTCACTCATTGTATTTTGTCCCAGGACACAGAAAACGCTAAAGTAGGGATGAGGAAAATGAGCCGCGGTGGTTTTTCGGAGCTGTGAGCTGGTTTTGATGGGGTGTTTGAGCTGCTTTCAGTGACAGGCTCCACAGATAAGCTATTCCCAAGGGGGAAGCGTCAAATTCGGTGTGTGTGTGTGTGTGTGTGTGGATGTGTGCATCTGTATATTTCAATGTGTGTGCATGTGTGCCCCCCACGCATTCACCCGCAGACTTACAGGTGATGTGCATGTGTATGTGCGTGTGATTGACCCGTATTTGTACGGACGCGTGAGCAGAGCATATGATTCGACGACTCGATTTTTACGAGGTGACGCGGCATAAAAATGGAAGCCACGAGGTCAGGAAAAACAAAAGTGCTTTCTCTGGGGGGGGGGGGGGGGGGGGGAGCCATGGCAACGGTAGCTATAGCGAAGCATCTGTCAGGAAGTGACCTTCAGAGATGAAGCCCTCGGGTTTGTAGCAAAGAAGACATTTATCTGCATTTGAACACCTACACACACACACACACACACACACACACACACACACACACACACACAGTCAAGCCGCCTGACTGAATACATCACCTCTCATCATGTGTACTTCGTCAACATGAGTCCAAATTACCTCCATAGATTCACAATGGCTTCGGGGACTAAAAGCTTCATTCGTCATCAGGGTCATTGACAATGAATGAGTCTTTTCATGTCCGAGCTCCCAGTCAATCTAGTTTTCTACGCACGCCGCACATCTGAGGCCTCGGTAACTCCCCCCCCCCCCACCCGGCTGCCGCCAACAGATCCGCCCCAATGCCGTACTGTGTTTTTGTATATTCATGTGTGTACCTTCCTATCTTAATCCTAGCTATTACTTGCATGGCTGGCCATGTCAAGGGGAGATTTGCTCACTCACAATGAATGGGCCAATATTGACAGCACGCCCACCGCATCAGTGATCAGTGTAAGGGCTTAAGCGCGCGCTGAGATTCACAGGTTTTTTTCCAAGCCGAATTCAATAAGGACGGTGGCGTGTCGGAAGACAATGCTCACAGGGGGGAAATCCGTGCAAATGCTAAACGCTATTCTTAGACTGATCGTTTAACAGTGAATGCATCTACCACTGCCTTGCAAACATAATTTCTCTCAGCACAACTAATAGTGTTCCATTGTATTGTGTATTGTATATTGCAGGAAGGCTATTGCACATATTTCATCTAGATTGGAACAACTTCGTATTAAACAAATTGAATGTATTTTCTCTCACTTTTGATGAACGCGTCCACCAAAAAGCACATGCTAGGTTTCACATTAGACCAGACGTTCGTTAGAATGAACCAGAGGTAGGTTTTGGGAGGGGAGTGGGAGTTGTTTCCTTAAGGTGCATGCTCTGGAAGGCTTCACCTGTGAAGTGCCACAAACTCTTACAGTCCTCTCCAGATGATGTTGAGTCCCAAGGTTGCCAAGGACCTCCCAGCTCCAGAGGTCAGGGTTGTAAGCGGGGGTCAGCTCATCTCAGCTCAGGCTATAGGGCAAAGTGCTTTTAGACTATATTTCAAATATTTGTAAAAAAAAAAAATAAAAAATAGGGATGGATATACATATAAAGGAGGAGTGCTTCATTTTGTTTATTTGGGAAGTACTTCCTTATAACATCACGCATCTCTTAGAAAGAGACGTGAGAGGGAGACCGTCCTTCAACCAGAAGGACTGTGTTTAAGCCACCCTTGACAGCAAGGATGCTGAAGTGTCCTTGAGCCAAAACCACAGAATCCTTAGCAGCTCCAGGGGTGTTGTTTTTACGGCTGACTCTTGACCTCTGACCTCCCTGTGGAGAGGAACAAGTGAAAAGAGACTCACACAAAAAAAGTCTCTACACTTTAGTTTTCTTCAATACGCCATGAGAAAACCCTCACAACAGCAGCAGCTGGTCCAAACCCCGTTTGATCTCTCCCATATAGAGGTCCAAAGTTGACAGGAGGCTCGCTCACCCTTTTCATCCCAGCAAACCGGGGTTTCCCGCTGCATTTTGCAGGAGGCACGTCGCCACATCAAAAAGGTGCTCAATGAAATGATTTGCAGACGAAAGACGTGTCACTGACTTTCTCCCTCACTTGGCCGATTCGCAAGTCGTCGCCGTCTCGCTTTGTTTTTTGTTTCTTTGCGTAAAATGAAATGATTGAATCGCGGGGCCCGTGACGCCGTTTCAAGCCTTGCATCGTTACCCACGACGCCGGCAGGTGACAGCTAGCAGCCGCAGAGCCGCACGGATGCACCGAGGTTCAAAGCATCTTAGCTGCGTCAACAGATGAGACAAGAGAGAGAGAGAGAGAGAGAGAGACAGAAAGAAAGAAAGAAAGAAAGAGGAGGCACTAAGGGGGTCGGCTGGCTGGGAGATATATCCCGAGGCATAATGATCATACATGTTCAGATTTTTATTCCAAAAGACGATATCCTGCCTTAAAAATGTGGCAACTACCCCTAAAAATGATGGATAGTGCAAAATTAAAACAAATGATGGTACTTTTTAAAGGATAGTAGTGATGATACTTTCTCAAACACGCTTTGTTTTTCCCAAAGATATGTACAATATGTAGCTACTTCCCATCAGAAAAGGTTTCATCAAAATGCACTTCATTGATTCAGCAATTAATAATTCAAACAAAAAAACGCCCCTTTTATGTAACACACTATTTTTGAATGCAAAGATCAATAATGTATTCAAAAAAAACAAAAAAAACATGCCATGTCACCATTTCCTCCTTAAGTCTCCAATCTCCCCGGTGCAGAGGCCATTCAGTCAGATAAAGTCTCTTAAGACTATTGATTCGTTGCCACGGTGGCGCAGAGTCTAATGCTTCAAGGAGAGCCCAAACTGACCTCGGGCCAGGCGATAAAGGAAGACGACGTCGCTAACTCGGGCCCATGAAGTGCTTTAAATAGCAATATTCACAGGTTAAGTATGGTGTGTGTGTGTGTGTGCGTGTGTGTGGTGGGGGGTAGCCATATGATAGTCATTTGATAGTGTGGTTTCGTTCCAAATAACCCTTTGGCTGTTAGCAGTGGTGAATAGTGTGCCTTTGTCTGATAACAAACAAGCCTATATAAGGGTTAAGGGTTCAATTCAATTTAGGGGAAAGGCAATGTTGAGTTCTCCACCAATGGGAGAGGAGGAGAAACATCTTCGAAATCCATCAGAGAAGATACAATACAAAAAAATGATTTGGCGATAAAGGGTGAGTAAAGGGAAAAATGGGGCGAAACTTTCTCCACGTCTTTGTCAGGTCAAGGTCCCACACGGAAACTCGTGTTCAAAATACGGATTTCAGCCCCCCCCTAAGACCAGCAGGTTACGATTCAAATTTGTTATGGTGTTTTCGGTTGTTTAGCCAGCATCATCATCATCATCATCATCATCATCATCACACAAACGGTAAACAAACTCCTTGTTCGGAGAGCCGGGGCGTCAATTTGTTTAGCAGGAAAAGCATTCCCCATTAGTGTTCAAATTGCCGTCGGAAATAGAGGCAGTCCACATTAACAACCTCGTCCTCCATGCATAATGCTCCGAGCGTCTGCGCGCCTTGTCATTACGACCATTTCGGCTCCATTATTTCAGCACCCGTCACCAAATCCCCCCCTCCTCCCCCATTTGATTTGTTCTCCCTCCTATGGTCCGACACAGTGCGGCTCGCACTTCAAAAAACCGCTCCGACAAAATGAGCCTGCTATGCCAAGGCCCGGCAGCCAGCCAGACCAATCATCCATCTGCAATAATAGAAATCTTCTGGCTAATGATAGACTGAGGCAATCACTGGGCAGGCTGAGTGGCCTCTTCAGCCTGGTCTCTCCACCCCTGCTGCTGGTTGATAGCAGGGGAGGGGAGGCTGGCACGAGTGGCTGGTATAGGTAGGTAGGCCTGCAAGCGCCTAGGATGGCGGTCTGTATGGATACACATGGAGAGGCAAGGCCAAGCAGGAAAAAAAAATAAATAAATAAATAAATAAAAGCAGAAAAATGACTCTAGTGAGGGGGGGGTGCAACTGTCCATTTTACATTGATTCAATGTGACCAAGCTTGGTAAGAATCCATGAATCCGCTGCACCGAGCGCCTCCATCCCTCCATCGTCCCGCCTCTCCGCACATCTCCACGTTGACCCCGGTTCTTCCCTCCATCTCTCCTTCTGCCTCTCCATCCCCTCCATCCCCACTTCATCTGCATGGAGAGCGTCTCGTTCTAATTGGCTCTAATTGGAGTCATTCAGCAGGGGTTAATCAAGGATGACTCGAGCAGATTACAACCGGCGGGGGGAGGAAACAGAGGCAACAGACAGCCGACGTGTCACGGCGGCAGGCGCATGTTCCTCTTCCCCAATGCGGCCTTGGGACTTTGGCATTGATAAATGTGTTTAAAGCTACTGCCGTTACGTGACCTGTTTGGACGGCGTACTGCCACAAAATATCTGTCCAACAACAACCGATTCATTGAATTGGAAACTTTATTTTTCTTAGTGGAAAAAAGTCTCCCAACGTGATGAGATAATTGCACTGTTTCCAGTGCAGTTTCACTTGTTTTCAACTAGAGTGCCAATATCTTGACTCCGCTAGCATCAAGGTGATTTGTGAAACAATGCCGTGCAGAGGCTCGGTTGAGATTTTTAGGCATCTGATATCGCCTCGTTTGTGATTTCTTTACAGTTGTTGCAAAATGACATACCCACCATTTCAACTAACATTGTTTCTTAAAATGGATGATAGTGTTTTGGATTGTAGCCCTTCAAATATTCTATGTGATTCTATGTTTTAACGCTGCAGCAACATGATTCCACGGCAGGACTATGAAATTATGCCCAGGCATGTTTTTCCATGCATCTTCCCATCACTGAGTTCTGGAATCGCAGATCTCTTTATTAGTCTTCCCCCGTTCTTATATAAAAGAGGCCAGGGGTGTATGTTCAGGAGGACCCTACTGTACTGAGATGCCCCCTCCTGGGATTGGACCTCACACACACACACACACACACAGAGGCGCACTGGACAGAGAGTAATGGGCCAGACCCTGATGGTAATGGCTTCTGTTTCTGTGTGTGTGTGTGTGTGTGTGCGTGCATGCATGCCTCTGTGCATGTACCTACCAAGTCTATTTGATGTGACTAGTCCATTAGATTTTCAATGGGCTCCTACACCATAATCCTGAATACACTGTGGGGCTCTTCATTGGAGCCGCCACCACCGTACAGATTGCTCCTGTCACTGTTGAAGCAGACAAATTCCCCCCTCATAACCTCTGCATATGGGACGGGATTGTCTCGTTATGGCCCTGTTACACCCCCCACCCCCCCCGCCCCCTGTTACATGGCAACATTAGCCAGTGGCTGTAAAAAAGGCTATTAGGCTCCAAATCGTTCTGGACCAAGACGGCTCATGGAGGCTAGCGAGGCAGAGAAAGAAAGACAGAGAGTGGTGGATTAGGTGGGTCTGATTTGAGAGGGCTTATTGTCAGTTCAAAGACCTCCTGCATCGCTGCACGTGCACACACACACACACACACATATTGCGCACACACACTCCTCTAGAGTAACAGAGCTACCCATCCTAATCCACCCCAGCCAATCAATAAGCACTTGACAGGTACTGAAATACAATATAGAGGACACCACTCATCTGCTGGTTCTTCTGCTCCATTTAAACTGCAGTTTGACAGCTGCAGCAGGAGAGATGCATTTGGAAATGTCTGGGCCCTCCACAACACACACACACACACACAGAGAGAACATTTGTGCATCACATGACCATCACCACCACCAGAGCACCAACTGCTGAATATCTGAGCGAGCTTCTTTTTTGTTTGTTTTCCTTTTATTTTTCCGCGTACAAAGAAAGAGCGAAAGCGAGAGAAGCCGCAAAAGCCTCTCTAATTGTTTTTTTTCCCACCCTTTTTCTTTTCCTACTGTCTTCCCGTGGCAGATGAGGACCCCGGCGCTAATGTCCCTCCTCCATCACCGCTCCTCTCCAGCTGCAAAACGCTGATTGGAGCTGGAACCGCCTCATGATTGCACTCTCTTATTGGGGGCAAAAAAAAAAGAAAGGAAGAGAAAAAAAATCCTCATCTAATTCATTCTGCCTATCTCTCCCTCCCCATCTTCTGGTGTTTTTTGCGAGTCGGGGGGAAATTGGAAAACACCCCGCGAAAGCGTCGCGGAGACATCCCAAACCGAATCGAGGTGCCATTACCCCCGGTGGGGCGAGGCCGCAAAAACCTCTCTCTCGCTCTCCCTCACTCAATGATTGTCTCATCAGTGGGAGTAATTTGGGTTTCTGGTTATCGCGTCATTTCTGATGCCGACGAGGAAGGGGGGTGGGGGGGGGGGACAGGCAGAGCCGTAATTACTTCTCCCGGCAGACGGAGAACAGATGAGGAATTTCCGAGTAATTAATAACTGGCTTTACCCTACTGGAGAGTAGACGCCTGACTTTACTCACCGTGAGAAACGAGTGGGAGCGTACTCTGGCAGCAGCCTGATGGAGCAGCAACAGGCATTTCAAAGAGAAGGGGTGAGGAAGGGGGGGGGGGGGGGGGGGTGAGATAGCTAAGGTAAAGGGGAGAGAGAGACGCGTAGATGAGACGGAGGAGTGATTGGGACTGAGAAGAGAGAATGAAGACGGGGAATGAAGTGGATGGATGGTGAGGCAACGGGTACAGATTGGTCTCCGGCTTTTGTACAGATGAGAGGCGAGGAGAAAAGAACTGAGAGAGGAGGTGGCAGACAGGTAGAGGAGGAATAAGAGGGGGGAAGACAAGGAGGGATGAGATGTGAGGCCGGCTCAGTGTGTGTGTGTGTGTGTGAGTGTGTGTGTGTGTGTGTGTGTGCACCTTAACCAAAACTGAAAAGTCGTCACATTGGATGAGGGGCTTTTCATCCACTTTTATCTGCACCGACTCCCGAGTCGAGTTCTGCCGAATGAATGAAGAATATATTCCAGGAGGACACGCCTCCTCTTCTCTTACTTGACTCGTCCTTTCATTTCCTCACCTGTGTTTACGTAATGCTCAGCTTTTTTTTTCTTTCTGGCGCTTCCACGCCTCCGCAATGCATGGATTGTTTTTGCGAAGCTCCCCTGGCAACCGCATTCAATCTGTCCCTATCTTATCTCCTCTGTCTGACGCGTGTCGCTTCAGCCTTGACAACGCATTAGCTACACGTCTCCCTCTCTCTCTCTCTCTCTCTCTCTCGGCCTCTCGCTTTTCATGAATCTGAAGTGTCCTCGAGCAAGACACAATCCCTCACCTGCTGGACACTAACCTCTGACCTTCCTGGAGGCAGGGGGGAGGCAAGAGAAAAGACAATTTCCTCACAGGCATCAATGAAATATCACATTATTATTATTATTCGTAGTAGTATCCATCCTCCCCTACCATCTGTCTCCCTTCAGCGCTGATGTGGCCCTGCACTCTTCATGTTTGCATCCTACCTGACGGATCACTCCTACCAGGTGACGCTGAGAGGGTCTGTGTCAGAACCACGCAGGCTGACTACTGGGGTTCCGCAAGGCTCGGTTCTGGGTCCTCTTCTTTTTTCCCTCGACACAACATCTCTTGATTCTGTTATCCACTCCCACGTCTTTTCCTACCACTGCTATGCAGATGACACCCAGCTGATCCTGTCATTTCCCCCCTCCGACACACAAGTGGAGGCACGCATTGCTGCATGGCTGGCTGACATATCGGAGTGGATGTCGATGCACCACCTGAAGCTCAACCTGGACAAGACTGAGCTGGTGTTCTTCCCGGGGGAAGGGCTGTCCGCACCGAGAGGCCATCACCATTGATAATGCTGTGTTGACGTCAACTCGGACTGCAAGGAATCTGGGTGTGACCCTGGATGACTAACTGTCGTTCTTGGCAAACATCGCATCAGTGACACGCTCCTGCAGATTTCTCCTGCAGATTCCTCCTCTACAACATCAGGAGGATTCGCCCCTTCCTCACTGACAAGGCAGCGCAGGTGCTCATCCAGGCTCTTGTTATCTCCCGCCTGGACTGCTGCAACTCCCTCCTTGCTGGTGCCCCGGCGTCTGCCATCAGACCTCTGGAGCTTGTTCAGAAAGCTGCAGTTCGTCTGGTGTTCAACCGCCCCAAGTTCTCCCACACAACTACCTTTCTCCGTTCTCTACACTGGCTCCCTGTAGCAGCTTGCATCCAGTTCAAGACCCTGGCGCTAGCCTATAGGGCAGTGAAAGGAACTGCTCCTTCTTACTTCCAGGCTATGGTATGCTATGGTCCCCCGCCCGACCACTTCGCTCTGCTGCCTCGAGGCGACTGGTTGCTCCGTCGCTCAGAGGCCTCTGCGGCCAATCTACCCGGTCACAGCTCTTCTCTGTTCTGGCCCCGCAGTGGTGGAATGAACTCCCCACTGATGTCAGGGCAGCTGAGTCGCTGCCTATCTTTCGCCGCAGGCTGAAAACCCACCTCTTCAGGAAACACTACCCTGACCCTTCCTCTTAGCCTTGCCTATTTGTCGTCAATTATTTGTATGAGCTCTTGTTTATTGGATCTTGTTTATTTGATACACTTATTTGTCTTAGCTCTTGCTCATTTGATTTTCTTATTTGTCTCATTTGTTTAAGAAAAATAGGTAGCTAACTTATTACACTTTTACCTTAGCGCTAGTTATGCTCTTAGTTGCCTGTTTTGCAAGGAAATGCACTTGCGATTTCTGGTGACTAGTAGTTTTCTTGCCTATGTTGAATGCACTTATTGTAAGTCGCTTTGGATAAAAGCATCTGCTAAATGCCTGTAATGTAATGTAATGTAATGTGGGAGTCTGCTCAGCAACCCCATTTTCATTCTGCATCACTCCTCCTCTCCGTCTTCCGCCCCTCAGTGTAGTAAGAGTTTGGCTGCGGTGGCCTGCAGCATTTCGTCTGGTGTCGGATGCCCGGGAACAGAGCTGAGATGATCGGCGCTTGTCAAAATGCAATCTGGAGGCTTAGGTGAAGTCAACAAGGAGAGGAGAGACGGTATCAGAAGGGAGGAGAGAGGGGGGGCTGGCGATGATGTTTACCTCTCTGTCTGGGGGGCCCCCCCGACACACACACACAGACACGTAGTCATGCTAAACACAGCCACACACACACACACGCAAACACACACACACACACGCGCACACACACACACACACACACACACACAGTGATAGCCATCTACCAAACACAAGCACAAACACAAACTGATAGCTCTGCTGCACAATCGCATGCAAGCAGTGGACACACACACCACACACAGCACACATGCACAAACACAAGCCCGAAAGCCGATAAGCACAATCGCAGGTAGGGGGGTTGTGCAATAAAGCACACACACACACACACACACACACACACACACACACACACACACACACATACCACGATGGTACCATTTTCATACGTGTTGAGTGGCTCTTATTGCATGGGATACGGGTGATGACTATCGAGGTAGGACTCCATAGCACCACTCCAACATTCAAAGACAATACATAAAGGGCTCGTCGAGGATCCGCATCGATAAGCTTGCAGTTGAGATGAGAGGAATTGAAAAAGAGCGCCAGTGAAAGGTAAATGAGTTTGAGTGCACCGGAGAGGCTGACATTGTTAACAGGCCGGTACCGATCAGTCACACTCATCGGGCGTCTCCAAGAGGGTTTATTAACAATTCAGGAAGCAGTCGGACTCATTTTGACCATCAGCTGTTTCCTGCACTCTCTCTCTCTCTGTGAGTCTATTTCCATCTCTATCTCTATCCGTCTCTCTTCCCTTTTGTTCTCTCACACACACATTGCAGTGTTTCTCTGCTCTTCCCTCTCTTAGGATCAACCTCGATTGGGGTTGATGGGCCAGAATATGATGCTCCACGAAAAATATTTCAGCCCACCAATGCCTTCCGGAGACGGGTAATACATTCTCTTTTGTCTAGTTTGATGCGGTTTTATTTTATTTGAGGAGTGATTTTGTGATCGTCAGGATCATATAAGCTATAAAATGTGATTAGCTCAATTCCAAAACATTATATGTCCATTTTGAGGATAATAAAACATTACCTGAAGTCATTCGATATAAAATAAAGAGGAGCCACTTCCAAAAGTAACTTTTCATTACATTTTGTAGAATAGCCATCCCTTTTTTTTTTTAAATGATGGGTATGTAATGGTTTTTATTTCAAATCACTCAATGAAATCACAAATCCCCACCCATTTTACAATTCAAAAAAGGGCCTCCAGGTCACCTAAATACACACCTCGTCTTGAGCAACAGTGGCTGTGAACAGCGGATTTCATTTGTAGAGGTTTTTAGGCCTGCTGTCTTGACACATGCTCCAAGAAAAAAAGGCAAGGATGACTGGATGCAGCACATTTTAATTTACCTTAAATAGCCTAACTTTACTGGGTAAGTATTAAGAACTCATGAAATGGCTCCAACAGCATTTCTAAACGTACAACTTGACCGTAACTTAACAGAACTCAGACTTTGACGCATCTGTCAGCCATCTTTGATTTCACTACATTGGGATTTTCGGGTATATATCTGTCTTTAACAAAGTCTAAGTGTATTTGTGCATTGGATATGTAATGCGTGCCACCGCGGAAATTCAGTGTCGTAGGGGGGGACATTTTCTTTTATTTCTTTTTGTATTTCTTTGCTTCATTTAATAACAACATTAATAACAGTAACAATAATACTAATAATAATGATAGTAATGACAACAAATACAACAAATATTTGAGTTAATTAATAAGTACTTAAGTAATAATAGAGGGAAAGAGAGTGAGAAGAGAAAGAAAAGAGAGAGAGAGAAGAAAAACAAATGCTAGAAGAGAGGGATAGATTAGAGGGGATGTGGGGGGTGTTTCTGAATGTGTGCAAAAAACACATACGATGAAAGACTCCCAAAAGGGTCCCGGATCAGGGCTATAGGGCTGAAGATGAGGCAGTTCAGTGTCTCACGGTAACCTAAATTCAGAAACAAAATACCTTTGGCTACTCACTTTTACTCATAAAACATCAACTGAATTCATCTGCACCCGCAACACAATCTGTTTCAGGTATCTCTTTTTTCCAGCCTGCTTGTTAATGAGCCATTATTTGTGCTCAGCCAATTCTCCAAAGAACCTCCATGATGGCGCCAGACACGGTTGCTAGGATATTGTGTGATGCAACCGCAAAAGCCTCTATAAGTGAGCAGGCAAGGGGTTCAGACACTTTTTGAAAGGAAACATTCAGTGTTTGCGGGGATCTTCACAGGGTTACGAGATCAGACTCTTCTCCGCTGGGCCGTGCTGCCACCCATTTGAACTCCATCAGGTACGAGAGAGAGAGAGAGTCTGTGTGTTTGTTTCTCTGCCCCCTGCCTCCTCCTGTAGTCTCTGTCTGTTGACAACACAGGGGAACACCTGTAGAGAGCAGCTGGCTGGGATGGCAGCGTGCCTTGGGGTTGTACATGCAGACAGACAAGGGGGCGGTGGGGGGGGGGCTGGCTAAACCCGCTGGGGCTACGGGGATGTTTCACACCATGACAACAGTCAGGGGCCCACCGCTGCTGATGCAACTGCCCACATGGGATACAGAGAGGGAGGGGGAAAGGTGTTTGTTCGCATGTGTATGTGCTCTTCCAATACCTGGGAGAATAGATGACAGCTCATATTGTATATAATATCTACAGTTTCACTCCGAAATGTGACTTTCTCTGACAAAGGGGTTGCTAGCATGAAAGTAAAAGTATTATATATAATTTGAGTTATTAACTATCATGAGCCCTTTACCTACAAAGTAGTAACATTGTAGTAACATATACTGAGCAACAAACATCAGGTAACATTTTTATTTTTAAAATGCACATAAAACATTTTAGAATTAATCTCCTCTATCATACAGTATATTATATTTTAAGCTGCAACCTTTATTGTGTCGTGTAACAATCAACACTGTAAATATAAGACTTCCTCCTCTATAGCGAGACGACATGAAGTAATATTTCTTTCAGACTGCAGATGATTTTGCACTTGATTTCACTGG
The DNA here is from genome assembly GCA_034670385.1 of Hoplostethus mediterraneus. Classification (NCBI taxonomy): domain Eukaryota; kingdom Metazoa; phylum Chordata; class Actinopteri; order Trachichthyiformes; family Trachichthyidae; genus Hoplostethus; species Hoplostethus mediterraneus. Next base: position 1,243,962 of record JAXDDW010000098.1, read on the forward strand.
AGCTAACTCTTACCGACAACGTGAGCCCAATGGTGGTCTCTTTGGCAAGTAAATCAAAAGCCTGTGGCCTTGTTATCAGGTTTCATATGCAGCTTGAGGATCAGAGGTACGTAATGTAATAAAGCAGGTGCTCAGTGGGAGAGCTCTGACGGTATTACTACTGGTGCATTGGGTCAGATATAAGCCTCACAGGCTCAGACGCATAAATGAAGTTGCATGTAAGCATCTAATAATATAGATTCTGACACACTCCTTTGGCATACATACACACATACAGTATATACATATAGAACTGCTATTTTGCTATATGCTATTGCTATAATGCTTCATGCTTGTATCTTCAGACAGTGGTGTAAGGTAGTTACGACGGGCCACAGTACACGCAATTATGACGAGCCCTAGTGCACGCTAGTTGCTAGTTATGAAGCACACACACACACACACACACCATGATCAAACAGAGACTTGACATTGGACAACATCAACATACATATTACCCAGCAATCATCATTGCATATCTGTATCTGACAAAAATACCAAAGAAAATAAGAAATTATTCATTTAATTTAATATTTTCTTTATTATAGTTTTTATAGTTTATGTAGAATAAGCACATCATTTTGTTATAGATTCCTACTGACTTTTTTACCCAAAAAAAAAAAATTAAAACCATGATGGACATGGGTTTGCCTTTACGGGGGCATATATAACAAATGGAACCATTTGTGATTTAAAGGTCCCATATTATGGAAAACGGTTTATTCCTGGCGCTTGTACATGTTCCACAGGAAATTGCTTTCCTAACCAGCTGAGAAAAGTTGAAATCTGGAAGTCAACCTGTTTTTCTGTATTTTCATTTTTCCCCAAACGGTGCCCAAGATAGGAGAAAAACAGCCCATTTCAGAAAATGGTTCCTTTGGACGTCATAAAGTGCAAATCCAGCCCCTCTCAGAGCATGCCCACGCCCAGGTGAACAACCAATCCCATATACGGCATCGCAAAATGCACGGTAGTGCCGCAAGCCGTTGCTTATGGTGCATTCCATTGTACTCGGAAATCGATAATTCCGAGTCAGTATTGCTAACTTCCAATCTAAATGTGTTCCAGTGCATCTGCTCAGGAAAACATAATCGCCCGCAGCAAACTCATGTTTGTATGGTAAGTCTCAGAATGTTACAAGCATCTAAACTCAACATCAACTACTACAGCGCCATTAGTGAATAGAATCGGCGCATATCACATTTGGACGCCGTTTTTTCCGAGTACACCTGGAATGCACCATTACTTTCCGACGAGTGAAGCTAAAACAACATATCAGGAGATATATCAACTCTCCAGTTATTATTTTGTAGGATGCAGGCAGCAACATAGATCCCTGCACAGTCTCCCAACACGTGAAAATGCCAGGACAGAGTGGATTCATTTTATTTTTAACGGCAATGGCTACAGTTTTTTCTGTGTGTGATGATCAGTCCTCAGACTGCTTGAGCAAAGGCAGGATTAGCATCTAAATTGAAGCTTAAAGATGGAGCAATTCATAAAGTACGTGACCCATCTGCAAAATTGGAATCTGCAAGTGTCACCATGTTTTGATTCTGGTTAGTATATTCACTGCTGGTTAGCTAACAAGCTAGCGGGGCTAGCCACGGGCTTGTGGAAGAAGTAAGAAAACTAAAGCTGGAGTCATTAAAAGTAAAGTAAAGTAAAAGTAAAGTTATTGGTTGGAGTCAGGACTCATCTTAAAGTTATTTGTTGGGACCAGTGTCTGTTTTATAAGTCTGTCGAATGTGTCAGGCTTGGTAAACTTTAGCCACCATTAGTACAATCACGTTTGGTTGTTTGGCTGCGCTGTTTGGATGCAAATAGATTGCATCCAATAATATATTGGCTAACTAGCGCAACAAAATTGGCAATCCTAGCTTGTCTGAAAGTTGTCTTCAATAAGCTCATGGACATGAGCCATAAACAGACCGACTACAGCAGAGTGTCACTCACATACCCACATACACAAAGACAAGGCACGAAAGTCCAATATTACACAGAATTGTTATCATTGAGAAACTAAGTGGAACCGCCTCAGCTGCCTCTTCCCATTCTGGGTCAGACTCCGGCTCAAACATGTACGGTCTCAGTGTTGGTTCTGGAGCAGCCGCCATGGTTATGGTAAATTTCTGCATCAAGCTTATTTGTTTACCTTGAGCAGCATGGGCGCTCTGCTGCTCCGCCTCTGCCAGGCGATTCTGTGTAGGTTGTATGTAATGAGCACTGCTCTGATTGGCCGCCTCACGCCTCACTCACGGCGTGAGGCGGCCCTCCACGCCCTCAAAACAGCCTGTTCTTTACAATGGAGAAAATGAGAGACTGAAACACACACCACAGAAGCTGGTTTTAGGATTTTTTTTGATATAGACTTCACAAACGTCTTATAAAGACCCCCAGGAACAGTTTAAATAGCCCAAAATGAGTACAATACCCCCGCTTTAATGTGAGTTCTTTTTTGAACACAGGCATATTTCCAATGTGGCAATCTATATCACTCGTAAGGGCCCATTCTCCGCCCAACACATTGTTGGAGGGTCAGCTCTCTCTACCCGCCCCCCCACCCCACAGGCTCCAGTGCAACCGCGCTGCCTGCATTGTCTATATTTACACCCCTGTCTTCAGATATTAAGTTTGTAGGAGAACCTTCAGCTGTCTGTGGACTCTACACCCTTGTCGTTGGTGAGGCAATCAGCCCACCTGGTCACCTAGTAATGACCCTCAGCTGGGGCAAGATGGCCGACTGGCTGCTGTCAGCAGGGGAATGTACTCCTTTCCCCCGGTTTCTCTTCTCACAACATCCACACATGCATGCGCCAGTGTACATACAAAACAGAATAGGTAAGTGGAACATGCCATATGTTTCAGATTGCCTTGAAAAAACATCTTTAATTCATGAAGATTTAGAAAACTGGAAACAATCATGGCGATCCTTATCGCATCATCTAACTGAAGTATTGCTCGAGTTCCCACTCCTCTGCCTTTGACGCGACAAATCCCCCTGGCCGGAAATCCAATCCCGTCTCCGTGTGACCAGGGAGGCGCCGTGACGGATGGCTTGTAAGCATCCCACCATGTTTCATCAACCTTGCTCCCCGCTTTGTCAGGACCACAGACTGAAGACTTCCATGCAGCTCCTCACCTTAGGGATGCTGAGCGTGTTCAATAATTCAGTGGCTGTTGCTCACGTCCTGTGGAGACCGCTCATCAGTGACCCATGAACATCCCTGGTGGGCCTGGATCCATCCCTTGGAAGAAGTAAAGACTTTTTTTTGTCTATAAGACACAATTACAAGTAGATCGAAATACTAAGCTTTTACCAATCTGCTATATTTTCAGAATAGGACTTCCAAATAATGGTTATTTACCTGCCAAAGTATTTGGTACAGCAGGCATTTTTTTGGCAATATGTATAAAGGATCTTAAACTATAAGTGTTGAACTGGGACTAGTATTATGTGGGGACCTCATGTAATTAACCACTGTGTTTTGTGAAACACATTTATACAGGATAGTGAAATTGAGCAATTGCGAATTCAATTCACCCCAAACTACGGTAGGTAATTTGATTTTTTTTTTTTACAAAAAAACAGACATGACAGATTTGCATGGGATAAAAAACTCCAACGATCTCCACAATTATTACAAATCACTGGACGACCCCAGGTGGTGCAAATAAGGCTTTAGTCAGAGTGATATTTCAGAGTCAGAGTGATAGGACTTTGAAATCTTTTGAATTATAATTTCAAAAATATATGGGTGTCAATAATAAATGCTTCTTTCAGTTCGATCAGTTTGCCTAATCTTAGAGGTTTTATGTTGAAGGGTTGCCAAGCCTGACAATAAGCCAAAGTTCATCCCCCCATCGCTTATACTCTCTAAACCCCCGGCGCACGATTCTCAAGCAGCAGGATTTGGGTTTTTGTGGGAAAAAGAGCTGGAAAGGAAGGCATCAAAGCAGACAGACAGATGGAGAGAGAGAGACAACTAAAAGAACGGTCGGTCAGGCAGGCCGGCGGAGGTGCAGGAAGACATGGAGGTTGACCAATTACATCGCCATCGGTGAGGTTTTTGAGTCCATTGGGAGTATTTCAAAGTGAGTTTGGAGGTTAATGTGATCCGGTGGAGAACACTACAGATAAGACCGCCAAACTGCCTCCAGTGGGAACTCTGGACATCCCGAAAGCAATCGATACCCTGCTTCGCTCACCTCGGTTCAATTTTTTCATTTCAAAGACTGGCATGACTGTCCAAACATGAGCAATATTGCCAGAGAGCTTTGCAATACATTACAATATATAACAACCATATCTTTCTTGTGTGTTCAATGATCATGACAAGAAGGACTTGTTCCAACCATCCCATAGGGAATCGGACAGCTGTAACTCCTATTAAAAGAAAAATCCACTTTAACAATGTTAAAAAAACATCTATTGGTGAGCTATCTTGCATTTCTCGACTCGTTTTGTTGTTTGGTGTATTTTTCTTATTCCTTTCGGTTAAGTGGCCAAATGTAGACGATGTGACATCACATGAAGACATTTCCAGTGCAGCTACAATGGAGTTTAATGGGACGAAATGAAACCTTTTTCGACGAAACATCAACGGTAAACATTCAGGTTTTCCCTCAGAATCAAAGAGCAAGGGCTTCTTTCTAGACTGACGTTCAACAATCATACAGGGAGGAACAGAAGACGTAGATGAAGCGGAGATACCAATTTCTCCACCGACTAGCGGCCTAAGCACTGAGTGAAAAAACGTTTTGCGTAAGGGGCGCAACTCTCAACTGAAAAACCTCTTACTCTGCTATCGCTATTGCTCCCTCCACCTATACAGGTGAAACCAATGCTGAAATGCTCGGGCACGTTCAGGCACATTCTCTGTGAAAAGGCATTCTGGGATGTGTAGGAAATCACTAGAGATAGGGGAGGCCTTTGGCGTGACCATAACTTTGAATACAGTAACAAGCCAGGGTTGAGGCGAGCATCTGCACCTCCTAATGAACGTGCCATGTCCTCGTTACTTCTCAGCTTCATCAAATCACAGTTCACAGTTTACATTTCTCTCGTGCTCAATCTCCTGTCTCTCTTCGCTCTAGCGCTACTTAAAAATAAGGGGGGGACATTTAAAAAAAACAGAAAGCTTTGTGTTGAGGACAGATGCCAGTGCCACATGATGTGGCTGGTGGTTATCATTGGGAATGTGGGTCTAAGGGTCTTTGTTCTCGTGTTTGCCGGCCAGAGAAAGGGTTGCGACCCATGTCAAGCGCCGCGCAAGGAACAACTCCATGAGCACGATAAATGCTTTCGGTGCGCTTTGTTTCTTTTCAGCCGCCAATCTTCCTCTGTATATCCCTATAGGAGACGTGCGCACATGCACGCACACACACACACGCACGCACACACACACACACACACACACACACACACACACACACACATACACACACTCACACATGCTCTCCCCAGTCCAGCAGTGTTTTCTCAGCGGAGAGCAGAGGAAACAGCATGATCTAAATAGCTCATTAACTTTTGATGACTGGGTCCTTTGGCTGTAGATCTTGAAGGCGAACGGGAGCCAGACTCCTTATGGCTATTGATTCAGCACACCACACACACACACACACGCACGCACACACACACACACACACACACATCCCGGGGAGGGCTCTGCTTGGGACTCCAAATTATTCATGCCAAGATCCATGCATTTGTTAACAACTGATTGGGACAGGGTGCCTGGGTCTGTTTTTAAATCCACATTAGTTACAAGATCGCTCCAGTTTGAAGCACACTGTCACATAGGGAAGTGTGTACTACAATTACACGAATGAACATTTTACCACTATTAACAAATCACACAAATCATTCTTCTTCTGCAGCTTCTTTTTCATCCTCTTATCATGTTATTATAGCGGTAGCATTTTTTTTTTTTTTACCTCATTCATATTAATACCTTAATGGGCCATCTGACTTCCTGATTAGGGCCTTTAGTAGTCCAAACCGGCTTGCAGCTCATGCTCCCAACAGAAAGCCCCACTAACAGCAGTGTGGACAATAAGCCCAGTGTCGAGGTTGAGGTTATTTGCATGGAGGGGGGGGTGGGGGGCATTAATGCCTTTGTTGGAATACAAAACGGAAATTTGGATTAAGCGCATAAGGCCCCTGTCAGCTTCAATAAGTATGGCTGCCGTTGTGTGTGTGTGTGTGTGTGTGTATGTGTGTACGTGCATGAAGCGAAATGCATATAAATGAACACTTCACCTGCAGCAACCACTTAAATTATAGGACGTACTTAGCCTAGCTCATAACTGTGCCTGTTTGCAGGGGGGGTGGTGGGTTAAGTGTGTGTTTGTGTGTGTGTGTGTGTGTGTGTGTGCGCTCACGTTTGTGGACATATGTCTACACGCCTCAGGGGAGAGAGACCAATCCGCACATTTAAATCTCACCTTGAGCCGCTTGATGACCGCGGGCCTAACAGGCTCTGTGTCCGAGGCTGATAGTGCCGCTCCGCAACTCAACCTATATCCGCCGTTGTCTGTGTTTTCCACCCGTCACGTCTCCGCGGCGCCAGGGGAGAAAAAGACCGGGGGAACCGAGGAAAAGCACTGATAAGGCACAGAGCACGAGTCGTGTAGAGGGGGTCAGTGCGGCGGGGAGATAGCGCGGCTACATGGGCGAGAGGAGAAGCCGAGCGTGACCGCTTTCTTACTCTTTTCAGTCATCCGTCTTTTCCTTTCCTCCCCCCCTCCGGTCATCCTCAACGCGGTCTGGTTATCTCACGCCGCACGGCTCTCTGTGTGTGTGTGTGTGTGTGTGTATCTTCGTGTGTGTGTTTGTGTACGCTCGCATTTTGCGCTTGTATGTAGGCCCCGCGATTTTGTCTTCCGTGTGTTCAATTCCCCCCCTCAAAAACATAATTTGAGCCACTTATCGAGGTCCGCTACGGCGAGCACACAGCCATCTTTTTCAGCGTGAACAAAAAGTAAGGCTGAGACGAGGTAAAGCCCCCGCATCGATTTTTACACCCACTCCTCGGCTGCACCTGTCCTTGAATATAAATGACAGCATTTCAACCCACTCATCTCTGCGAGGCTTGCAGAATTCTTCACGGGCTATCATAGCCGAGGATCTCCCTCATTTTCTAAGCTTACCCAAGAACCTGCCCTACTCATATCATACCCACGCAAAACCCAAGGATAGACCCTCATCACTAAAACTCATTTTGACGCCCCAAGAGGGGAGGCAAACTAAGAGAGAATTTGATCTCCGGGAGCGAGTTCTCTCATCTTTTTTTCTCTCTCGTCTGATCCAAGCCGAGGCAGGGACACTTACTGTACGACTCACTCATCTCCAGTGGCGGCTTTGATTCCGTCGCTCCTCTCTGCTGATTTTCCATAATCACGCGGTAATGAGGTTTGGCTGCGGTGTGCCGGAGTGGCCCCGGCGCGGCGGCTAGCTAGCTAGCGCCCCGTATGCTGAGGAGCTGAGTTGAAAGCAGGGGCGGAGGTGGAGTAGGAGTTGGAGGGAGCAGGTGGGAGGGAGGAAGGGAGGGATACCGGGTCTGGGGGTGGGGTGGGGGGTGGGGGGGGGGCTGATTCAGTAGCGCATTTGTTAGAAACGCAATTACATAGGCGCACAGAAGCATACCGAGGCCCCACAATGATTTCTCCATTCTCCAGTCGGTGGAGCGGCTAATTTCCTTAGCCGCTAAGTACTTATAGATTGCTCTGTAACAGAAGCTCGCTATGATGGAGCGGTGCCCCGGCCGCAGTTCATATCTGCCATATAACACACCATGTGACATATGACAAGGGTGCTGATTCTCCAGAGAAGCAATAAAGGAAATTGTACAAACTAAAAGGTGCATGTCAATAATAATTCTTTTCATGCCAATGCAATCATTTAGTCAGAGGTAGGTATCACCTTTTTTGGATGGATGGTGGTCCAAAGGTAAATGTATTGGGATAGCAGGGTACCGGTCTGTGCAGGCTAACTGGACATGACATGACGGACCGCTGCGGAGGGTGTCGTTTACCCATCATGCAGCGTTGTGGAAAGAGAGGCGCCGCTATTCTATAGATGAAATTAATTCATTTTCATCAAGGACCCCCCGTCGGCTTTCATCAGTGTCTCAGCGCACCGAGCAGGGTTCCTAAATTCACTAGTCGATATGATGATTTTATCCTAAATATATACACCTAAATAAATAAAATAAACCTAAATATTGTGTAGGCGGAGGTGTTAAGATGATTTTCTAACTGCCAGTGATCATTTTGTGAGATTAGTGTCAACTTTTTCAGTTTTCAGTGGTGGATATCTGTAAACTCTGTTGTGCTGCACCTGTGATTAGATTTTATTGGTGCAGTGCATTTAGTTTACAGTGTTAATTTTATATATATATAGATGAAAGCATGTACACAAAGTCCTTGCTCCCACACACACACACACACACACACACAAACCAACACCACTGACCTGCTTTCTGATAACATAGCAGATTGCACAATGTTCTCTCTCTCTTTCTATCACTTACCCTCCCTGTGTGCCACCCTCTCCTTCTTCCTTTCTCTCTCTCTCTTTTTCTCTAAAAACACACACACACACACACACACATGAGGAGGGGCTGAAGAGCGAAGAGGTCTTGTGGGCGCTCATCACACACACTTGACAGAAGCAGTGCTCTCGGCGAGGAGGAGCTACATGATATATGAAGATGGCCACTTTGAGCCTGCCGTCTCACACACACACACACACACACACACACACACACACATTGCTCATCAGCCCCCTGCCCTCCAACCAACTCTTGAGACGCTGATGGTGACATATATGGAACACACGCAGACTGAAGCCTCTTAAATATTCATGGCTTGTGTGCCTGTACATGTGTATCACAGACCGCGTGTGTGTGTGTGTGTGTGTGTGTGTGTGTGTGTGTGTGTGTGTGTATATTGTGCATCTGTCTGCAAGTGTGAGTATCTATACATTTACAGACAGATGTCAGTCTGTACTCCTGGGTGTACTAGCATTAGCCTCACAGTGGTACATCATTGTATACTTACTGTGCAGCTGTGAGTATCTACTGTCCTACATTCCAGCTGTCAGCTGGAAGACCACAGTACACTACAGGCTATTCTCAAGATCGCAAAAATATATAAAAGTATGTTTCCGTATTTACCATATTTACCACAAATTGGGCTTATTATTGGACTCGTCGCCATGGTGGGAAACTATACAGAACAGTTTAAGAGAGACAGAGATAGGTTTACATTTTAAGGTGATGCATTTGCTAGCTACGTTGTGTATCCCACCCATGTGGGAGTATCCCACCCATGTGATATAAGTTCAAAATCAATATTAGGTCAATATGCATCAGTTTAATTTAGTACAGTTTACTATGTAAACCCATGATGGGCAGCAGGGCTACAGTAGCATCCATCCATCCATCCATCCAAGCTATTAGCTCCAATTATCCAATCCAAAGTACTGGCTTATGATTTAGGTCATAAATATATAGTCTTACACACACATGCACAAACACATACACACTTTTCTCCTGAAGAAAGAAAATACTGAGGTGTGTTTTGGCAACTCTCACAATTACCCATCTCTGTTGCAGGAAATCCTACAGGCCAACAGTATTTTATTGCATGGTTGCAACTCAAAGAGGCGTTGGTAAAAAAAATAGCCAGCAACTTTGCATGTCTCCACAATAAATTTGTGGATGCGCTGTGTTCTCCTCAGCTCGACCTTTAAGGGCCCGACCGAGCCTTTGAGAGACACCGCTTTTAATGAAAGCTCTAGACTCAAGGTCTATCTCGATGTTGTAACGTACGGTCGAGTGTCTGGGCCTATTTGCCGTTATAACACTTGAATCTAATCAGAGGATAGGCCGCTTTTTCGAGTGTTTGGAGAAACCACTTGTGCCCACAGGCAATCAACACCTCATCAGAGGCCCCCCTCTCGTGCGAGAGAGAAGGGGGCACGACGCCGGCAGTGAAGAGCACAATTTGCTTCCCTGTCTTTCTTCACCCTTTCTTCCTCTTTGTATCCTTTGGTCAAATTCTCTGTTCTTCTTACTCCAATTTTCATGATTTCTAACACCTTTTACACATACAAGCAAGCAAATATCTTTGTTGGGTCTAAAATGTATGACGTTTAGACATGAGCTGGCTATGTGTTATAACCTCACAAACAATTTGAGTAACTCACATAAAAGTCCATTCACATTTATAACAAGTTAGCCGATGTTGACTTTGTTCCACGTTTGATTTGCTGGAAAACCAAGACAAGTCAGCGACGGCTGACTTTTTTTTTTCCGACGGTGCTTGTAAGCAGCCGGTCAAACACTATCACTAATAATGTGTTTGCTTAGCATTCAAGTGGGAGCACAAATCAAGAAATGTTGCTTCCCTTAACCTTCCCTTTCACGAACAAAGAATCATGCTACAGCGGAGTTGAACAATTTGACGGTAAGCATAATAGAACACAAAGTGTCTACAGATGACGTTTGTGTTTAGAAATATATGATTCACGTGTAAAACTTGTTGTTGCACATACAGCTAGCAATTGCCGAGCTCAAATTGGCCACACACCCGCACTGTACGTGGTAGCTAAGCGGTCTGGATGCAGACAGACTGTTTCTGCAGCCGCTGCTTCACAGGTTTGGGGGATGAACACTTCGCGTATGATGCTCTCTACTGGGAGAAATGCAACTCGGGGGCCCAGACTAGGATTCGCTTCCACCCTGCAGAGGTTGTCGTCTATGGATTCCCTGCTGTCACCCAGCAGCACTGTATATCACCACCCCAGCACCGTGCATTGATCTGCCTCGGAGACGTAAGACAACGGAGGGGAACGTGCAATGTCGCTTCTTTTCACCCCTTTCTTCACTATTCCCGTCAAGAGAGACAGACGCAGAGAAAGCGGGGGGGAGTGAAGAAAAGAAAGAAAGAAGAAATAGAAGAAAAGAGACATCACACACACACACACACACACACACACACAAACACACTAATGATGTTGTCAGACAGCCTGCTACTGTTTGAAGACACTCCCAGTTGTGTTTGAGTGTGCATGCTCGTGCACCACGTTTGGACTAACACATCATTGTGTTAGACAGGCACTCCATCACTGTCAAGTGGCAAATTTGGAAGGATAGGCAGCTTCCTGCAGTTGAAACAAATCTCAAAAAGCCCTTTTGTGCGCGTCTGTCTAGGAGTCTTTCATTCCGACTGGCGGAGAGAACCAACAACATCAGACCTAACAGGCTTCTTTTTTATCTTGCCGGGGATAAAGAAAGGCAAACAAAACCAGTTGTGTTCTCCTCTGTCTCTTTGTCACGTAGTCCAGAGGGTATATCTCCTATAGGAGCCAGTTGAAGATGGTCTGGGAGAACGGGGATATCTAGTGTTTGCATCAGAGATTATCTGGTTGGTTTTAGCATCTCCATTATGAACAAACAGCATGCATTATTGAGCAGCGTGCACCTTTGACATCTAGTAAAGTCACATACACATAGTGTGGCTATTATTATGGGTTTGAATCACTGACACAGTTGACACTAGGGGCGGAAGATTGAGCGTTATATACCTAAGTGTTACATGTGAGGACAACTTTGCACGTGCTCAGTCTTAATAATGTTATCCATGGCATTACCATGACCACCACATTTAGATACTACACAGCTAAAATACTGACAGTTGCGTCCCTAATAAGTGAGACTATGAGAGAAATGGTGGCAAAAACACTAGACTTAAAATAAATGCTTTGCTTACTACAATTATTATTATTACTACTACTACCAATACTGCTACTGCTACTACTACTACTACTACAGCTACTACTATTACTACTACTACTACTACTATTACTACTGCTACTACTATTACTACTAATACTACAACTATTACTACTACTACTACTGCTACTACTATTACTACTACTACTACTACTGCTACTACTATTATTACTACTACTACTACTATTACTACTACTACTACTGCTACTACTATTACTACTACTACTGCTACAACAATCACTACTACTACTACTATCACTACTACTACTATCACTACTACTACTGCTACTATCACTGCTTCCACCACTACTGCTGCTCCTAATAATGCTACCACATCTGCTACAGCTATTATAACTATGACTATTTTTATTGTTATCCTCATTATTATTATTATTGCCAACATTTGTATAGCAAATGAGAGTGAGACAGTTAAACTAATACAATGCCATAAAATGAAACAAGGAGTTTTAAAGAAGAATTAAACAAGGCAACAGAAAAAGTGATTCATAAGATGACGCCGTGTTGTTAAATTGGGTTTGAATAACGTAGCTCACCAGTGTGTTTAAGACGCAGCAGAACAAAGACAACAAAATGCCAGAGCGTGATACAAATCTGTCTTGTTGTGTGCATGCCTCCGTGGATGCGCTAGCACCTTGAATTGTTTGTCTCCCCCCCCCCCCCCCATCCAACTTGAGAGAGAGACAATTCCTCTGTTCCTTAATGATGTCTGTGTGGGAGGGGCTTTTTTTTTTTTTTACAGCATCAAAGACGACACTCAAAGGAGAGTGAAAGAAATGACTTAATCATTGCACCAGCAGACACACACTCTCTGTCTCTCACCCGCTCTCTCTCTCTCTCTTTCACTGACACACACACCGTGCACACTTTTTCTCTTTCTCTCCTGTGTAACTTTGCTAGAGGCGGCGGCTTGGCACCTACTCTCTTTCTTTAGAACATCCTAGCACTAATCAGTGGAGCCCTGTCCTCACCCGGCACAGGGGTGGGGTGGTGGTGGTAGTGGTGGTGGTGGGTGGTGGGTGGGTGGGGGGGGTGGGGGTTGTGGGGCCTGAATAAGGCACCAGGCTCACAGCTATGTCAGCCATGTTATCTTTTTCTCTCTCTTGTCACCCCCAACCCCTCCTCCCCAAGCCCTGGGTGAGTCTTTCTGGAGACGGCACCCTTCTTTTTGATGTTTGACAACTGAGAGAGAGGAGAGAGTTAGGGGGGTTGGAAGGGACGAAGGCACGAGGGGGGTTTGGGGAGGTGGGTGGGGGGGCGGGGGGGACTGCACCTTTGAACCAGTGGATCATATCCTAAAGGGAAAGAAGGGAAGTGTGTGTGTGTGTGTCTGTGCGCATACTTTTGTACTCGTGTGTGTGTGTGTGTGTGTGTGTGTGTGCATCTGTGCATGTATATGTGTGTGTGTGTGTGTGTGTGTGTGCCAACACAGGCAAAATTTGGTGAAGCGCAGATGTACTGAGGAATCATGTTAAGATTACGTTCCTCCGCCACGAAAGGATTCGGTCACAACAGCACACACACTGTCACACTTCCAACACGCAAAAAGGGTTAGCTAACGGTTAAGTTTAGCTAACGGTTAGCGAACATTTAGGGTAAGGTTTTGGGGATGGTTAAATAAGACTATTTTAGGGTTAATTCTTTGCACGAGTTGGGAGTTGAACCCAGGTCACCAAAGTTGAAGATAAATATCTCCGCCCATCCACCCCCCCCCCCCATGACCTCCATACCCTTACTTTCCACTGCAAAGTCAAACTGCAGCCTCTTTCTACTCGTGTCTCCTTCCTTTTGCGCTATGTGTTTGTTAGCGCACGCACAATGTGTCTATTTGTGTGTGTGTGGGTCCATGTGTGTCACACTCACAGTAATGAATCTCCAACCCATGTTCCACTACGCCGTCGTCGTCGCACAGCGGGGGGGTGAAGAATACGCAGGCCACATCCCTTCACCGGTTCGCTCCGCTAACACAAAGCCAGAGTGGAAGGAATGCATGTCCTTGTCCCCGCATGGAGTCTCTTGTCACTGCGCGGCGATAGGCCTATGATCTCCCTCCCCTCTCTCGCTTGCTAACATAAAGAGCCCCCCCCCCCCCTCGGGCTCCTCTCTCGCCCACCTGAGGTTTCAAGGTTTCTCATCCGCCGTCACATTCTGCCACGCCATTTCTGCCTTTTTGTGTTTTTTTTTTCTTTTCTACTCTGCTATGAATAGAGCATTCGAGATCAGATCAGGGTTCGGTAATGGCAAGACGGAGGAGTTTTGAAGCCAATTTAGCCCGATACCGATAATACTAACTGTGTAGTCGACAGTCACTATCGGCTTCTTAGATATACAGCAAACACATTTACTCATTTGATTTATTTTTGATAATGGACGTGAAGATTTCTTGCTATTTGTATACATGGAAATTGTTAACAGGATTGTTGCATCAGTAACAGTGACGGACACCATTAAGAATACCGGTTTCATAGCACATTTACTACTATCTACATCTAGTTTATATTTCCCCAATCATTTTGCAATGCATGCCATACGCAATTAATTAAAGAAAACAATTTTTTTGTTTTCTTTAAAAGATAAAAGATGCCCCAAATAAGAAGACACATGGATGTAATAATAAAGTTTGTACGGCGGGCGTGTTTTTGAGGGTTTATTTCCCGGCAGAGACTTCCATTTTTTCCTGTGGGTGTCAGGTGATTGACAGGAATCAGAGCGTAATGTAAATATCAGCGCCGATATGAACGCCAGCACAATGGCATAGCGATAAAAAAAGAGAAACTTTGACAAAACAAATTGATGGATTATCTATCGTGGGGTTTTCAAATGTCAGTGGAAGTTGCTTTTCATGCTGTATGAAAAATGAAAGGTAGTATATATGAAATATGAGTGCGAGGGGTTAACCTAGATGATTGGCACAAACTTTTTAAAAAAAACACCTGAATTATCCTTTAAATTCCACATATTGTACCTCTCTTGATTCAACCACTCAAAATGGTTCTTTGCCCTGCATTGTTTGAGACAGTAATAGAGTTGCATTTCTTTGTTTTTCTGACATTCTCTCACTGTTTTGAGTTACTGGGTTACCAGAGTTTCTTTAGGAGGGTCACAGGTTAATGGTACAGACACCGGATGCCTTTGCTCACATACACACACACAAGGTATGCATGTACACACACACACACACACACGTCCATAAATCCTAGCATGTTGGCCTTGATGCAGCAAAACCAGCAGTGCCTCTTTCTGTCTCTATATCATTCCCTCCACGCAACCCAACACACCCGTCCTCCGTCCATCACTGTCTCTTTTTTTCCCCATCCAGGCCTTGGCAAACTAGTAAGTGAATACAGTTTGAATTCATGAAAAAGCAGGAGGCACACTTGAATAATCTTTTTCATGAATTGCCTTTTGTGTGTCTTGCAACCAAGTGCACTTGAACGTGTTTCAAATGTTCGAAACCACCATATCTGGAATTAATAAGAGCTGAATCATTTTCAGATTGACAGCCAATTATTTTGAAATGATACAATGGGTTTTCTAAAGTTTCATAAGCCCCCGACTTCATACAAATTCCTCAACCCTGGACAATCCATAAATTCTGGTACAAAAAAATAAAGTGGAAATCACCAAAATAAGAGTTACGACTGCAATATTTTTGTCCGGGTCTAATCGTTCCCACTCCCTTTACCCCAGTGATCCTCCCTCCTTTCCTCCCCTCATCATATATCTCATCCCTGTTGTCCACACTTGCATGTGTATGGTTTCATTTTTTACAAGGACAGATACAAGCACAATGATATACTGCAAACAATTGCCCGTTGCCTTGTATCACAGTAATTTCTGCAGTTATTGGCCAAACGGGTAATGGTCCAACACCTGCCTGCAGAGTTGTATATACTGTATAATACGGATTTTACGTGCCCTTTGCTCAGGGGCACTGCAATAGTATTGGGAACTGTTGGCACCAGGTATTGAACTAGCAACCTTTAAATCTCAGTTAAAGTGAGCGTGAGACAAGGGGTGACACTGTGCAAAACGAATCAAGAGTTTCTCTGTGTGTAGTACATGATGATATTTTCTTCACTTTAAGACTCTTGAGTTGTACCGCTGTCAACATGATGGATAATGTTTTTTGGGGTAGGTCTCCTGGGACTGATCTGTTGTCTGCACTATCAACTGTGGAGGCCACAGACAGAGAGAGAGAGAGAGACGGAGAAACTGACAGAGGGAAACCGACGCGAGAGAGCAGAAACCAGTCCTCATTACAGCTGTATCCTGCTGGGGGTTGACCAAACTGGGGCGATTTGAAGTTTAAAGTTGAAAGAAATTCCCTTTCTCTTTACAGCACTATCTCTCTGTACTTTAATAGCAAGGAAGACACACACACACACACACACACACACACACGTCGCCCTATCTCCGGCCTATGGGAACTCATTATCTTCCCAGACGAGTGGCGCCACAAGTTGCCAGGTCGGTCCCCTGCCGCCCTGCCATTTTGTGACATCAGCTTCGAATGTAGGGTTGTTGAGGCACTTGAATTGGAGGAAACAAAGAGAAGGCAAACACCGCCACAGAGGGCATCATTTTGGCTTTGGGCGTGCGGGGGGGGGCGGGGGTTACATACCACACCTTGTGCCTGTGGAGCTTTGATGATTCATTTGGATGGCATTTTAAGGGTTGAGTTTGTTTTCAAAAACACCATATAGCAAATTTGGAGAACAATTGTGACCAGGGAATTCATTCAATATCTAGGGAATTCAGCCTGGAAAGTCATTTTGTCAATAAAGATATTAAAGGTGCGACGTTTATCGCTTATCGTTTTGGTGTATCTCGAAATGAAGACCGCATTTCCCAAGTTGCTTCCTGATGCAAAAAAACGAGAACGAGAGCTGATAACAGCGGATATGTATTCCGACGAGGTAAGCTAACGTCAAGTTGAAACTACGCAGTTAGCGGAACGGGAATAAAGTTGTGGAGTACTTGCAAATTAAAAATGCTTTGTGCCGCAAAGCAATGCAGCAGAGATGGGGCGACCCTGGTAGAGGATGCTAACCTTGTCGGTGATGGTCTCACAATTTCATTTCATTTTGTGCTGTTGATCATTTTTTTTGTCAAATATTTGGTATCGAATTTTGGAACAAAACCATTCATTTGTCACTCTACTATTTTTGGCCTATAGTCAAGTTAGACGTTGTACACCATACTTTGTAAACTTATCACACCAGTAAAAGTAGGTCAAATATGTGTTGGGTTGTGGCACAAAGTGGCCCATTCATTTGTTTTTCCGAGAAATCTGCCTATATGGCAAGGAAGACAACGTGACTGGAAGGCCACTTCAATTTTGTTTGAGAATTTATATTGCGGGCAACGGCTAAACCCACTATCTCAAGAGCACCAGCGAGAGTTAATGCGGTGACCCTGGATGGAGGCTACTAGGTCACCACTTCACAGATGATCTATGCACCGGCTCAGAGAAATAGGTCGATGGTATAAACTAAATCCAATAGGAATATTGCTTTTCATTGATTTTTTTTTTTTTATCCACCTTGGGATAATGCATGTATTCCAGGGAACAGACAGGCCTGGCTGGGTCTCTATGTGTGTGTGTGTCTGTGCACATGCATAAACACCACATGGGTAAATCCAGTGATGACTGGTCGTTAAGTATGTGTTGACTGATGCCTTCATCACAAGCGCGAATGAAAACCTAATTCTTCTCGGACATATAGGAGACATAATACAGTGTAAGACTATAACTTAGAGGAGCAGGGTTATTATTAGTGTGCAAGTGTTTGGCTCACCGGGCTGAGAGAGAGACGGTAGAGAGTTATTTGTTAAATGCCACGACGGAGGTACCGGGGTCCTAATTGGATTTCCTCTCTCGCTCAAAACGTCGCCACGTCTTTATGAGAATGACCTCTGAGTCGGTCACACACACGCGCGCGCGCACACATTTGGAGAATGCACACGTGCATACATATTTTCACTCACATCATACACACATATTCAGGTATACACACTCACACACACACACACACACACACACGTGTATTCATGTACATTTGGGTAAATATGTACACACAGATGCAGTCTCTCTCCTTTTTCCACTAACACACACATTCATACACAAACCGAAACACACATTTTCACTCACGTACACACATACATGCACGGCCAGCCATACACACACATACGCTTTGCATGCACGCTGATAAGCATGAACATGAGCAAACAGGCTGATGTAAAAACACATAAAAAAAAAAAAAATGCGAAAGCGAAACAAACAAAACAAGTCCTATCATTCCCCATTTGCCTGTTCATTTATGTAAAGCATATGTTCTGCTGCGTTTGGCTAGTTGTTGATAGCATTTTTACTAGCGCTACCTCATCCTTCTGGAAACAAACCTGTCCACCCATTTACTGATGGGAGCAGCACGGAATAATCCTCGTGCACACCCACACACACACCAGGTTCATACCTCTCTCCACGTCCTACGCAACAACCGTCCCCTTTTTTCTTACATTTTCCACTCCTACCACTCCTAACTCTAGATACAGACCTTGAAACTCCCACATACACACACACACACACAAAACTCCATATACATGCCTTGAAACTCCCACACATTTGAATGTTTGTGCCCAGACAGCTGTTATCTCATATAGGGAGGGGGGGAATCGCAGACGCTACAGGATTGTCAGAGCAGCTGTAACTAAGGATTTCGCGTACGTTTAAATCCACGCAACCCTCAAGACACGGAAAGGAACCACAGGTATGATACAACGTCCCGTTTTCCCAATAGAGTGGTGCAGGGATGATGTATTTCTGTAGGCCAACCTGGAAGTTAGCATCGCCCTGGTTCCCTCAACAAAAAGCCAATGGGATTTTGGATTGTGTGTTTTGGATTATTGCAGGAAATAAGCTCTGCGGCAAACAAACGTTTATGATACTTACACGTTTTGTTCAACAAGATAATCTTCACAAATGAACACCACTTTTATGATTTTTGAAGCGTACATGCAATCGCCAAAAGGAAAAAGCTAACGTTAGGCTATAAACAAACTGACTTCAACGTCACCACCACTAAAAATTATATAAATTGATAAATCTACAAGTTGGAAAGTTTGAGTTAGAATAGTTTGGAAGAGTGTGAGTATAAACACAACTAGTGGCTGTAAAGGCAGACTAGTGAGTAGATGAGTTACCGTGTTCGGCGTGATGGCATTTAACATCCCCGACAACCTCTGTAGTCTCATTTAGCCACTTGTTAGCAACTGCCTTTTTTAAGACATGTAAAAGCTTCAAAATTCACAAGTGGGGTATTTACTGACGTATTTTATGTTGTAGAACAAAACGTAAAAACCTCTTAAGCTTGTGTCAATCACAGACATTATTTGAGGCATCTAACCAAAAATCCATTCAAAAAACCCATTGACTTCGAGACACGCAAAAATGCTAACTCATTTCCTGATTTTAGGACTCCTGCATGACGCTATTGAAGCTAATTAATGCTAACGCGCCTATCAACGAGGAATCAAGTGTGTCGGCAGTGTTTAATCACCGTATGAATAATTAAAGTGAAACGTTAACATGAAGTGAGCATATTTTGTTGCCTGTTTTTTGGCCAACACGGATCCAGCGTGCAAGCATGTGTTCATTTACACACGTGATAAGAGAGCGGCTCCTGCGCAGCTATTAGCATGTAAATGGTTTCATTCAATGTCTCGCTCATTCAGGTGACAATCAAACCTCTCAGAGGGCATGAGAAATAAGCAGTTTTCTGTGGTATAAATACAGGTTTCAAAGGGTTTAAATGCAATTTTTTACGGTTCAAATTCCAACTACAATTCAAGGAGGACAAAATATGTGCCGCAAAGAATGATCTAATCTCTGCAGGACAAAAATGTTTTTTCATTTTCACCTCAAAATTATTATTCCTCCTAGTTCTTTTCTTCTCTCTCTCTCTTTCTCTCTGTGAGGGGAAAGGCAGAATGTCACATTTAATATTCACAACAAGTTTCTCGCCAATCCCCCAGAGTTCCTCGGTGCCAGATGACGAGCAGGCTGTCAGGGGTCACCCGGCAACCCGGGCCACTCTCTAAACGACGGCCGGTCCCCGTCAGCCCTCTGCGGAAGTGACCTAATATTTGTGCCAGGCCCCCTGCTGTGTTCTGCCATCTCTGAGTGCACCACCCACTCGGTGGCCCCAGAGCGTGATCTACCATCCCCCGCCACCCCTACCCACCCCACACACACCCCTACCCACCCCACACACACACCCCAGGAGCCTACGCCACTGAGATCCGCTGAACAGTTTTACGAGTTGTGGGTTTTATGAGCTTCTTCTTATTATTATTCCTCGTTCCTGTTTCTTCAGACAGCTCTCTCAGCTCATTTTCGTCGGATGCCCTGCGGGGAATCGCGGAGCGTAAACTTGTGTCTTTCCCTAGCCGCCGCTCAACTTCCCGCGCCCATAAAGCAAAATAAAATTGTGCTTTAGTGATTTGTCAACTTCTGTCCCCGGGGAGGTATAATGGGGGAGATGGGCTATCCTTGAAATCTGTTGTTTGGAGATGCTTGTGCGAGCCATCTTTCAAAAGTGTGTGGCAAACATGTTTGTTTGTTTGTGTGTGTGTGTGTGTGTTTGTTTGCCCCAGTGATGTGAACTATGAAGTTGTTGCTATTCATGTGTACAACGCAGACGACTCATCCATATTCTTTCCATCAGCTGTGGATGATGCGATGACTATCAGTCCAGTCACCTCCCGCACAAATCAAAAATCCCCTCAGCACACCACTTCATAGTCTTTGTCATTCAAACATGACTCCACCTCTTTTATCCTTTATTCCCTTTTTGTTTTTCTCCCCCCTCTCCACTTATCTTCTGTTTGTTTCTGCCCCCGCCTCCTCTCGCCCTCCATTCACACCCACAGTCCATTACCATCAGACAGACAGGCACGTGCTGCTCCCTGTCCCTCGCAACCTCTGATGGATAGCAACAATAGAGACCGGGAGAGCCAAAATGGCAGCCGCCTGCCCCTGTCTGGCCGGTCCCCGGGGGAGGCAGGGGCGGGGACCAGTCGCATATCGGCCCAGCCAATCTTAGCGCACGTCTTCCGCAACAAATTGGCCAGTTTACTTAAGAGTCTGCTGTGGCCCATGAATATTTGATGTGGCCGGGGCGCTGTGGAGTAGAGGGATACAATGACAGGGTCTTATCTTATTTAGCCAGACAGAGGGGGGTTGGTTCCTGGCCCGACCCCGAAAACACTCCACTGCTCTCCTGAGATCTGGAAGAGCCCGATCCAAGAAGAAGAAAATGCACTCTGTAAAAACAATTTTCAATTTGTCCACATTTTCCACACCTTGGATAAAAGAGCCCTTGTCTGCGGTTGGATGAAAACCAAATAGTGGTTTTTCTCAATCACCGACATATATTTGGGAAATACAATAGGTTTATACAATGGGTTTTTAAGAGGCTTGATCGGCCCCAAGGCCCAAAAATTTCAATTCAAAGTAATTCAAGTAAGCAGCGCTCTTGTGTTGTATATATACTATGACATCTTCTATCTCTTCTTAAAAAGTGAGGAAATCTGACCGCCAGAAGAAGAAGAGAAGACATTGTTCGCGAAAGAAACTTGAGTACGACCGTGAAATGTGTTATTTTTCTCTCTGTGATCGACCCCACACACAACAAGGTGGGAGTCGTGCTGCAATGGCAAGGAGAGGAAACAAAACAGGATAGTTTTCCCAATTATTTCCCCCCCTCTCTCTCTCTCTCTCTCTCTCTCTCTGTCTTTTTTTCTTTGTCCCTCTGGGCTTGGGGTAGCTGTGTGATTTAAAAAGGCCTCTCATATTGCCTTGGCTGTGATGGCTAGTAATACTGTAGCCGCCAAATCAATGGAGCCTGTCCTAGATTTCGCTGCGGTCTCAACTCTCTCTCTATAAAGGGATCTGGAGGGCACTCTATATTTTTATTACCTGCAGAGAGAAATGGAGAGGCCGGGACCTGGATCTCATTTCACTCACACACACACAAACACACACACACACACACACGCTTGCACACACAGACACAAGTGCATGCACAAATGCAGAGATACACGCGCACACACACACACATGCATGCATGCACATGCACAAAACACACGTGCACATACACACTAGTCCATTGGCCCACTCTGTCCACCTGCCTGGGCCCCCTGGCGGTGGGTTTATGGGTACTCTGGCAGAGAGGGTCTCTCCTCATTAGGAGCTGAAGAGACACACACACACACACACACACACACACACACACACACACACACACACACACAGGGGCAGGATGGCAGGATGCAAATGCCACAGTGGGTTACACTGACTATTCTGCTGACTGGGCAGATCAGGAGGCTGCAGCAAGAAACGGTTGCATCCAGTTTCTAGAGTGCGAGGAGGGTGAGAGAGGAGGGTAACTAAACAGAGCTGAGGCAGGCTGTGTACCGTGTCGTAGCGGGGAGAGACAGAGAGAAGACGAGCGCCTGACAAACCACCAAAACTTTGCGCCGACTCCTGCAACATTAAATGAGGCGATTTGACTTCCTCAGCAGCAACGCTGTCTTGACCTCAAGTTCAGGTTTTTACATAATCAGTCACCCGGCCAGAACCGGTAAATGACTTCTTCATTTCACGTGTTGCAGCAGTAGCAGCGGCATGCAAAATGCGTGCCAACTCTGCACCTAATGCACCTCGACCCCGTTGACATCAGCGGGTTAAAGGAAGAATCTTGGTCGTCCCCCCCCCACCCCCCCCCCCCGAACCCCATCCACCAACCAGCCAACCTTCGTCAGCAGCTAATTGAATCTACCGCAATTCATTTGGCCTAATGTGCTTTTAATTGGATTACAGAGCCGGTCACGGGGAGGGTTCAGGAAGGGGTGAGGAGGACGACAGAGAGGGGGTACGAGGTGAGGAGAGGAGGGAGGAGAGAGGCTGTTGACACGGGTGCCGTCGGGCCGGGCGAGAGAGGTAACCTTATTATGAAGGGGGGCAGAACAGAGAGGGAAGGATGGAGGGATAGAAGGAGGGAGGGAAGGATGGAGGAGGTGGAGGCGATGAGGCTTCAGTGGAGTTCTAATGATACTGTTTTGGTTTTTTTTGCAGTCAGCAGGAGTTGAGTTTTAAGAGAAACTAGAGAAGGGAGGAGGCTTTGATGCGGCGATAACGAAAAAGTTGCACTACGTAGGCATGTCGCGGCGTTTGTGAGGGAAATGAGGATGAGAAAAAGCAAGACGGCTGCGCAGCGATAGCCAGAGACGGGGGAAGAAAAGATCAGAAGAGCGGGAATACAGATGGCAGCGAGAGAAACGAGGGGGGTTTTCGGTGCCGTGGTGAGAAATGCACAAGTTGTTTATTGTCTGCAGAAGTCCTAAGGGTTTGGGAGACGCGGTACGCAAGATAAAGCACGGGGGGGGGGTTGGTTGAAGTGCAGTGCTTTTAATAGTCTTGAGAGGAAGAAAGAAAAAGAAAGACACCGCTTCCACCGCCTTAACTTTCATCGACTCGTTAAAATTTCGAAACGCAAAAATATGACAAAAGAGCCGCCCCCCCCTTCACACCCTTGACCGCTCGCTTGGTATTCAGGTCGCCGTGCCCGACAAGATTAAAAGGTGTATTTTCAAAGAGCGAGGGGGAGGGGGGGGGGGGTCAATGTTTAATTTTTGCTTGAATTGATAAATAAATTACAGTTTGGATCGATGGGGTTTTAATCTGTGGCCGGTCTTGACGGGCAGCCAAGTTTCTCGTTCCCCGCTCCCCGCCCACTGTTTGCAGCAAAGCGATGGCCTCCTGATTATGAATGAAACTCGTGTTCAGCGGGCTGACCCCTCCATCTCCGGCGTGTCCGGCCCACCTCGTTTTACACACAGAGGTGAGGGCGAACACACACACACACACACACACACTTTTCTTTCTCATTGTTTTTCTTTCTTATTTATTTTTTTCTTTATTTAATAACAACATTAATAACAGTAACAATAATGCTAATAATAATGATAATAATGACAACAAATGGTGATGATTTATTGATTGATGGCACCTTCACGTTGAAATAAATAAAAAGACAACTTTTTATTGCTTTACATTTTCATTTCGAACTTTAACATAGCTATGATCCGTGCATTGACCTATAGGGACCTCGGTGGCCCCCTATACGCCTGCTGACGCAAACAAGGTGACACTTTGGTCGCCTGCTTAAAGGCCCCGGGCCTCTGAAGCACGCCCCAACCAGATGATGTCCGAATCAATATGGCAATGTCATCAGCCTTCGCTCCCGGGAGTAATGATGGTCCTTCATCCTGGTTCTCCGGCTACGCTCCCTCAAACACACGCACGCGTGCACATACACACTTAAACACACTTCCCCCCCCCCCACTTCTTCATCATATCATCAAGCCCATCAGCAGGCTTAATGGGGAAGGGATCAATACATCGCAGGGGTCGAGGTGAATGAGCCGAGTACACTGTCGACTCGTGACACTAGTACTAATGGGCCGCGAGCCGACACCGCTTGACTCGTCACTGTCAAACTAAGTGTCCAGGATGAGCGGCCTGTTGTCCTTATCACACCCCCCCCCCCCCCCCGTGCATAAGTCACTCACTGTCCCCGCGGGTGACCGATATGTGTTGGATGACAACAGGGCAAAGGTCAAGCCTTCTTGATCCCGCGTAGTCTTCGGTAGAGCGCAGGAAGAAACGTTGTTCCTCCTTGGAATATAAAGGAGCTCTCGACACAGTTGCAGTTGGTAGCTGTTGAGTTTCGTTGCGTGTTCATCGGTAAGAAGAAGAAGAAGACACAAGTGTGTGGGTTTACGTCTTGCCCCCCCCTCTCCCTCACCCTAACCCACTCATTACAGACAGTTTATCATGCCAGGAAGAGAGTGGCAAAAACAAATTAGTCTACGGGAGGGGGGGAAAATAGCCGGGGATATTGATTTCGGCTTTTCATGCCAGAGTGGAGCACAGAAAATATTAGGCTATAAAAGGGAAACAAGGATATAAAGCCATTACGGCGCGCACTTAATTGATCCCACTTCCCATAACAAATTAATTGAGTGGAAAATGGCAGATGGCTTTGATGAATGTCATAAAAAAGGCTTGTCAGCAAGCCCCGTGTGCGCGACCCCCTTGCTCACCCACTGTATCGCATGAGAGCACCGCGTACAACGGGGCCGGGGGGGTGGAGCCTATATTTCACCGAGTATTTACATTCCAGAGACTTTCATCACGCTGACTTATTGACATAATTGCTAATTGTTTACTGTTTCTTTCTCTTTTATATTTATAACTCTTGTTCTTTTCCCGCTATACATTCCTCAATGCAGGAGTGTGTTTGTTTGCCTATGTGTGTGTGTGTGTGTGTGTGTGTGTGTGTGTGTGTGTTTCAGTGTATATGTTTATACTGACAGGCTGCTGCCCCACAGTAGCAGAACAAATGCTAATTTAATCAATCGGCTATAAATCCTACTGGCCGCTGACTCATGTATGTCTTCTGCCCTGGGGACTCCAACAAAAACCCTGCCAGTGCAGTTTGTTCAGAGCGCGCGCGCGCACACACACACACACACACGGGCGCGTATACAAGCATCCATCTTCCATTCTTATTTTTTCCTCCTCCCATCATCTTAACATCGGAATCATTTGAGAGCAACCAGCGAGCACAAATGCATAATTGCTTTTTTTTTTTTTGGTAGCTAGCTGCAAAACTGTGAGAACTCATAAACACACACACACACACACACACACACACACACACACACACACACACACACACACACACACACACACACACACACACACACACACACACACACACACACCCAGCCATCCATCTGACTGTTACTTTCCTGCTGCCCATCTTAGCCGGAGAATAATTCATCGAGAGCAAGCACTCTGAACATGTTCCTCCTCACTTTTGCCCTCTTACACACGCAGGGCAACACACACACACACACACACACACACACACACACACACACACACACACACAATGCTGACACACCTGCAGTTTCATGGCATCCAAATCTGCTAAAGCTGCTGAGACAGCGTCTTCAGGGTGTGGGGGGGGGGGGGGGGGGGGGGGGGCGCGGTGAGGGGATAGAGTGACAGAGAGACAAAAAAACAGGGAGGCAGAAAGCGACAGAGTGACAGAGAGAAAAAAAATGCCAGAAAGAGCAACAGAGCGATGAAGAACAGTCAGAAAAAGATGGAAAAAAGGGTGACAAGAGGGGGAGAGAGAGAGAGAGGCGCTTCTGTCTTCTAGCGGCGTTGTTGGTTTCTACCCCCCGGGCTCTGTTAAAGATTCTGCGGGGGCCTCTGCGGCCCCCGTGTTCCCCATCAATCTCGGCCCGGTCTGGCAGCCTCCAGCGCATCTTAATCTGCCGGGGCCGGACGTGAGGACGGACAGGTCGCCTGGGCAGAGCAGTAAATAACCCTTCTCCTGACTGTCCCCTTCTATTCCCCTATGCACGCACAGGCATGCACACACACACACACACACACACACACACACACACGCACACACACTTTTGTTTTAAAGATAAACACACTGCAAATAAATATCCATCCAGTCATTTAGTTTAGTAAATTGAGCCTAGTGACATTTGGATACTAGTGAAGTAATCCAACTCAGTTCAATTGTCACTTGATTGGATATGTTTTTTGCAGCGCAGGTTAAGTTGACTCCAGCCCTGGTAAACCCTATGTGACCTTGCTGCATAAAAGTGATCATGACCACTGGTAAGTTGTTATGTTTCTTCACCAGTGTCACCAATTCTGATAACCAGCACCGAATTAAACGAGAAGAATTTGTACATCTCTCTCTCTCTCTCTCTCTCTCTCTCTCTCTCTCTGACAAAAGATGCACTCTTTTGTGCATCTGAGAAACACAGGGATGACCTGCAAGGTGAGAGAGACCTGCCGGATTAGAGAGCGGCTATGTCTCTCGACCCGGGGCCTCGTGAAATCCGGGAAGGCAGATGGCACAAGTCACCAGGCTCAGGAGTCTAAGCCACTCTGCTCCACAACCAATGTGGCGTGCCGCCCTCAGCCGGGATCAGTTGAATTTACAACCCGGTGCGTCCCTGCTCCGCCACCCCCACTCTCCTTCTCCTCTCATAAGCCCTTGACAGGTCAAAGGTCACGATAGCCCCCCCCCCCCCCCCCCCCACACACACAACTCACTCGCCCCAATGGCTCCGGGCCAGAATGGATGGCGTTCCCGTGGGGAAGCTGGTAGTCATGGCAACCTCTGAACTCCACGGCGAGGGGAGGTGAGTGATGAGAACAGGGTTTGTAAGCTAAAGGTGTTCTGCCTGTCTGACTGACAGCTTCCCAGGGTCTGTATGTCTCCCATACACAAACACATACACACACACTCACTCACTTGTGGCAACACACAAATATAGAAAAGCTGAATGTAAAAACACACACCACACATAGAAAAAAAATCACATATAGAATCATAACGCGTGTCACACACAGTGAAGTGGAACCGAGGGGAAAAGGATATACAGGCATACACATACTCCCATCACACACACACACACACACACACACACACACACACACACACACACACACACACCATCTCTGTCTGACAGATGACCTTACGCTCTGTGTCACTGAGCTGCAGTGTCTGCCTCTGTCGGGAGTAGTAGTGTCCAGAATGACAGGTTATGACGGGAGGAGCACTGCGGCAAGTTCCCACACCCCCACCCACACACACACACACACACACAAACACACGGTATCTACCACATCATGTCTTTACTACTGTCTCGTGTTAGGGTGGCTGAGTGTTAGGGACCCAGGTGCAGAGAGAAGAGGCTGGAGACAGATGTCTGGTGAAGTTTACTGGAGATGCCACACAGGTACAACGCAATTTTAACATAGACTCCGCCAGGAATAAACAAAGCAAGGCACTGTTGAGACGGAGCATCCAGTAACCTCAGCACAGGGCTTAAACTCACAGGTGAAACTAATCAGGTAATTAGGGAGCAGTCTAACGCTGCCACCTGGCTGAAGTCAGGGGTATTGCAGGGCCCATACTGTCTTGCCCTCTTACTGTTTCAATAAAAGAAAAAAAACAACAGTGAGGGGGGGGGTGAAATCTCGTAAGCAGTAATATATGAAAAAATACATTGATCTACTCAACGTTGTTTCTTCATACCTGGATGAGCTCAGTCCACAAAATCAAAGCATAGCTTGTTCACTGTTCTGCACGTTTGGTTCCTTAAGAGGAGGTGGAGGCTTCACAGTTGAAACTCAAATTGCTTTTCTGCCGGCGTGCAGCTAAACATGGCAGATGTGGGGGGGGGGAAAAACACAAACTTCAAAACTCTTAGCAATCAAAGAAGAAAAAAAAAATGATAAAGATGTTGCAGTGGCCCAACAAACTGAACTGGGACGTAATTGCAAAGATGTCATTCCTCACCAACTATGTTTACATTCACCGTCAGTGTTTTCTGAAATAGCTGTTGGAATGAAAACAGCGTTAACACATCTGAAAAGGAAGAAGTGGGTGGTTACAGTCTATTTATTCCTGTATGTAACTTGCATGCTGATATAGCTTTGCCTTCAGGAGGAGATGGTTTTGTGCCTCATCTGGGGGAGCGGTGGATGAAGAAAGAAAGACAGAAAGACAGGGGGTGTTAGTGAAAAGCGAAGGAGAGAGACAGGGGGAGGAGCTGACACCTTGATGGATTGATTGAGATCACCCAATAAATGGTGCCGCCTACAACATCTTAACAAGAACAACAAGATTAACAAGAGGGTCTGGGTCAGCACAATCTCTCCTTCTGTTTGATAACTTTTTCTGCCTTGCAGCTGCAGCTTGATACTGCACCTCAGTGGCACCATATTTTATTGGATATCTCTGCTACTCACTTCTTCAGTTTTGAGAATGTAGTCTGTGTGTGTGCGATGGAGAGACTGTGGGCGAAGTATCCATGGCAACCCCAGCCAGGTGCACTGGTTCATATGCAATTCAGGTAATTCAGCCTACAATGAAAAAGCATGCATATAATGTCACTGGTATTCAAATGCACTGTGCTATTTCCAACACCCCCTGGGTTCATATGTAGTGTAGCTTCTCTGGCCGGTTACATGTCCCCCTGTATGCCGGCATGAACTGATAACACTGTGTTCTGAGTGGCAGGTATGATATTTCTGCTTTGTTTGATTGAGGACCGCATTTAAAAATGGATGGCATTGTGACAGAACGTATTAGACATTGCCACGTTATTAATACGTTCGGTGTTGTGGTGCAAGGCAAGAGACGCCTGCCGTCGAGGCATGCTTGTTGCCTCGGGCCACGATTTGGATAGGGTCACGATTTGAGTATGGCTGTGTGTGATTGAGAGAGAGAGAGAATTTCTTTATTAATTCAATTCAAACCAGAAGAACAGAAAAAACACAAGAAAAACGAACAACACTACAACAGCCTTATATTAAACCAGATAATCACTCATGCAGCAACCCACTGAGAGAAGAAAAAATGTCGAGAAAAAAAATGAAATAAAAAAAAAAGCAACAACAAAAATAGATTAAAAGTGTATATATATCCATCCATCCATCACCGCTTATCCTGTTCAGGGTTGCAGGGGGGGCTGGAGCCTATCCCAGCCGACATTGGGTGAAAGGCGGGGTACACCCTGGACAGGTTGCAAGTCCATCACAGGGCCAACACATAGAGACAAACAACCATTCACACTCACATTCATACCTACGGGCAATTTTGAGTCACCAATTATCCTAAGCTGCATGTTTTTGGACTGTGGGAGGAAGCTGGAGAACCTGGAGGGAACCCACGCAGGCAGAACATGCAAACTCCACACAGAAAGGCCCTGGAGGTGGAATTGAACCCAGAACCTTCTTGCTGTGAGGCGACAGTGCTAACCACTACACCACCGTGCCGCCCTATATATATATATATATCAAGAAAAAGAAAAATGACATAAAACCAACAACAAAAGCATAGCTTGTTCACTGTTCTGCATGTTTGGTTTCTTAAGAGGAGGCGCTGGCTTCAGTTGAAACTCTAATTGCTTTTCTACCATTGTGCAGCTAAACATGGCAGATATGGAAAAACTGCAGACTTCAAAACTCTTAGCAATCAAAGAAAAAAATGATAGTCTGAAAGATGTTGCAGTGGCCCAACAAACTGAACTGGGAGTAATTGCATACTTTTGTTGTTGGGAGTACATTCTTCACAAGTTTGTAAAAGGCAAACTCTAACCGGAGCCTTGCCGCAACCAGCCCCAGCAAAACCCTCTCTGCCTCCACAGACCCTGAGCCCAGCCTCTTGTTCTTCCTGCTCTTCCAGGTTGCCAGCTTAGATG
The DNA here is from genome assembly GCA_034670385.1 of Hoplostethus mediterraneus. Classification (NCBI taxonomy): domain Eukaryota; kingdom Metazoa; phylum Chordata; class Actinopteri; order Trachichthyiformes; family Trachichthyidae; genus Hoplostethus; species Hoplostethus mediterraneus. The sequence goes on from JAXDDW010000098.1 coordinate 1,274,195, forward strand.
CCCGGCAGCATGACCTCCCTCAGAGACTCCTGAAAGACCTCCAGTATGTCTCCCATGCAGGACGGCCCAAAAGTGTTTGTAAAACTCCACCGGAATTCCATCAATACCAGGAGCCTGGCCCAGAGACATCTGCTGAAAGGCAGTCGTAAGCTCCTGCAAGGTGAGGTCAGTTTTTTCTCTTTTTTTTCTTGATATATATACTTTTAATCTATTTTTGTTGTTGCTTTTTTTTTTATTTCTTTTTTTTTCTCGACATTTTTTCTTCTCTCAGTGGGTTGCTGCATGATTATCTGGTTATCTGGTTTAATATAAGGCTGTTGTAGTGTTGTTCGTTTTTCTTGTATTTGTTCTGTTCTTCTGGTTTGAACTGAATTAATAAAGAAATTCTCTCTCTCTCTCTCTCTCTCTCTCTCTCTCTCTCTCTCTCTCTCTCTCTCTCTCTCTCTCTCTCTCTCTCTCTCTCTCTCTCTCTCTCTCTCTCTCTCTCTCTCTCTCTCTCTCTCTCTCTCTCTCACACACACACACACACACACACACACACACACACACACACACACACACACACACACACACACACACACAACCATACTCAAATCATGACCCTATCCGAATCATGGCCTGAGGCAAGGCCTCTCTCTGCTCTGGCCTACGCCTAGGCAGCCCCTGAAACAGGCTGTCAATGCTCTGGTTTTCACCAGCCAGTCACAAGTCAGTATAAAAACCAATGGCCAGCTGATGTCACTTCCCCTGATAGAAGCCTTAGTTCAGGGCTACTTAACTTTACATAGCTCAAAGGCCACACGGCAAGGTACAGCTGTGTCAAAGGGCCGCAACCCTAACTTTTTGGTCATATAAGAAACTATTTGGTAGTGTTAATTCAAGCCACATGGATATCAAATGATTAATTGACAAAATTGTCTCTTCTCAAATTACTCCCAGATGGATATGTAATTCTGAAGTCACCATGATAGCTATCGTGGCGATTTTGAACATTTGCCCGTTTTGGTACTGCTATTGTTCTTTGGCAAAGAAGGCACACTGGTTTGTTATTTGCCTCAACAAAAGGGAATTCTTCCTCCCATGTTTTTTGAATGACCCTGTGTGCCATGAGAGTAGGCTAGGCTAGACTTCCTGCACAGTTAGCGGTTGTTTTATCTTCTTTGTTGAGCGCACGATTGCTAAATAAGCACAGTATACAGATCGCCCTCTTGTGGTCAGTAAGAATTTAGTTTAGAAATGGTTTGTGTTCATTGAAATGAGAATATTATATTTTTATTGGCAGTTGCTACGACAATAAAAATTCAACCAAGGGCTGCGTGTTGAGTAGCGCGGCCTTAGGTGGAGCATTTGCTTCCGCTGACCAGTCCTTCTTTCCAGATTAAAAAAGAAAGCACTGGGAGTGTCCATGTCCCTGATGGAGGATTACAGTAGTTCTGGCAAAAAAAAAAACATGTGAGTTTTCCCCACCTCCCACCATTGTCTCACATTCTCAAACTCACACTTTGTCTCCTTTAATTCATCCCAAAATAACATGAGTTTTTCACAAAAATCCACATCCTGCAATAGTTTAGTGTTAAAAAGCCAGTAAGACTTTGGTGTGGGGGGACTTTGCTCACTGATGTCAACCACCACCAAAGAACGACAGGATAAAACAGTTCCCAAGCACCCTGTTCCTCACTAGCTTGCTGACATACAGCCTATCCAGCCTGGCCCTACTAACCCTCCAATCTACCACCTTGCTCTTCATGTGTACTGCCATGTGTACTGCCATGTGTACTGCCTCCATGTGTACTGCCTAGCCAACGGGTCTTTAAAACCTGTCCTGACTGATAGCGTGGTTCCTCCCCACCTAAACCCTTGAATCTCAGCCTGCACTAAGAGGACCCGCCCCTTCTCCTCCTCTACTGTAGCATCTATTTTCACCCCTAATCCAGGCTTGAAAATTATAGCTACCCCTGCACTTATATTTGACAGATGACATAACACATATTCTCCTCCCCACTCTTTGCCCCAGTACACTTCGTTACCAAAGTCGCTATGTGTCTCCTGAAAAAAAGCTACACTAACCCCATTTTGTCTCAAGGTCCCATATGTCAAGGCCCTCTTTGTTCTGTCTCTACCTCCATTAATATTAAAAGAGCCCACCCTCAAGCACTCCATAAGAAATAGAGAAAAAAGAAAAGATTATAATAAACACCCTTTGTGACAACCCATCATCTCTTTATTTTTCCTCTTGACTCATATCGTGACCATGTTTATGCTTCTTTATCGCTGACACCAATTTCTTGAGCCTAAACCTCTATGCTGCCAAGCAAAGAGAGAGCTGTGAGTCTTCATGAGAATGTCAACCGACTAACAAAGCATTCCTCGTTAAAGAATTCAGAGATTTTCACACTTTTCCCATTTGTCTGATTTTTACTTACTATGTAAAGTTGAGTTGGCTCTGAGACCTAGAATTTCATTACTGGTAATAATGTTTGCATTGTTATCACGTATATGACAATAAACTTGAACTTGAACTTGAACTCTACCATAACTTGAACTTGAACTTGAACTCTACCATCTCTGCCTCAGAGGTGCCCCCCCCCCCCCTCATCTGCTAGGCCTGCCATACTACCCAACGTCAGCTCCCTGGCTTCCTCTTCAACTAGAGTATATCATAGGGCTTGCTGTCAATAGGGTTATGGAGGCTTGTCTTAAGCCAGGGGCTTTGACAGCTGGGTTTGAAGAGAGGGGGAATGGCTTTTTGGATTGGAGCCGTGCTCCTGTCTCTAGTTCATATTCTGAAGGTTAAACTCCTATCCTTTTCCTACACCAGTCGGACATGTTTTTTTCTGACGTTTCTGGCTGTTTCAAAAATGCTTTAGTGCAAATGTCATTGGAGTAGTATGATGGCTGCAGATTGCTGTGGTAAACCTCAGAATTATCCATTCTTCACCATGTTTACAAGCATGCAAAAAATGGGATTATAATGTGATTGTGTCAACAATGCAAGGCCGGAGCAGCTCATGGTTGGAGAGCGTTTCATTCACATAGCAGGAAGTGTCAGTTTTTAAAGTCAATGTAGTTTCGCTCTGTCCAATAATCCATTTTTGCAGCCAAATAATACAATTATTTTATAGAAATATCTCACCTGACCTGTTTCAATGCTATTTCATGCTTGGAATCAGGTACTGTGCAAAACATTCAATAAAGAGACACTAGCAGTTTTAATTTATAACTACTTTTTGTCTTGGTCTCGGACCTGCTATGTGTCGCCACATGGGAATAACTCCCGCTAGGCTAGTTAACGTCCAGCTTTGTGTAGAACAGTGTAACAGGGAGCCAATAAGAAGCCTGTTTAATAAGAGCCATTGTTTTTGCTTTGAATGGCTGGTGGTACACAGCAGGTACGGTGGCCAGCAGCTTTGAGACCAAAGACTGGTCATGTAACCAAGGCATTCAAATGCTATCCTCCCAAAAATGTAGCAGCCAGTGCCCCATATTGATTTAGTCACCAAAGACAATTTTTTTTGCTTGGTGGACTTCAGATACTGCTGTTTGCTCTAACCCAATAGTGAACCAAGCCATTGCCAGTTCATGAAAGCTTTATCATTTGCTGTTCTAAACACACCCACGGTATAGGGTAGGTCATGTGTTTCTGGTTTGTTTGGAAGAAGAACTGGGTAGTTTTTCATGCATGTCTGTCTTTTATATTGTTTAGGGTATTGGCTTGGTGTTTACAATTGTTTTCACTTCTTTTTTATATATTTTCCCCCTTTTTCTCCCCAATTTGGTATAGCCAATTCCCCCTGCCTAAGCAGTCCTGGTCGTTGCTCCACCCCCTCTGCCAGCCTGGGGAGAGTGTAGACTACCACATGCCTCCTTCAATGGAGTCGCTAGCCGCTCCTTTTCACCAGACAGCGAGGAGTTTCACCGGGAGGGCATATCGCATGCGAAGGAACAGGTTATCCCCCAAGTTCCCCTACCCCCTGAACAGGCGCACCGACCAACCAGAGGAGGTGCTAATGCAGCAACCAGGACACATACCCTTATCCGACTTCCCACCTGCAGACACACCCAATCAAGCCGGAGGTATGGTTCGTTAAGGTAAGGTGAGGTTCGAACCTGCGACCTCATCAAGATGAGTGACAAGTGTAGGGGTGGTGACTTGGTGGTGACTTGAAGAGGACTAATATTTGTGCCTCAAGGTGAAAAGTTGCTTGAAAGACAAAATGAAATGAAAACACATTCTTTATCCGATTTATCCGATTTGATTAAACCATATAAACCGCCACGTGCCCTCAGATCTCAGGACGCTGGCTACCTGTCTATCCCAGCAGTCAAAAAGAAAACTGCAGGTGACAGAGCCTTTTCTTACCGGGCTCCCTATCTATGGAACAGTCTGCCTGCCTCAGTCAGAGAGGCAGGCTCTATCCAAGTCTTTAAGTCAAGGCTAAAAACCCATTTATTCTCTCTGTCATTTGACCAGCCTTGAGGGAGTGGCTCAGTCTCGTCTCAGAATAAGGCTAGACCAGTTAGCTCATCCTAGCTCAGGGTCCTGCTGATGGATATTAGCATCCTGTCTACATGTCCTATTCTTCCTGTTCCTGTCCACTGACGCTGGTCATGTTTGTCTGTGTGAGTGCGAGCGTGTGTGTGTGGGTGTGTCTCCTATCTGTTCCAGGCTACAGCCCGGCAGAGTTGGCGTCTGCGTGGTCCTGCCTCCTAGGACGATGCTGACTGAGTTGCCGTTGCTGTGATGCCACCCCATCAGATATGGATGTCCCACCAAAATGAACTCTCATATATTGTGTATACTCTGCTTGCCCAAACACTGGCATCTATTGCACGCCCAACCGTCCTGGTAGGGGGATCCCTCTCTGAGTAGCCCCTCCCAAGGTTTCTCCCAATTTCTCCAATAAGGTTTTTGTGGGAGTTTTTCCTTGTCCTCTGTGAGGGTCTAAGGCTGGGGGATGTCGTGTACTAATCATTTATTATTTTCACATGTTGGGCACTGTGAAGCCCTTAGAGACTGTAACGGTGATTAAGGGCTATACAAATAAATGTGATTTGATTTGATTCACATTCTTTGCTAATTCTCCATATCCTAACATACACATTTTAACTGGAAAATTGTGTATTTTTAGTGGTTACCAGTAGCAGTAGGCATATATAAAAATTCCATCCAATAATACCATCATAGATTTTTGAACACCACCACGCCCTCAGCCTCTCTTGTCGTATATCTGTAACTTAAAACACAACTTTGGGAGTGACACGAGTAATAATACACACAGAATATCCACCATTTACATTTCAGCAAATTCCCTATGTCACTGAAAAGCTGATGGAAGATCAATGCTGTGAATTATTATATGAATTATCCATGTTTGTAAGTATTATACTTAAGTGTTTGAACAAAGAACAGGATACAATCAAGTATTATGACACATCATATAATTTTTCGTTTTTTAATTCTCTTTATCACTCTTCACTTGTGATCAAGCAAGCCAGGCAATTCACCCTCCAGAAGTTCCAAACTGCCAAAGCAATGGATACACGGGAACGTCAAAGTGCATGCTGCGTGTGCATTTACTTTGACGCCATCCTGTGGTGGTAACGTGCAACAACAGCACAAACACTCTACACAAGTATTGTGGGATTTCAAAAGAAAAAATCTCTGGTCTGGGACTCAAATGTGTGACAAATTATGAATGATTATTATAAACAAAGCATGATCTAAAAAAAAGTGTTTAAAAAAATCGTGTGGAATACTTTATGGGCTAACTGTATAGTTAAATTGAATGTAATTTTCTTATGTTTATGTGGTTATATTGTAAGAAAAGTTTATCTGTGTTTCTAATGGGCTTATAATGTTAATGTAATGCATCACAATGCACTTCAAGGAAAGTATCATTTCCACAACACAATCCAGACACCCATCAGTCAGTCAGTGACAGAAATGAATTGCTGCTTGCGTTTATGTTTTAGGGTAATGGATTAGCCAGAAAATACCTGACCTGGAATACCTGAAATTCCAAGCCAGGAAAAAAGTACCAGGTCCTGGCTGCTCTGTTTGCCACTGCTGTCTGGTCTGGTCCTCCTATTCCAGCAGCCCTTAATACCTACATAATGCCCCATTACTCATATCCTGGCATTTCAGGTAAACAACAAAGATACATGATGTAGTGCACGAAGTGAGAACTTGCTGTTGTATCAAAAAGATAAATTAAGCACATGCTTTTTGTGTGAAATGGCGAGAGAATATGTATAGAGAATACAATATATTTAAAACAACAAACTACAAGGAAAAACTACTCTTAACAAAATATATAAAAACATGTAACTAACAATTAAAACCCTCAGACACAAAGTAGAAATATATGAGTGAAAATGTGCAATATTGTGTCCTTAGAGCATCTTAAAAGAGCAGACAAGGAAGTTGATTTGATCAGTGGCAAGAAATCAGAAGAATCAACAAAAGGGGAAGAACTACATTGCAGTTATCAGCATTAACAGTTTGCGTGAATGCCAATTTTGCCTATGTTATAGGTTATATAGGTTTGGGGGATATTTCAACAGGGATGGAAGTTAGACCCCAATCACCAGCCACAACCCCTACCTAAAGAAACACAAAAAACATAAGGACTTTTCTTGTTTAGAATATTTTTTTATTTTTCTTAGGAACAGAAAAATATAGAACCTTGGAATATCAAATTCCAAAATTTTGACTAAGTGACAAATACATTTGTCCTATGTTAAGTGCAAGTAATGATTCAAAACTCAAACAAACTTCTGCAAAATAGTGAGACAGTAATTTAAGATTGATGAAGTTGACAGATTCTAGCCAGGACCTTTTTTCCCCCCCAACATCTTGTTTGACTGTATATTTTCAGCTGTATCCAGACTAGTACAAATCATCTTTTCCATCAAATAAAACCACTGAAAGTAAAAATAAAAGAAAAAACTGAAAAGAAAAATCAGGAAGGTTTTTGCAGCTGATCTATTCCCACTCTTCATCATCAGCTCCAGTCTGGCCAACTGGCTGGCTCTTCTCACACTTGTGGTCGTGGAAAGCTCCTCCCTGAGAGGAGAGGAGAGGAGAGGAGAGGAGAGGAGAGGAGAGGAGAGGACAAGACACCCTGAAGACAGCAGACAGCCAAACCTGACACCACAGGGCTTTCACAGGAAAACACCAGGTTTGGTTCTGGTCAAACAGGCCAGGCCAAGCTAACTTACCTTCCTAGAATCTGTGGAGGCAAAGACATTCCCCGGTGGATTGAACCCTGTAGTACCATGGGTGCTGAATGCTGACTCCTCTAACCATGTGGGCACTTCCTGCTGTGCCTGTCAATCCCATTCAAATCAAAAGGAAACCATGAAGGCTGACTGGTTGAGTAAGGGCTTGTCAGAGCTGTTTGTTGAGCAGTCAGGTTACCTACCCTAGAGAGGACTTTCACCAAGGACCGAGCCAGCTGACCGTCTACCTGTGGGTCGAAGAAGGACACCGCCCTCCCAGTGTTACCACAGCGGCCAGTTCTTCCAATGCGGTGGACATACTCGTCAATGTTGTTGGGGAGGTCAAAGTTGACCACATGCTGCACATCTGGTATATCCAGACCTCGGGCGGCTACAGAGGTGGCTACCAGGACTGGACATTTGCCTGAACGGAAATCTCCCAGTGCCTGCTCTCGTTCCCGCTGCTCACGATCCCTGTCAGACAACACAGCTCATCACAGTAAGCTTATCTGCATTGGAGCACATTGGAAACAAGGAAATCAGATGTACCCCTTACCCATGAATACTGGTGGTTGGGACCTTCTCCTGGCACAAGAATATTGCAATGAAATCAGCTAGTCTCTTGGTCCCCACAAACACCATGGTGCGTTCAATTCCTGCAATAAACACCAAGCACAACAAGATCATCAGATGGTTAAGACTGGATCACGTACCATTATGGAGAAGTAAGGTTGTGAGTTCAAATATCAAATCTGGAATGTCATCAGCGTGATTTTTGGAGGTCAGAATGACACATAATTAGAAATAGATTAATAAATAAATCCATTCATGAATACAAAAATCAATGAATATGCAGAGAAATGTTAATAAAAGTACAAATTATTCAATAAATAGTAAAACAATGCATAATCAAGATTTCCTTATTAATTTACTTCCACACTCACAGTATTTATTTTTGCATTTCCTGCTCTATAATTTGCTAATATGTTTATGTGGGTGCGGTGCCCAACACTCAGGTGTAGCGACTGAACTAGGATTTCACGGACTCCAGATAACTGTGCAATGTCCGCAACTGTTCTGCCTGGTAATGGTAAGGAAGGTTCAGTTTTGCTTATGGAAATTGGATGCAAGGGGTGTCCAACCACACCTTCTTTGTATAACATTCCAAATTCCCAAGTACTGAGGGGTTGACCTCTGTGTCAGTACAAGCTAGCAGCAGACTGAAATTATGGATTATTGTCTCTACAGGGAAAAGCAGGTAATCAGTATTGTTGTCCTCCTGCCATTGTTGCCAAAACTCTTCATTCTCTGATATCGCAGCATAAACAATCACAGGAATTGGCCAAGCCAGTCGTAGGGTAGTGAGTAGATGAGTTACCGTGTTCGGCGTGATGGCGTTTAATGTCCCTGACATCCTCTGTAATCTCATGTTAGCAACGGCCTTTTTTAAAAGACACGTAAAAGCTTCAAAATTTACATATTTTATGTCGTAGAACAAAACGTCAAGACTTCTTAAGCTTGTGTTAACCACAGACCTTATTTCAGGCAGACTTTGAGACGAGGGAACCGGCAGTGGAAAAATGCTAACTCCCTTCCGGGGTTTAGGACTCATTCCTGCACCACTCTATTCTGCTGTAAATAAGGGATTTCTCTGAAACGTCAAGACCTGGGCTGTGATGTCATCCATAAACGAACCATATATCCCTTATTGTGTTTACGTTTTCTGATGACCCCACCCTACACTCTAAGATCCCATTAAGTCCCATTAAGCTTTGTTAGCAAGAAAGACAAGTTTAAAAAATGTGATCCTTCCACATACATTTCAACAACTTTTGTTTTCACTTTGTTCTATGCAAAACCCTCTATTTTATCAGACAAAAAAAAAAATAAAGGTGTTTTGAAATAACTCAATAGCACAGCAAAAAGCCAAGGGGTTTGAATACTTTTGCAAGATGTATAAGTATATAAAAAATAATCTAAGAAGGTTAAATGAAAAATAAGAATAAATAAGTATGATTTTCTAAATGTATGCTCTAGTAGATTTGTGATGATTCTGAACAATGGAAAGCAAGAGGTCTGACGTAGCGGCTGAGAAACATCACCAGTCATCTTGAGGACCTCAAGGAGCTGCTCCCTCTTGGAGAACTTGGTGACCTGGATAAAGTTTTGCTCCACATCGCTGCAGGCTCCGCCCACCACACCCACAGCCAGGAACAAATAGTCTGTCTTCAGAAAGTCAGCTGCCATTCTATGAACAAACCACATCAATATTCACTCACCACACACACCAGCAAACAATTAGCTCACTTCCATCAGCTGTACTACATCCAATGTGAAAGGTGTGGTCCATAGAACAGCAGACCTCTGGATGTCCTCAGGGTAGGTGGCGCTGAACATCAGGGTCTGACGCTCTTCTTTGGGTGGCATGCCAGGGGAGCCCACCAGGCGGCGCATGTCAGGCTCAAAGCCCATGTCCAACATGCGGTCAGCCTCATCCAGCACCAAGTAGCGCAGCTTACTCAAACCAACCTGGAGGCAATATGCCACAAATTGACTGTGTTTAAGCCTTGAATCTAAGGCGGGACAGCTTCACCGCTTTGATTTGACCAATAGGAGACTTCATAAACAGAGAATTACCTTTCCTCTTCCTATCACGTCCAACAGTCTTCCTGGGGTGCCACACAACACATTACATCCCTTCAGGATTTCTCGGATTTGGTGGCCAGTGCTGATTCCACCATAAACCACTACCGGACGCACACAAGTCCTACAACAGTCAGAGGAAAGAAAAGCTTAGAGTCCAAGAGAATGCACAAAGTATTATTCAATTGCAGAATCTTTCATTTCCAGTGTATTCGATCTGTCTCCTAGTCAATTACAGGGTCTATTTTTTAAAGCCCAACTTCAAACAGACCCAAAAGCAAACTTCCTGGCCTCCATGTAGATCTGGTTGATGAGCTCCCTGGTTGGGGCCACAATGATGGCCTCAGGCTCCTGCAGCTCGCTATAGCGACTGGCCGCCACACCGTCTGACATCAGCCGCTGAAGCATAGGCAACAGGAAAGCAGCCTGGAGGGAGGTGATACATTAAAACCCTACAACCAGAAGCAAACTTCATGCCCGCTTGTTGTTTTCTCCAGCGTCTCACCGTTTTGCCAGATCCAGTCTGGGCACAGGCCATGATGTCTCTGCCAGCAGAGATGATAGGGATGCCATGCTTCTGCACCGGGGTTGGCTTCACATAGCCAGACTTGATGACATTCCTTTTTAGGGACTCACACAAAGCTGCCTCTTCAAAGGTCTGAAGATAAAACAGCTTTTCAATGTTGTCTGAGCAAACTAACCATCACTACACAACAGAATATAAGACCAACTGATAACCACAAAGATCACGCGACACTGACTTTGATCAGCAGCCATCTGCATGTTAACTTTCTATTGCCTTGACGGCTTTTGCATGTAGCATGTGAAAACATGTTGACAACTTACCATGATGGCCTGCGGTGGGTTGCCTCCACTAACATCAACGATGATGTCATCATACTTGTCAAAGTTAATGCCAGATTCGTAGTGGGAAAAAATGGAGTCTTCGTCCTCAGGGAGGGGTGGGGGAACATACGTGACCTTTGGTTCTGGGGTTGGGAAAGCACAAAATACTGATGTGGTGCAGGAAACAAAGAAACAACAACCAAGCATTGATCGTATTGCAAAAATTTTGGGTATGTTGACAACCGATGTTTAAGGTAATTACTGTTATCGACATCGCCTCCATCTGTATTGTCCCCTGTGAAACCTATTATCAAATAGAAAAAATAATTACATCTGTGGCATGTTTCAAATCAGTCATTGACAAATGACAAGAGAAATATCAGAACCTTTAGCAAAGACCTCTTCATCCTTCCCACGATAACCTGTAGTCACAGACAAGAGGAGTCAGTAGACATTCACTGACCACTACAAATTAATTAATTTAATGTTTTACATATCATGGCTCATTTACCTCCGCCAAAGCCTCCTCTTCCACCCTGTGTGTCACCTTAAATAGATTAGCAATCATTACTGATTGACCCTTTACATTTCAACTACAAGTCAACTTTGTATTTTAGTTATCAAACATTGGATTAATCCCATAGCAATAAATTGCTTTGCATTTTAGACTCTGTGCTTAGATAGGCAAATCTGAGGTCTTCAGGTTTTCACAACTTTTCTCAATTAAGTGTTTTGGGAAAGACTCATTTGTGTACTGTCGGTAATAGGGTTGAGTAAAGATTACCTTGGCGGAAAGCTCCCCTGTCCCCTCTTCCTCGTCTGCCTCCTTCTCCAAACCCTGCCAAGTAGAAATCAAGTTACCAAGAACCAAGTTACGAAGAACATAACATATAAAGCTTTCCTTCATGGGCAATTACATTGATTCCTACAGTAAAGATCAAAACAAAGCACTGTATTAGACTGAAAAACCATGCCTACCATTTTCATGACCTCCATCATCATCTCCTGTAAAATAAAGTCAGTTTATTAAAAATGTATCAATATTAATACAATTAGTTGCACTCAACAAAACAGACATGATTACATTGAGCTGTGAACATCAAGCCAACCATTTAACCGATCCAGCTGTCTCAATACACAACAGAGACTGGAAGACATTACCATTGAATCCGCCATGATCTCCACTGCTGCCAAATATGGGAAAGCAGCCCGATTACTACAACTCCAAAACTATCATTTGGAGAAAACATTTCATAAACTACACCTCACTCCCTGGGAACTACAGCCTTACTCCACTGTGCTGTGAACAGACCCAACTTCAAAATATACACTTTCATGTTTATTTCATTGTAGTCAATGTCTGAAACCTCTCACGAGGTTAGAGACTCGCCACCTGCTAATAGAAAACCATCAAGATCCATTACGTGTATCTGTATCTAAGCAGATAGTGAGGATTAATGGTTTTTCTTTTTTTTTAAATGTAAAAGCAGGAAATTAAATCTGAAACAAAAATAGGATGGATTCAATGCAATTAATTTTAAACTTGCCATCTGAGAAAACATGTTCTAAACACAGCAGATGTGCATTATATTTCAGTAATATCAGTTACAGCCTGTCTCACCTCGGGCTCCTCTACCCAAGCCACCTCCTCCACTGTGCCCGACTTCTACATCTAAGAAGAAAGAGGATCAGTGGCAACCAGGATTCAGCCACTACAGCCAGCCACCATTGAATATAACGCTGTCAACACACCTTTCCCACTCTCATCACTTCCAGCATAACATTAAAATAAGGTTGTGTACAACAATGTTGAGAGTTAAGCCTACTTATTCCCATTGAAAACTGCTGTAGCTGCCTACATTACCATATTAGTTTAAAGTTACACATTTAGAGCCTGCTGTGTATCCTAGTACAACTTCATTAGACATTGAAGTTTAGACTAGACATTAGATGTATGGGCACCTGAAGAGAATGAACTCTTAAATCCACCTCCTCTCCCTCTGCCTCTTCCGATCACGACCTGGAGAAAACAGAAAAATTAATTTCCACCTGGCAAATGACATCTAGGGTATAAACTTAAATGAATCAATGATCATCCTTTCCACACTCACCTCTTCTAAAGTCACTGCCTTCAACATTCCAGGAGCTTCCTTGATTGCCCTAAGGAAAAAATATAAGTCATTCATCTTCAAAAGCATTGAAAAATGCTTGTGCACAATGATGTTATTAGGTTGTAAACCTACCGCCACTTGAGGTCTGGCTGGTTAGTGTAATCGATGTTGCCTGTAAAAATTAATAAATTCATATCATGACATGAGTATGATGGCTTCATGGTTATGACAACAATCTTAGACCAAATCTGCGATTGACTCTTATTGTTAATTGGTGTTGTAAAAAAAATAGCTTACTTCTTCCTCCCAGTCGTCCATGATTCTCTATGCCTTCTGTAAACAAAGACAACTTAAGTCATAATTTAAACACTATCTCGAAACACCCATTTAGGCAGTAAACAATATCTACATAAACAGCACAGCATCAACATATTGGACTCGGTCGCCATCATTAGCTATCGTTGTTGATATAGAAAAAAGGTCATTTGAAATGCATAAGCACCTAGACCTTAACTGTTTATAGAATTAATAGAACTTCACGTCAAGTGTTTGTTATCAGAACTGACCAAACAATCATGTCGGAGATACTGAATCAAATTGCTGGCCTAAATTTCCATGCTAGCAGTCTGTTTCCTACCAGGCTCGCCAACGCAGATTATACAGTAGCATAACCAAACACCCGGAATTATAACGGAACTCTGAGAATAGTAGCACGCAAGCATGCAAATCCATGTAATTTAACAGGTGGCCAAATCTGGCTAAGAAAAGGCCGACCTGTTGGCTTAATTAGCTGTTAGTCCTTAGCTATTTTAGTTAACGTTAAATTGTAAGTAAAAGCATGTTTATCTGTTAGCAGTTACTTACTTTAACACACAACTATCACTGTAACTTATTTGGAAATAGACAATATTTTCCCGTCCTTACACCTGAGCACCTTTTGCAGCGTAACGTTAGTCTTCCAAGTGGTGCAGCTGTGCCCATACGCTACGTTCCGCTTTTGTAAATTGAACGTCAAGCCAAGCTTTATTCACAAAATCTTAAAAGTTTATCATCCACCAAGCAGTTCTTATTTGAATAAAATTAAAATTTGTAGCACCTGTTATTCATACAATCGTCTTCCGACAAATACAGAGTATTGGGCGGCAGCGAACCGTTAGTGGTTCTTGGCGAATCAACAATTAGTACGGTGACCCTGAGAGCTCAACGCACTGCAACTTAAAAAAAACACATGCAAGTAGACACAACACAAGCAAATTAAGAAAACATCTTCATCAATTTGACAACACACGCAACAAATTAAGAAAACAAACATCTTCATCAATTTGACAACACACGCAACAAATTAAGAAAACATCGTCATCAATTTGACAACCCACGCAACAAATTACAGACAACACAACACATTACAGAAACGCGCTGAAATTACGCCAAACGACAGCGGAAATGTTTCCAGAGGACACTGAAAAGTGAACACGTCTGGACAGTGGAAAATGAGCTAAAATGTAAGTGTTTTTGGTTTATTTTAACATTGTGATCGTATGATTCAGATATTATTGCAGATATCTGCTAGTGATGTCACGCTTGAAACGTAATTCAAAACTCCATTCCATTCCTGAAGCACTCCGTGGAAGAGGCTTCAAACGTAATGATGTTAACACGATACAAGCTTCGATAAGTTCTCGACACGCCGCTTCCAGGCTTCTGTATCACGCATTTTCCGCGGGAAACGCATTTCTAGTCATTATTATTATTATTATTATTATTATTATTATTATTAACCTTGCAACAAAATTGAATTGAACAAACTTGAAGAAATAGAAGGGCAAAATAGAGCAAGTATTGTGTGGTGTGGGAACTTTAATGCACATAACACATTGTGGTGGAGTAAGAAAACTGATGTGAATGGCCAGGTAATAGAAGACTTGTTAGATGAGAGGAATTTGGTCTGCTTAAATGATGGCGGTAAAACAAGAATAGATGTTAACACAGGAAAGGAGTCGACACTGGATTGGTATCAAATAATATTGCTCCCATATGCGATTGGAAAGTGTACAAAGAGGGAACCATAGGTAGTGACCATTATCCAGTTCAGTGGCGGCCGGTGATTGGCTGACTAAGTGGGGCGGGTCATGACAGACACAGAGATCATAGAGTGACGCCCCGTACCCACCGGACGCGCAAGCGGACGCGCACGCACACGCGTCCTGCTGCGCGTCACTTCCGCTCCCATGTTAACGAATGCCGCGGATCCCACCGACCGCGGGCGCACGCATCTCATAGAAATACATTGTCTATGCACAATATCTGCATCATATCACCACATATGAATGTTTTTCAACCGACAAACTCTGAAAAAGCAGTGGCCGACTCAAGTGCACAAACAACAGGGCTTTGGTCTTTTAACTGCTACAGTTGTAGTGCTATTTTTTTTAGTGCCAGAGTACAGTATATATATATATGTATAGTGCAGTATATATATTTATATATATATATATATTATTATTATTATTTATTTTTTATCTCCATCAAATCAAGTGGGGCGCCGCCCCTATGGACAAGCCGCCACTGATCCAGTCTTATGCACGATAAACAGAACAGATCGTAAGATACTCACACACAACCTCCAAATCCCCGTTATCACCATAATAGCGCTATGGGAAAGAAACACCCACACACACGGTAACTTGGTTTTAAACTTTATTACTAACTAATTACTTGCATATACGTCACTGCGGAGAAGTGAAGGGATCCTGTGGAAGAATTTACGTATGTTACCTTAGGTATCTTGATTTGTTTACTGTTATCCCCTATATTTCTTTAGATGCTGCTCTTTCTTAGGCCTTAGCATGTTGAGTCACACAGGGTGAGGCGCCGAGGTGTCTGGGTGCATGTCTTGTCAATAGTCGCATATCATATGCTGGAAGGACAGGCTGTGCCTAATCTATCTGTTGGGAGAACGACTGGTGCCTGGTAATGCAGGCCACAAGTCGGGTCAGATCATAACACGGTTCGCCCAGGGGCCGGTACCATCCAGAAAGCCTCCCCCATTACTTCCTTAAGCCACGTGTACCCAGATATGTGCTCCGTGCAACCTTGTGACCTCACTGGTTGCGTCAATGCTTTTCGTCAGCTTCTAGTCCTTCCCCTAGTAGATAGCGCTTTTGCATATTCATCCCTTTATTGTTTCCTTTAACTATATAAACTTTGCCCTGATGCTTCTATGGCAGAGATCCGTATGCTTTACCCATGTGTGCGTATCTCTCCTGAGCGCTCAGTATTGTATTATATAGGATTATATTGTATTGTATTGTATTGTCTTCTGTGTGCTAATAAATGTGCTCATGTAATTCATGATTGATTTAAAAGGACTTCTGTCTCGATCTAAGTTTATTCAACAGATCCTGTTGGGTGGAAAATCGCTACTGCCGATTTCGAGGGTCCAAGCCGAGGCTATGCAGCATGGGCTGGCTTTGTAGTGCCTGACCCATATGCCGTCCAATGGGCAAAACTATTATTTCATTGTTTATAATTGTAAATGGTTGGAATGGGTAGCCTTAGTATTGTTTGGTTTTGTTATTAATTGCATTATGTAGATGCTTAATTATTTTCATTAATTTCGTTCTAGTCTGGCCAAATGCATACATTATTATAATTTATGTTATATGATAATTGCGTTTGGTTTGTTCCAATGGGAGGGGATATGGGCATAAAGGTGAGCTCTAAGCCAGGTGAGAGGAGTGTGGTATGACGGTGTAGGTGGCAGCATCCCCAGAATATTGCGTTGTAAGTGGCAAACCTATACATTTGGATTTTTCTTTTGGTTTATGTTTTTTTTTGTAAATACTTTGGCTGCACTGTTTTGTTTTGGACTTATCCTTTTGTAAATAAACCTTGCACGGACGTTTTGTTGTGGCAGTTGTGGCACGGTGGCGCAGTGCTTGCACTGCTGCCTCACAGCAAGAAGGTCCTAGGTTCGATTCCTGCCTGGGGCGCTGGTGAGTCTGGGGTGCCCAGGTGGGTTATCTCCTGGGCCTTTCTGTGTGGAGTTTGCATGTTCTCCCCGTGTTCACTTGGGTCTCCTCCTGGAAAGAACCCCATCTAAAAACATGCAATATCCAGTCGGCTGTCCGTGACGAGACGGCGACAATACACCTGGACTTGGTCCCCTGGCACGGCTGTCTGCACCCTCTGCTCCTTGGCCTGGCTTGGAGGAAGACCGGCGAGGATGGGATAAGCAAGCAGAGCGAACATTCAACTTGGACACTCAAAAATATGTGTGTGTGTTGTGTTGTGCGGCCACTTCCCCCCTGCATGTATGTGTGTACAACGTTGCAATAAAAGTTGTTCTTCTTCTTCTATTCTTTTGGAAAAGGACTCAACAACACCAACATGGTCATCTCTACCTGACATATGATGGCAGCGGCGGGATGGCCAGCTACAAAGCAGTACGCCCTGGGAAGGTAAAGCCACGAGTAGTGGGAAACGGACAGGCCTGAGATCCCAGGCCACAAAAACTGAGGATGTACAAGATGAAGCATGGCTTAGTATGACATCAGGAGATGAAGTGGAAGACGACTTTGAGGATTTAGGGGCCCACCCTAAAGTCAAGTCACACCAAATTCCTGGTGTCACTGAGCTGGGCATACTAGAACTTTTGCATGGCTTCCTCAATGCCCAGCAGAGGAGAGAAGAGGGGTTGTTGGAGGAGATGCGGGGGCTAAGGACCACCATCCTGCAAACCACAACTCCAATGATACCAGAGATGTCATCACGGGGGGCGACACTGGGCACAGGCGTTACTGAGAGCCCCAGACTGGAATTACCCACTCCAGCACCACAACGCCGGACAGTGAACGACTCTGTGCAGCCACCAAGAACATTGCCAATGGCAGATCTTGTACTACCAACAGACCTGCTGGAGGTCAGCCAGACCCCCGTACCCACTGAAAGGCTGTTCCGGAAAGAACCCAAGATGTCAGCTTACCAATATGGGGAGGACATTGAGAACTATCTGCTACGTTTTGAGAGAATGGCAAGAACCTGGAGGTGGCCGGAGGATGAGTGGGCCTGCCGCTTAGTCCACCTACTGACTGGAAAGGCTCTGGAGGCTTACACTGCAATGGACAGGGAGCAATCCAACCACTATGAAGAACTCAGGGAAGCTCTGCTTATCAAGTTCGACATCTCAGCAGAGACCTATCGCAAACGCTTCAGAGAGACTGCCATACCACCGGGAGAGACCCCTACGGAGACATACCACCGCCTGAAAGGCCTCTACAAGAGGTGGATACGGCCAGAGCAACGTTCCAAGGAGGACATCGGGGAAGCCATCATCCTGGAGCAGCTACTGCGTGTTTTTCCCTACGACATCAGAATCTGGGTCAAGGAGCATGAGCCAGATGATGGACTGACAGCTGCAAAACTGGCTTTGCAGTACCTCAATGCCCGACACCGACGAGGAGGAGATCACCAAACCCACGTCACTACTTTCCCAGGTAGATGGTCGAGCAACTAGAACCACATAATGCTCAAGGGACTGGGAGTAGGAAGTGGGAGAATAGGGACAGCAACTCTTTGAGTAAGGGACTGGTGTGTTTTTACTGTCAACAGCCAGGCCACAAGGCTGCTGACTGCCCAGTTAGGAAGCCAAAATTGACGGGGTTCTGTTATGTACCACGGGAGGGGGATAGCTCAGGGGTTGAAGTGAGTAGCAAGTTGCCACCCTGTTACCCTGTTACCCTGTGACTGTTAATGGCAAATCATTTCAGCCTTTGCTAGATACAGGAAGTTCCATGTCCCTTATCAAGAAATGTCATGTGCCTGATATTGCCATAATTTATGAGAGACTTACAGACCTTCAATGTGTGCATGGGGACCATAAACCATACCCAATAACAATCAATCAATTGTACCTGTTAAGAGCTGGGGTGGTTGAGTGTCTGCCAGTTGATATGATTTTGGGGAGAGATCATATCAATACAGCCAATGCAGAGGAAGGAATATGCATGTGTAGTAGTAGTCCTGTAGTCACCAGAGCCCAGGCAAAAGCAGGTTGCGAACCTCTACCAGACATGTGTGGTAGTCTGTGTGAGGGCGGAACCAAAGGGCCAAGAAAATCACGACGTCGGAGACGTCTTGAGAAGCAACTGGGAGCACCTCTGCCCAATGCTGGTATGCCTGATGGAGATATTGGTGAGTGGGATGTTCCTGAAAATATTGGTTACCTCTGAGAGTTGCAACATACAAACGTACATCAAACTGCTTAAGTGTATATACGGTTGAGTTGTACGCCATTTGGATGGCTTTAGAGTGGGTTGAGCAAGCCAAACCTAACAGAGCTCTGAACAAATGCTTAGTGTACAATTCCCAACTGAAGTAGATCGTTATACTGTTAATTATTACCACCTATGATTCTAAGGTAATTACCAGGATTTCACAACAGGACTTCACAGCATTTAACAGTATTATTTCACAATAAAATATTGTATTCAGAATTTTATTGTGAAATCGTAATGCAACTAGCCAGTAATTTACTGTAAATTTACAGTCAAACATTTTACAGTGCAGGTTAGGACACACACACACACACACACACACACACCACAAAAAATTTTGTGTTGCCAGTTGTGTTGATCCAAGTTGTGAATTGATATCCATTTGAGAACGAGAGAAATTATTTGATTTATGTTGTTAGAATGGGATGGTCAGAATAGACAGAACAATGAGACAGATTGTCTGCCCCCTAGTGTCTGAAAACGCCCAGTGAAAGGACTGATTTGCAAACAACTACTGGTTTTGACAGAGATGACCCTTGTGCATGTGTTTGTGTGAGAAAATGTCAACAAATTCAGAAAGCCGATTTTCTTGCATTCAAATTTTAAAAAGTTTTAAGTATTTGCAGAAGTATCTATTATCCACTCCAATTGCATATTCAACAACAAATTAATTCACCAGTGGATGAATTGGTCTGAATTTGGCCTACATTTTGAATTCACTGCTGCTTCATATGATGGAGGGGAAGCACGGGAAATGTTCTCATGTTGATATTGTCTAATTTTGTAAGCCATTTTCAGATGAGGTGATCAATGTGCAATGCTTCCAATACATGTGTGAAGCAATTTGTCATTTCATTCTTGAAAAATAATAAATGTAAAATTTAAAATTAAAAGTTTAAAATTAAAGATAAACTAAGTGTGTACATTAGTTACGTACATTAATTCCAAAAGTGAGTGGTGTACACCAGAGGGGAAGTTCTAAAAGTATCTAAAAGGAATCTAAAAGTGACCCTTTGTAGTGTCACAAATTGGAGTACATGTTACAGTACATGTATGCTGGTGTTAATTGTACTCCTATAGAGTCAAATATACACTGATTTTTGCTGGGTAGTCCACACCCACATCATCCAATCACATCCTACCTTTACAGTGTGAGTAAAACTTCTACCTCATGTTCCCCAGGGCTGCAGTGATGGAATATGAGTGCAATCTCTTGCACTAATCACTTTCAGGAATCTTAATACATTTCAACACTGAATTTCCCTCCTGTTATGTTCATTTGTCAGGAACAGCAATGATGTTCCCGGGTCAATTTGACCCGGTGCATGTTTAATTATCCAGAAGATGTCCGAAACAAAAAAAATCCTAATAAGCATTGTTAATATTTAATTACTAACTCCATTACTAACTATTCTATCAATATTTAGTGCAATGGTGTTCCTTACCTCTCACAGGTAATGGTTCAATTAGGATAATTCACTCGTTTTTCATGATAAATTCCATGTTCAAACTTTTTTTAATGTTTTACCACTTTATTACTCTAGTCTTTATTACTTTATTACTCTAGTCTGCCAGCCCTTGTCTCTCGATTATTAAATCGAATTACTCTGGAGAAAATGTGAAAAGTCTCCAGAGACATTGTGGCTCGAAACATAGCCCTGCCTGTCTCTGCATCCCACAGACTGGCTGTCGATTCATCCTTCGACTTATAGACCCCGGCCAGGATGAGGAGTCCCAAATACGCATCTAAATGTGTTTTGTCCAGCTCCTTCCACTTCTCCCCAAAAACACGCCTCCCTTCTAGATTGGTCATTTCCAAAATGATTTTCTGAATTGAATTAGGCATGACCAGCTCAAAAGCTGACTTGATGTCTGTCACACGAGTCACTACCATCCTAGTGGGCCCTGGCACTGTCTTTATTATGTTTTCTGCAGACAGTTTTGCCTGACGCATATTTGGGGATGAAGACCACTGTCTTTCCTCATTTTTTGACATGAATGTCTTGCTTGGAGGAATAGGAATAGCAATTCCCTCATCTGGTTCAAAATCAGAATCATTAGAATCAGAATTGAGCTCAAGATAGTCTTCATCTTCAGACACACCCTCCTCTATTTCACTGTCATGATCTAAGATGGCTTCCAGAGCCTCCTAGAATGTCATCTTTTTGCTTCTGCTGCTCATTTTGTAAAGCTCTGACTGACTGTGTGTAATGTTGGTAGGACTCCCATGCAGAGAATCTTTTATATGTTTTGCCCCTCCCCTGCTGAGTGTCCACTGAATGTGGGTGGAGTTTTCCTGCGAGAACATAAATGGTTCCCGTCAAAAGTCATAACACCTGGGGCCAAATGTATAAACCATGCGTACACACGAAAAGTGTACTTACGATCACTTTCCACGCAGGAGTCCAAATGTATAAAAATCCATGGGCGGCGAAAATGTGCTTACCGGTACGCACATTTTCGCCGCTCGTGGATTTTTATACATTTGGAAACTTGCGTGGAAAGTGACGTGGGGGGGTGGTTGCAAATATGTGAGATGAATCATTTTCTTGTTTTCTTGTTATATGTTGATTACACTAATTAAGGCAAGCAGAAAAAGTTTCATACTGAAAAAAACTATTTTTCCTTTCAAACTTTAAAACAGGTCAATTTGACCCGTAACATAACAGGAGGGTTAATACATTTCAACACTGAATTTCATCCATCATGGATAACTATGATAACTAACCAACTAATGTAAGCTACTTGCTATTTGATAGAAGGCCTCTTTTATAGCCCAAATCCTGATCCGGAGCAGGTTAGCTGTACAGCCTACATTACCATGGTGATCTACTCTGCTATACTGTCGACCCAGTTGTCATTTCTTTCTATGTGTGATGAAGAGTATTGTGGCTCGAAACGTCACTAGGTGGACAAGGTGGTAATAAATAAATGTGAAAAAGGGGAGAATGCAGCTTTAGTATTCATATTCATGCTTTAGTTCTCTTCCGTGTAGTTCTTATATATGTACCCTATGTGTCTGCTATACCCAGAGGACATATACATCCTCTTAAATGGTTTGACTTTCGCACATATCATAAAAGAATGCAATGTGCAGCCCCAGATGAACAATATATACAAAATCTGAGACTTTTGAAAAAGGACATGGAGACATCAATGTGCATGAACTGTCAGAATATCATCTTCATCATAAAAAAGCAAGACAAATCATTTCTCTCTTCTCTCTGCCTCTAATTGACCTAATTTGATAATAAACAAGAGGCGAGCTTACCACAGCTCAAATGGAGGTGATAATTTCTTTCTATGTCTGATGAAGACCATGGTGGCTCGAAACGTCAATAGGTGGGACAAGGTGGCATTACCCTGCCAAGGCCCTTAACTCTTGTACTCATACTTCTAATGTAATGTAAAGCTCTTCAATTTCCCTTATGGAGTAGTACAGCATCTGTCTGTATGTCTATCAATCAGGGGTTCTCAAACATTTTTACATACACAATGTGGCACTTTAATTCTGGGGAAAAGAACACAAGAGTTCCGGATTTGAGGTGAAAAAACAGAAAGTTCTTTATTAAAAATGGGGTGAAAAGGAAGTGGGGCCGAAGGGAAACTCAGGTTCTTCCCAGTACAGGTGATCTGGTTCAGACGGTGGCATCGAAGGAACACACGACCTGTATGTTGGGATAAGGGTTAGACCCATAGTAGTCCGGCAGATATGTGAAAAATATCACTAGGATTGTGCCTTTAATGATAAAAAGCATAAGATTTGCCACAGAGGTAAAAAAGGACCAAAAGAAAAAAATTGGCTATAGGGCCATCTCAGATTTTGCCTGTGACAACTATGGCGGCCATCTTTGTTCGGCCATTAGCGAAAAACCTATTTCACGCTATAGTTTTGTTAATAATACAGCTAACACATCAAATGAAGCATCCACACCCATATTTTTGGGGTCAAGGAATCCATTTAACTAATCAAAATAATGATTTTATGTACTATTCATTGTTGAATCCATGAGTTCTGAATGATTTGATTTAAAATATGTAGTATGGTTCGTGTATATGTATATAACTGTTCCGCATTATGAAAGGTAAATTTGAAACCCATTCAATAAAGGATTTGGTGCACTCTACTACTATGAATCTGTGTTTGTTGTATTTTCTTTGAAACAAAGTACTTAATTACTCTGTAAGTATCATCTGAGATATTCGGAATGCAGTAAAACAACCGAGTCACTGTTCATTTTTGTGCAAAACCTAAAATGTGCATGACATATATATGGTTGGAATTAATCTGATATGATGAGTATGAACTCACAACTTGCTTTTTCTTTGCTTCCTAGGTTTGCATGGGCTTGTCTGTAGTGTAGTGCATGATTAGATGTTGTGATGGTGATGGTTTTGGAATATTATGGTGGTGGTTGACATGAACTCTAATAATGGCGAAGCTTTATAAAGTAGTGAATCCTCTGGAACCAGTAGCAGTGTCCACAGATCCAGTGCAAACTGACTGGAACAAATGTTTGATATGTCAGGAAGACACAAGTGAGGCACTGCATTGTCCTGCAAGCAAAGAAGGTGCTGGTTACAAGAATCTTGTTGAAAATCTTACTGGCTTCGAGAAGATTGGTGCATTGCCAAGGACATTAACACTAGCCAGGCTTGATGAAGGTGATGGCATTGAATGTACCCTACTAAGAAGAAAAGGTACATTTCATGATTCCTGCAGGCTCAAGTACAACAAGACGAAACTTATCCGTGCTGGAAAAAGAAAGTCAACAGAGAGTGACCCTGAGGGAACCATCAAAAAGCACACCAGGAAAAGCTTGCCAGCAAAGGAGTCCTCAGTTTCCTGTTTTTTCTGTGGTTCATCAGAAGCAGGTGAACTACATGAAGTTACTACCCTGGAACTAGACACTCGGGTTAGAAAATGTGCTCTTAAGTTACTATTCTGCTGGCAAAACTCAGTGCGGGTGATCTGGTTGCACAAGAGGCAAAATACCATACCAGATGTTTAGTGGGTCTTTATAACAAAGCAAGAGACAGTAAGGAAGAAGAAGTCAGTGAAAGAAGCGTTCATCATGGCATAGCTTTTGCTGGTTGTTCACTACTGCTGCTGTTGATTCATTCATTGGACCTGATCTACCTGAGGCTTCCACTGCTTGCTAAGAACTACTACGTTGTGGATGCAAGAAAGGATGCAGAGGACATTGCAGATGCATCAAGGCTGCCCTACCATGCACCGCTTTGTGCTTACGTGGAGGCCAGTGTGGTAGCCAATGAGACCAAATAATGTATGATGTGAATTTACAGCCTATAACATGATTACTATAATGACTGATTATTAAGTAGGAACTTAAGAAGTATGTTCTATTAGAATTAAGTTGATTGAAGCAGTTAAATTTAATTCGCCCAATTACAATATCTGACTAGTGTGCTATTCTCGTTCCAGTATTTTGAATAATTCGATTGTTTAGTATATTGAAGTACAAGTTTTGTAATTATGGCAATTCGTTAAGATGTGTTCACATTTGATGGAAATTACATTAAATAGTGATTTCTGTATTTACATTTCTTTCACTAGATACTGTTGGCTATGTTGCCTTGTGCCTTCATATTTTGGATAAGAATATAGCATTTGAATGACAACAATATTAAGTCTAGATTTGTCATTTGTCATGTGACCCGGTCCCATCCACTCTGCTCCAGTCTTCTGCACCTGAGCTTCTTCCCTTCCTGACCCACCTCATCAACACCTCTCTGGCATCTGGATGCTTTCCCGCTGCTTTCAAGACTGCCAGAGTCACCCCCCTTCTGAAGAAACCAACACTTGACCCCTCTGAGGTGAAGAACTACAGACCAGTTTCCCTTCTACCCTTCCTATCTAAAACCCTCGAACGTGCTGTCTTCAATCAACTGTCCCTGTACCTCCACCAGAACAACCTCTTGGATCCCCACCAGTCTGGGTTCAAAGTGGGTCACTCGACCGAGACTGCCCTCCTGGCAGTGACTGAGTTGCTCCATGCCGCTAGAGCGAACTCTCTCTCCTCTGTCTTGATACTCCTGGACTTGTCTGCAGCGTTTGACACGGTGAACCACCAGATCCTCCTCTCCACCCTTGAGGGGATGGGTGTCTCAGGCTCTGCACTCTCCATGTTTGCATCCTACCTGACGGATCACTCCTACCAGGTGACGCTGAGAGGGTCTGTGTCAGAACCACGTAGGCTCAATACTGGGGTTCCGCAAGGCTCGGTTCTAGGTCCTCTCCTCTTTTCCCTCTACACAACATCTCTCGGTTCTGTTATCCATTCCCACGACTTTTCCTACCATTGCTATGCAGATGACACCCAGCTGATCCTGTCATTTCCCCCTTCGGACACACAAGTGGAGGCACGCATTGCTGCATGTCTGGCAGACATCTCGGAGTGGATGTCGATGCACCACCTGAAGCTCAACCTGGACAAGACTGAGCTGGTGTTCCTCCCGGGGAAGGGCTGTCCGCACCGAGACCTGGCCATCACCATCGATGATGTTGTGGTGACGTCAACTCGGACTGCGAGGAATCTGGGTGTGACCCTGGACGACCAACTGTCGTTCTCGGCAAACATCGCATCAGTGACACGCTCCTGCAGATTCCTCCTCTACAACATCAGGAGGATTCACCCCTTCCTCACTGACAAGGCAGCGCAGGTGCTCATCCAGGCTCTTGTTATCTCCCGCCTGGACTACTGCAACTCCCTCCTTGCTGGTGCCCCGGCGTCGGCCATCAGACCTCTGGAGCTTGTTCAGAAAGCTGCGGCTCGACTTGTGTTCAACCGCCCCAAGTTCTGCCATACAACAACCCTTCTCCGTTCTCTACACTGGCTCCCTGTAGCAGCTCGCATCCAGTTCAAGACCCTAGTGCTAGCCTACAGGGCAGTGAAAGGAACTGCTCCGTCTTACCTCCAGGCTATGGTCAAGCCCTACACCCCCGCCCGACCACTTCGTTCTGCTGCCTTGAGGCGACTGGTTGCCCCGTCGCTCGGCCGATCTACACGGTCACAGCTTTTCTCTGTCCTGGCCCTGCAGTGGTGGAATGAACTCCCCACTGATGTCAGGACAGCAGAGTCGCTGCCCATCTTTCGCTGCAGGCTGAAAACCCACCTCTTCAGGAGACACTACCGTGACCCTTCCTCTTAGCCATGACTACTTGTCGTCACTTATGTGCCTGAGCTCTTGTTTACTGGCTCTTGGATACACTTGGATACACTTATTTGTCTTAGCTCTTGTTTATTGGGTTCACTTATTTGTCTTAGCTCTTGTTTTATTCGATTCTCTATTTGTCTCATTTGTTAAGATAAGTAGGTTGCTAACTTATTGCACTCTTACATTAACACTAGTTATGCTCTTAGTTGCTTGTTTAGGAAGGAAATGCACTTATGATTTCTGGTGACTAGTAGTTTTCTTACCTACCTTTGTTGAATGCACTTATTGTAAGTCGCTTTGGATAAAAGCGTCTGCTAAATGACTGTAATGTAATGTAAATGTAATGTAATGTCATCAGTTACGGTTTGTTTCTATTTTAATTTTGCCGTGAATTTAACTGTACTTTATTTGTTTTCATTAAATATGGAATAATCCTTTGTCTGTATGTATGATATCACAACAAATATCTAACAACTCACACTCACTCCTTTGACGTAAGCGAGATGTGGGCTTACGACAACTGTTTTACTCAAATTACGTCATACTGATGTAAATATACATCATATAATAATTTTGATGGTGCCAAAATATTCCTTGACCCAAATTACATGGGTGTAGATGCATTTTTGATGTGGCTATCTTCATTTGTATTGGAGTTAGGAAGAAAAATTGAATTTTCAATAATGGCGGATGTAAATCGTTGCCATGGTGACCACAGATGAAATCTGAAATGGCCCTATGGCTAAAATCCTTCCTTTGGACCTCTTCTAACTCCATACCAAATTTCATGCTTTTATCATTAAAGGCACAATTCTTTCACATATCTGCAGGGCTATAGCAGGTATAGAAATTAATGTAGGAATTTTAAAGAGAAAGTTAAATATACCAGCAGTAACAATTAATGGGGCCAAGCATTAACTGTCAACTGGTTGGGTGTAGATATTGACACCTACCATATATTATGTGTAGCGATAAGTGATTTGTCTCCCAACACTGTTTTGTCTCTTCTAGTGACCTTGTTATTGAGACCAGATGTAGACCTAAAGGGGCTTGTGTAACTTGTAGGTATAAAGATCCTGCTCACTGATCCAGAGAAATGCTTGAATACTGTTGGAGCTGTACGCTGATTTCTCTCCATGCTGCAACATGATTAAATGATCACTCTTAATTTAACAACTATATATATATTTATTAAATATATTTGATATATTTGAATATCCTGCATATTTGCAAAAGGAGTAAATATATTTATATACAATATATGGGAAGGTGCAAACATATGTTAGAAATACATTTTACAGTTATTTTCCATGTGGAAAATTTTACATTTATGTTCCATGTGGAAAATAAATCTAAGGGTAAACTGCAACAATGTGTACAGAATTGACCATGCAATGTATCTTGGTCATATAGTATGGTTAGTTAGCTAACAAGCTGACATA
The DNA here is from genome assembly GCA_034670385.1 of Hoplostethus mediterraneus. Taxonomy (NCBI): domain Eukaryota; kingdom Metazoa; phylum Chordata; class Actinopteri; order Trachichthyiformes; family Trachichthyidae; genus Hoplostethus; species Hoplostethus mediterraneus. Next base: position 1,301,912 of record JAXDDW010000098.1, read on the forward strand.
GCATAGTGTTGCCTATGGAGCCTATGATTGCATTGATTTATTTAATTCGACTGATATTTTGTTGAATGAAGATTTATTTAGTTGAATATAGAATTTAGTTTTATATAAGCTATCATGTACACGCATTGTTACTGTGTTAATTAATTTATTCCCATGACTCATGAAATTATGCGCAGGAAATAACGAGGGTAATTCATTAATAAGGAGGCCATGATGTCTATGTCATACAACAATATAGTACATTTTTGCCGCGAAATATTATTTTTAAAAGAATTCCCTGCGGCCATTTCCCGGAATCCAAGGTATAAACAACACCTTTTATAAATAATCCAATTAGCCTGTCCAATATTAATATGTCAGAAAATAAATTATCAAATTTAAACCGGACAGCGCGAGACCTTCAGAAAAACAAAGGCGCGCAGCAAATTCCCCATCCACAATTTGCGCAAGAGACTGGGAGTAAGGGGGAGCAGGAAGTACTTTTAACGGGGTTTTTTTTAAATAGGTTTTTGTTGTTTGGGATTTATAATCACCCTGCAGTCTTTTCACAGATAGAAATGAATTGTGATGATGGAGATGGAGAGTCAAACAGCGGTGAGTGAACTGCTCCTACTACCTTGCTAGCTAAGCATGTCCAACTTGCCGCTTAGCTAGCTCCAATATGTATGGTAGCAAACTCCATTAAACATCTCTCAATTTAATGTGGCCTTGCTTCGTGGCAATGTCTTTTTTAATCGACAGGAGCCACTTTTCAATTCGGCAACATTCAGCACCCAAAATAAATAAAATGTCAACTTTTAGAACTGGTTCAAACTGTTCACTACCGCCCACCACGGGGTATTTTGGTAGTAGTAGATTGTGGAAGTAATAGTCTAACCAGTCCTAAAACACGACATCACTGGTTATATGTTAGCCAGCAGTATTTAAAACATGTTTTACCACCCCAGGTTTAAACATGTTTTCAGACCTTTTTCCCGATCAAACTACACATCACCTTCTGGTTGTTAAACTGAGATGGTTTATGTTAGATATCTATCTTGCAACCTGCTAACAAGATGGCTGTCACTTAAACGGGGCTGTTAACACACAACAACGTGTCCAGACCGAAAAATGAAAGCTGAGCCTATATATGGGAAACACTGTATTGCATTTACACCCTCCCCCAGCGCTTTTCCTTGCAATAATTAAAAAGGATGGTAGGTGCTCCCGAAGTTGCTGTTTTATACGCATTCTTTTATCTAAACCAAGGTAGAGGGAGTTTGACTGATAAGGGTTTTTGAAGGCAGATACTGATATTTTTGGATTGCCAATATTCAATATTATTTTTCATTCCAAATACAAGCATACTATGTTTCCACCAGAATTGTATTTGTTTTCAGGGTGGGAAAGCCTCTGAAACAGCATTTAGACCATCGGTTAATACAAATTCTCTGTTGAAACCCAGGAAAATAATAATCTGTGCATGTCAGATGTACTGTACAGAGTTATGTATTGGATATTTTGCTCTTGGCAGGTGGAACTATTATTCGTGGGAAAAAAACACATGGGATAGGGAAACAAGGAAGCACACAAATCAGATTGGCCGTTGACAGTTGATGACTGAAAAGTCAAGTTGTGAGTTTGTGTATCATCTAGAATTCCGATTTCTCCGACTTTAGTGCCCAACTTGGGGGGGATGTTCAATTGGTACTTCCTTGTCACACATCCCATAATCTCAACACCGCCCGAATGCCCAATAAGTCCATTTCAAAATATCTAGTCCACTGAGTGGCAGCTACAGTGTTTACTGTTGACTTGTTGTCACTCTTTTTCAAGTTGATGTCGTCCTGTCGAGCCTTCCCCCTCCCCTGATCCAGCGTCTCCAGAAAACCCCAGCTGCACCCCCCCTATCCACCATGTCCCCGGCCTTGGCATAGTCATCCCCAACCGTATCTTTGTTGGGGGATTTGACTTAATGGTGAGGGGAAAAAAGGCCAATTTTCATTGTGTTATCAAATTAATTCACCTCCTTCTGATAATCTGCCTTCTCTCTTGGTGTTAATACTTGCTGTACAGTCATATAAGTGTGTGTGTGTGTGTGTGTGTGTGTGTGTGTGTGTGTGTGTGTGTGTGTGTGTGTGTGTGTGTTTGTTTCTAGACTAATGAACACGATCTGAGGCGCATCTTCTCTCAGCATGGTGCAATTAAAGAGGTGAAGATTGTGATGAATAGCTCAGGAAGATCAAGGGGGTGAGTTAATTGAATTACTTTTAATCAATTTTCTACAATTGTAAGTACCCATCAATGTTGGGTCATGCGTTGTTTATGAGCGTATTCCACAAAGAGAACTAAAGAAAGAGGCATGTCCACATTAGACCAAGAGTCTGCATCAAACCAGTGTGTGAAAAGATAAATCATCACCCTCCCATCACTGTTTGTGAAAAAACAGAAGGCACAATAGTTACTCAGTTTTGTCCAATTTCTTTGGTGATTTCTACAGTAAAAATGGACTTTAAAATCCATTGAAACTGCACCTTCTGTATTTTCAACCATAATGAAATGGATGATTTATATTTTCTTTTAAATTTCAAGACCTGGACTCTACTGTCATTCATAAATTAACCGTATATGCCATACTGTGTTTAAGTATTCTGATGGAGAGTCCACCCTACACCCTAAGATCCCATTAAGTCCCATTGAGATCTAGTGAAGGGACTTTCTCAGCTTTGTTAGCAACAAAGACAAGTTTAAGAAAAACGTTTGAAAGACAATCGAAACACAATCGAAATATGACAGTAGTCCGAAGTGTTGGAACAATTTTTGCTAGTGTGGCAACTTACCCCAAACAAAGCAAAGGGGTTGAATATTTATGCAAACGTGATTAGTTATTTGTAATTTTATCCTTCCATACAAAAATGTAAACAATTTTGTTTTCACTTTGATAGAATAGAGTGCTCTGCATAAAACTCACAACAAAAACGTTTTTGAAATAACGTAATAGCACAACAAAATGTTCAAAACGTCAAGGGGGTTGAACACTTTTAATGTCATACTTTAAATTATACTTTAAATGTTTATACTTTTACTTACCAAGATTTTTGCACCCCCCAATTTGAACTCTTTCTGTAGAGTCATCCATATACAATTACAGGCAAGTATCCACACTGGACTTTATGTCCCTTAACAACTAATTTCCTTGTGTCCTTTTTCTTATCCTTTATATTTTCAGAACTTTTGTTAGCTATGTTCAATCAGAAATAGTCTGGGTTTGTCAGCTGTGTTTTTTTAATTTTGGTTCTTAAATTAAATTCAAGATAGCATTAAAAATGTCTTAACAAGTGTTAAATTTGGCTCCCTAAAACCTTACTGATACCCTGTATTTAAATACATTTCTGATTATCTTTTCATGATTGAAACTACTCAAATTAATAAAACAAAAATGCTTTGCACATCAATTTTGCCAAAATCTAAGATTATATCAAAATTCCACTTTTAAACCCAGATACTGTGATCTGCAATCTCCATTAAGCCCAGTTCAACCATAGTCTTGTACTCTTGGTCTCCGAGCTGTCAGGGTTCTCTCCAATCAAACTTGTGTTTTAATTTTGTCTTTTGATCAGATATGGGTTTGTCACCTTCGAGAACCAAAAAAATGCCCAGAAAATCCTTCATGACGTAAGTAAAGTAGGCCATTAAAGTATCTTGCAATATTTTAGTTTATTATTACCTCATGTACATTATGTACCCTACTTTATCACCCTATGTGGCTTCTACCCCCCTCTCCGACTGTCATGTTAAAGCCTGATGGGATCTGGTTCAATGACAAGAAGCTCTACATTGGCCAGGCGGTCCGCAAGCAACAAGCCTCAGGACACAGTAAGTAAAGTCTGATACTGAAGGACCTCTAACACATGGGTGAACAAGGTGCCCCCACCAATGATGCATTTACTCTTTTGGGCCAATCAGTAAGTTGTATGCAAATTTAAATTCTCACCCTGCACCTGATATCGCACCTGGGGCCTCATTTATAAAACTTTGCGTAGAACATTGCGTCCGCCCAAACCTCAAAATCCACTAACGCAAGAAAAATTTCAGATTTATAAAACCGTGCGGCACACACCTGTACGCAGTCTTCTCTTTATAAATACCCACCTGCGGTGAATTGTGCGGCCGTGTACTCCTCCCAGTGTCCGCCCACTACTCCTCCTAATGTCGTCCCACAATCAACCATAAATGGGCAATGCTAAATACCTCATGAATATGCCGACATTGTTAAGGAGCCTTTGTTGACTATCAATGAGGGAAAGACTGAGAGACGCCAGCTGCAAGAAAGCCGAAATTTGCGGAGTGCAAGATCGAGGCTCATCAGTGAGGTTGAGCGCCGTAAAGGTGTAGCTACTGTCTGGGGGTCAGTAGAGGATCTGGGCCACATTGTGGAGAACTGCACACGCTCTAATAATCCGGCACACCTTAATAATAATAGAAATAAACTTTTGTTACATAGCACTTTTCAAAACAAAGTTACAAAGTGCTTTAGAAGACAAAATAAAAAATGGGAGACAAACTGATGATGAACAAAATGATAAAAACAATTTAAAAACAGTTTAAAAGTTATACAACATTGAGCATTAGGAGCTACATATGAAAGAGTAAAATATGCTTAGCCTCTTAGTTGTATTTTTGCCCCCTCTGTTTAAGCTTTATGTATCTATAGAAAAATATTTCCATAGGTGTATGCTGGGGCGTCTATAGTAGCCCACTGAAACGGCGCGGAGGAGATCGATAGACAGACAGACACGTCACTTAGTTCGGTTTCTCAGCCTGCTTGCTTTTCATGGTGGTAAATACAACTTTCAGCCCTAATTCCATTTCCCCCGTTGGGGAGAGAGAGAGAGTGGTTAGAGGGAGAGAGAGAGTGAGAGGGAGAGGCAAGCCTTAAACTGCTGTTTCTACTCCTCCGCCTGCTGATTTTGACAGAATCGGTATCGTTCATAAATTCTCTCAGTGCTCCGTTCTTATGTGAGTCTGATTTAATAAATGTATTCTTTGATTTTGAACAGTAGCATTATGTTGTTGTTATTTAGCCTTTCTGAGGCTGTTGCAGGTTAGATCAATAAGTTTTATTTCACTTCATCCTGGCGCCACCCGGTAAAATAATCAATAAAATAAGAGTTAAGAGAATGCCTTTATATAAATATAGGTTTTAAGTAGTGACTTAAAAGATACAACAGACCACAAACCCTGTGAAAGCACACTTATAAAACTATGTTTTTAAGAGGACTGAGCTTTATTTTGTGATCTCCCCATCGGGCGTCGCTGATTCCCGTGTCTGAAAAACTTTGCGGTGAGCTCTACGCATGGGTGAAAGGATGCGTAGATGTGCACTCATTTTACCGCATAGAATCTTTCTATAAATTCCGACGTTTGCGGTAAAATATGCGTACGCACATTTCACCCCCGTTAACGCCACTTTTTTGTGCGCAGCAACCTATATAAATGAGGCCCCTGGGGTCTGGAGGCGCAAGCGTTCGTGCACCACAAGCTCAAGCTCTTTGTGTATAGTAGTTAGGTTTTCATTTTTCTAGTGTGTGGGTGTGGGTGTGGGTGGGTGGGTGTGTGTGTGTGTGTGTCTAAGACATGGGGTTGGTCTCTATTGACCAAGAGAAGGTCTTTGATTGTTAGTGCCAAGTCCACCAGTTCCAGTTAGGAGAGGGAGGGGTGACACTGAAGAGGAAATATAGACTCAGTAAAAAGGCCACAGTTTTATTTTAACCAGGCGTTGGAGTCAGTATTATTTCACAGAAAGAGGTGTGTAAGGGTAGGCTGATAGTTAAAGATAGCATAACAACAGGTTAGCTTTTCTAATCATCACTTTGTTCAAACTCACCTCTCCATTGCATATTGCACCAAGCCCTTGGCAGTCACTATACTGGAAGTTTAATGTGAAGCTCCTTTTGCTCCAGATTTGATGTGTTTGGGGGTAGGTGGAAGGAGAGGAATGGAGTTTTGTCTCCCGTGTGGTGGGATGCTGGCAAGGGCCATGTACTGCCAGCAGTACACTGATTTCTCCACTGCTGAGGCCAGAAGAGTATTAGGTGGGTTAGAGCGTAGTATCAGAGAGGTGGAGGACCAGCTAGTAGCTCGGCATAGACCAGGGCTAGTGCTGCACGATTTGGTGAAAAAGTCATTTTGCGATTATTGTGGACAATATTGCGATATAATGAACAAATAGTATCATGAGTCTATTTGCTTGGTTATCAAGGAAAAATGCACAGATTACTGATAATTTGGAAAAATATGTATTTCTCAACTCAAACATACAAACTTAAACTAGCATAAAAAATACAAAAACAAAAATGTGTACAGTACTGTTTTCAAAATAAATACATTTAAAAAATAAATTAAATATATAACATAACAAAAAATATTTTTCAAAATAAAGGCATTTCTGCGAAAGTGTTAGTTTTTCTCGATAGTACAACTAAATGAATAGAACAATAAATAAGAAAATACAAGTTTTCATTCAAATAAGACATTTTGAATGCCCAAACAAACAAGGACATTTAAGCAGGGTGTAACATAAAAAATTAGTGATTAAGTTACAAAATGGGGCATACTTTGTACATCCTCTTCTAAAAATGAAACGGGATTCAGGCTACATCCACACTAATACGTAGGAGCACCGTTTCAGAAATGATCTCCGTCAATGCTAATACGCCTGAAAACGCATATCACGTAACCATTTACCTACACGGGGCATGCGCGTGCCGGTGTAAACAGGAAGCAGATTGTCTGCTCTGCTGTTGCTTAAGAGCAGGTCCTGACAGCTGAGTAGAATTTTTTGCTCAATGCAGTTCACTCATATGAGCTGACAGAAATACACTCTTTGGATTGGGACGAATCACACAAGTCACCCAAATTGTCGTGAAGAAAGCGACATTCGGCAAAAAGCGAGTTGTTTGAGACCCTGGATACAACTACACTATATTGCCAAAAGTATTGGCTCACCTGCCTTGACTCGCATATGAACTTAAGTGACATCCCATTCTTAATCCATAGGGTTTAATATGACGTCGGTCCACCCTTTGCAGCTATAACAGCTTCAACTCTACTGGGAAGGCTTTCCACAAGGTTTAGGAGTGTGTTTATGGGAATTTTTGACCATTCTTCCAGAAGCGCATTTGTGAGGTCACACTGATGTTGGACGAGAAGGCCTGGCTCTCAGTCTCCGCTCTAATTCATCCCAAAGGTGTTCTATCGGGTTGAGGTCAGGACTCTGTGCAGGCCAGTCAAGTTCATCCACATCAAACTCTCATCCATGTCTTTATGGACCTTGTTTTGTGCACTGGTGCACAGTCATGTTGGAACAGGAAGGGGCCATCCCCAAACTGTTCCCACAAAGTTGGGAGCATGGAATTGTCTAAAATCACTTGGTATGCTGAAGCATTCAGAGTTCCTTTCACTGGAACTAAGGGGCCAAGCCCAGCTCCTGAAAAACAACCCCACACCATAATCCCCCCTCCACCAAACTTTACACTTGGCACAATGCAGTCAGACAAGTACCGTTCTCCTGGCAACCGCCAAGCCCAGACTCGTCCATCAGATTGCCAGATGGTGAAGCGCGATTCGTCACTCCAGAGAACGCGTTTCCACTGCTCTAGAGTCCAGTGGCGGCGTGCTTTACACCACTGCATCCGACGCTTTGCATTGCACTTGGTGATGTATGGCTTGGATGCAGCTGCTCGGCCATGGAAACCCATTCCATGAAGCTCTCTACGCACTGTTCTTGAGCTAATCTGAAGGCCACATGAAGTTTGGAGGTCTGTAGCGATTGACTGCAGAAAGTTGGCGACCTCTGCGCACTATGCGCCTCAGCATCCGCTGACCCCGCTCCATCATTTTACGTGGCCTACCACTTCGTGGCTGAGTTGCTGTCGTTCCCAATCGCTTCCACTTTGTTATAATACCACTGACAGTTGACTGTGGAATATTTAGGAGCGAGGAAATTTCACGACTGGACTTGTTGCACAGGTGGCATCCTATCACAGTACCACGCTGGAATTCACTGAGCTCCTGAGAGCGACTCATTCTTTCACAAATGTTTGTAGAAACAGTCTGCATGCCTTGGTGCTTGATTTTATACACCCGTGGCCATGGAAGTGATTGGAACACCTGATTTCAATTATTTGGATGGGTGAGTGAATACTTTTGGCAATATAGTGTATGTAGTATTGCCGTGTGATGTAGCGACTTTCACTTTGCATGTTTTACACAGTACATCTTTCTGCTCAATGTCACTGAGCTTGAATCCAAAATATCGCCATATAACATTTGTTGCGTTTTTTTTTTGCCCACCAGTTCAGCGTCAACCTACTCGTTATTATGCATTCCACCTGGTCTGACTCTGCACCACACCGGATAGTCATGTGACCATGCACACACGCTTCACTGCCTAAACAGAGACTGATTGGTCATCTCTTTGTTATGGGCGTAGCAGACTGCACACAAACAGAGAATAGGATGTCACATTCACACACACGCATTTTTTGTGTTTAATTAAATCGCAGCCTTTTGCGATTAGGTTAATCGTGCAGCACTAACCACGGCTGCAGCAAACCCTGTCTAAGATGCATAAAGATCTGGGACAACTGTGCATATGGACCAAACTTCTTGCATGCCAGGTCACTCTATGATGAACAATCTTTTTCTTTTTGCATGACATGATGAACTTGGCTGAACCCCCGATGCAGATTTTGGGAATTGGCCTTAGATGCATAAATGATAGTTTAGCTCACCTAAACTAAATGGGAAAGATGATAGTGTGTGTATTTGTGCGTGTGCACAAATGGGTCACTTTACAGGAATATAGAACATTTTCCAACTTGTTTCACAGTTGGTGGGTTTCAGCCCAACTGGAGTGGAAACTGGACTGTTCAACCCTTTATAAAAACAATATTAACAAACTACAAAGGAAGAAAGCTTTAGGCTGTGGAAGTTCACCTACGTAGTTAGGGAAAATCATGGTATTTTAGCCTGGATAAAGGTCCAGTCCTCTGAGTGACATTGCCTCTTCAGTTCTTCCTGTCTTACAAGGTGTCATACTTGTTATTGATTGGACCGGGGGGTCCAATCTTGTCCCAGATGTCCAGATGACCAGCCCCTACCCTGCCATGCCCCTGCCAATGCCCTGCGGGTCCCTGTACCTGACCACCTCCACAGGACACCCCTACACCTACCACAACGGAGAGGCCTACTTCCATAACCCTGACCTGAACCCTCCTGCCCACCACTGGCCTGTCAGTCCTCACCCGTATCACACACACACATGACTGACCTGGCTCAAATAGCTTTTCAAACTGATTCTTGCTGTTTGTTTGAAGCTGGATTGTATTTTTTTTTAATCATTGTGTTTGGCTCTTCTGCAGCAGTATGGTTCTCCAATGATGCCCCCCCACCCCTATCAACCTGCCCACCATCAACATTACCAGGTCAGCTCACTAGTGATCTACTGATGTTTTCAGCTTGCAGCAATACAATTGACTCATTATAAAAGGCAGTTGATGGCTGATATTTGGTGATGAAATAAATGCTTCCATTTCCCATCAGAAGAGCAGGAATTATGCTTTAACCTCTGGCTACAGTGGCTGGTAGTTAATAACAATTAATAATTTCAACATTTATCAGCCATCTTCACTATTTCACCAATTAAATTGACTTTTAGAATAAAAAAAGAAGCTTGCCAACCATCCAGCAAAAACAAATCCTTTAAATTAATTTTAGTCCAGGCAAAATAGGTCAGAAATGGAGAAAATTGTTCAGCCACCACAGCCGATCGGTAACATTTCTGCAACGGCTCTGTTGGTTTTAAGATGATCACTTTTAAGGCAGGGATGGATGTAGTACCCAGCTAAATCACAGACCTTTTAACCCCATATGAAACCGATCAGAGCTTTTTTAGATTATAAATATATGAATTGTAGATTATAGATGGGTTTGTCATCAGGGCTCCAAGACTTTGGAACGACCTGCCTGGGGAGCTCAGGTTGCTAATTTTTTAAATCACTATTAAATCACTTATTATTTTCCTTTTATTCCTTTCTAAGAGCTTTGTAACTTAATTTTGTTACATAGATGAGTATTTTCTGTATGTGTTTCTGTGTATATAGAAGTTTGGGGACACCTAGCTTTTGAAAATGTTTTTAATAAATAAGCATGTTTTCTTTGTTGGTTTGCAATAACTTAACACGTTAATTCAGAGGTTTATTTTGAGAAAAACTATCACACGTGTAAATATTGCCCCAACCATTTTATACCCTTATTGTGATGTCAGCACTCATCAGTGGCTATGTTTCTGGTGTTTAAACAACACTTTGATGAACATGAAGCTGAGTGCTGCATAAATATACCCAAAGTATTAAACATTACATTAAAGGCAAGGTGTCCCCAAACGGGCAGCGTACATATGTTTGAATTCCTTTATTGTGGTGCGTTCATGGCTGTCAGACCCCGATGGCCTCCAGTCCAGTAGTGTACATGCAGCTGTCAGACTTCCTGTACCAGCCCACCAATGGAGCCTCCGCTGCCTATCCTCGAAGGCACCATATCAGAGGTACAGCTTCATCAAGAAAAAGAAAAAACATACAAAGTAGAGAAGTCCTATTGCAAGGAACAGTTGGTAACTAGTTGGTTGAGAGACACTAGAACACTTTGTGTTACACTCTTAATTTGACCATTTTCATACCAAATAATTTCAAGTAATTAGTGTTTGCCCCAGAAATGTATTCTTGCCAGGGTGGAAAAAGCTCTGAAACAGCATTTAGACCATCATGGGAGCCTAAAACTCCACTGAAACTCTCTCAATGTGATGTCATAACCTCTTTCTTTTAAGATGACCACTGGATGCTGTCCCAAGTGCCTTTCATAATTCTCTCTTCGGATGTTTCCTTTTCCCACCAGCTCTCTACAACTAAGGGAAGCTCTTAGCTCATAGGTCTGGTGTCTGTCGTTCTGATGCTGCATTCAAGTCATGTGGGTAAGAACCATTAGAACGAACCATTTAAAACCCCTCAGAAGTATCCACATTCACACATCGTCATTTGAAGCCTTAACACGAATGCACTTATAGAGTGATGCATTTCAATTAATGTTTTACAAGAATTAATATATCATTCCCTACAGTTGATAGCATATATTTCCTTGTTGGTGATGTCAGAATTCTGAGAAATCGGCGGCCATTACCAAAGCCAGTTACTAAGTAGTCTAGTTGAAAGCAGAGGTGAGCGGTTTTTCAAGTCGGAAGCTCATATCTACCATCTTTCCCATATGATTTAAATGCAGCATGAGTGCTAAAAAATATGCTAAGCTCTCAGCACTGTTGGGAGTGTGCCACAGTGGAGAGGATTTCTGATAAATTCAATTGCATATTGTAAACCTGGTTTGTTTCAAAAATCCTAATTTTATATTTGGAGCCGCATCATTGGCAGTGTAATTTGTAGACTAATGCAGCTATCACCTTTTATTTTCAAAATAAGAGTCAGTGATGGACAAATGCCATATCTGAATTTTTCACAAATGTATTTAGATCACATTTAATCTGTTGTTCAAGGACACCTTAATAGGTTTTGACAGCTATGGCTCTTTTTCAATTCCAGTCAAACAACTAGAAGTAAAGAAGCCTAGATTGGAGACCAAGTCAGAATTCCAAAGTGATGGCATATTTCCATACAGCATTTCTGTTGATGTAAATTAGGCAGTCTCTTTTATCGTGTGATAAAGGTTCTGGAGTTTTTGAGCCTTCCTTTCAGTGTCCAATATAAAATGTTTACATGTTTTATTGTGAAATTGTGAAAGACATTTAAGTGTTATTTGTTAATGTATGGAAAAACAATGGATGTTTGCAGTGATTTGATGAGCCACAGTCTTGTGTATATATATTTGATTGCTTTACTGTTTGTATAAATCCATTTGAAGATAAGAAGACTACAATGTATATGATTAACGTCTTATTTTAGTCTGGGTCAAACTCAGCTTTTCAGCACAACCTGACATTTGACCAACATATGATCCAATTAAAAATGTGTTTTAGCAAGTATTACTCATTTGGATGTATTTAGTTTAACTTTACATGATACTACATGTACATTGTTTTTTTGTGGCAGCATCAGCTAAAATGTTTTAGTTCAATATGTTATCAGTTCTATGGCTGTTTTAATGGAAATAAAAATAAATGGAAATCTTGGTTTTAATTCTTAAAACATTTTATCAAATTGACATTGTATGGTAAGTGGCAATACATATAGGACTTTTACTTGAACATTTTCTTTTGAATTTCCAAAAGTTTAAAGACCAAATGCATATAATTGGTTCTTTGTGTTATCAACTTCGTCCATTTTGTGCTGAGGCAATCAAGCATTGGCCCATTTAAAAATGATTGGACTGGCTGACTTTTATATCCCCAGCTTGAACTGACTAATAATATGTATAACATGTACTTGGTAATGTACTTAATGCCAGTTGGTTGCTTTATATCTGAATCTGCAGTCCTTTTTTTTTGCATTTCCATTTACAGAAACCACCTTTTCCCCAAAATATTGATTGTGCATTTTATAAACAAAAAAAGGAAACACTCCTGATTCTGTTTTGGCCCGATTATATGCAGCATGATAAAAGGAGTATTATATAATATATAAGGAACAGTACTTAAAGGCTTTATAAAAAACTTTACACTTTACACATGATTGTAAATATACACCATCTGATATTTTAATTAGAAAATGTGAATGCAAATCCACCAGGGACAAATATAACAGAAATTACATTGTTTTAATGTAATTTGAGTGAACAATTTCTTATCAAACGTGAATACAGAAATCAAATTGACACACTCCTGTTTTTTAAAACTTAAGGCTGGGCTGAGCAGTTGGTTTTAATCCTTCACTAAACCAAATGAAAACAATAAATTACTCATGTATAAGCTACGCTAAAGGAGCTTGCCATACTATCAGTATAGTTGAGCTAGCTATGAATTGATTTGTGTGGCATTTTGTTCTATGAATCTGAATTTAAAAATATGCTAAGGGAACTAACACCCATATTAACAATTCACATGCACTTCCTATGCCACAGGAGAGTTCAATGACTTTGTGAACTTGCAACACTCTTTCCTAAAGCTCCGTGATGTCACTGGGATATAAAATCAGTGGCTGCTCCATAGCCAATGAATGGGGCACTGACTTTGCAGAGTTTACTTGTGACACCAAAATAAAGTTTATATTCTAACATATATGAACCAGACTTTAAACCTCATTTGAGTGCAAGAACTCACACACAGACCTCATAGGTCAACAAAGTCAGTGTTCCATTTACTGTCTATGGAGCACTGTAGGACTTTACATCTTAGCAACATGACAAATTTGGTTATTTGTTTTCTAGCTTTAGGAAATAGTGATGTATGTTCACAATGACTGAACTGTCCTGGGGCACAAGAATAACATGTTCTTAAAATGGGTGGCATTCACATTTAAGCTATATTTTTTTTACATATGAGTGTAGGGGCACTAGGCATACCTGCCCCAAGGTACATGTTCAAACCACCTGTGAAAAAGCTCAGAGCTCCCATAAAAAACACCCAACTATGATACCCATGACTAAACAAACATTTCTGAAGAGAAGTGAAGGGCAGAAAGAAACTGGTAAAGTAGTCACACGTGTTCCAGTAAAAAATGATAATTCACTATTCCACCAAGATAAATGGTTTTAAAAGTATACACACACACGCTCGTCCATCAAGCAATGTGGGGTAGGAGGTAAGGACTCAAACCAACTTGCTATGGTCCTTTGAAAAAGCTGTGAGTAAATTACAATATGCCATTCACTAGGATTCTTAAAATTGTGTAAAGCAGCAAAAAAATTGCTTTGAACAGGCCATTGAGCTATGAAACCAAATAATTAGCAATTGTGTCTCTGCAAACTCAAGCAAACCCCCACCCCTTATCCTACTATTTGCGAGGTCAAATGAGTATAGTGCGTTTCATGAGTGTAGTATGGTATTTTATATGTGAGAAATGCCCGGATGCACTAAGATGCCCCAAAATGCATTGCTGCTACAGAACCACCTTCTTTGTAGTTTATTGGTGGTTGACATCCATTTTCATGTTGCTTTACCGCCCTCTTCTGGAGTGCAGTCACCCTATACCCCGTCTAGCCATCCCGTTATGTAACCTCCTTAGCTCTGCCGTGCAAAGGCAAAGTGCAGCATCTACAAAATGACCGAATTGAGAAAACGGGCCTTTTATATTTATCCCCTGCCAACAAAGAGCAGTTACTACAAATTTCAAACCCGTATAACTCTGGATTGGGGTGGGTTAGAACCACAGGACTTTCACAAGAAATAGAACAGATACGGCACCAGTCAATAGTACATACAACTAATTTTCACGAAAATGCAGATACTGCACTTTGCCTTTGCACACAGCCCATATTGGCAGATGGAGAAACAATTGTGCTAAGAAAAAAAAAAAGTGCTGATAAAAATGCAATGTAGACACTTTTATATCTGATATTTTTTTATATTGACTTTAAATTATAATATAATTTAAAGTCAATTAAAGTCATATTATGAGTTGTAATCAAATAGTTGCAGAATAGTTCTTAGCATATGTTTTAATGTGCTTGGAGTCTAAGATGGGTGTGGTTTATTGCTGGACAACTCCGATCATGTCTGGTATGCCAAATTTACTTTCAACTTAATGAACCCTTTTAACTGGACTTTCTGGCCCTAGGTGGAAAGTACAACCCTCCATTAAAAAAAAACAAAAAAACACCTAAAACAAACCATAAAATGTATTTAGTATTTAGCCCAAGTGTGAGTGTGTCCCCTTAGGCTTCGCTCTCTGCCTCCACTTCATTCTGCATCTCATCCTCCATGATGGGAACTATCAGGTTGTCCTTGGACATCAGGTTGTACTTCAAAACAAAACGTGTGAAGCGATGGCACATGAACGTCTCATTCTAGAAAGGGGAAAACAGTCAATGTTACAAAGTACTTCCTTCATTCATTCACCATCTTTATGTTATTTCTACCCAAAGTCACAGGGCTGGAGCCTATCCCAGTATGCATTGGGTGGAAGGCTGAGACACTGCAGTCATTGTTAACTATATCCTCTTTAGCACCAATATAAAAAAAGGCCATCCTTTTCAGCAGACTCTTTCTATCCCCTCTCTCCCACTAAATTTAAGACTAGCTGGACCTAAACTATTGACCAATCACAATCAGGATCGCCACACACTGGAAATATCTTGTTGTAACATGTCTACGTTTGTCCATTTATTCATGAGAATATGAAAAAAAAAAAAGGTACATTGCCAACAGTATTTAAGTGTTTTAGGATGGATTTTTCCTGGAAGGGCTTTCCATAGAACCAACCAGCATAGCACAGTATAGCAATGCACAGTGACTGGTCGATAACGGCCTGATACAAAATTACTGGTATTCTACAGAAAAACGCAAACTCTCTACCTCATACTTGTCAAAGATTTGGCGGTGGTGGAAGTAGGCATGGGAGAATATCCTGTAGATCCGCCGACACACTGAGCCCAGCTTGGCTACTGAAGATTCCTTAATGCTCACCCTGTAGAACGAGACACCACATCATCGATTACGATATACAGGCAGAAAGTTGAAAGAAAGTCTTATTTCACTAGGCACAGGGTTGGGCGAGAATCCCTGCTGGTCATCTCTACAATAATAAGTAAAACGGAACAGTACATTATAAAGGGAATGATTCTTACAATCATCAGGAAAATTATGATTTATTTTCAGTATCAAGAGATACTCTGGAGAATACCCTACATATTATGTATTAGAGAAACAGTTCATTGAGGCATAGAATTTACATTGGAGAAATCTTTTTTTACCTGCTGGGGAAGTACTTGTTACTGTTGAGGAGACAGGCAGCTCCATCCAAAGTGTGCCTGGTGTAGTCGATGGCTGGGCACTGAAAACAAACACAAAAAAAAAAAAAACAACAAAAAGAGAGAGACGTGAGAGAATGATGTGATTGATAAAAACATTGAAGATTATGAAAAATAGTTAATAGAAGGTTTTGGAATTTTGGAACAATTTATTTGGTCGTGTTGAATCTGAGTCGAATTGTCAAGTTTTTACCATTTTACAGTCTGATAAAAGTAGATATGTAATATACCAAATATGTAAAAGTAAACATGGTTAAAATGACAGACTAAGACAACCAGGAAATGTTTAGAACTGGTTCAGCAATGATCTAAAACTAGTTGGTCCGAAATGTGCAAATGTTAAAGCAAATTATGGACAAAGAATCACTTCCAGGTGTGCTTGTTTGTCTCGGTCCACCTTCCTGGCTTGGAGAAATAACTGGATGCTTTTTGTTGTGGTGGAGCCTTGATACCCTCAACTGAACCAGAGTTTGACCACGCTGGGATAAAGTGTGCCTTTGATAAAGACTGATTACTGAACACCATAGGTGGAAGGAACACCAGGGGTCCATTCCAATAAGCAGGTTCAACAAACTCTGAGTCTAACCCTGAACTCTGAGTTGATCAACTCATAGACAGGAAACTCTGGGTTTTCGGTTCCAGAACGGCTGATCTGAGTTAGTTCAATCAACTCTCGGTATGTTAAGCGCATGTCTGACGACAATAAAAAGCCATCATCAATGGAGGTCCGATACTACGATTCACCATGGCAACCGACAAGCAGAAAGGGTTATCGTACGTCACCCCACTGGAGTTGGAAGTGCTACAACGTGCTTTTGGGGAGTATGAACAAATTTTCAAAAAGAAGAGCAACACAGCTGCAGCGGCAAAGGAGAGGGAACTGGCGTGGGAGAGAATCGCTGCCCGAGTCAATGCGCACGTTTGAATGCAGCAGTGTATTCATTTAACATTTAACCACACTTTCTTATAACATGTGAGCAAGTGGTGGAATGGTATTGGGGAAAAACAAAAAATTCATTTAGGTGCAATCCCACGGGCGTAAAGCGCTCTTGGCAGCAGCTGAAAATGAAATATAAAAACATACTTCAAATGGTGTACTTGAGGCGGCAAATTAGAAAGGCAGATCTAGAAATGTAATTACTGGAACATAAGTTAGAGGTGGGTGCATGGTCACAGGTGAAATGTGTTGTTGCAACCATATAAAAATACTGTTGCTTTTGTATTTGTAGGAAATAAAGACCAAATGAAATATGAATTTGTCTTTGTGTAAACGGCATATTATATCTCGGACATCTCTTCCATCCTGGACATAGAACATCTAATCAGGGTCTCAAAATCCTCTCCCGACGTGAGGCTATGCTAATTACTTCCGCTTGAATACCGATCGGGTTACCGAGGAAAGGACATGCCATGTCCGACAGCTGCTTCAGGTTCAACAGAGGAAGGGAGGGAGACAGGGAGAAACTCAGGGTTTGTTAAAGAAAACCTGCCAGCGAGCAGGATAGGTTGAGTTACCCCTGAGTTTGAGTTACCCCTCTTTCTAGAACGGAAAACCCAGAGTTTCCCTCATCTCAGGGTTAACAAACTCAGAGTTTTCACTAAACCCGCTTTCTGGAACAGACCCCGGATGTCCTCTAGTGGCTAGTCTAGGCTGTAGCTCTTACGCAGTTATTTTAATGCCATCTCTCAATATTTAAAAACAGCCAAATTACTAAAAGTTAACCCCTGTGAATGACTATTCAGTATTTATGACCCATCCCTAATATCTTAGTGATGGACCCACCTCTTTTGGAGTCTTGTGAGCTGCACAGAGGAAGATCCACTGCTCAGTGGCGGTCATCTGAGTGCATGTATCTGGATGGCACTCTCCCTATTGACAGACACAGTACAGACATAGGACTTAAACGGCTTGTATGGGATGTTGTCTTTGTGCAACATCACAGTGTAGTAAAGCTGTCATCACCATGGTAACCAGCTGGATGCTTCTGGTTGGTTTGTTTGTTAGTTTAGAAAAGATGGCAGCACTAGGGTACAATAAAATAATTGACTTAATAGAGGAAGAGGAAATGTTAACTACACTTTTATTGTGGAGGTGTGCAGCCAATCAATGAAAATGTAAGGCAATCAATGATGGCATCTGTGACCTTACAAATGTCTACAGGTATAAGACACCATCGGGACAACACATGCATCGTTTTGACATCATTTCTGTAATTTCGTGCGAACGACAGACTTGTCTTAACAACCATAAAACAGCCTTAAAGTCAACCGAGCATTTGCCATCAGGGAAAGGCAAGTTTATTTATATAGCACATTTCATACACAAGGCCATTCAAAGTGCTTTACATAGAGCATCAAATAAATCAAAAGAAAATATAAGAGAACATGCCAAGTATTGGCATACTTTAAAAACATATCGAAATAATATTAAATTATGAAGTGCATATAAAAAGAGGTCAAAGTCCAGAATCATATGCAGCACAGAACATAAACGTTTTAAAGGGGGGGTATTGTACTCATTTTAGGCTAGTTAAACTGTTCCTGGGGGTCTTTACAAGACATTTGTGATGAGCACATTACATACAACCTACACAATGTGGATGTGTGAGCAACACTCTCTGCTGTAGCCGGTCTGTTTATGGCTCATGTCCATAAGCTTATTGAGTACAACTTACAGACAAGCTAGGATTGACAATTTTGTTGAGCTAGTTAACCAATATATTATTGGATGCAATCTATTTGCAGCCAAACGCAATTGTACTAATGGTGGCTAAAGTTTACCAAGCCTGACACGTTCGACAGACTTATAAAACAGACACTGGTCCCAACAAATAACTTTAAGATGAGTCCTGACTCCAACCAATAACTTTACTTTTACTTTACTTTTAATGACTCCAGCTTTAGTTTTCTTACTTCTTCCACGCCCAACAAGCCCGTGGCTAGCCCCGCTAGCTCGTTAGCTAACCAGCAGTGAATATACTAACCAGACTAATTTGGTAAATTAAATCAAAACATGGTGACACTTACAGATTCCAATTTTGTGAATTTTATGAATTGCTCCATCTTTAAGCTTCAATTTAGATGCTAATCCTGCCTTTGCTCAAGCAGTCTGAGGACTGATCATCACACACAGAAAAAACTGTAGCCGTTGGCGTTAAAAATAAAATTAATCCACTCTGTCCTGGCATTTTCACGTGTTGGGAGACTGTGCAGGGATCTATGTTGCTGCCTGCATCCTAAAAAATAATAACTGGAGAGTTGATATATCTCCAGATATGTTGTTTTAGCTTCACTCGTCGGAAAGTAATGGTGCATTCCAGTGTACTCGGAAAAAACGGCGTCCAAATGTGATATGCGCCGATTCTCTTCACTAATGGCGCTGTAGTAGTTGATGAGTTGAGATGCTTGTAACATTCTGAGACTTGCCATACAAACATGAGTTTGCTGCGGGCGATTATGTTTTCCCGAGCAGATGCACTGGAACACATTTATATTGGACGTTAGGAATACTGTCTAGGAATTACCGATTTCCGAGTACAATGGAATGCACCATAAGAAACGGCTTGCGGCACTGCCGTGAGCTGCATTTTGCGACAACGTAAATGGGATTGGTTGTTCACCTGGGCGTGGGCATGCTCTGAGAGGGGCTGGACTTGCACCTTATGACGTCAAAAGGAACCATTTCTGAAACGGGCCATTTTTCTCCTATTTTTGGCACCGTTTTGGGAAAAAGGAAAATACAGAAAAACGGGTTGACTTCCAGATTTCAAATTTTCTCAGCTGCTTAGGGAAGTAATTTCCTGTGGAACATGTATAAGCGCTAGGAATAAACCGTTTTCCATAATATGGGACCTTTAAAAGGTAGTCAGGGTTGGAGCCTGAGATGGTCTGGAAGTTTGTTCCAGGTATGTGTAACATAAGAACTGAAAGCTGCTTCACCATGTTTTGTTCTAACCCTGTGAACAGTTAGTAGGTCTGCCTCAGATGACTGAAGAGTTCTAGGGGGTTCATAAGGAACCAGTAGGTCTGAGATGTATTTTGGTCCCAGACCATTAAGTGCTTTGTATACTAGTATTTTAATCAAGGATGAGCTATACACCATTTGAAAAAAAATGTATGCCTATTCACACAATATGATCACATTATGAGTTACTGCTTAGGATACATCTTAGGACCTTTTACATACATACATACATACATACATACATACATACAGTTCATTATACTGGCCATTCTCTAACTTCAGTGTATATGCCATGTTACATGAACTTGGCTTATACCCAAGGCATTTCATTTTGGGATGACTTTAGTTATGATTGTATGCAAAATGACACTGAACATACCTGTAATTTCACCGCCAGGCCATTCAGCTCTAAGCAAAACTGCCTGAAAAAAAAGGACAGGAAAAATGGCATACAGTTCTTAGGACAGGATATTTTTTGGGGGGGGTTTTGAGGGGGGGAAACTGCAACATCATAGCACATAATATATGCTTCTACATGTCTAAATATCTTAGTTTAGTGCAATAATTTGAAGATGTCATTAAGACTATGGGGTGTGGAGATATGTTATTCAATGAAGACTAGACAAGACTCCCTGACTAGCACTTTAGTCCAGTCTAATGAGTCTCCAGCAAAATGAGGCATAGTTTAATCCTGCAATATTGTAATTCACTTATCCCAATTAGAGAATGTATAAGAATATTGTAATCATAGATTTTACACTCAGCACTATTATCTCTCCAATTAAATAATAATAATAATAATAATAATAATAATAATAATAATAATCTTCTTATATGGGTCCTGAGGCCTAAATCTTCTGAGAGTCTGAGAGATCAGTGATATGAACGACATGTTTTAAAAACCCTGGTTCCAGGACACATGGGAACCCTAACACTACCCCAGTACAGTGCATACAGCCAAAGTCGTCTGAATAGGTGTAGCTACCTGAGATGTTCATACTTCCAGACTCCTTCATCCTGCCCTTCCGGAGGCTCTAAAATCTTCTCGATATTGGCACAGTCTGACCGGATGTTCTGCTGGATATACTGAGAGAAAAAGAAAGACCTGAATGGCAGCAATACAGTGGTAGTATTAGCAGTAATGTAGTGGTAAAGGGTGGGGTAAACAAAACACACTATGTTCACACCACAGGGCTTCACTTTCAATTCCAAATTGGTGCTCATATGTGATTGCTAATATGAAAGAGACTCCAATATGGGCTTTGCTATTTGGATGATGCTAAATTCTTGTGCAAGTCGGTGACGACTTCATCAGCAAATGATGGCACGGGCAAGAAAATGGCAATAAGCCTTGCCTTATCCTCTCTACTTGCTGCCACCTCAGTCTCAGATGAATGAGATAAGATTTACTTATTGTCATGGCAACACTATCAATTTCCAATTTGAGTGTTCAAATTCAAGTCACATTTAGGTTGCATGCCTCAGGATCCATTGTGTACCAGATATCCATGTGGTCCAAACTGGAAATGAAAAAATGTGACTCCATGGAGCTTTTTGCAGTTCACATTGATTAGAAAAGATCTGTGCCACATGGAAGGGAATAAAATAAATAAAAACACTTTCAGCTGCAGTGTGAATAGAGCCTATGGCCTCTAGTTGGTGATGATCATCAGGCAAAATGCCACCATTTTAAGCTTTTTTCCTTAAAATACCCTATATTATTATTATAACTTACATTAGTTTGATACGACTCATTATGTATGTTATGTTATGCCATACAAATGTATGTGTACAATGGTGGTAAACTCCAATATATTATTCCACAAATAATAAAACAGTGAGTCAACACGGTGGTTGGTTGTGAGTGTGTTTTGGACTGCTGCACTGTTCTTGAGTGACTGACATGTTAGACTCACCTGCTGCACAGCCAGTGTGCTGTCCATGTCTTCAAAGGACTCATCGGGCCAGCTGTAGAAATCCTGAAGCCACATAAAGACGCACAACATCTGTTTTGTGATCGCAAGACAAGTGTCGACGAGGGTCGTAATGACAGAAGTAACAACAACAGTATCGGACGACACTGCTGGACACTTCTGACTGGTCTGTGTATGTTAGAAAAGATGGCAGCAATATGGTACAACGAAATAACTGACTTCGAGGAGGATGAAATGTTAAGTACACTTTCCCTTGTGGACTGCAGGTTCCACTAGTCTTTTTCTTCTCAATCAGCTCCCACCTGGCTGACTGTAATGCCGTTCACCTGGGGCAAGATGGCCGACTGGTTGTTGTCCACTGGGGAATGTAGTCCTTTCCCCACAGTCTCTCTGTGGCAGATAGTCCAGTCTACCACACAACCATAAACCAGCCTTTAGACAAGTGTAAATCGACAGGGTGAAAAAAAAAAAGCGTGTCATGAATCTGTAGAAATGTGTAAGGTCGCAGACGCCGTCATTGTGATTGTCTTACATTTTCATTGGCTGACTGGACCAAGCGTCCCGTCATTGTCATGGAGATGAAAACAGCTGCGTAGCTCTCGAGTTGGTGACATCCGAAAATGGCGAAAACGCTGCTCCTCATCCATCTCCCTCATCTGTTTACCTAGGACGTATTCCCCTCGTTCACCGATGGTCTGGTTTTTCGGACGCAGAGACCATGACCTCTACCTCCTCCTCCGCAATAAAAGTGTAGTTTTCCTCCTCTTCTAGCAAGAGATTTATATCCTTGTACCATAGCGCTGCTATCGTTTCTGAACTAACATAAACAAACCAGCCAGGAGCGTCCACACAAAGATGACAGCTGGTGTCACAGGCGTCTCGACACCTCGCTTGAGCATAGATGCCTCAGTGTCGTGTGACACTGAAAAAAGCCTTTATAACTTCTGAAATCCATCTCTGTTCGGAACCATTGAGAAGTCTTCCATTGCTAGCAGCTGAATTATCTAGCAGAATAACTAGCCAGCATGCTAACGTTAGCTGCAGCTAGCCAATACTACTGCGTATTAGTTTAATGATTTCCCAATTTTGACAAGAAACCTAGGTAGTCTACGCGGAGTCTTTGTTACCAAATATAATTTGGCTAGTTAACATTCCAGTAGAAGCTGTCTACTGTAGGTTAGCCCCGATACGTTCAGTTCTTTCTTGTATGGAGACAACGGCAAGCCAAGCCCATTAAAACACCTGCTAGTTAATGTAGCCTTGCTTTTGGTCAAACGTACATGCCTCGTAAAACATAACTTAAGACCCTTTCTGATCGCCTTCTGGTAAATTCGGCTTGTATATGATCCACCAGACAGCTCTTATTTCAATACAATTTCAACTTTCATAATTTGTTCGCTACTGCCCACCTCGGTCTATTCTAGTGGAAGAAGATTGTGAGAATAACTGGAACGTCTTTGAAGTAAGTGCTGATAAGCGGCTTGGGTGAATACCGAAATGGAAAAATGCATCCTAACTATTCGTATAAGGTCTTTTTAAAGCAGTTTGGCTGCCCTCCATGCAGCAGAGAACGGAGCGTATCGGGGCTATAATGTGTCCAACGACAAGGCAGAATTAGCTTGCTTTCTACTTTATGTGCTGGAATCATTTGGACAAACTATGTTGCAAAACAGAAGGAAGGTATACATGCACACAGACGTAGCTATAATTTGCTAGCATATATTAACCGTGAAAATAGCCTACCTTAGCTTTAGTCCCCGGTCGATTCCTCCTCAGGACGGTTGTACCCTCCGCCATGACCATCTCTTCTTCTTCGTCTATTTTTTTGCGGCGGTTGGCACACAGATATGTTGCATTCTTCTTGTGTGACTGTAACACCACCTACTGCTTCGGAGTGTGGATCAGGCTATATTCTTTGTGCCATCCCTGTGTCTCTTTAAACTCCCACAAAATCCTAGTGTGTGTTCCATTGTTCATGCTCAAAACTAATGCTACACCACTTTTTCTTAATTCTGCCTCCATAACCTCCCTCTGTCTTTCATAGAATTTACGTCTATAACAACAACAAATAACAATAAAAATAATAACTACCTATTCTTCATCTTGGTAATAATCACATAGTCCTGTGCAATGTTTTCCTATTAGCTTTAGAGTCTCTCAGTCCAAAATATATTTCTTAGTGTGCTGACCTTGCTTTTTATTTGGTGTAAATGTCTCCCCTTCACCTCTCCGTTGCAATAGTCATGCCACTGTAGTTTTGTTTTCCTCCATATAATTCCTTTGGCTTCTGATTTACTTCATAGAATTTCTATGTCTATACTTCCTTTTAGTAGAGCTACGGTGTCCACCACCTCAGCCCAACATGAGATGATACTCACATCAACTTAACACAGATCCCTGTCTGGACCACCCTTGAATATAAATGTAGTATTTCAAATAGAATATCTTCTATTTCTATCTTGCCGACTGTTGGAGTTAAATAATCTCAAACTTGTGAGTACCGAGTATGAATCTGAACACACAAGCACTTTGCTAGATTTAACCTCCTCTACCTACTGTAAAGCCATCAAAATAGCCACCATCTCCACTGTGTAAACACCAAGCATATTGGATGACCGCTTACATATTTTCTCAAAATGTTCTCTGCAGCTAAAAAAGCAGTTCCTGTGCATCCTGTCTCTGAGTTCTTTGATCCATCAGTGTAAATTTGTAAAAATCCTTGGTATTCTGCTCCACATGAGTACTGAATGCATACACCATGCAACTTTTTTTGTCTTCTCTTTTTTTTAATTCAAGCAAACACAAATCCACTGCTGGTGTTTTGAGCAACCCTGGAAAAAGGCCTGTGTGTGCAGTGTGTTTACAAGTAACAGCTGAGTGAGATTAGTCTCTGCGGAGCGTTAGAAATCGATTTAGATACATTTCTATACATTGGCCAACTTTTTATTTTTTCATTTAAGTTTTGTCATCTGCTTTGTTGTGAGATGTTTCATTAAAGATCAAAAGGCTCAAGCATCAACCTTCTCAGGCATCAACCTTTTCATGACCACACCATCAACCTTTTCTGAAGCTAGGCTGTCCAAGTGGAATTGGCTGCTGTCAAAGGATTTCATACAGACGTAGGGTGCTGATAATAAACAACGTGGCAGGACATCATTGGCTGTGGGCCGCCGTGCTGTACCTTCCTGTCCAGGAGGGGGGGCAAGGCCTAATCGACCTGGACAGCAGGGTGGCAGCTTTCTCGCTGCACACAGCACAAAAAATGCTATATTGCGCTGATGTATAAAGCCATTACCGTATACCATAAATCCAATTTAGATGTAACTTGCGACACTTATCGAGCTGTCTTTGCCCTCCAAATTTGCATCAAGAGTCACCATGATACGCCATACTGTTTTTTGGTAAAAATGTTCTTTTCACTAAGGCTTTTTCAATTTCTGACCTATCCTCACCAAATTTGGTACACAGCTAAAGGAGACCTAGATTCACCAACACAATATAATCAGGCCTGATCTGATGAAAACCTGGCCTCCATTAACCAATGAACTTGAAAGGGGGCGTGGTAAATCCCTATACTGTGGTCAGAAGGAAAGTGATAGATTGGATGGCTAAATGAGTGAAATGGCCTGGTGAAATTTGACAATTTAGTGCTCATATGCTACAAAAACTAAAAATATTGAACCCCGGCTGCTGATTTTCATATTGCATTTCATTTTATACCTGCAATCTTTAGATTGAGTTACATATTAATATTAGAGTTTTGATTGCAATAGAGGTAAATTACTGGTAGAACATACCCAATACTGTAAAAACTGTACTCACAGCACACTCTTTAATTGCTATAATTAAAGGTACTGTATGTATGGTTCATTGGTATAGTCAAGCATCATGGTATAATAAAATTAAGACCACATCTCCCATTGCTTCCTGTCCCCCTCCCTGGGGCCAGATGGATACAACTTTGTGTACATTTAAGTGTAGAAATCTGTGCATGCACAAAACAAGAAACATTTGTCAGATTTATTAAACCCTGCATGCGTGTGTTCATACGTGTGATAAATCTCAATCATCCTGAAATTGCGCGTATGTGTGCAAGCTAAATAAATGGATTCCAACACACATACAATTAGCCTGGTCTAGGTCTTGAAGTTTAACAGAAAATCGAGATCATCCATTTCTTCCATTTCATTATGGTCAAAAATAGAAAGTGCAGTAGATGCAGTTTCAGTGGGTTTTTCCAGTCCAGTTTTACTACAGAAATCAATGGAGAGTAACTATTTCACAATGTTCTTTTAAGCTTCAAGACCTGGACTGTAATGTCATCCATAAATGAACCATATACCCATACTGTGTTGAACTATTCACCCACCCTACACCCAAAGATCCCATTAAGTCCCATTGAGAAGGGACTTGCAAAGCCTTCCACATACATTTGTACAATTTTGTTTTTAGTTTGATGGAATAGAGGGCTTTGCATTGAACTCAGACAAGAAAATCCCAAATAAATGTGTTTTGAAATAGCACAGCAAAAATTCAAGTGCATTTGAAAGGCACTGCACCTCTCATTTCAGCGGCTGCAAAGATTGATCTGAAGCATTCCAAATCCAAAAAAGTGTCAACTATGTTGTGGAATACTGAATAAAATCTTTCGCTGGGCAACCTGTGGCATATAAAGAGAGCAGAGTCAATAATGTGCCTGGCTAGGGTATTTGCATTGATGAATCAGGGTTTTTATCTGTATGGATGGGATCAAGACCTTGGCAGGGTGGCAAAAGAAACCAAATCCCCGCTCATTAAAATAACAAAACATCTAAGCCAACGACCTCTGATTGAGGTTTATAAAAACCCCATGCGTCTCTGCTACAGCGAGGAAAACTGCTTCCGCTGTCTGTGCAGGATGAGTAAGGTACGTCCAGAAAAAAATAACTTGTTTGGAAATATGCCATTTTTTGGGAGTGTTTTTCTACTATTTACAAAATTGTTATCTGGCAGAGTGACTTGACTTCTTTGCACAGTATTATTCCAAATGCATTTTCTACTTCTACTACTAAAAGTTGTTATTCAAAAACAAACAAAAAAAAAAATAGCCTTGAGTCACCTATTCAACATAACGAAACCTGGATGGACATAATGGATTCATGTACAGTACAGTGGCGCTGCTAGATGCTTGATCCCTCAGCCCTTTTTGACTGCAGATCACCTTCTATGAGGACAAGAACTTCCAGGGGCGCTCCTATGAGTGCGACTCCGACTGCCCGGACATGCATCCCCACTTCAGCCGCTGTAACTCCATCCGGGTGGAGAGCGGCTGCTGGGTGCTGTACGAGAGGCCGAACTACACCGGCTACCAGTACGTGCTGACCCGAGGAGAATACCCCGAGTACCAACGCTGGATGGGCTACAACGACACCATCCGCTCCTGCAGGACCTTTTCTTATGTGAGTATCTGGGGGTGGGCTTTGCTGTGCAGTGTCTAATTAATAAACTAGAAATAAAGAAAAATAGGCATTTGCCAGTTTAAAATAACAGTTTAAAAGATTCTACTATCATGTACAGTTTGTTGGATTTGGTTTAATCCTTTATATGTATAGCATTTTCAAAATAAAAGTTTGTTACAAAGCATTTTAACGAAAAAGATAACAGAACAAGAAATAATCTATAAAAACTATACAGAAAAAGACATTTCCAAAGCACTCATTAATGCTCTGTTAATGCAATATGATCTCAAGAATCTTTTGTTTTCATTTTGTTATATGATTACCATCACATAGAGCTCAACAAGACCTATCCAACAATATATAATTCTCATTTTCAGCCAAAATGTCACGTACACCCGTTACTCTCCTATTATTTGACTTTAAATAAAATTTGTTATGTGATTATACTAGTTCAGTAGTCTCTTTGGCAGTTGACCTTTGTTTACCTGTACTTGTACCATTGTCCCAGCAGACCAGCGGAGGGCCCTACCGCATGAGAATCTACGAGCGTCCTGACTTCCAGGGCCAAATGATGGAGTTCAACGACGACTGCGACTCAGTCCAGGAGCGCTTCAGCAGCCGCGACATCTACTCCTGCAACGTCATGGACGGCTACTGGACCCTGTACGAGCACCCCAACTACAGGGGGCGCCAGTACTTCATGAGGCCCGGCGAGTACAGGAAATTCAGTGACTGGGGCGCGACCTGCGCCACGACCGGCTCCTTCCGCCGGGTCACAGACTTTTGAAGAACCAATCAACCTCTCAGCTTGCTAGTAAATAAAACAATGCTTCAAATGGTTCCTATTGGCTGTTTGTTTTATTTGAGGTGATGAGTGATTACCCAGAAATCAATACTTTGAATTATGTTGTCTGCAGTGATGAGTCACACTGGGCAACTTGTAACTGTTACGGGCAGCAGTGCATAAGCATCACCTCAGCATCGTTACATATTACACATATTGCTGTCAAAAAAACATTTGAGAAGATGAACTGCAGGGGATGAAAACATTTACACTGATACCCTTTTCATAACTGGTGGTAGAAACTTCCACTTTCATCTTGTTGGCCAAATGAATAGACA
This sequence comes from Hoplostethus mediterraneus, assembly GCA_034670385.1. NCBI lineage: Eukaryota > Metazoa > Chordata > Actinopteri > Trachichthyiformes > Trachichthyidae > Hoplostethus > Hoplostethus mediterraneus. The sequence continues at coordinate 1,330,321 of JAXDDW010000098.1, forward strand.
TAAGTCAAGTTTGTTTGTATAGCCCTTAATCACAGATACAGTCTCAAAGGGCTTCACGTCCACATTATGAAAACAATGAATGACAACAGATTTCAGAGCGAGACTTCTCCTTGAGCGAGACATCTGTTTCTGGTTAAAAAAAGGTCTATCTCTGTAGCAATCCTTTCCGTAATGTTGTCAGACACTTCCAATAACAATCTGAGCCTGTCAGTGGCAAAAACAAACACTTTTAGTGGACGTACTTTGATCACGCGCAGTTGCCCCTGCTGTTTAAGTTGCAGCCATAGCAGCCTGTTTCGCGACTGCCGACTGAGGCGATCTACCGGAGCAATTCCAAAAATTTGTACCTATTTTGCGGTATAAATGACAAATTTGTACAAATAGGTTTAAAAATTCCGGAATTCCCCTTTAAGATTTGCCATGGCAAATTCCAGGTTTTAATTTGAAAACAATCAGATCAATCGATCAAATTGACAATACATTTTCAATGTCACTGTGATCTTATAGTTTTTACCTAAATAACTACTATGAACCATGTAACAGAAGTTTCAATCTGCCATTCATCTCCCATAAATAAAAGGCATAGTATGTGAAATGCATTCTGCTGACTCACCTACCCCCAATTTGAATGACAACAGTTAGCATCACACCTTTCCAAACGCTCTCACATATAAAAAAAGGTATTTCATCAATGCAGTGAAAGTGCAGAAGGAGGCTCACTTATGGCAAACAAGTGCAAGATATAAGTTTGTTTTGTTTCCTAACTGGGAAAAATAAGATGTGCAAATGCAAGTCATGGTTTGTTGTCGCCAGATGGGCAAGTAAGTTTAGTTTCAGTCAAACAACTCACCTATTGATTATGATTATTTATTTAGGATACATGTAAATACAGATTTTATTTTGGCGTCAAGGCTCTGTTGCATCATCGTCTGTGCAGCAGAGTAAACAGTAGCAGAGAGTGCCCAATTCGCAACTAGAGCTCAGTCAGCTGATGTGTCAGCTGAACTTGCTTATTTTCTAGTGCTAGAAAGGCCTTTACGGATGATGTATACTAGACCATTTCCTTCTTTCTCCTCAGATCATCTTCTATGAGGAATGCACAAGTGTCTGTTCTGACTTGCATTGCTACCTCAACCGCTGCCATTCAATCAGTGTGGAGAGTGGCATGTTTATGATCTAGGACTGGGCCACCAGCACTTGCTGAGGAGGGGTGACTACTCCCAACTACCAGCGCATTATGGGCATGACGAACTGTGTCAGGTCCTGTCGCATGATCCCCATGGTAAAGAGCTGTCACCCTCTCAAAAATAGTAGCACCAAAAAGGGTCAAGGGTGCAGTGATAAACTCCCAGCATGCATTTGATGGACGGTGGCATGCAGGAGGCGGCCAAGTCCAACCCCTGAGCGTGGTGTGAAGGTTCAACGTCCACCATACAGAACATTTTCAGAATATGATATTATGTAAAACTCATATAAAAACAGCTTTGGAAAGTGTTTTGAACTGATATCTGAAAGCTATTTAGGTCTTGATTTCACAAAATGATGCAGGTAGCAGCTATGGACGACTGGACTCCAAGCCATTTTCTAATGAATGAGCGAAATAACCTTATGTAGCTTTTCTACCTTTGATAGGGGAACCTCATACACTACCTGTAATGCCTCGTATCACTTCTTGCCTTGGGTTGGACTTGGCCACCACGTGCATGTTGCCATCCGTTAACATCCTGAAGAAACCACTATAGTTGAAATGTTGGTGTCTGTGAAATAAATGGCACAGAAATGTAAGGTGGTGTGAGACTATTTCTTTTATTTTTCTGAAGAGCTCTTAGGGTTCCACAGTGGCCCCGGTTAAAATTGGGTTTTGTAAATGTTAGGCAAATGATTTTAGGGTTAGAGTGGGATTACTTTGTTCATTCCCTGCTTGAATTTCTGAAAGCCTGAAGGATTCATTACCCATAAATTCTGTAAATTTTATAAATTCTGTATTCTTCGGAAGAGTCAGAAGCTGGAAGTTCCCAGCTGCTAGGTCGTAATTACAACCTCCGTGCGTTCCAGTGGTCCAACTCAAAAACACTTATGCAGAAACATGGATGCGCACAAGGGTATTCTTTTCCCAGCATAAAATGCTGATTAGCTGATTAGCAACAGCTAATGTCATGTCACTGTTAACTAACAACTGTAAGTGCAACTTTTTTGTAGTATTTTGAGGATTATAACCGTTGTAATGCTGTAATGCTATGTAGCATCTACAGTGCATGCTGCCATTTTGACGTGACATCTGATATCTGCATCGCGGAAACCTCCTTCTTGAATTTTTACTTGACGGGATATTCCATTGCATTTTTCTTAGTAGGAAGTCTGAATTTCCAACTTCCCGATATCTCTGGAACGCAGCATTAGTAGCATTAATCCTATAGTGCCTATAGTGAAGCTTTAGTTTTCTGTGGTACTTTTGGCTGAGAGTCTGTGGAAAAGCAGTGTATTATGATTGGTTATTATTATACTATTATGCTATACAGAATCTATTTGGGCCTGCCTGGCAGGGGACACAAATCCGGAGATTCATGAAAGTTCAAAATAATTAATTTTAGTTGCTATGTACATGAAAATTTCTCCTTTTTTGAAAAAAACAAATGTTTAAAATTTTAAATATATATATTTTTAAAGAAAATTAATTATTTTTATTATTTGATTATTAGTAGCAATAACATCATGCATTAAAAGCAACATCATGTACCAAGTTTTAATGAAAAAAAGCAAGAAAGTGACACCTTCAGAGGACAAAATGACAGCACAATAATATATCATTGAACTGTAAATCAACAAGGAATTTGTATTTTCATGATACCATGAGACCAAACCATTGTTTAACTCATTACATTGTGGAAAATATACATAAATGCACATGAAGGTGTATAGCTTTTGTGAATGGAAAATGACAGAAATAATGTCCATTGTTTGCTGAAGCTGTAAGCGGTGACCCCTGGGTTGCTAGTGCACAGTGGTGTTTCGATCAATAGTGATGAACATGTGAAAATTGCACAAGAACAATAACTCATCACACGGTAGCTAAACATAACCAGATTTGTGTCCCCATCTGTAGATAAAACCTATTTGAATGACAATACTTTATGCTGTGCAATCACACAGCTGCTTTTTATAAAAGGACTGCGGCACAGAGAGCATCTATTGAGCGTCAATCTGGCCCCCACTAATTTAACAATGGGAAAGGTAAGCTTGTTATATATTATTATTATTATTATTATTATTATTATTATTATTATTATTATTATTATTATTAAATGCAGAATTAAAGAAGCTTAAAAAAGAATTAGAGAAGCTTTAAACCAAATTAGTTGTTAAGAGATGATGCTTTGAAAAACATTTGCAGATCGTTTTCTACGAGGACAGAAATTTCCAGGGTCGGCACCATGAGTGCATTAGCGACTGTGCTGATCTGCACTCCTACTTCAACCGCTGCAACTCCATCCGGGTGGAGAGCGGTTGCTTCATGGTGTACGAGCGACCCAACTACATGGGCCACCAATACTTCCTCCGGAGAGGGGAGTACTCAGACAACCAGCGCATGATCGGCATCAACGACTGCATCCGATCCTGCCGCATGATTCCCATGGTAAATCTCAGTCAGGTTTGAGAGAGGTGTCTCACCACCATCATTTAAGAGGATAGGATAAAGTAGACAATAAAAACAGTACAAACAATAAGAATGTTAAAATTAATAAAACAATAAAAACAGTTAAAAGCCCTAAAATAGAATAGAAGCAATTTTGGGTTTATGTAAGGGTTATGTAGGCTGCCGACAATTAGCAAAAATCTGCAGAAGTATGCCCAGAGGAAAAAATTTGTGCTGCAAATAGACATGAAATTAATGCAGTATAAATATTGTCTTTGACCGATCCAGGAAAAGCCTTTCTATCTTCCAGCCAATAGAAATGGTAAATCTTATGAGGGGGGTGTCTAAATCAGATTAACAAGACACCATTGGATGTTACCAACAGCCCAAGGGAGGTTGTGGTAGGGTCTGCCACAATTAGGGGCACCCATAGGCAGGACAGGAGCATTAAGTGCAGCTCATGCTCAGTCTATAGAACTAGATCAACAGGGAAATAACATTTATGCGTTTACGCTTGCCCCCTCTGGCCCCGAACCCCACCCATCCATGCACACCACTGACCTGCATCTGAGTATCAGATAGGTGGGGTTCTACCACCGACAGAAAAGCACACTAAACTGAATTTCCAACACTTGTGATTGTCTAAACTTTATGGAACTCCCTCATTTGTACCATGTGACAAGCCTCATCCATCTAGTACATGAGTATGCTAAATCAAATACTATTTGACTCAGGTAAATTATGTTCTTGTCTTCCTGTAGCACCGTGGTTCCTACAAAATGAGGTTGTACGAGCGTCCAGACATGAGTGGCCAAATGCAGGAGCTGAGCGACGATTGCCCTAACGTCCAGGACCGCTTTCACATGTCTGACATTAACTCATGCAATGTGGTCGATGGCCACTGGCTGCTGTACGACCAGCCCAACTACAGGGGAAGAACCTACTACCTGAGACCTGGCGAGTACCGAAAATACAGCGACTGGGGAGGCATGAGCCCAAGAGTCGGTTCACTCAGGAGAATCACTGACTTCAACTAGAAGTCTTAATATCTCCAATGTTTGTTCTCAATAAACATGCTGGATTTAAACTGTGTGTCACTGTATGAAAAATATATGTCCATTATGTGTTTTACTTTTAGCTTAGCTTAGACATTTAGCTTATGTTGGAGTTATTTTCCCCTAACATTTGATTAGGTCAGTTTTGATGTCTGATCCACTCATGAACCAATGGTGTGGATGAAAGAAGTGTCCAGACCTTTCCATTTTGTAACATAGGTCTCATTCATTGTGTGTTGAGGCCAACACATTGAAAGATAATTCATGAAAAACTCACTGCCAACTAAGCAAACTTTTCACCCCATGAAACTAATATCTGAAATATTTTGATTTGAATGAAATGGTTTCAAAGACCATTTGCTTTCAGAGAAACAAATAGAAAACTCAGACTTCTCAATTACCCGAATTGTAATGTAGATGTTTGACCAGGTCTGCTTGTGAAAACTGAAAATGTAAAATGAAACATTCATCTATTGGAAGAAGAAAGTACAGTAGTATTTGGATAGATTTATTGACAATACTTCACATAACAGTATTTGATCATCAGCTCTTTTGACATAGTGATGTGTCTTATGGACCCCACCCTAGCGCTCATTCTTCCCCTGTCAGGCAAACAGGCTGGGATTCACAAGTTCAACAATTTATTAGTGTGAGATCCAAAACGTAGTCAAGACCAGTCCAGGAGGCTGTTCCACAAAACAGGCTTAAAAAAGCGGCCATTAAGCTCACAAGCCTGGTTTGAGTTAACCTAACAAATCAATCGGGGCTAAATCGGCTCCACGAAACCCAAGTCAAACTACCGTGATCGGGCTAAACCGAGCCAGGCTCAAGCAATCCAGATAATTGCGTGTGCCATAAATAAAGGGAGAGAGAAAGATTGGCAACAAATTGCTGCTAGATTGAATAACAGATTCAGATTGCTGCTAGATTGAATAAGTAATTGTTGAATTAAAAACGAACAAATCGAAACTCACAACCTTAAGACTGAGAGTCTCATGCTCTACTGACTGAGCTGTTCGGGCTAGTTCGTACTTTTATATTTTTATGAAATCGGTTGAAAGCGTGTTCTACAGTGACTGTAAATCCCATACAGAAACAGTGAATGCGTCTCCTAGCAACTGTGGAAACATCTTGACATACAGTATATTCAAGATACGTTATTTCAATGAATTTGTGAAATAAAAATCCTTTAGAAAATAAAATAAAATTGTGTCATCAAATACTTATTTCTATAAGTTGTAACCGTTTTCTAAAGGCAATATGGCACACTCATGGTTAAATGGGGTTGCCTAACAACACTCTGAAGCGTGACTGTATCCCTGATACAGCCTACATCATTTTATATTTATTTACGTTACATTTTATGTCTTATAGTGTAGGGTCTAGGGTAATAGTGTTGAACATTAGGCGGAACCTTGTTTGATAATCATTGCGTTTCAGTCGGATCAGTGTTACGGGAGTACCAATTAAGCTTCAACTGTGGTTTAGCCTGATATCCAGCCTGCCCCGAGGCAGTTTGGAAGCATAAGTTGCCACAGCAACTTAGCTTGAACTATGCTGAGCTTGCTTTGTGGAACCGAATAAACCTGAAAATGAGCCAGACTAAGCGAAATAAGGATAAGTGGTAAGCTCATTTCGTGGAACACCCCTCAGGTCAATACCAAGCAGGCAACAGGGCTAAGGTACCAAAAAATACCAGGCAAAACGTAGTCAAGAAAAAGCAGGCCATAGTCGAGAGCAGGCAGACAGGATCAGTAGGGAGCAAGCAAAAGGCAGGTTAGAAAACAGGTTAGCAAATAACAGGCCAGCTACTCAGGCTATTACATCTAGGCAAGCTAAAAGGTTCTGGCAGGGAATTGCAGGAACAGGTCTCTACTTATACCAAATGCTGATTACAGATTGCATCCAGGTGTGGAGGCTGGAATTGAGTGAATCCTCTGATAGGCTGGGCAGGAACAGGTGACAAACTGGAGGGGGAAACCAGGTCGGTGGGCGGAGACAGGGGCCCTGTTCGAAACCGTTCCCTATTACAGAAGTAGTGGACTATATAGTGTGTCCGCCATTTTCTACTAGTGTCCATATACCACAATGCAATGCGTTCATGTCTTACCAAAGAAGAAGAGTCATGAAGATGGCAGAAGGCAATTTTTTTATTTTATTATTATTTGTTTGTGATTTAATATTATTTGTGATTTAATATTCAATACTGCAAAATCGATACTACTGGAGTACATTTCAACCTGCTGCCATGAGTGCTCGGTTTGTTTACGTGATGCTGGGCGCGTCCGCTTGTGTCACGTGAATATCCGGCGCATTTTTTTAACGCAGTGATGTTCAGCGTAGTGTCCGAAACCTCGGTTGGTCGTTGCCCATATAGTGGACTATCTGACAAACACTACATAGGGAATAGTGAGTGAGTGAACGAGTGAACCATTCCGAACACAGCCAGGGAGACAGGCTATGAGGAAGAACTGCTGCCAGGATCCATGACATCCCGACATCCCGTTCTGGCATCTGACATCAAGTTCTGGTATCTCCTGTAATGCGGATGTTCATAGAAGATCCAGTAGCTGACATAGATTAAGTAGAATATATAAACTTTACCACATGAAAAAACTCTCAAATGACTCAAATGATTGTTTACTGGTTTTCGGATTCATAGCAAAATAAGCAGCCTTACCTTTCCTATTGGCTAATGTTCGTCACACAGTAGCAGCAGCCATGGGCTCCACGCTGCCTTTATTATAGGGATGTATCTGAATACGAATACCATATTCGCCAAAGCACTATATATACTATAATTATATTATTCATTACTGCCCCAAAAAACATCGTAATGATTTTGCTCCGTAATATTTTGCAGCCGTAGAGAAGAGACTAAAATTAAGTTGATTTTCCTCTCTAAGCTGGGGGCTTCTCTCAAATGACAGCAGGGCGTGGTTTGAGAGAGGAAGGGCTTTGACTGGTTTACATGTTTAAACTCACACCTAAATCAGAAATCTTATTCTTATTCTGGTCATCTTAACGCATCTAGCATTTGTGGATTCCCTGACGATTTTACAAAATTTTAAAATATATTTGTAACAATGTTTATGTAAACAAAATTAGTGAAAGGCTGCTGCATATTTACAGTAAGTTTATATTTTTTCAAATGATGCTTACAGATACAAATCACTGTATCACTGCACTGTGTGTCTCCTTTTTGTTTGTGTCTCCTTTTGAAACAGTTTGAACTCCATACGGATCAGCTGTTTTCCTTTGGATATTGGCTTCCCTTTGAATTTGCTTTGGTTGATGATGAAACACTGATACCTAAATAAATATTGAACCTACAAATAAACATTGTATTTGGTATCAAATATGCATATTCGATTTTTTGTAATGTCATATATTGTATGACTTTGGTCATACAATCATTTCACCTAACATTTAATAAGAGTGAAAATCACATTTGTTTGTAAAATGTTTATTTCTTTTGGTTTGCTTTCCCCAATTTAAATACATCTTTACATATTACCTGTATAGTGCGTAACGAAAGACCCTACAACGCCATTTAGCTTTTCTCAAATGCAATTAAATATGATATTGTACATATTGTATGGTCAAAGCTGTAAATAACCACAATATATAGATAAAACAATTCTCAATATAGTGATTTTATTATGAAACCACTATGTCCGCATGCCTCAAATTCTGTCCTTTATCTATTCCATTTCATACATCAACAATTTATATGGCTTATATGACACTATAAGGTAGTTCTGTGAATACTTACAATGACGCTACATTTAGAAATCTTGCAAACTGCACACAACCACTGCCATTGCCCTGCTTCTATACACTGTGACAGCAGCTGCTTTTATACAATTTACAGTTCAGTCATCATTAATTTCTTTATGTCAGCATAACAAGTTCTTTTATCTAGATTGTAGCTCATTCATTTTGCTTTTGTTTGGCTTGAACTCCCCGCATTGTGGCATTTTCTATGGGCTAGTCTCTAGAAAGTTTTTTAAATACAGTTTACATCTGACACATTTTATCCAGTAGAAATGCTGGGACTACTGACAGTATCAAACATAGACAGTTTTCATTACACATATGATGAAATATTTAAGTCCAAGTTTAATTCTCCTATCACCAATCAAAATAATACAGAACACATTTAAGTGTAAAAGATTAGGGTACAAAATTTCTGATGTAAACCTGACTGTCAGGTTGACATCTACCAAGCTGTACTTTCTATCATTCATGATTGCATTATGGGACAAGAGTGGCCCAACTGTAACCAGCCATATTTGGGTTTAACACGACATGGTATTACAAAGGCTGAGTTGTGGCTGTGGTCTGGCCCAGTTCTGGCCCAAGACATGCCTGAGACATGGTCTCATCAAGATTGAGTTGTGGCAGAAAGAATCAAATGAGTACATGGCCACCATTCCACAGCGGTATGTAGGCCGAATGAAAGTGGTGAGTGTGGGCCAGCACTGGGCCATCACTCATTTGCTATCTAGGGTGGTTGCTAGGGTGAACAAGGTTGTTGTTAGGGTGTAACTAGATGGTTGTTAGGGTGTGCAAGGTGGTTACTATGGTGTAACTAGGTGGTTGCTCGGGTAATACTAGATTGTTGCTAAAGTGTTAGTAAATGTTTGCTAGGGTATTTCAATTTGGTTGCTAGGGTATTCTCGGTAGTTGCTAGGGTGTTACTAGGTAATCATTGATTTTTCAGCACAAACACCAGTATTGCGCTGTTTGATGGTGACGCGCTACAAGCTTCTCTCTCTTTGGTATCGGTTTCTGACTTTTGTAAGCCTCCGGGAATACTAAATGACATTGTTTACAACAAGCCAATGGTACATGGGAGCACATTCCACTGGCGCCGAGTCGAGGAGGGGTTCTGGTTAGGCTACAGAGGAGTCCTATTTGGCATGCTATACCGAGCATTTTGCTAGCTAATGTACAATCAGCAACAAGCTAGATGAACTCCACTGTCGTATCAGCTCTCAACGGGACATGAGGAACTGCTGTGTTTTGTTTCACAGAGACCATAGGCCATACAGCCCACTGGACCACTTGTGGGAATCGACCAACAAGGTTAGGGGTAGTGGAGTATACTTTATCAGCCGGCTCGAGAAACTGCACAGGCCAACTACAGGCCATCTCTCTGTGGCTGGAAACTTTGATCATGGTTGCCTCAAATCGGTGCTGCCTAAATATTACCAGCATGATAGCTGTCTGAGCAGAGGCAACAAAACTTTGGATCGCTGTTCAAGGTTCAAGGTTCAAGGTTTTTTATTGTCATATGCACAACGTTCACAAGAAGCAAAAGTATGCAATGAAATTCTTGTGTGTTACTCCACTTTAAAGGGAGTGTCTATTCCAAGACCTCACTCTTGGTAATCGGACCACTCATCAGTGCTCATGCTGCCTGTTTATCAGCAGAAAGTTAAGAGCGAGAAACCCGGTGAGGGCGGTGGAGGTCGATGAACTTAAACTCCTGGGTTGTTTTGAATTAACGAATTGGTCGGTTGTTAAAGATCAAACCTGAATGAGTACGACGATACAGTTACTGACTATATTAAATTCTGTGTGGACACCTGTATTCTCACCTGCACCCATGTAGTAGACAGTAAATAGTAGATGGATTGCAAAAGAGATACTTTAAAATAGGATTTTTATTTTTGACAGACAGATATGATTTTTCATACTGAATAAGAAATAGCACTTCAGCACATATCCATGATGCGTTTGAAGGAGCTAATTCTCATCATGTTCATCATTCCCATCTCTCTCATGTTCCTGTACTCTCCTGGCCTCAAGTACATCATCCTTCCTCTGTAGTTGAGCTGCTCAAACATTAGCCAGTGGCCGTCCATCACGTTGCAGGACTGGCAGTCAGACATACGATAGCGATCCTGGAGAGACTCACAGTCGTCCATTATTTCATGCATCTGGCCTCCAAAGTTCTCCCTTTCGTAGATCCTCATCCGGAACTGTCCCCTGTACTGTTGGATGGTGACCAGTCCAAAATGTCACAAAGAAAAATAAAGTTTACATCATTCCAAATGGTATACAATTCATGCACAATGGGAGTGAACCTAACAAAGCATGACACCAAATATGTCTTACCATGGGAATCAAGCGACAGGAACGAATAGTATCCATCGTCGCCGTGCCCATCGCGCCCATGGTCATCAGGCTTCCCATACGCTGAACATCAGAGTACTCCCCTCTCCTCAGGAATATTTGATTCCCCATGAAGTTGGGGTGGTCGTACACCACAAAGCAGCCGTTCTCCACCCTGCAGGAGTTGCAGCGGCTCAGGTGCGTGTTGAAATCAGAGCAGTCACTGCTGCAGTCATAGGAACGACCCTGGAAGTTCCTCTCCTCATAAAAAATGATCTGCAGCAAAGACATACAGTATATATTATCCTTTCCAGCCCTGGCAATAGTGGAACCACTTTGCAACCCAGTATACAGTTCTACGACACTATATATTTTGGCTGGATAACGGACTGCATAGTTAACATGTTTTGTCCTAGCAAAAACAGACAGACAAACAGTTTGCTATGTCATGTCAACTAGTCAGATTCTAAATGAAAATGTGCTAAATATTACCCTGCCCATGATGATGGTTTAGGTTATGCAGATGACCAAGTGGCATGTTTGATGCCAAGCCAGTCCCACTTTTATATTGACTATCAACCGCAGACCACCTTGCACACCTTTGTGTGAAACATCACGAGTCATCACATGGCCCACGTGGGCCTGCATTCATTTTTTTCACAGCAGACCTCAACAGTTATTATTGTATGTTGAATGTAGTTTAGGGAGGTCATGCCAGAGGACATCCCGCACCCCCTCAAAGGTCATGCCAGAAGCAATCATATTTTCCTCAGATCACTTTCTATGTCATGCTAGAAATTGTACTTCTACTATTCAAATAATATGAGGCTAAAGCTTTGTTGTTGTATCATGCAATTTGTTGAATGCCTTTATCGTTATCATGCAATCCTAATTGATCATGCTGTCATTATACCACAAAGATCTTTACAGAGGATAAGAGATATAGGAATGCTGTGAATTGAACTAGCCGGAAGCAAACATAAACCCCATATTCTATCCACAATAGCTGCTGCAAATTGTGACATAAAGTAAAATCTGCCACCCTATAGAGCTGTGCCACAATATAGAATGATGAGTCAAATGTTTCTGCACAATACATGTGGAGATACTATGGTTGTGCAATGTATAAAAAGGGGAAAAGGGTTGATGTTGAAGCATTGCATCTGATTAGCTCACAATCATCATGACCATGGGCAAGGTAAGTGAAAGATTCATATTGTTCTAATAAGGTACCTTTTATTTTGTAACCATAATATGTTACCAATATAAGTATTGAGATCATGACTCCATTTCTGATTTCTGATTCAATTTCTGATTTCTGATAATGCATTTCATTGCTGAGGTAGGGTTGTTGCTGTTGTTCTTTGGAGATCATTGATGTGCTATGGTTCAAATTGCTCTTTGTAGATAATCTTCTACGAGGACAGTAACTTCCAGGGTCGCTCCTATGAGACCAGCAGCGATTGCCCTGAGCTGACCTCCTACCTAAGCAGGTGCAATTCCTGCAGGGTGGAGAGCGGCTGCTTCATGGTCTACGAGAGGCCAAACTTCGCAGGCCATCAGATGCTGGTCAGGAGGGGAGAGTATCCAGACAACCAGCGCCTGATGGGAATGAACGTGAACAACTGCATCCGATCCTGCCGCACGATTCCCATGGTAAGTGGGCAAGTTCCAGTTTCGTTGCTCTGAGCCATAAAGCTGTACTAGACAACTTTGCATCTTGGCAGCTCCAAATTGCAGTGACAGATAACTGAACTTCATTCCCCATTACCAACCCGGCCAGTCTGCGACATTTCATACCAAAGGAGGCCAAAGGGACGAGAGAGGCTAAAGATCTATCATTGATGAGTCCGTCTTTATTTGGACAGAATGCTCACAGAATGCTGTTTATGAGACACTTTTGGATTTCACTCTTAAGTATGGATTTGTCACTTCATGTGTGGAGAAGTTTTCTCACCAGTGACCATACCGACACCAGAATTGAATTGGTCTCTGTTAGTGGGGATGGGGCGCTCTTCTGTGTTTCAGCCCCACTTTGTGATTTAGACTGATAAAATGGATGTATTTGTACATACAAATTGTATTATTGTCATGGTCTTTTAGATCACCAGTCTCAAACTAGAAACAAGTCCCACAGAACATTCATGACATATAGACCTCATTAATGATCATTTTATTATGTATTAACAATGTGATCTCAGTGCTCTGGCTCATCATCTGCCTTCATCTTGTCTACAGAGAATACAGTAATGTTGGGGTACTTGGCTTGCTAGTTGATGTTAGCAACTGAACCGATAGCAAACACTGTTTATAGTATATTAGGTACATACATAGAACCACTGCTTATACAACAATGTGATTTATTATAAAATTAGTATGTGTTGCAATCATAAATTGATTAAGCTATATATTTGTTACGGTAAATGTGGGGAAATGACAAATGTGGCTCTTGAAGATCATGGTGCCACGGCTGTTGAAGAACTTCACCGTCATTTTCATGGTGTTTTTTTTGTTTTTTTAAATCAACAGCACAGGGGACAGTTCAGGATTAGGATCTACGAGAGGGAGAATTTCGGAGGCCAGATGCATGAGCTGAAGGATGACTGCGACAATATGACAGAGCGATTCCGCATATCTGACTGCCAGTCCTGCAACGTGATAGACGGCCACTGGCTGATGTACGAGCAGCCCAACTACAGAGGCAGGATGATGTACCTGAGTCCAGGAGAGTACAGGAACCTCAGAGAGATGGGTATGGGTAGCATGATGAAGTTCAACTCCATGAGGCGCATCATGGATTCCTGTTAGCTCAAAATAGTATATTAGGTGGATAAATAAAGTCATTTGAATTTGAATACTTCTGATGCCTTCTTGTCCTGTAGACTAAGAATACTATAACAAACTGATTACCACAAAAAGTGTGACGGTATTAAAATAATCAATGACCTCTATACAACCAGTAGGAATTGCAAAAACACTGATAGAACTCGTCTCCTCAAAGTTTCTGGCACAGATCCCTCGCACTGTTAACTTCACCTGTAATTGACACAAACAATAAGGTCACAGTTTCACAATGGAGAGGAGTAAACAAGCCAATTAGTGCAGAGCTCCAACAGAAATGTGAAAAGTGAAGAGGTAATATAGCACCATGCAGAATACTAGAATGGCGAAAGTTTTTCTGCAAGTTACTGCTCCTGCTAGTTTTCACTCCAGTTGCTCCAATTGAAAGATTACATTTCTCTGCAATTCAAATTGCCCGTGGAAGTGTTTGGCTAGTTAGAAGATTCAAGGTACCTGGTTTCTTGATAAGTTATGTTACAACCATAAATTCCTTTGATTAGGGTTTGCATATTATTAGACTTCTGTTGTACCATAATAAACATTTTGAAATTATTTGTTGCCTTAGAAAGTTTGCTGGCGTCAAGTTCATTTTCCATCCCACTTTCCAAACTCCTGAATCAAGGTGGATGAGGGAGGGGGTTACAACCGAGAAGTGGCTTAATCCTTTGTAGAGGACATAATGTTAGCATAGTAGGCCTGTGTATGTTAGCAGTAATGTTAGTTGTTAATGTGTAGTAGTGAGCTGTTATGGGCAATTTGGGCTCACTTTTCATTGTTATGTTTTTTGGCTGCCAGTTAGGACTGCCAATGTGTGAAATTGCCTTGTGCAATTTTAAACCATGTGGTACTGGCATCAAGCTGCAGCTAGCCCTTAGAAAAGCTAACAATACTAATGCTAACAAAAGCTAATAATTCTAGTAAACCAAGTATATCAAATTTCCCACAATGTGATAAAACATTCAAAATGTCAAAAAAACTAAAAAAAACAATCAAAAGGAATTCAGCTTCCAAATTCAACTTCCAAATGACAGCTGATACCTTGCATGAATGAATGGCAAATGACTGATGAGAAAACAATAACTAGATTTATTGCAAGGGGTTTCACCAGACATGGGATGTTAGAGATGGCAGGAGGAATGGAGATGGCTAGGCTGCGTGGTTGACAGTGGTAGCAAGGGTGAGTGGGTAGCAGGCAGTTTTGCAGACAGGCGGGCAGGCAGGCAAGCAGACTGGCTGGGATCCTGAAGCACAGGAGAAAAATACAGCCATCAAGGGTTGCAAACACAAGGAAACTAGTATGGAGGATATCAGAAGTGAGCTGGCGCGTAGCTACCACAAAGGCAGAAGCAAGAATCTGGCGATGAGTGGGAGGAAAGCCAGGGTTGATATGCAGGAGAGTTGATGAGCTGATGGGAGACAGGTGTGTTGACTGAGGAGCTGATGAGCCGATAGTCTGGTTTTCCCACAGGCTCAGCCTCCTGAATACTGGGAGGGGCCTGGCTGAATAATATGTCTGCCACCATGACAGCTATTTATGAAAGGTGGACGTCAACAGTCCTGAGAACAGATGGGGTCACAAGGTCACGGCTGGATAAGACTACAATGTTGCAGCTCAAAAGAACAGAAAAAACATCAGCAGAGCTTGTACACAGAGAAATATTGGACATTATTATGAGAACAAAATTCATACTCAACATCTACATTATCTTAGATGATAAGTAGAAATTTTACATTTGATGAATAATGAAATGTTAGCAATATTGTTTCATTATAGTGCATTATAAACATGAGCATTTAAAACAGTAAAGTAAAGTTAGTTGGATTTGCAAAGACTGTCAATAAATCACACAGCGATATAGATTTTGTTGCATTATTGTCCTAAGCAGATTGCTTTGAGGAGATTGCTTTGAAACATTGCCTTCGTTGTTCTAGCATGTCTTTGATAGAGTCATCATTAGATTGGGACAAAGAGAAATCAAACCATCACCAAACCATTTTGCTGATATGTAAATCAACCTCATTTGGGTATCAAAGACTTGCCAGACTCTGCACATTTTGTTTATAGATAAATACTTTGATGGGGCTGCGGCAAAGAATGAGTTTTATAGTGCATCCAAATGGGGAAGGTAAGGTGAACCCTTTAGAGTTAAGGAAAATACTATGCTTTTTAAAGACATTTGTTTATTTAGTTTACATACATTACAAATTATTTTAAAGAGAAAATGTTGTACATTGTTTAAGTCTAATTTCACTGCTTACTTACCTGTTCCCAGATAACATTTTTCGAGGAGAAGAAATTCCAGGGCCGCTGCTACAACTGCAGCAGCGACTGTGCTGACCTGCACACCTACTTCGGCCGCTGCAACTCCATCCGGGTGGAGAGTGGCGTCTGGGTGATCTACGAGAAACCCAGCTACAAGGGTTACCAGTATGTCCTCAGCCCTGGGGAGTACACGGACAACCAGCAGTGGATGTCCTTCAGCGACAGCGTCAAATCCTGCCGTGCTGTAAAGAACGTAAGACATCTTGATTCGGTTTCCTTCATGTATTGATTTCAAATAATGCGAAAGATTGTGTGATTTGAAGTTGGACATATTTTAAATAGTTTTTGAATCATTATTAATGTGTCCCAGATAATGTGTTTGGGTAGTGAGCAGCAGGAAAGGAATGCACAAGGGCAAAGCTCCAAGCTCTGTGAACAGTGTTATGCCAACAGACAAAACAAGCATACGATAGCAAGCATATTTGGCAGCACTTTACTCTGCGGCCAGGAGCTTTTGTCAAGAAATTGCTACTTGCTATACAACAATCATTTGTAAATACTTAAGAACCTACTTCAAGTCTCATGTCCAAACCCTCTGAAGCAAAGTGAAGCAATAGTAAACCTATTAGATGGTTCTTTGTATTGTAAATGTGGTTTCTTTATGCTTCTTTGTAGCATAAATAGTGTTCCGGAGATCCAGCCTTCCTCTTTATTTATAGCTATATTATAAACTTGTTTGACATCTAAAAATTTAAAAACTAACGTTAAACTAAGCATTTAAGCCTCTCTATCTGTGTCTGCGTTCAGGTGTACGGAAATGCGTGGAAGCTGAGGCTGTACGAACGGCCTGACTTTGGAGGGCAGATGGTGGAGTGGACCGAGGACTGTCCTTCTGCACACGATGCCTTCAAGTTGCGTGAGGTTTACTCCTGCGTGGTGACCCATGGCGCCTGGGTGTTCTACGAGCTCCCCAACTACAGGGGGCGCCAGTACTTCCTGGAGCAGGGCGAGTACCGGCAGCACAGCGACTGGGGGGCCATCCTGCCCGGCGTGGGTTCCCTCCGCAGGATCACCGAGTTTTAACTCCGCCTCCGTCTTTAGCCTTGATCAGAGATCAATACAAGGCACTTCCACATGCCTGCATTGATATGACAGAACCAATAAATGAAAAGAAAAACTCTGACTGCATTCTTATGAGGTTTCACTTGAATGAGGTGCATTTTATCACTGCGAAAATGTTTCGTAAGTTATCTAACAATGCTGCTACACTACACATGGTTTGCAACCATTTGACATACCAGCGCAAAATGACCATATCTATAAGACTTGTGTAGGAGGAGATATGTTCTATCAATGTTGTCACAATTCCTGCTGGGCCTATAGAGGTCATAGATTACTTAATACCCCTATTAAAATATATTTACCTTGGATGATCTGTTAATTTACAAAGCAGAGGGAGCTCTGCGATTCATAAATAGGAAGTACTACGAAATGGGTAATAAAGCAAGCCACTTGCTGGCTTTCCAACTGCATAAAGCCCAATCCAACAGAGTAGTGCACAAGATAAAATGCCCAAATAATGACCAGATGTTAACCCAACCAAAAGATATCACAGAAGCATTTGCTACTTATTACAGAAAGTTATATAAAGAGGAAGATGAACCTCATAAAAAAGAAAAGATTGACTCTTTTTCTTTAATTCAATTAAGGCCGATATGATGACATCTCCTATTAAAGAAGAAGAAATCAAAGAAAATATTCTCAAACTTAAAAATAATAAAGACAATAAAGACCGGACTCAATGCATGTCTTACCACCCAATCAGCCTCCTCTGTGTAGATCTTAAAAACTTGACCTCCATTGTAGTAAATAGAATACAAAAACATATCAATAAACTTGTAAAGCCAGATCAGACAGGTTTTATTAACAACCGACTGACAATGTCAGAAGATCCTTGAACTTACAATCAGTTGCAGCCAAGAGGAACACCCCGTCAATGCTTCTCAGCTTAGATGCTGAGAAGGCGTTTGATAGGGTTGACTGTACCTTTTTAGAACAGACTCTCAGTTATATGGGCTTTAATGATAGGTTTGTTAAGTGGATTCAAATATTTTATAAAAACCCTAGATCTTGAGTTAGGGTAAATGGGCATTGCTCAGAATTTTTCCCTCTGGGACGTGGTACACGCCAGGGAGACACTTTATCACCCTCATTGTTCGCACTCAGCATTGAACCACTGGCTGAATCAATAAGAACTAATCCCCTCATACAGGGAATATGAAGGAAATTATCAACATAAAGTTGCACTTTTAGAAAACCCCATTACCTCTGTCCCTGCCCTCCTACATAGACTTAACGAGTATAGTGCAGTGTCAGGGTATAAGGTCAATACAAACAAATCCGAAGCCATGATGATAGCCGGGCCTTCCCAACTAGACGACCTGGCCTCTTTCAGAAGATCCAAGCAGGGATTCAGATATCTTGGTGTTGTTCTTACACCTAAAACTATTCTCCTTAAATCACGACAAATTGATTTTGGCAGGATAGTCAGTGAGAATGAATATTCTACCAAGACTGCTTTTCTTGTTTCAATCCCTCCCAATACAAATCCAAGTTGTTAGAAAAACGAATATCAAAATGTATCTGGCAAAACAGGAGACCAAGAATCCGGTTGAAAATATTGATGTCAATAAAAGAGAAAGGAGGGCTGGGTTTATACTCATATATTTTGGGACTACCCGAAAATACAAACATTTGGGAAAAACGTCAAAGAAGAAATGGAGAAAATTATGGAAACGGACATCCCCCTGGCTATTGTTCTTATTGGAAGTATCACCTGAACACTTGTTTACCACTGACCATATACTGCATATTCTGTTGATAGTTGCAAGAAAAATAATTACTATTAATTGGATGAAGCCTAACCCTCCCACGATTGTTCAATGGTTACAAAAAGTCAAACATGTTTACATGATGGAACAAATGACCAGCTACAACTAAAATTGCTCATTTTTAAAAGGAGAGATGTTAGTCAGTTACTGACTACCTTACTTAGGAATCTTGTACTTATACTTATTGTTTTGATGTGACATTTTTGTAGGTATATATATAGGTAAATGTGTGTGTGTGCTCTATCGCTGTACGGCATTATTTCATATGTGCATGTATGTCAAGTGAAGCCCAATCTCAAGGTGATTTTGTTTTGTAATGTTAATTGCCTGTTAATGTGTGTCTAAAAGTTAAATAAAAGTTAAATAAAGTTAAATAAAATATATTTACCAGCACTATATCAACAAACATAATGGTACAAAGAAATAAACATAACAACGCAGAATAAATACTATGTGTACTGTCACAGCTAATTGCAAAACATCATGGTTATGCAAAACCAGAGTACTGAATTAGCAAAGACAGTAAATGAGGTAGTCAGTAAAAAAGTTGACAAAGCTGCTTGGTGACAAATGCTTTGACTGCAACTGCCAGTAGTGACCTCAGTGGCTACATGTACATTGCACCATTGCACGGAGAATAGTCATAACTGAGTCAGAATAACCCGGCCGTCTCAACAAAATCGAACAGACAATGTTAATCTGATTAGCACAGTCGCTAATGTATCTAGTAGAAGCTAGTGTTAGCAGTGGCTAGTAGCCGCATGTTTACATTAACATCAGTCGCTTGAATATGCATGAGAATAAATTACAAATATGTCCAGTCTTTGTAGATGAAATTGCCCAGATGAAATTGACAGTATTATGAATGCTGCCCTCAAACAAAACAATTGCAGTTAACAGAAAATAGAGTATCTTTAAACATGTTTTTTTTGAGTGTTCAAGCTTAGTAAAAAAATACATGTTCATATTGTCTATATAAACAATGCCAATTAGGATAATTTATCTTTAAAACAAACTTATCTTTAAAACTGTGACATTGAATGCAGGGTGGCGCTGAAGAAACATGACAATCTCATTCACTAATGCTATACTTAAAGATGTTGATTATATATTGCTTAGTGGCTGCTCGTAACTATATTTCCACCATCAGGCCAGCCCTACAGTTTCCTTCAACCTCATAAATAAACAGTTTCCTTACCGCATAAACGTTTTGCTTCATGTTGTTTTATGAAATTTCATTTTCTTTTAAATGAGCGTGCATAGTGGTAAAAAGGTTATTAGCTAGCTTCCTTAATGAAGGCTAAATAACGCTAGCCACAAATAAAACATTTATTTTGACTGGCTTAATGTTAATTGAGCAAACATTAGACAGTATTGATCCAGATGTAAAGTTTACAATGGGTACTTTGTGTACTTTAACAATACCCATCTCCTTGTTAATCTGAAGGGACAAGACATTTAGTGTGCATCATTAATTTACTAGAGGTCATTACACAAGAATTTTGATCTGCAGTTGTTCTGAGTTTGGTTTCTCATGTCTTTATTATTTGTATTAGTGTTGTTGTTATTGTTAAAGAAAATTAAATGATATTTATTGTTACATATTAAATATGTTTAAATAATTAAAGTATGTTTATAATAATATGTTTTAGAATCAAATTTAATACTACTTGAATGTAATACTATTAATGTATCGTACAGTATGTATTACTGTTATAGCTTATGGATAGCTTTTTTGAAAAAATATTATTTTCATTTCATTTTTCATTATTAAAACAACAAATATTCGGTTATTCATCTTGCTGCACAGATTTTTTCCTGCTATTATTGTTCTAAAATCTAAAACCATTGTTCTGCCTTACTGCTTAATTAACTTTCTCTGGTCTGTCACTGCCTCAGCCCAAAGCATTTGATATCAAACCAAATGTCCTGCAGTGCCCTTGTTTTTGTCAGCACGCACGCTGGTTTTGGGATGCTTTGCACTTTCCATTTGCATTGTTCTGAGAAGGATTCACTGCTTCGGAACAATGTGATGAGCCTGGATAAATATTTGAATCGCTGATTGAATTATCCAAGTCAAACAATGCGACCATGTGCTTGGTTTTATTGTTCTTGCTCTGTATAAAGACAATATTGTCGGAATCTGCTTTAATGATTTATGTATCACATAATATATCACATCATATTTGATGCTACATATTTAATGTGGTTCAACACATGCTACATCTTTAAAGATCCAATCAGTAGTTCATTTGGCCAGCCTTAAATTAGTTATTTTTAATTTTTTTAGCTGTGATATACTGTCAGTCCCGAGAATGGATTTCATTGTGAAAAAATAAATACATTCAATGAATCAGTGACAGTGACCTATGACCCATATGACCTAATAGTAACCTATTATCATTCATACTCATATATCTTTTGTACCAGGAACGATACTATGATACTTGCCTCTCCTCGTTAGTATAGTGGCCAGTATCCCCGCCTGTCACGCGGGAGACCGGGATTCAATTCCCCGACAGGGAGGACTCTCTACTACACGGTGGCGCAGTGCTTGCACTGCTGCCTCACAGCAAGAAGGTTCGATTCCCGCCTGGGGTGCTGTTGAGTCTGGGGTGCCCAGGTGGGTTATCTCCCGGGCCTTTCTGTGTGGAGTTTGCATGTTCTCCCCGTGCGCATGTGGGTCTCCTCCTGTAAAGAACCCCATCTAAAAACATGCAACATCCAGTCCTGTCCCTGACGAAGATCTGGATCCCCGGGCGCTGGTGTTGGCAGCTGCCCTCTGCTCCCTGGCTGTCCCTGGAGGAAGGTTGGCGGGGATGGGAAAAAAAGCAGTACTCATTCAACTCGGACACTCTACCCTGCATGTGTGTGTTGTGTTCAGCGGCCACTTCCCCCCCTGCATGTGTTGTGCATGTTTGTGCAAGCACCTCGATGTTGCAATTAAAGTAATCTTCTATGTGTGCAATAATGACTCTAGAGACCTGCACACCTACTTTAGCCACTGTAACTCCGTCCGAGTGGAAGGAGGATTCTGGGTACTCTATGAGAGACCAAACTACATGGGTTTCCAGTATGTGCTGAGCAGTGGGGAGCCAGAAGGGTGTCCGGGGCACTGGACACCCCTGATATCTGATTGGCCACCCGGGTGCCACCCTAAAATTGTATCGCTATCACTGGCAGTTTGATGCCGATTGACATCTCATTTCACCTCTTGTTGAAAGAAGTGTTTATTTTGACATCCCGCGGCGCCTTTTTCAAATCGAGGACGAGGAAGAGAGAATATTTTCCACAGCTCACGAGGCGATATTATTGCACCATATTGAAGTAAGTTTTAAGCTTTAGCATGGTCTTTAGGTTACCTGAACAGCTTTTACGAAAGTTGAGTCGCTGTGTAGATGCATATTGGCAATTTGGCTCCATAACAGACAGTTAATTAGATAAGAGACATCGGTATTTGTGGCGGGCTCGCCACAGTACCGGGATCCGTGACAGACAGAGATGTAGGCAGGAGGAGAGTAACTGGCCAGCGGGCCGTTTTATTCACAAAAACTGCAATAAACCCGGCCTCGGCGCTGGCAGTGTAGAGCGCCGTCTTTCTCGGCGCGCGCCTCCTCCCTTCCAGGGACGTCCCGCCCCGACTGGCCAGCCCTTCCAGCCTGCACCCTGCCGCATCCTCCGCGGAGCTTGGCAGGTCGCCGTCGCCGCCTTCGACGCCCGCTCTCCCACTCCGTCTCGGCCGCTCGCGCCCTCGCCTCCATCCCAGCAAACCCGCCGTGGCTGCTGCTGGTCGCTCTTCCACACATAGTCCGCATTGACGCCTCCGTGTCCTGCTGACTTTCATGCGCTTGATGCGCTTGACCAGCCTCTCACACAGAGTTACACGCAGGTTAAAAAGGGCCCGGCTGCAATCAGGCTTAATTGGCCGTAGCCGGTCCCGGATCCAGGGTAGAGACAGTCCACCAACAGCATCATGAAAGCAAGAGGGTTGTGTAAACAACCGTAAAGTTCCCTCTGTGTAAACTTCCTACAACGAGTGAATCCTCTTGCTTTCATAGACCACCTTTGTCAGAGTTCAGAGTTCAGAGTTGTTGTTAAAAAAAGGTCTATTTCTGGTTAAAAAAAGGTCTTTCTGTAGCGATCCTTTCAGTTGTTGCTGACACTTGTCAGACACACGAATAACAATCTGAGCCAGTCAGTGGCAAAATCAAGCACTTTAGTGGACATACTTTGACTGACATGCCCTTGATTACCGAAACCCGGAATTACCCTTTAAGTCTCACCCCACCCTCCTCCCAGCTGCCACAGTATTTTTATTTTGTTTTTATTTACTTCCATAAATAAACTATGCAAATTATGTCACACACAAATGCTGCCTTATCTAAGGAGATAAGGCAGCATTTGTGTGTGACATAATTTGCATAGTTTATCCATCCATCCAAAATATTTTCTGAAAATATTTTGGATGTTTAACACTTATAGACCCAGATTATATATTCATGAAAACAGAGTGACCCAAGTCCCAAGAAATTGAGCTGCAGTTCCGAGGTGGAGACACTGGCTATTCATAGTATGTTAAAGAATTCTAGTGAAGTAACCCTAGTGGACCGCACTATCTGCCACATTGAAGAACTCCGGGTTAAGTGAATTGTCACTTCTACCTCTAATCAGCAATCATAGGATTCATTCATGCTCCTTAGATGCCAGGTTAGGGTTACACACTCATTTTCTGTCATGGACTATGGACCCCCTGAAGTAGCCTTGGCCACCCCATGTATAAAACTCTAGTTCCGCCACTGGTGCTGAGCCCGGGAGAGTATCCAGACTGCCAGCATTGGTTAGGCTTCAACACCGTCAGGTCTGCCGTATAATTAGAAATGTGAGTCAAGGCAGGTCATTCATGTCCAGAGCCCAGGATATTCTTGTATGGAACGCAGATCCATCATATTTATCACAGAAATGTGATGCAATGTAAGACACATTACCAAACAAACAAGTGCATACACAAACAGCACATACATGATCATGATCTTGTGATTTTGTATTTTAGAGCAGCTTTGCTTGGTCGAGATGTATTTTAAGGATCCTAAGATTTTCTCGCTTGTTGGTGTAACAACTGCTCCTGGCTGCCCCTGGAGGAATGACGGCAAGGATAGGAAAAATGCAGAGGACAACTTCATTCGGACACCCTCCCTGCATGTGCGTGTTGTGTCCGGCAGTCACTACCCCTTGCATGTGTGTGTTGTGTGTGTTAGTGCATGTGTGCACCCATAATGTCAATAAATTAATCTTAATCTTAATCTTAATCTTAATCTTACATCAGTGGTTTTCAAGTGTTTTCAGGTTTTCATTCTAACCAAACACTACAGCAGCTGACATTTTTGAATTTCAACTTCAAAGGTTTTATTTGTCACATACACAGTTATAGCAATACAAAAGTGCACTTAGATGTGTGGTGACATGCTCTGAAACACTATGCTAGACGTAGAAAAGGAAGAGGGGGCTAAACTAGGACATACTACAAGAAACTAAAAATAAAATTAACAAATAATAAAATAAATATAGACAATATGGCAATGTAAAAAATAGTTCCCCCTTTCTGGTTGAAGGTGTGTTAATCAATGAAATCAGCTGAAGTTGTGTTTGGTAGAGATGAAACCCTGCAGACTCTTGAGCCTCCATGTCACATGGTTGAGAACCACTGGTGTAGATGCTTGTGTTTCAAGTGTTTCAAGTAATTTGTCATTTTTCTATTACTTAATATATGTTGCATATTTACTCAAATTAGAATGTGCGTGTGTTGTGCTTCATTACTACCTTTAATGTGTCACTTGAGCCCAGGTTGGGAACTCGTGGAAGCTGAAGGTTTGGGAGAAGCCAAACTTCAATGGCCAGTCCATGGACGTGGCAGACAACATGTCAGTGTTTCAAAAGTGCTGGCACAACTGAGACGTCCACTCCTGCAA
Source organism: Hoplostethus mediterraneus (assembly GCA_034670385.1). Lineage (NCBI taxonomy): Eukaryota > Metazoa > Chordata > Actinopteri > Trachichthyiformes > Trachichthyidae > Hoplostethus > Hoplostethus mediterraneus. Next base: position 1,355,094 of record JAXDDW010000098.1, read on the forward strand.
GGTGTTCGAAGGTACTTGGTATTATCTTTATTATATTTTTCACGCACATGCTATGACTGATCCATTGAATTCAATACAGCCATTGTTACAAAGTTTCACATCACAAAATATATATTGTTACACATATTTGATATGCAATGTGTACCCAGACATGCTGCATCTTTAATAACTGATTTGACTATCTAAATGTGAGTACATTCAAATATGATTATTGAATGTATATAATTATTCAATATAATTACTGAAGAGTTTAACTCTTAGTCTCATTTTTAAATATATTTCAAAATAAAAGGATGGCTTCAATCCTATAAATCACTATATAGACAAAGACAGTAGCGTTTTGCACAACATTTTACAAATATTAAACTAGCTTATTTAAGTTTGAGTTTAAAAGAACACCATCAAAACAATTAAAGCTTATTTCATTTTCATTATTCCTACACTACATCAATTTCAGGAATTGAGGCAGAAAGTGATGTGAGGCATTACAGGTATAGACAAGTCAGGTCTTCCATGAAAACTGTCGTGCCTGAGGTTCCCCATTGAAAGGTAGAAAAGCTAGAAAGCTCATTCATTAGGCTTGGAACCCCACAATGTCTAAGCATTATGGCTTTGTATGGAAAAGGCATTCCAGAATGGCTATCTAGCCTGACAGAGGAGCACAAGTGTGCCAAGGTAAGATTGGAACTGACTCTGACTCAACTGACTCAAAGTGGTTAGGAGTGTAAATGGTCTGTACTTATATAGCGCTTTTCTAGTCATTTCCGACCACTCAAAGCGCTTTACACTACATCCACATTCACCCAATCACACACATTCATACACTGATGGCAAGGCGCTACCATGTAAGGTGCCAACCTGCACATCAGGGGAATCTAACCATTCATACACCGAAGGCACAGCTTCGGGGGCAATTTGGGGTTCAGTGTCTTGCCCAAGGATACTTCAACATGCGGACTGGAGGAGCCTGGGATCGAACCGCCGATCTTCCGATTAGCGGACTTCCTGAGCCACAGCCGCCCGCAGTGTAGTGACCACAGTTGAAATGTGCCGGAAGTGGAACCCAAAAGAGGCAGTGCAGCAAGCACAGGTAGCAGTTGTTCGTGTAGAGTAGTTTTTCCGAACCCTAGAGCGGTTTCCTCTACAGCTCGGTTTGTTTGGGCAGATGTGAACACGCCAATCGCACTCAGTTGTGGACCAAATCAACCTCCATGACCCGTCAGACACTTGTCAGACAATAATCCGAGCCTGTCAGTGGCAAAAACAAGCACTTTTAGTGGACGTACTTTGATCGGTGCACTTGCCCCTGTGGATTACGTTTTTTTGGAACTATTTTGCGGTATAAATGACAAATTTGTACAAATAGAGGCCACGTTTAAAAATACTGTAATTCCCCTTTAAGATGTCACTGCAATTAATTTACATTTACTTGCATCTAGAGTCCCATTAAGAACCTTAGAGGGAATCTTGACCACGTACCATTTGGCAAGAAGCAGCTGGTCAAAGAAGGGATCTGATACTGATCTGATAGCAAATACAAAATGGCCTCGAGACATCTTGAGGGCATTTGTAAGTTTTCCCCTATATGTTTGTAGTCTGCTTTATATGTCTTAGCTTTTTTCATGGACAGGCAGGGTGTATATCAATCATCATTGAGAATGGAATGTGCTCACCTACCCTCTATATGTGATGATGGATGATGGAGTTCGTTGAGGACCTGCCCAACATGCTGGACCGCTGGCATTACCGCGAGGTTCACTCGACCCACGTCCAGGAAAGCACCTGGGTCTTCTATGAGCACCCTGACTGGGGACCAGGGGACACCAGTACCTACTGGAGAAGGGCAAGTACAGGAGGCACACAGAGTGGAGGGCCCTGCACCCATCGGTGGGCTCCATTTGATGTGTCCTGGACTTCTAGACCTCGCCACCTTCTGTTTTCCTTTCCTCATCCACTCTCCCCGACTTAGGTCTTTGCAAATAAAAACTGTAACCTTCCCATTCCCAGTATACACAGTATACACAGACACAGTATATTGCCATCATTGTGAAGATGTGCTGGTACATGTCACACAACACTACTATGCAAAAGATTTGGAAAGTGCATAAAATATCAGGAAAATGAAGGACATAAATACAGGTTAAAAACAAAAGATAACAAAATCACTTTTATGTCATGACAGTTACACTGTCTAAAATCTTGGTTGAAAGTAATGTGAGTACAGCACAGTGGTTAACCTCATATGCCCTCAGACAGGACAGTAACTGCTGAAATACCACAAAGAACATTCAGGAAGAAGCACAATATACTGTATTACCCTTTGCTCTTTTGACCTGAATGATTCTCAGTAAAGGGCCAATATTGACCTGCAAATTGATGTATCGGCCTAACACTAGTGTGTCCATGTGACTGTCCACTTATATATGTATAAGTGTCTTGTCATAGGTGTTCTGCACAAGCACAGAGTGCTATCAGATTGTGGGCGACAGGCACCCAGCTAAAGCCCTGAAACAAAACGGCCACAGAACCTGATGATGATTCAGGAGGATTTGACAGCAAGGACCCAGGGCATGCCAGTAGGCATTGTGCTGAGGTGGCAGCCTGTGCTGAAAAAAACCCACATGGGAGCAGTCCAACAATTTCCACTACCCAGCCTGCAGTGGGGCTGCTGAAGCATGCATGCAAACCAATAAAAAGGTTTAGACAGATGTATCGATATGCTGATATATTGGGCTGATATTACACTTTGGACTTTTGATATGATGGAGGTTCCTCAATAACTGCAGGGGTGTCAGGTAAAATCATTAGTATGACCCATATGAGTCGAGAATATACATTCATAAAATAAAATAGTTGTCATATAACCAGTGTTGTATCAATACAACTAGTATATCCCAATAAGGGTTCTCGCAGCAATAAAAACCTATGGCTCTTTTTAAACCATGCAGGTTAAACATACTATACCGTTCAGCATGGAATAGAAAAGGAACATCAATCAATAAAACATTTCATCCATCCGTACATACACGCATGCATGCTGTAACTCTTTGGTATTATTGGCTTGGACTCAGAGTGGAACTAAATTCAATTTATTTGTCCCGATAAGGAAGTTGTTTGCAGAGTCGTAGAGCATGATGTTGCACACACAAACATAAAAACACACACACAATACCAACAAATAACAAGCATAAAATAGTTCATTACAATATGTATAGCAAAACACATTCATTTGTGTACAGTTTTTAGCCCTGTCTGTCCTTGTTTCATATAAGAAATGGCACAAAAGTTTAGTACAATGTAGTACCGAAAAAGTCCACCAGAGGGGAGTACTTTACCTGGATTTAGAAAACAAAGCAAGGACAGAATACAAACGCACACACACACACAGATTAACTTCATTAATAATAAAAAACACACACACACACACACACACACACACACAAGCCCCTCAAATGATGCTGTTCTGCTTTACCACATTAAAGCTTATTTGAAGCTGGAGGAGCCCATACTGTACTTTTCCTGTTTTTATTTTCTTTCCACCTCATATATATATACGTGTTGCATTTCATTCACAGCCATATTCCACTTTTAGTTTTATTACAAAGGATTCCTCATATGATAAAAGGTTAACAGAGATTAGAAATGCAGTAAGGGATAAGGGCTTACAAGGGGCCCGGAGAAAATAAAATGAAAAGGTTGGAAGCCACTTCAATGCAATGAATGCTTAATAATGTCTTTGTCTTGCTCAGCTTTTCAGCTCAGTCTCAGGCTGGCATGCTTCCACCCGATCTCGCTCCCACTCCCACTCACTGGAAAAGACAGACACCAATTAGCCACAATTGCCCACAGTCGGTGTCGGATGAAGGCAGAACTGGCCTGCCGTGCCTGATTCCCTCCCACACCCAACCAATGGCTCAATATATAATATGGGTCGCAGGTAGCGTCCCTCCTATTTATGCTGCTTTTGTGTTTTTGTGCGGAGGGTACGGGATGTGAGGAACGGGGCCTCAGAGACACACCCGTGTGGGTAGGAGACCTTGTCAGGGATTGCAGTTACGTAGGACCCAGAAAGTCAGACCAGCATGACAGAGTAGGAAAAATAGTGGTTTTAATAATGAAGCTGGTGAAGGGAAGGTAGGGGGTGCAGGGACTGGGCTGGATGGAGCTGGGGCAAACAGGTGCGGCAGGAGCAAGGGAGGCAGGCAGGCTGGTGGGTTACGGCGAGGAGACACAAGGGATCAGGCGCACAGGGGATCTTGGAAGACAAGAGAGCACGGTTAGGATAGCCCGGAGGCACACAAGGGAATAAACTCAGATATAATCTAGAGCGGCCGAGAAAGCGAATACCACGGTAGTTGGCGGAACAATCTAGCGACGAGTGGTTGAAGAGCCGGGTACTGCTAGGCTGATGGCTTGATAGGCAGTAGGTGTGGAGGAGAGGCAGGGCCGGGAGAGGGAGTCACACCCACGCCACACACACACAGACAGACAGTGACAGACAGGGGAGGTAAAGACATAAGGAAACCCCGTGGTCGGGGCTGGAGCTGTGACAGACACTATAGAAATGATTCCGGTCAGAAAATCAATAAAATAGAGGATCCTAATAACAATGTAGCACCCATCTTGCACTCAAGAAAACTGAAACAATATATAAAAAGTATTTACAAATACTGTTGTGCCCAGGTGTATTGCACAGGTAGATATAATCTGAGAGAGGATTGTATCATTTGTTATCCTGTCCTGTGGAATGAGAGCCCACTATAGGTGCTGGACAAAATAACAGAAACCACAAGAAAAGAAAAAAAAAAAATTTTTTAGCTTAATAGAATAAAAATTTCAAACGCAGCTACACACATGAGTCAAATTAAGTTGAATTGTGATTAGTAGTATGTGTCAGCTTTAAATGACATCACAAGATTTTTTTGCCTTGTTACCTTTTTATCTGTCGGCTATATTACACCTATTTAGCACCAGGTCCAAACATTTTTTTATAAAAAATCATTGCCTTGACAGATGATTTTTTTTTTTCTTCCTGGAAAACGTAAGAAATTTGTGAGGTATTCCCTTCTGAATGCTTGCGTGTACATCAAAGAAATTATATGATGAAATATGATGAAAGTTGTAAATGCACGGTTACACGTACATCTCTGTCATCATGCAGCATGGGATACAGATGCATCTTTGGCTGTTTGTCAACGGAAATGCTCTTTCCATTCCCAAAAGCTCCCTGGCTATGAACACAATGGTTGGGATTTACATATTTTGCAGAGGCGAAGCATATAATTTAAATCTCTCATATATGTGACAAGCATGGGTGGACTCCTTTACAAACTGTGTTCCATTCTTGATAGGCTTTGCTAGCTTTTGTTCCCGAAGGAAGGAACAGTCCAATAGGTGTCCATTGTCTCCAACAACAAATGTAAGTAGCACATTATTTTCTTACCCTTTTAATGCATGTCCAGGTTTTATACTGTCTCAAATTACAAAGAAAGTATCTTTTGTCATTGTATTTCTAGACATGACATGGCTGTACTGTGTTCATTGCCCAACCAACTCAGCACAGGAACCCAAGTCAGCTTTCCACCGAAAAAGCAAACAAGAAGGGGTAAAGGTAACATTATACTGTAAGTAATGTTAGCCATGCATTTGCTGTAACATCATTTCCCATTTTGAATTCCAGAGACAGCCTTGTCGAACTGCCGTTTACATCAGTGCTGGTAAAAAGACGCTTGTTTTGAACCGAGCACTACGGAATCTAGTCCATCCAATTGTGAGCAAGTTCCAGATATACCAGATGTCATGCAAGAGGATCGTGAAAGGTATTGTTCATCTGAATTCATGTATGTAGGTGTGATCAGGTTGCAGGGTGGTGCACACATCCCAAGGGCCCATGGATGAGGACCATTCCTACTGCACATTTTATGGAAAAAACAATTGTTGTCTTGTGCTTGTTATCTGCCACACAAAGTGAAAGCAAACATACATAGCCTATAATTAAGTTTAAATTTAATTTTGGAAATCTCCTTGTTTGATGCAATCTCACGTGTGTCGCTTAAGTCTAGTATACCATGTAGTTTATCATGATACGACCTTGTAACAACCTTGAGTCAGTGAATCCAGCCAGCTGAAGTCCAGCACAATGGCGCTTCCTATCCATAAATCTGGTTCACAAAAAAGAAAGGAAAAACAGAAGCTCTCTAAAGAAGGAATGCAACAAGGAAGTACATGGCTAAATATCTGAGAAGTAGAACTGCATCAGAGGATGAGGCTTCCAAACCTCACCTTACTTTGTGTTGAGAGAGACATGAACATTGTCCCCGTCAATGTTGCTCACAGATTTGCCCAGATGAAGAATGATGCAACTTTAAGAGACTTTGGCTATTTTTGTATAGGTCAGCTTCACACGTTATTGATTGTGGAATGGAATATTTTGGACTACACTTTTGAATTAGTTGGATTGCATGAATGGATTTGTCACCGCTAACCGTCTTCAGAGAACGCCAGTCGGTGAGTAGCCTACTTTTCTTTTCATTTAATAGTGTTCACATCATGGAATGTCACAATGATAGGATGTCATGTGGTATAGTCTACAGTAGTGGTTCTCAAACTTTTTTGACCAGGTACCACCTCTTATAAAACCAAAACATTCAAGTACCACCTACTATCTCACAGAAGCCAAAAGCCAATGCTAATAATTAGTGACAACCTATATAGTGTATTAATACATGCTAGTTTATGAAATAAAAATGAAAAACAACTTAACACAACAAAACAACCTAGACATAGCAGTCATCTTCTTACTCCTCATCCTCCCACTCTTCCTCTTCTTCCTCCTCCTATCCCTCATACTCTCCCTCCTTCTCTTCTCGCTCTTTCTCTTCTCCCTCCTCTATCCTCCCTCCTCTCCCATACTCTCACCTGGAGAGGCCTGGGAGCACTGTGAGAATCATGTTTTTCGACTTCTCCAGTGCATTTAACATCATCCAGCCACTCCTGCTTGCAGAGAAGCTTGCAGCCATGCAGGTAGACCACACCATTGCACACGAACTACCTTACCAGCAGGCCGTTTGTATACAGAGCAGCCTGTCGGATACACTGGTGAGCAACATGTGTACCCCAGGGAACGGGACTGTCACCCTTCTTGTTCACCCTCTACACCTCAGACTCTCGATTCAACTCTGGGTCTACTCATCTCCAGAAGTTCTCTGATGATTTGCATCGAAGCATCGAAGAGGACAATGACGATGAATACAGGAGTCTGGTGGAGAAGTTCATCGGATGGTGCACCTCCGAACAACCACCTACAGCTTAATGTCAGCAAGACAAGAGAGCTGTGGTGGACTTCCGTCGAAACAAGAGGCGACCACTACCACTTGTGATCCTCCTGGGTAAGGAGGTGGAGGTGGTGGAATCGTACAAGTTCCTGGGGGTGCACCTCAACAATAAACTGGACTGGTCAGACAATACTGATGCCCTCTACAGGAAAGGTCAGAGCAGACTGTACTCCCTGAGGAGGCTCAGGTCATTCAATGTGTGCAACAGGCTGCTCCGCATGTTCTACCAGACAGTGGTGGCCAGTGCACTCTTCTTTGCTGTGTTATGTTGGGGAGGTGGCATCAAGGCAAAGAATGCCAACAGGATTAATAAACTGGTCAAAAAAGCTGGCTCAGTTGTGGGAGAGAGCCTGGACAGTCTGGAAGAGGTGGCTGAGGGGAGGATGAGGTCAGATCTGATAAAATCAGATCCATCTTGGAGAACTCATCCCACCCTCTCTATGATGAGATGACTGAGCTTTAGCCACCGTCTCATCCAACAAGTGCACAAGGGAGCGCTACAAGCTCTCTTTTGTGCCAACAGCCATCCGGCTGTACAACGCTACCTCCAACATCAACACCTGAGCCTGCTGCTTTCTTCTTGAACCCTACACACACACACACACACACACACACACACACACACACACACACACGCACACGCTGTGTTGACCAAATTGCACAACTGTAAATTGTACTGTAAACTGTAACTAAATTATTTTTCCTTGGACAATTTGTTGTATTTTTTTTTTTCTTCTTGTATATTTTGAGGAACTTTTTATGCAGTTTGTTGCCCTTAAATTTGTTTATTGTATAGTGATGTGTGCCTTTCTCTTGTTCTGTACTGCTGCATAACTGCAATTTCCCCTTGGGGACAATAAAGAGCCATCTAATCTAATCCTTATCCTCTTCTTCTCCCCCATCCTCCCCACTTTCCTCCTCTTCCTCCCTTCTCTTATCCTCTGACTAGACCTCACTCTCTGTCTGTACCTGTGACACACACACACACACACACACACACACACACACACATTGTGTCTGTAGTGAACTCTGTAGCTTCCAGGGCAGTGGGAGATACTAAAGCCACAACCATACATACATGCATAATAATAATAACAACCTTGATGAGGTTCACAACTCAGATTAGGTTCACAACTCAAGTTAGAGTCTAACACAGATTTTAAATCTTGCGGCATTGTCTTCACTGCCAAGGCCTCGCGGTGGATGCTGCAGTGTGTCCACTTCATATCTGGCACAACTGCTTTTATTTGTGCAACTACTCCAATGTATCTGCCTGTCATTGCCATGGCTCCGTCTGAACAAACTCTGATACATTTTTTCCTATACCAGATAAATGCATCCAGAAGCTGAAATATGTGCTCTCCTGTAGTTCTTGTGGGTAGGGGCTTACAGAGCAGAAAATCCTCCTCGGACATGCCCTCATACTCATATCTAACGTAAACTAGCAGATTGGCCAAATCAGCAACGTCGCTACTTTGATCTAATTGCAGTGAAAAAAAAGTGCCTGTTTTGATGCGTTCGAGTGTAGTTTTGACATCACCTGCCGTATCTTTAATTCTATGGGTAACTGTGTCGTTGGAAAGGGGCACAAGACCACATTGTTTGGCGGCTTTCTCCTTTGCTAATGGCAAACAAAGTTCTTCCCCAAGATATCAAGATATCATCCCATTATTTGCTTCTTCTGAGATGACATGAATGTAGCACACAAAATTACAATTAATATTGAATAAACACCTCTGAGTCTCAACAAAACCTGTATGTCATGAGCTGCTATTGATGCGCTATTTTTATCATGGACTTGCGCTGCTTCAGGCATACGTGCCGAGCACCCACCGAAAAGGTTGACCCACGGAAGGCCGATTAAAAAATAAATGAATAAATAAATGTATTAAAAAACGGCATCTTTTTTTTAATTTTTAAAATGCATCTATTTATTCTATTATTACTTATTATTGGTGAAAGTTTTAACTACAAATCGCATTATCCAATTAAACTTGTTACAGCTCTGTGTGTGTGTAGGCTACGTTAAGGGGCGCGTAGTCACGTAGCCAACTGCCAATGTAACATTAGAGTCGGTGATGTGTGTCTACGTCCGACAGATGACGGTAACCTGCACCACGGTAATTACTAAAGCAAGCGCAATAAAAGTGATTTTGTGAATCTTCACCTTGGTGGTATTCACTTAATTTGAGCACCCACTGGCAAAAACAATCGGCGCCTATGGCTTCAGGTCTTGCAGTTTCCTCTGAAAAAAATCAAGTGGCTTATCCTTCAACAAGGCGTGCTTCCCGTGATGCCCCCATACACACTGCTGGTTTCATGAACACCAGGATGAAGTCAAACTCCTTCTATCATTGAACCTTTATGGGAAACAGATTTCCACCTCCTTCATCCCTCAAAGAAATGGAGGCTTTCCTTCATGAAGAAAGGTCTCACACAGGATATCAGGATGCAGTATGATGCAGGAGGAGGAGGACTGAAACGGTTGCCCTACTCATTATTAGATACTTCATACTGTTAGGTGTTTGTTGTTTTTGCCAACAGTGGCTGATAATGGGAGGTCGTGGATCATAATGTTCTTTCAGCAACATCCTCATCCTCCTGCAAAGGACAAGAAGTCATTATCTGTCTTTTTTTATTATAGGGTAATTCAATGCCAATTGCCTTCATTGCCCAGTTTCCCCCAAATACTCAAATCTATGCATTCATTTTGCATCGCATCAGAGACCATTGTCAGTTTAACCGCCTGCCATGTTCAAATTCAAATTATTTTGGATTTGGTAAACAGTTTCCCTGGCAGTGTCGTGAAAACCAGGCTACAAAATCCACTGAACCTTGAATGGGTTAGTAGGCGAGTGTGTAAATAACCCAGATTGTGTTTTTGCTCTGGAGAAGAGGTAGACTTGTTGAACGGTCATTTATGTTGCCTTTTATTGTATATTTTTTACCTGTTTTAAGTTTTAAGTGTCCTATTTCCTGTTTCGTTTAGAGGGGCTTTTATTTTGAAAACCACTTGTTAGTTCCGGCAGTGCGCAACAAAAAAGAAGTAACTTGACGGATGAGAGAAAACACGGTTACCTGTTAACAAGGAGAAAAAACGGAAAATTATACAGTAAAAGGTTGATTTATTAGCACCCCCCGAAGAGGCACAAGCTCTTACTGTAGCATATCCCCGAAAGATGGTCTGACACTTTAACTGATGGTATGTGATGGTCAGCAGAGACGGTAAGGAATACAACACTCAAAATGGATGACATAAAGGAACAGATGCATAAAATACAAACGGAATTACAAGAAAGCAGAGGCTTACTACATCAAGAGAAATATGAAGGCATGTCAAGGCAGGAATTAAAGAAGATAATTGAATGTAAGGAAAATCAACTGTCTGAGCTTCAACGCCAAAGGGATGACGCTGAGGAGTTACCAACACCACGCCGTTCAGAACGTTCTAGTGTTCCCACAGAGAAAATACTCAGCTACCAAAGGGAGGAATTGAGTAAAAAGGAAAAGAGACTGCTTAGCCAGTATGAACAATGGAAAATTCAAATCAGAGAATCCAAAGAAAATTTAAAGATAGACATATCAGAGATGGAATTGGCTGCAATGGCAGACAGCATTGAAAAGGGAAGGGATGATCTCATGAGAGCTTACAATGAAATAAGAGAGCGCGCCACACCATCCGCTGAACTGAGACGCAAAATTGATGCATGTGAGGCAGTAACTAAAGACATTATGAAAGTAGTCTATGAACGCTTATCAGAAATAGATGGCGATTTTGATGCAGAGCGTGAAAGGCACCGCCTCCGTCAGTTACCAACCCATGACTATGCTCATTCCATATATGGTACTGCCTCTCAGTCAAGCGGCAGTCACCGCTCTGAATCCACGATCATGGCTGCAAAAAGAACTGATGCAGCCGCAGAGCTTGCCGCAAAGGAGGTTCAATACAAAATATTGCAGGAAGAAAGAAAGCAAAAGGAAAAAATAAGGGTAATGGAAGAGCAACATAGGAAGGAAATAGACATGCAGAAGTCGGAATTAGAGCGTCTACAAGCAGAAAAGGACATGGAGGCTGCTCGTGCCAGATTGGAGATCTATGAAAGAGAAATCAGACAGGAAACTGATAGTCAGCCCATACAGCAGAACAACAGACAGACCACTTCCAACCCTCCTGTATACCACCAAAACCCTCTCATTGCCACACCAGCACCTCCTACTGACGTGTCCTATCTGGCCCAAGCCATCCATGACAGCATAGCCATAAACCGACTCCCAATGCCAATGCCCACAGTGTTTAGTGGAGACCCAATACACTACATTGAATGGAAGGCCACATTCATGTCACTTATAGACCGAAAGGGTATTGCTTCAGCTGATAAACTTTATTACCTAAAGAAACACGTCAGTGGCCCTGCTCACAAATGCCTTGAAGGCACATTTTATCGGAATGATGAAGAGGCATACAGAGACGCATGGAACAAGCTCGACCAACGTTATGGTCAGCCATTTGTCATCCAAAGAGCTTTCAGAGAAAAGCTGTCAAAATGGCCGAAAATACAGTCCAAAGACGCTGAAGGGCTAAGAACATTCTCAGATTTCCTAAATGCCTGCCAACAAGCCATGCCTCATGTGAAGGGTCTAGAAATATTAAGTGACTGCAAAGAAAACCAAAAGCTAATGCAGAAAGTTCCTGATTGGTTAGCAGCACGTTGGAATCGTCAGGTTACGGTAGCCCTCATGCAAGGTAAAGAGTTTCCCACCTTTGAGGATTTCGCTAACTTTGTGTCAGTAGAAGCAGAGATAGCATGCAACCCAGTCACTTCCCTGTATGCTATTCACTCATCTAACTCATCCCCTGACAAAAGAAGCATAAAGGAAACGAATAGAAACAGAGTCAATGTCTTCAGCACTCAAACTGCCATAAACAGTGATAAATCAATATCAGGCAATGGAAAAGCAAGGCTCCCCTGTATGTGGTGCAAAGATGACAAGCATCAACTCCCCAAGTGCCCAGACTTCATGGAAAGGTCCCTTGAGGATCGACGAAAACATGTGAAGGACAATAAGCTGTGTTACGGATGTGTGAAACCAGGTCACAGTGCCAAGGAATGTCGTCACCGCCACACTTGTGATGTATGCAAAGGAAGGCACCCTACCTGTCTCCATGATGAAAACTTCAAAGGACATGATGGTAGAGAAAGGTCGGTAATCATTGTGAACACAGCTTCAAACATGGCGAATGAAACCGCAGCAGCCAGGGCACTCAACGTCACTAGAGAGGGTCAGTCATGCAGCACTTCCATGATCGTTCCTGTGTGGGTGTCCTCTGCTACAAACCCATCGAAGGAACAGCTTGTCTATGCACTATTAGACACTCAGAGTGACAGCACCTTCATTGACAATGAGGTAAGCAATGAGCTACAAGCGAGCACCTGTCCTGTGAGATTGAAACTTACTACTATGCTTGGAGAGAGCATGATCATGAAGAGTGAAATTGTATCTGGACTCCGTGTGAGAGGCTACAATTCATGTGTTCACATTGACCTTCCTCCTTCATATACAAAAGACTGTATTCCTATGAATCGTGATCATATACCCACTCACGAAACAGCAAAACATTGGCCTCACCTAACAGCAATCTCTGATAAGATGCCACCTCTCCTTAGCTGTGATGTAGGACTCTTAATTGGGTACAACTGTCCCAGAGCACTAACACCCAGACAGGTATTAACAGGAAAGGACAACGAGCCCTATGCCATCCTTACAGATTTGGGGTGGAGCATTGTTGGCTGCTCAACACCGTGCCTTGATGAAACAGAATCCAGCCTTTGCCACAGAGTCACTGTAAAGGAACTCCCTCCAGCAACGCCGATGGATGTGATAAGCGCCCTGGAGTCCGATTTTAAAGACACCAAAGGAGATGACAAGACTGTCTCACAAGAGGATCTCGTTTTCCTGGGAAAACTCAAAGAAGGCATACGGAGAAATGACCTGGGACATTATGAAATGCCTCTGCCCTTTAAGCAACGGCCACACTTACCTGATAACAAGAAACTCGCTGAAATCAGGCTCAGTCATCTAAGACGAAAGTTCAACAGGGATGAGAAATATAAGAAGGACTACACAACATACATGAAAGAAATCATTGAGAGAGGTGATGCCGAACAGGTACATGAAGACGGGACTCAAGGTGAACGATGGTACATTCCCCATCATGGCATTTACCACCCTAAAAAGCCTGGAAAACTGCGTGTTGTGTTCGACTGCTCTGCAAAGTACGGCGGCACAAGCCTCAACGAACATCTCCTTTCAGGGCCAGACATGATTAACAACCTAACAGGCGTCCTTATACGGTTCAGACAGCATCACATAGCTCTCATGTGTGACGTAGAGAAAATGTTTCACCAGTTCCATGTCCAGGAGGATGACCGCAACTACCTGCGCTTCCTGTGGTGGAAAGACGGAGATACAAACACACAACCTCAGGAATACCGCATGAAGGTACATATTTTCGGTGCAGTGTCATCCCCTGGCTGTGCGAACTATGGGATGAAATACCTAGCCAAGGAAAACAGTCTCTCACATCCAGTAGGATCAAAGTTCGTCACAAGAGACTTTTATGTGGATGATGGAGTCACAAGTACAGACACTGTGGAAAAGGCCATTCAGTTGGTACACGAGGCAAGAGAGATATGTGCCAGAGGTGGTCTCCGTCTCCACAAATTTGTGTCAAACAACCATGCTGTCCTACAGAGCATACCCCCTTCAGAGTGTGCAATAGATGTCAAGACAAAGGATTTGACCTTCAATGGCATACCACTGGAACGGGCGTTAGGGATTCAGTGGAGCATGGAAGGGGATAGCTTCAGATTTGACAACACCTTGAAAGACCAACCAGGGACACGTAGAGGCATATTGTCTACTGTCGCCTCCATATATGACCCTCTCGGCCTCCTTGCGCCATGTGTCCTCATTGGGAAGAGGATCTTACAGGAAATGTGCCACCAAGGTATTGGCTGGGACGACCCCCTGCCAGAGATACTGAAGCCACGGTGGGAGAGCTGGCAACATGATTTTGCTAACTTAGACAAGATAAACATAGCTCGATGTTACATACCTGACAATTTTGGAGAGGTCATAGACACAGAGTTGCACCACTTTTCGGATGCAAGCACCAGTGGATACGGTCAATGCTCTTATCTTAGAGTCAGGAACCAAAGAGGAGAGATTCACTGTTCTCTAGTGATAGGAAAGGCCCGTGTTTCTCCCACAAACTTGACAACAATACCAAGGCTTGAATTAACAGCAGCAGTGGTTTCAGTTACCATCAGTTATATGCTCAAAGAGGAGCTTGGTTATGTAAGTGGAAAAGAATACTTCTGGACAGACTCAAAGGTAGTCTTAGGCTACATAAATAATGAAGCACGGCGCTTTCATACCTTTGTCGCTAACCGGGTCCAGAAGATTCGCCATAGCACAAGCCCTCAGCAATGGCTTTACGTTCCCACAGATGAGAATCCAGCAGACAGTGCATCCCGGGGAAGAACTGTAAATGAGCTGCTCACCTCCAACTGGTACACTGGTCCCATGTTCCTCTGGGAAAAGGAAATACCTACACCAAAGGATGTAGTACCGGACCTATCCATAGGAGATCCAGAAATCAAAAGGGCACAAATGCTGCAAACAAAGACCACAGAACAAATGAGTCTTGTCGACCGTCTGTCCAAGTTCTCTTCATGGCCTCGAGCCACCAAGGCTGTGGCTCGCCTTTTGCGACGGGCTAAGAAAATCAAGTCACGTGCTCCTTCTACAGTGAATGAACAGGAAAGCGCTGAACGTGTCATAATCCAAAATCTGCAAAGTCAAGCATATGAGAAGGAAATCAGGCTGGTAAACAAAGGAAGTCAACTACCACAATGCAACAAACTGCACCACCTTGATGTTTTTCTAGACACAGACGGTATTCTCAAGGTGGGAGGAAGACTCCGCCACTCATCTCTTCCTGACTCTTTCAAGCACCCGATCATCATCCCTAAAGAACATCAGGTGACAAAGTTGATAATAGCTCACAACCACAGAAAAACAAAGCATCAGGGAAAAGGATTCAGACCATAAACGAAATCAGATCCAATGGCTTTTGGATTCCTGGAATGAGCCGAACTGTTGCTTCATTCATCCGCCAGTGTGTGACTTGTCGCAGACTCAGGAGACCTCCGGAGGACCAAAGAATGAGTGATCTACCTGCAGAACGTGTAGAGCCCTCCCCCCCTTTCACATATTGCGGTATGGACTGCTTCGGTCCTTTTGTCACTACAGAGGGAAGGAAACAGCATAAACGTTATGGCCTGCTCCTCACCTGTTTCTGCTCACGGGCCGTCCATATCGAGATGCTGGAGGATATGTCTACCGACGCCTTCATTAACGGACTGCGATGCTTCATTGCTCTTCGAGGTGCAGTCCGTCAAATCCAGTGCGACCAGGGCACTAACTTTGTGGGTGCAAAGAATGAATTCAAGGCAGCTTTACAAGAGCTCGACACACAGAGACTCAGTACGTTTCTGTCACAAAAGCAGTGTGACTTTGTCATGAATGCGCCCCACTCCAGTCATGCAGGTGGCGTGTGGGAGCGCCAGATAAAGACTGTCAGGAGTGTTCTGGATGCCACTCTATCACTTTCTCATAGCAGACTCAATGATGCTTCACTACGGACTCTACTCTACGAAGCCATGGCCATAGTCAACAGTCGACCCCTCACTGTGGATAACTTAAACAGTCCTGACAGCCTGGAACCACTTACCCCCAATCATCTGATTAACATGAAATCCAGCACAGCACTGCCTCCACCTGGCACATTCTCCAGAGAGGACGTGTATGGAACGAAAAGATGGCGGCGCGTACAGTATCTGGCAGAGCAATTCTGGAGTCGCTGGAAACGAGAGTATCTCCATAACATCACTGCAAGGCAGCGTTGGCACTCACCGAGGAGGAATCTACAAGTGGGTGATGTAGTAATGGATTCAGATGAACTGTCGCCCAGAGGTGAATGGAGGCTCGCAAGGGTCTTAGAGACTGTCAGTGGTAAGGATGGACTTGTAAGGAGAGTGAAAATCTCAGTAGGAGATAAGAGACTGAACAAGAAGGGCGAGCGCCTTGGTAAACTTTCCATGTTGGAGCGTCCAGTGCAGAAGTTAGTTCTGTTGTTAGAGGCCTCTTAAGCCCATGGCTGAAAAGGAACATTGTTATTCCTAATGTGAAAATTATTCATAGTTTGTGTCAGTAATATGAAACACTCATAATTTTGGTGGGAGTGTAAATAACCCAGTTTGTGTTTTTGCTCTGGAGAAGAGGTAGACTTGTTGAACGGTCATTTATGTTGCCTTTTATTATATATTTTTTACCTGTTTTAAGTTTTAAGTGTCCTATTTCCTGTTTCGTTTAGAGGGGCTTTTATTTTGAAAACCACTTGTTAGTTCCGGCAGTGCGCAACAAAAAAGAAGTAACTTGACGGATGAGAGAAAACACGGTTACCTGTTAACAAGGAGAAAAAACGGAACATTATACAGTAAAAGGTTGATTTATTAGCACCCCCCGAAGAGGCACAAGCTCTTACTGTAGCATATCCCCGAAAGATGGTCTGACACTTTAACTGATGGTTTTTGGGATCCAATAAATCCTCAACCATCAGTTAAAGTGTCAGACCATCTTTCGGGGATATGCTACAGAGTGGGCTGGGTGGGTTCCAGCATATGAATGACAGAATCGGTAGATGATCAGATATGTAAGCAGAACAATCTCATGTCTAAGGCCTTTGACTCTCATAAATACAACAATAAAACCATTATATCCGAACTGCCTCAAATTGTTCAATTGACTATGCAGCCATGCAGCTGTACTGTTGTGAATGGAGAAATCAAACAATGTTTAGAGTGCAAGGCTACACTTTCCAACCTTATAGCTTAATACAGGTCATAAAGTTTGTACAATACAGAGCAGAAAACAGGACTAAACCAGCATCATCAACATGGCAACATTGAGAACCAAAAAGGTTTCTGCCTTTTAAATAAGACCATGGCAAACAACCTCTCAGTACAGGACATGTGTTAGATAGTAACATCCGTTTTTGTTTGGGCCCACGTCAAACTGGAATTGATGTCATCAGCAATGTGTTATGTGCACACGATAGTAGACACCTGATGACAGAGTAAACGGAGAAATGGCAAATGAGTAACAGGATTGCTGAGTTCAGCTGATGGGTGACCTAGAACTGTTATCACACATATACATCCGTTCTGGTGTTCCTCGAGGCTGATTCAGCATTTTCTCAGCAGCACGTAAACCATCACACTACAGCACCTGCAAAAAAGATCCAACTTAAGTCATTTAGGCTTCAGTCTAAAGATGTGATTTTTATTTTAAAAAAGTGATTAAAGACTGCTAATGGGGTTCCAGTGCAAATCAATACCCACTTCCCAGGATAGATGAGACATTTGACTCACTGGCTGGAGCCAAGTGGTTCTCCACTTTGGACCTAGCCAGCAGGGTACTGATGATTGTAGACAGCATTTCTGACCAAGAGGGGACTTCAATAGGGAGTTCAATGTCATGAGTTTTGGATTGTGCAATGCACCAAGTACCTTTCAACGTCTCATGGACTTTTGGTTTGTCTTGATGACATAATTGTCGTTGGTTGCAGTTTTCAGGAGCAAATGACACGGCTGCAGGGGGTCCTCAGCAGATTGCAACAGGCCATTGCCAAACAAGGGGAAACCATTTCAATGGAATGCAGCATTCAATGAGTTGGCTTTCAGTGAGTTGAAATCCAGACTTACCACATCTGCCACATATTGACATTTCCTGACCCAAATTTAGGGTTCATACTGGATATTGATGCATGTGACACAAGCATAGGGGTGGTCCTATCGCAAAAACATGACATTAGCGAGAGAGTAGTAGCGTATGTCCTATCAAAACAAGAGATATTCTACCACTAAGGAGGAACAACTATTGGCTGCGATTGTATTCATTACCAGTATCAATACAACATAGTGCACTGTCCAGGGAAACTGGCACACAGACAGAGACCACAGGGCAAGTTGATCAAGAGTGTAGTATAATAAATCAGACAGCAGCCTCAGATAGGCCATACAGGGTCACTACAACACCCTTATTAGTGAGTGCTAACTCTCGAGCCCCAGAAAACATGGATTTCATTTAAGAAGTTAAAATATTTTATGGAAGTTAAAATTAGGAATTATCTGTAAATACCTGTACATATGTCAGCTATGTCAATAAGTGGATGCACACACCCGGTCCTGGCACACACTGCATTTCTATTTTTATCTCTTCACCTTTTTATCTTATGACGAGTTGTAAAGCAGTTATAACATTGCAATTTCCCCTCAGGGATATTAAAGTTCTTATCTTATTATAATATATCCTATGATAATCTAAGTACAGCATGATATTATATCACACTAAGAAACACATTTAGCAGATTTAAACAGCGGGTGTATCTTTAAAAGTTGAATGGGACTGAAGTCCATAGTGTTATCAATGTAATTGAAGTCTGGAGCTATTGAACATACTGTAATCCCCTGTAGTACTAAAAGATTGAAAAGTCACATTCACTCAGTATAAACAGAGATACTTATTATGAAGTCTGAATGACCTATACATGTTACATGTAATCTGAAGTGTTCTGAAGGGGAAAGTTTTATAATAAACTAAGGTCAAACCTTTTACAAAGTTAAATAAATAAAATGTTTTACTAAGAAATTTGGGAAGTTTAGCCAAAAAGCGGTGGTTGTGAATGTGAACATGTCAAGTTTATATTAACCACTGGATGGGAATAAAAAGCTTGGAAGAGTCTAAACTTTCCAAAATTAAAAAAAACAAAAAACAAAAACAAAAACAGCTGGCACAGCTGTGGCTGACCAAACATCAGTGGGTGAGGCTACATGTGTAACCATGCCCCTTCCTGCAGCATGCATCCAGGGGTACTTGAATTTCTTAACTCAAACTTGATATCTCAGACACAACCTATCCAATTTTGACTCTGTTCTGGCGTTTAAAAACATTACACTCATTAGCCTGTTATAGGTTGTGAGGGACCTGGGTTGGCAGTATGAATGGGAGATCAGGTGGTGTGGAAAAATAAGGGTTTTATTAGCCCAAAAAAATATATACAGTTGCTAAGAGGGATAACAAAACCAGTAACAAAACAAATAACAACAAAAGCCATAGACTTCAACTTAAAGAACTGCTCTAGAGACAAATTATATCAGTCAAAATAAACAGAACAGAACTACTTCCTGCCAGAAAGTCCCAAACCACCCCTCTGGCTGTAGCTGGTGTGGTAGCGTCCAATCAGCCTGTTGGCCCACATAAGTTGGTCTGAGGCAGCGGCTCGGTCTTTGTTGGACTGATGTTCTGCAGGATACTCGACAAAGGAAAGTATATACTATGTCACATTTCGTATGAAAGATTGTGTGTACTCACATCATAGTCATGTCACAAAGCTAATAAAGGTTTTAAAAAAAACAACTTATTGTTTGTATCATTCCTATGTTAAAAGGGTATCTATTTACGCAGGTTTACCGTTTGTGCTACATTGATAGTGCGGCTGGTAGTTGCAGCCGTCACACACTCCCCCCCCCCTTCTGGTATCACGCCGTGAGAGCGTGATAGGAAGTCGGCGGTTACGTTGTCTCTGCCTGGTATATGATGGATGGTAAAACGGAATGGTTGCATTGCCAGATACCAGCGAGTGATGCGGCTGTTAGCATCCTTCATCCCTTCCATCCACTTCAGTGCCTTGTGGTCTGTTTCCAGGATGAACTCTCTTCCCAGGAGATAATATTTAAGGCAGTCCAAGGCCCATTTCACAGCCAGACACTCTTTTTCCACTGTGGAATAACGAGTCTCCCTGGGGAACAACTTCCTGCTGATATAAGCCACTGGGTGACTCCAACTCCATTCCCAATGACATACCCAAGGTATTCTGTCTCAGTCTTGGCAAAATGGCACTTGGACGGGTTGACAGTCAGCCCTGCTTCCTGGAGACGTCCAATTACCATCTTCAGATGGTCCATATGCTCCTCTCATGTGGCACTGTGAATGACAATATCATCCAAGTATGCGCCTGCAAAATCTGAAAGCCCCATCAGTACCTGATCCATCAACCTTTGAAATGTAGCTGGGGCACCATGCAGTCCAAATGGCATTACCGTGAACTGAAAGAGGCCCCATGGGGTACAGAAGGCGGTCAGTTCACGGGACTGTGGCGTCAACGGCACCTGCCAGTAACCCTTGCAGAGATCAATGGTTGTTAGAAACTTAGCTTTGCCCAAACGGTCAATCAGTTCATCAATGCGAGGGGTTGGATAGGAATCAAACAGTGAGATGGAATTCAGATATCAGAAGTCTATACAGAATCTTATAGTGCCATCTTTCTTTGGGACCAAGACAATGGGATTACACCATTCACTTCTTGACGCTTCAATAATTCCCAGGGACAGCATCAGATCCATTTCCTTTTTTAAAGACACCAGGAGGCGCTCTGGAATTCTGTAACTCAATCTCCTTACAGTAGCATTATCCTTAAGCACAGTATTGTGTTTAATCCCATTCGTATGGCCTGGAGTTTCTTTAAAAACATCTGGGACACAGAGGGCGCTCACCTGGGCTTGCTGAAGAGCAGTGAGGTGGGTCAAGTCAGGCAATCAGCCTGTTGGCCCACATAAATTGGTCTGAGGCAGCGGCTCGGTCTTTGTTGGACTGATGTTCCGCAGAATACTCGACAAAGGAAAGTATATATTATAGCATGTCACATTTCGTATGAAAGATTGCGTGTACTCACATCATAGTCATGTCACAAAGCTAATAAAGGTTTAAAAAAAAAAACTACTTATTGTCCGTATCATTCCTATGTTAAAAGGGTATCTATTTACGTAGGTTTACCGTTTGTGCTACATTGATAGTGCGGCTGGTAGTTGGTAGGTAGGTAGGTGTTATAATTAAAGGTCACATTTTCTAACTTAGGCAATAACTGCTACACCACCGGTTTATTTTCATTAAACTTAATGGGATGATGCATCTTGTTACTGATTGGTCCAAGGGGTGATATAATTTGTTTTTTTGCTTAGGCCCTCTTCTCCTAGAAATGTACTTAGTCATCAGGCTGATGGGTGTATGGGTTACTTATACCAATAGACAGTATATGTTGCAAATATCAAAGTGCTCAAAGATTAGCCATGGAGTGGAATATGGCCTTTTGACAAATAATGGATATACGAGATGAAGAGCACTCTTCAGCTTCCATTTCACTGTTGTAGCTCCCTCTATACAGAGATGAAACATGCAGATCATACATAATGCATGGACTGTATGCATGGACTGTCCACCAACACAATACAAGCTTGATTTGTATAGCAGCATGGAGATAACAGAGGAGAAAACATGTTCCTTACAAATCATTTTAACATGTATTGAGCTCAAGATAGGAATCACATTAATGTAGGTCCATTATGCCAAATCATATATAGAAATATGAATCAAGATAAACTATGAACTTGAATAGGTGATCACAATAAATTAATCAGCAATCTAAAAATAATTAATTATTCAATCAGAATTATTATAATTATGGGTTCTATGTGGTTTTTTTATAACTTACATCAATGATATGATTTACTAATGTATGATGTACGACTGAATAGCCCACTATGAATTTATATCATAAAGATTCATCATGTGTACAATGTAGGGTTTGACAGATTTTTGAAGGCTGACAATGATACATGCCAGGATACTTTCTGTACAAAAGTCCACTATCATTTATCCAAAACTAATATGACTTTTTTACTTAGTTGATACTTCATATTCAATAATACATTATTTGAAATAAATTATACAAATATATATTTTTTAAATCTTTGAAATGCTTCTTATATTGTAATATCTTGTTTGCAGCATTTGATAAGTTTTCAAATTGTTGTCACACATATTTCATTCACATATTAACACATGTATGCTCCTAATACACAGTGTGAATTGTTTCGGTCTTTTAAAGGAAAATTCCAGTATTTTTAAACCTGGGCCCTATTTTTTTTTACATATTTTGGGGTCTAAATGACTAATACAAAAAGTTTTGGAATTGGTCCAGTCTGTCTGTCTGACAACATTATGGAGAGGATCCCTACAGAGATAGACCTTTGTTTAACCAGAAACAGAAGTCTTGCTCAAGGAGAAGTCTCGCTCAGAAATCTTGTGAGAGATGAGTTGTTGCAGGAAGAGGTTAAACAAAGGTTTCTATCTCTGTAGGGATCATTTCCATAATGTTGTCAGACACTTCGAATAACAATCTCAGCCTGTCAGTGGCAAAAACAAGCACTTTTAGTGGATGTACGCAGTCCATCGGGCGCAGTGGCTGAAAAGGATTACGTTGCAGCCATTGCAGCCCACTTCATGGCTGCCGGCTGAGGCAATCTACTGGACCAATTCCAAAACTTTTTGTACCTATTAGTCATTTAGACCCCAAAATATGTAAAATAGGGCCCAGGTTTAAAAAGACCAGAATTATCCTTTAACAACTAATACCAAATTGAGTAAATAAATACCGTGTTAATGTCTCTATGTGTTGTTGTCGCTCTGTGTTATTGTTGCTACTGCTTGTGTTTAAAATAAAAATATTTAAATTTTGTATGTTAAATTATATTTTTAATTAGGTAATCTTTAAGAAATATCATTTGACTAAAAATTTGTGTTTGTTTTTCATAAATGATGAAACAAAAGCATTATTGGTAGTGGACTCAGACTTTTGGACCCTACTGTATGCATGTGTAAACCTAGTTTCTATTTCTAGTAGTTTCTTCTATCTATACAAATTAAAAGGTTGGTAAACAAGTTTATCTTCCACTACATCCTTGATCACATAATTTAACAATATTTAAGAATTATTCATCACTTAATTATTTAAAATTGAATAATACATTATTGTTTACTTCATGAATGTATAATTGAGGTAAATATGAATTCTGTACCAATATAATTGATTAATTTAATCAAATCTTTATCATGTAATTTAAATAACTAATAATTTTAGAAATTAATTGAATTACATTTTGTTGAATCAATCATATTTTGAATCAATAATGTAATCGTCTTCATTTTTAACTTTAATAATTAAAAGGTACGTTTGTGTTTGGCCCTTTAAGAGAGCTGGAGCTATATGAATGAAACGCAGCCATTCATACAAAACAAGGGGAGGGCTTTAGGGCAGTCTTGAAGGGGATTGGTTGACCCTTTGAATGCCATTGTGTAAGAACCATTGGGACTTAAGCACAAGAATGTGTTTGCGCTCTAGGGAAAGCGGACATGTCGATTGATAAAATCCACAGTGTAGTTTTATCCGCGGAGCTGTAGGGCATGTAGAGGAGAAAAGCTGCGTGGATTTCTGTTTTTACCACTGCCAAGAAACTTCACTTACCAATGTGAGTCATGTACTAATATTCTATAATAAAACCTCGATGTATATGCTTTTGTCTTTTTTTTTCTTTTGATAAATCACTGTATTCATGCTGATTGCACTGTTGTGATTTGTTACTACTAGCAATGAGGGGGAGAGATGGATAAATGCGAACGCCATTTTATGAGAATGAAACGCTACAGTAGACTCTTCTGGCGTCCATTTTCCTACATGTGTTAGTTATGACATTTTTTTTAATTATTGCCTGCTTGCGTCGTGATTCTTTCTGCACGATCACTTAGAAATTTATGAATGAATGACCCCCCCCACCCCCCCGGCATTCCTCCCATGGCGAGTATCAGATTTCACTTCATTGAGTAAAACAAGGAGGCAACTAGCTTGAGACGCGTGCCGTCTTCTGCGGAAACCCTTTTTAAAAACCTGCCAGTTTTAATGTTGCCTTGCACGACATGTTCATATCTCTCAAAATAGGACTCGCGACATTTTAGGCAAGAGTCTCAAATTCGGCATGCATACACCAAGCAGCGCTTACTTCAATAAAACGTCCAATTTTTAGAACTGATATGCCCGTTACTCCTGTCTCCTTCCGCCAAAACACAGCTGCGTGAACCAGTTGTAAAAGTTTGTACCTTATTGTACAGATTGAATGTTTTTCTACCAGTTATTAATACTACCCCCGCCCAGTTGAACATATAATATTGATTGGGTCGTCTTTGAGAACTCCCTGCCCTGTAGCCTATTTTCCTACCAGAGCTGACACTTCGAGATTACATAAGGTCCCATAGGGCACCTGCTCCAGACCAGCATGGGGGTTAGAAAAACAAACACACCAAGACACATGAAAGGAATGACGGAGGGAGAAGGCTTGCGGCGTTGAGGTTGGGTAACAGGTGACTACATCTTACTGCCTTGCTGCACATTAAAGGAAAAATACAACCTAAAACACTAATAGTGTTTAAAAAAAAACCAAAAAAAACGACCTAACATTTCTGGGCCCATTTTGTTTTGGTGTCAGCCCTCGGGGAGAGGCATGGTAGAATGGGCAGAAATACCAATTTATCCATTGGCAGTAGCCTCAATAGACCAGAATGCAATGCAGTCATAGGACATGTTGCATGCATAGACCATGGACCATAATTAAGACTATAATTAATGGTCACCTCTTTTCAATGAATTTTTTTTCCTTATGCTATTGCAAAAAATCGCAATGTGATTGACATAATCACGCAAAATTTGGTGCACATGATGACCATTAGTCAAAATATGAAGTTTGGTTGTAATTGGCACCTGTGGGCATACAGGATTGGCCTATTACATTATGGTGTTGAAGTTAATGTCGGTTTACGCAATCACTATGAAAGACAATGGACATTTTGTTTGGAATTGTCACACCAAATTTCATCTGTTTAAAGAGGGGCCAAAAGCAGCACACTACGCACTATTCACAGCCATGCTATACATAGATGGATGCATATTGTTCGTAACTAACAATGTCACTGAATGGATATGTATCACTATGAAACTTCCTATGAATGTCAAATCCTAGTCTTTGCACATTTTTGTGCGTCTCTTTACACCTCACAATCTTTTCATGTAAGTTTTTTGCTTATTCACATGGGCTTGAAACCTGAAATCGCCACTTACTGCTATATTTATTGTTATGTCAGATGTCTGACCAGAGAAATCGTTCCAGTGTGAAAGCTGCCATGAAACCTGCCTCACCCTGCCTTGAGGAGCTGCTAACCTACCTAAAAAGGGTTTCGTCAGTCTGGCTTTCAGTGTCCTGTAATTTAAAAGCAGTTTCAGGGATTTGAAAATTTTGTGTGGAAAGTGGCGTGTGGGGAGCTTTTAGGTGGATGCATCATGTGTATATCCTGTTGTCTGACCACTGGTTTCCCCACCCCTCTCCCTCATCCCCATCTCTACTGTATTACAGAGAGAGTGAAGACTCCTGCAACATGGATGGCTTTTATGACCAGCAAGTCCCTTTCCTAGTCCCACTCAGTGTGAGTTTCAAACATTTTCATTTTTTACCATTATTTCATGGACAAAGATTTGATCAGGAGCACCATAAGAAATGGGGGAAAACCCTGCAAGATCACATCTCTGAAATGAATGATTAGGTTTTTTCCATTAGGATTGTCTTAAATTTTATGTTCATTGACAAATTGGTTAACTAAATCTTTTTTTTTTTGTGATTCTAGAAATCTCACATTGAGGCACCAGAGATCAGACCTCTAAATGAAAGGAAGAGGAAGTTTGTGGACACAGGGCTGGCTCAGGACACAGAAGGCAGGTTTATTATAACAAGTTGGCCCTTTTAAGAAAGTGCATATCACGTTATAGTCAGAGTACACTGGTTCAGATGTATTCTGTGGTACTAGCTTATTCATAAACCACTGGACTCTTAGTTTCATTGTAACTTTCAAGCCTGCAGCAAGTAACACCCAGATAGGTATAGTATTATTTGCCTTTTATTAAAAAATTAATATTGAGGATATGATGGATATAATGCATGCATGTTTTATTAGGTTACCACAGTGTCAGTGGTAGTAACCTATTGTGTTTCTAGGGATTCCTGTTATTAGTAGTATTATTATTCAGTCCAATCACTCAGACCTAGATTGGGACCTTTTATCTAATCACCTGGACTAAAAGGATGGTACTGATTGGCCCATTTGGAGTGCGATTAATCGAAAGTTTCAGAGATGTGAAACTTGGTACAGATGTATGTGGACATAATGAACAATTTTGCCTCTAGGACCCATAATGTCTGCCATACATTTATGGTTGCAATTTTGGATTTGTTTTTGAAAAACCTTTAAAACAACTGCAAGTCTAAATAACATGAAATTTGGCACACATTTATTGGGTACGCCTTCACTTAATTTGTAAGAAAGTTCAATAGACACACAAGTGGTTCTTCAGTTGTCATATTGTTACAGCTAGGCAAAATCAGAAAATAAATGAAAATTCCTTCTATATTGGTGTATACGAATAACAGTGAATATCAAAACCCACCATATTTCACATATTTCACATTGTTGTAATGTGTCATGGATAGTAGTAATAATCCCAGCTATTGACCCATGGGGACCACTGCAATACTACAATGAGCCTCCTATGAGAATTTAGTCATGGTCTGAAACATCTGAATAAAGTCATATGTTGACATGTGAAGAAAATACAGCTGGTTCAACCTTTGGCTGTGTTATGATAAACTAATATCCACAATGCCTTGCAGGGTGATCAGGGAACTCAGTGTTTGTCATGCTGTGGTAATCTGTTCATTGCCTCTATAGCAGCTATATTTTTTCTTATTATCCTGGGTTTCAATGGAGAGAAACCCATGAATGAGAAACCAATGCTGAAAACTGGCCCACAATATTGGCTGTCATCAGCTTCAATCTGTAAAAATATTGGTCAAACCCTAAAATATACATATATATATATATATAAACATGTAGTCTGTTGTTTTTATAGACTAATACTAAGATACTAAGATTAAATTGTGGTTTCTGATATTTTTAGTAACTGTAATTGTCGTTACTCTCCAATTTGCAGAGCTCTTTCAAGATCTTAGTCAGCTCCAGGAAATATGGATTGCAGAAGGTGAGTCCTGCAAGCATTGGCGAAACCTAAATAACATTAAAAGGAAAAATCCACCCTAAAGCACTTTAACCTTTACCTTGTATATTTCTGGGTCCATTTTGTTGTTTGGTGTTGTATTTTTTTGTTATTCCTGTGGATAACTAGCCAAACATAGACAATGTGATGTCATATTGTTTTGGTGTCAGCCTCTCAGGGCTTCTTTCTAGACCAATGTTCAACAATTATACAGGGAGAATTCAATCGGAGAAGAGGCGACAGTAGCTAAGATAGGTTCAAGGTTCAAGGTTCAAGGTTTTTTATTATCATGTACACAACGTTCACAGAAGCAAAAGTGTGCAATGAAATTCTTGTGTCTCTTCGACACCTAACGCTAATGCTAAGACAAACAGACATAATTTTTTTTTAAAAACACAAGAAATATAATAAGAAAAAAGTACAATGTTAGGAAAGTACAATGCTAAGGTTATAAAGTACAATACTAGAAGTACAGAGTTACAAGTACAAAAGTTATAAGTACCAGTTATACTATAAAAATAATAATCAAGTATAAGTATATAAGTTATAAAGTGAAGCAGAGTATAAAATAAAGTGACCTTGAGGTAAAGTGGCCTGGTGTGCGTGGGGGGGGGGGTGCGAGCAGTGGAGGGGGAGGGGGGGGCTCAGGTGTGATTGTTCAAAAGCCTGATGGCTTGTGGAAAGAAACTGTCTTTGAATCTGGTGGTGCGAGTCCGGATACTACGAAACCGTCTGCCTGAGGGCAGCAGGCAGAACAGCTTGTGGCTGGGGTGGAAAATAGACCAAAATGCAATGCAGACATAGTGTGTTTTGATAAAGGAGAGTGTTCGTAATCATAGACATAGACAATGTAGACATATGTAGACATAGACAATGTTCACAACATTCAAGGAATTCTGGAAATGTTACTGAGAGGTGGATTTTTCCTTTTAAATAGGAGGCAACGTTTGATTGGAAGACTCCTTTTAATTTCCTCCATTTCCCCTCTCACAGCCCAAGTTGATGACGAGCAGTTTGTCCCAGATTTCCAGTCTGATAACTGTGAGTACCAGCTTCTCCTGTAATATATATATTATATAATTTCCACCAGAGTGGAAAAGTTGACTTTGTTGCATTGTTTTGTATTTGGTTCATTAAACTTCACTCTGCCCAATTACAAGCAAACCAGGGCTCGTAAAGAAGTGACATGACTCATAAGTAGCTTGTTTATTGGAGAGTTTTAGTAACCTGTCATCCTGCCAGCTTAGAGACTTTGGTAGTACAGGGCAATTCCAGTCCCGGTAATTTTAGCTAGGCATGGTACTGAACCCCCCACCTGCTTTGGGGCAGCAGGGTGATGTAGTGAGTTGGGAGACTGTCCTTCAACTGGGTTCAAACCCTCACCCTGCTGAAGTGTTCATGAGCACTGAGTCCCTACCATCTCTAGGGTGCTGTTCTGTAGCTAATTCTGACCTCTGACCTCCCTGTGGAGGGGGCAAGTGAACATAGAATTTCCCCACAGAGGAACCAATAGAGGAGCTTCTTCTCGCTCTCCCCCTCCTCTTTTTCCTCCTCCCTCTCCAGTTATTGTTATAAATTCTCTCATGGAAATGGTCAGTGACCACCAGTAGACGACTGGCTGTACTGGGCAGCTTCCAGTGGCCATCATTGGAAGGCTGTAGTTGTACTGGGCAACGTCCAGTGGCCACCAATAGAAGACTGTGGTTGTACTGGGCAAATTCCAGTGGCCACCAGTAGAAAACCTTGGTTGTATTGGTCAGCTTCCAGTGGACACCAATAGAAGACCATGGTTTTACTGGTCAGCTCCCAAAGGCCAACAGTAGAAGACTGGTAGTACTGGGCAGCAGGGCAGAATGAAAAAATGGAAAATGTTAGCGATTAGGTTCAGAAAGAGTTGCTTGTAGGGATTAGGTCCTCACTATTGATGGAGCATGTTACCTAATATCAAGGCACATTGCATCTCTCTCTTTGCTTAAGTAAAATTATTATCTCTGGCATCTGGATGCTTTCCCGCTGCTTTCAAGACTGCCAGAGTCACCCCCCTTCTGAAGAAACCAACACTTGACCCCTCTGAGGTGAAGAACTACAGACCGGTTTCCCTTCTACCCTTCCTATCTAAAACCCTTGAATGTGCTGTCTTCAATCAACTGTCCCTGTACCTCCACCAGAACAACCTCTTGGATCCCCACCAGTCTGGGTTCAAAGTGGGTCACTCAACCGAGACTGCTCCCCTGGCAGTCACGGAGTCGCTCCATGCCGCTAGAGCGAACTCTCTCTCCTCTGTCTTGATACTCCTGGACCTGTCTGCAGCGTTTGACACGGTTAACCACCAGATCCTCCTCTCCACCCTTGAGGGGATGGGTGTCTCAGGCTCTGCACTCTCCATGTTTGCATCCTACCTGACAGATCGCTCCTACCAGGTGACGCTGAGAGGGTCTGTGTCAGAACCACGTAGGCTCACTACTGGGGTTCAGCAAGGCTCGGTTCTAGGTCCTCTCCTCTTTTCCCTCTACACAACATCTCTCGGTTCTGTTATCCATTCCCACGACTTTTCCTACCATTGCTATGCAGATGACAGCCAGCTGATCCTGTCATTTCCCCCTTCGGACACACAAGTGGAGGCACGCATTGCTGCATGTCTGGCAGACATCTCGGAGTGGATGTTGATGTACCACCTGAAGCTCAACCTGGACAAGACTGAGCTGGTGTTCCTCCCGGGGAAGGGCTGTCCGCACCGAGACCTGGCCATCACCATTGATGATGTTGTGGTGACGTCAACTCGGACTGCGAGGAATCTGGGTGTGACCCTGGACGACCAACTGTCGTTCTCACCAAACATTGCATCAGTGACACGCTCCTGCAGATTCCTCCTCTACAACATCAGGAGGATTCGCCCCTTCCTCACTGACAAGGCAGCGCAGGTGCTCATCCAGGCTCTTGTTATCTCCCGCCTGGACTACTGCAACTCCCTCCTTGCTGGTGCCCCGGCGTCGGCCATCAGACCTCTGGAGCTTGTTCAGAAAGCTGCGGCTCGACTGGTGTTCAACCGCCCCAAGTTCTGCCATACAACAACCCTTCTCCGTTCTCTACACTGGCTCCCTGTAGCAGCTCGCATCCAGTTCAAGACCCTGGTGCTAGCCTACAGGGCAGTGAAAGGAACTGCTCCGTCTTACCTCCAGGCTATGGTCAAGCCCTACACCCCCGCCCGACCACTTCGTTCTGCTGCCTCGAGGTGACTGGTTGCCCCGTCGCTCAGAGGGCCCTGCGGCCGATCTACACGGTCACGGCTTTTCTCTGTCCTGGCCCCACAGTGGTGGAATGAACTCCCCACTGATGTCAGGACAGCAGAGTCGCTGCCCATCTTTCGCCGCAGGCTGAAAACCCACCTCTTCAGGAGACACTACCCTGACCCTTCCTCCTAGCCATGACTACTTGTCATCACTTATGTGCCTGAGCTCTTGTTTACTGGTTCTTGGATACACTTGGATACACTTATTTGTCTTAGCTCTTGTTTACTGGCTCTTGGATACACTTATTTGTCTTAGCTCTTGTCTTAGCTCTTGTTTATTGGGTTCACTTATTTGTCTTAGCTCTTGTTTTATTCGATTCTCTATTTGTCTCATTTGTTAAGATAAGTAGGTTGCTAACTTATTGCACTCTTACATTAACACTAGTTATGCTCTTAGTTGCTTGTTTAGGAAGGAAATGCACTTATGATTTCTGGTGACTAGTAGTTTCTTTTTACCTACCTTTGTTGAATGCACTTATTGTAAGTCGCTTTGGATAAAAGCGTCTGCTAAATGACTGTAATGTAATGTAATGTATTGACCACCTGTTTGTGTGTTTTCAGTGATGTTTCATGGGCCGTTGGTCAGTAAAGTGAAGCGAGAGCCCAGTCTGTCCAAAGACCTGTCTCCATGCAGAACACCATACGCTGACAAGTGCCTTTATCATTACAGGTATGTCAAGGTACATTTTTTGTAAAAGTTACAGCACATGTCCCAGGTGGATGTGATTTTGTAAATACAAATTCTTAGATTTCCACTAATACACAAAATCTTACAACCTGAAAACCATTATTCAGAGAATGATGTTGGCTGCCGTTTTGACAAAATAAGTTCAATCCACTTTTTTCTCCAGTCCACATGTCGAAGTGTCCTTGGGCTAGACACTAAACCCCAAATTGCTCCCAAAGCTGCGCCTTCAGTGTGTGAATGTGTATGGATGCTTAGTTTCCCCTATTGTGCAGGTTGGCACCTTACATGGTAGGGCCCTTCCATCAGTGTATGAATGTGTGTGAATGGGGTGAATGTAGTCTAAAGCGCTTTGAGTGGTTGGAAAAGACTAGAAAAGCGCTATATAAGTACAGTCCATTTAAGTTTCCACAGTAACAGCAACCAAAGAATTTATTGAACATCAGGACCACCAGCAACCCTTCAACAAGCACCAGCTTTTGAAACCATGCACTCATAAAGTCATACTATGAAAAATAGCAACTCATGGAACCACTTCTCAGTCTGGCACAATGAATTTGTGACCTTTGACCTTTGACCTTTGAATTTGTGAAAAGGTTGTGAGATCAAGACCTGGGTGGTGTTGAAGATATTGGACAATTATTCAACATCCTTTAGAGATTTAACTCCCTTTGTCAACAGTCCAACAACCCAGTTTTCCCACAGGAAGCATTGAAATGTCATTTTATCTCTTCTCTGCCCAGTGTCTACGACAGCAAGCCAGTTGGGATCAAACCACCGACTCCAGCCTCCGCATCAGCATTACCGTGCGGCTCCACCCATCCTACTGAGACCTACCCCTCACAGAGGCAGTTACCGCCCTATGCCCCCCAGCTGACTAACAACTGCCCCAACAGGCACCCAAGTCCCTCCCATCACCACGCCCTCCCGCAAACCAGCCGAAGCCAGCACTTTGCCGTGCCCCGCAGTTGCCCCGATGGCTCCTTTAGCTCGGAACAAAGGTGAGTTGGGTTGGATGCCTGAGCTTCAAGGACCAGGGGTAATGCTGCATACATATCCCATGTGAAAGATGGTAGATATGAAACTACCATTTACGTCAGATTTCAGAGGGTAAATATTATTTGGGAATATTATTTGATTTCTCTGACTTTCTCTGAGTGACTGAATTCTGACATCATCAAAAACGAAATACCTGTAGGGAAGTGTAGGGACTAATATATTGATTGGATGTTTGGTTTGTGGTTGACCCTACAATCTTTGGTTTGCTGTTAAACATGAACTCAAATGTGTCATCACTAAGTTCATGTGTGTTAAGAGCTGAAAAACCTCACTGGGAGCAACTTAACTGTAACCATGGTGTCTTGGCGGCTTCGAACAAGTTTGAATGTTTGAACACTTTCAAGTTGTTCCAATGATTATTCCTGCATGATTTGAATGTAGCATCATACTTAGCATTCATTAATACACAAGACAAGATACTATCCCTTGTGCCATAATCCAAGGCAAACACTTGTTCACACAATTCTTAACAAAGATGTGATTATATCATTGTAAACTGTAGGATCATTTATTGTCGAGGGCCTAGTTAGGATGTCCTAGAATAGAGCATACCCTGAAGACATCAATTAACATTTAGTACAACAGTCAAGGTCACAATCCCCTAACAATAGATGTTGCGTAATATTCCTATGGTCATAAAATTATAGAAAAGTGCTATGAAAAGAAATGACATAAATGAAATGAAAGAGTGTTTTTTTTGTTTTGTTTTTTTAACTCTGCAGCATTTCCCCGTTTAGTCTGGTTCATTTCTCCAGAACAACGGCATTCGAACTTGGGTGGCACCAAACAGCTGCACCGTGGGAAGGGTTCCCACAGCCTTGAAAATCCTTTAAAGTTTGTGGATTTGATGAAAATAAGGCCATAAAGCTTTTGAAATGACCTTGAACTTGACAGTAATTGATTTTTTTTTCATGAAAATATAGCTCGCAGATTCATCACTATGATTCAGCTCTCTGGACCTCTCCATCCTAGGACACTTTCCATGAAGAAAACCATATGATTGATATTTATGTTTATATAGCAGCAATTATTTCACCAGGATTTCTTGACTTGACAAGATCATAAGTAAAAACATGTAGGACTCTATGATGATTATGATAATTTAATTTAATTTTTTTCAAATCTCTATTGAGTTTTCCAAAATGGTATACATTATACAAGATCATCATGTGGTATATAGAAGCACCCACACCTTTCCCAAAACTCTAAAGGCCACCACATTATACATACGTGTTGACCAAGCAACATTATCTGGTCATATTGAAAGGCTTTTCCATCGTGCCAATAATGAAATTCAATGTAATTTTTAATTTAATCCAGAAATATTGACTGTAGTGTTAATACTTTCACCGCTGTTCTCCACGCCTCAGGTTTCATCGGCAGCTGTCGGAGCCCTGCTTGTCATTCCTCCCTCAGGAGAATACAGCCAGGACGCCGTACGCCCCACCTCCCCATGACGGCCAACCCCTGTACCAGCGCCACCTTTCGGAGCCCCTGGTTCCCCGGACTCCCATGGGTTTCAAACAGGAGCTGGTGGACCCACGATACAAAGAGCAGGGGGATACCCGGTATGGGTCCTCCCCCACACCCTTCCACCCCCTCTCCATCAAAGAAGAGCCAAACGACTTTGGCTTTGACTCAGGTTTGTGCATGAAGTGCTACATTTACTATTGCCAATACTAGTTAAAGAGGCAGGTTTTAGGCAGGTCTCTATTAAGGCCAGTAAAACAATAGTTGGGTTCTTATGGTCATGTTCACACACACATACCCACAGCTGGACCTACTCAGAACTGCCCCCCCCACCCCACTTTCTGCAAGCCAGATCAATGATGTAATGGTCAATACTATTTATGCTGCTTAGCTAGCTAAAGTGTGGGTGTTTGTCTTTTATGGAAGCAAAATGACAACTGTGAAACCTTTGACACATCTAAATGTTTGCTCTTATATCTTACAGAAGTACAAACCTGCCAGTCATCATTTGGGAAGTCGATCCTCTATCAGAATACCAACAGTGAGTTTATGTGTGTTTGTCTTGCTTTTTTGTGTCAGCAGAATTTCTTGTTTAAACAAACTCTTTAGCTGCTCTAATTACTTTTATTGCCCCTGCAGGAATTGCTCACGATGGAGAGCCACACTTGTACTACGACGACACTTGCCTTGTGCCAGAAAGACTGGAAGGTAAAGTTTAAGAAAAAAACAAGCTCAGTCCAAGACAAAAATTAGATGTCATTGGAAATTTCCAAATTGAAGAAAGCTTTAGTTTTGGCGTAGGTTTACAATGTCTACAAAGCCCAAAGCCGTTTGTGGACTTGGAAAATAGTGTTTGAACTTGAAAAGCATATTGTTTTCAAGGCATATTTTTGGATTGAGGCAATTATTCAATATGTTCAATCATCTTTTATTACATTTCAGGTAGTCAGTGTTTCCCCCATAATTGTATTATTTTGCAGCCTCTGAAACAACATTTAGACCATGGGACACTAGGCACAAATCTGAGTCTTTTAATCCCGAATCCTTGTCATTTCATTATTTTTGGCCCGAAAATAGTCAAGTTTAAATATTGTCACAAATTACATGCTCAGCAGCTTCAATCCAAAACTGTTAACCTTCAAAATCCAATATTGATTGAACCCTAGAGTTGATGTTTATTGACCTGCACCACCTATCTGACTGTCTCGTATTAGGTAAAGTGAAGCAGGAGTGTCCGCCTTACCAGCGCCGTGGCTCCCTGCAGCTTTGGCAGTTCCTGATCACACTGCTGGACAACCCAGCCAATGGACACTTCATCGCCTGGACTGGCCGCAACATGGAGTTTAAACTCATCGAACCCGAGGAGGTCAGTCATCATCGAAGCCCGTAGGGATGTTAGTAGTGGGTTTGACATATACATCGATCAGCCATAACATTAAAACCACCTGCCTAATATTGTGTAGGTCCCCCTCGTGCTGCCAAAACAGCTCTGACCCATCGAGGCATGGACTCCACAAGACCTCTGAATGTGTCGTGTGGTATCTGGCTCCAAGACGTTAGCAGCAGATCCTTTAAGTCCTGTAAGTTGCAAGGTGGGGCCTCCATGGATCGGACTTGTTTTTCCAGCACATCCCACAGATGCTCGATCACATTGAGATGTGGGGAATTTGGAGGCCAAGTCAACAGCTTGAACTGTTTGTCATGTTCCTCAAACCATTCCTGAACAATCTTTGCAGTGTGGCAGGGCACATTATCCTGCTGAAAGAGGCCACTGTCATCAGGGAATACTGTTGCCATGAAGGGGTGTACTTGGTCTGCAACAATATTTCGGTAGGTGGTACATGTCAAAATAACATCCGCATGAACATCCGGACCCAAGGTTTCCCAGCAGAACATTGCCCAGAGCATCACACTGCCTCTGTCGGCTTGCCTTCTTCCAGTAGTGCATCCTGGTGCCATCTCTTCCCCAGGTAAACAATGCACACGCACCTGGCCGTCCACATGATAAAGTAAAGGAAAATGTAATTCATCAGACCAAGCCACCTTCTTCCATTGCTCCATGGTCCAGTTCTGATGCTCACGTGGCCATTGTAGGCGCTTTCGGTGGTGGACAGGGGTCAGCATGGGCACTCTGACAGGTGTGCGGCTACACAGCCCCATACGCAGCAAGCTGCGATGCACTGTGTGTTCTGACATAGCCAGCATTAACCTTTTCAGCAATTTGTGCTACAGTAGCTCTTCTGTGGAATCGGACCAGACGGGCTAGCCTTCCCTCCCTGCGCGCATCAATGAGCCTTGGGTGCCCATGACCCTATCGCCAGTTCACCGGTTGTCCTTCCTTGGACCACTTTTGGTAGGTACTAACCACTGCATACCGGGAACACCCCACAAGACCTGCCATTTTGGAGATGCTCTGACCCAGTCGTCATCCCATCACAATTTGGCCCTTGTCAAAGTCGCTCAGATCCTTACGCTTGCCCATTTTTCCTGCTTCCAACACATCAACTTCAAAAGCTTGCTCACTTGCTTCCCAATATATCCCACCCCTTGACAGCAGCCATTCAATGTTATTCACTTCACCTGTCAGTGGTTTTAATGTTGTGGCTGATCGGTGTATATTGGTGTTACATCCCCTGAAGGCTGTCTAGGGTCGGAGGGCAGTAACACAAATGCTGACCAACGGTTTAGACAAAACAGGTGATAGAGTGAGCGTAAACAAAGGTATTTGTTGTACATGGTATGGCCAAACAAAAGAAGAGCAACTAACCTTCGGGGGAGCCAAGGCCAAAGTAAAAAACAAAAACCCCACCCTGCTCAGAGAGGAGAAGTACTAAGCCTAGGGCCTAGGGTAAATCTAGTTCCCACTTACTGGAAAAATGAGTCCCAGTTCCAGGCTGCAGTTGCCCACTTAGCCTTAATTGGCTGCTTTTTTATGCTCAACCCCATTGCGCCCATTCCAACCCTGGAGATAGCATGGAGATCCACGACCTCCTGTAAAATGCAACCTTGAGGTGATTAAGCTGAAATGATAATTCCATAGCTAATTCTTCCATATCGGTTTTAATACGACCATTCTACCATTTTCTTATTGATTCAAAATTAGAAATGGTTTTCTATATATTATGCTAAAGATAATTTAAGAACAATTGCACTTGGAACTTCATCTTCACAGATGCTTGAAACTGAATAGAAAACACAATGGAAAAAGTATTAAGTGTCAAGAAATGTCATGGTACAGTCATGGTTGAATGTTTGTGAGGGTGGTAATTATTTCATATTATAGAGGAAGAACCGTATAAAATCCTTATCTAAACCTCACATCTTAATGAATATATCCCAAATAATGCACAAATATGATATACTTTAATTGTTTATTTGACAAAGTCTCAGATATCCCTGTGTATAAAAATACGTGAACTCCTTCAGTCAACTTATCGCACCTCCTTAATCATCGATGACTTAAACGTCAGTAAACGTCTCCTATAGCCACTGATTGGGCATCGTCCTTGATGGATTTTTGCCCACTCCTTACAGAACTCGGCCATGTGCAATCCCCCGATTTTGTGCATGCCCTCAGGTATATCTTATGATGAATGCCAATTCATGAATTGGAAGTACGTGCTTGTTAATGTTGAGGTTAAGGTAGACACCCTGGCATCCCCATAAAATGTGCAATGACTTAAGGACCGGACCATGTGCAAATAGGAAGCACTAATGGAAAGGTGGAGAAACCATGCCGAAGAGACCAAACTCTGAAATAGAGTTGTCGTCAGGAGTGGGTGACAAAAGAAATATAATTTTTAAAAGTGTAAGCAGTGGAGTAACCGCAACAAAGTGGGAAAAAAGACTTAAAGTTTGAATCTAAAAAGCATGGCACATGTTAATAATTATATGATTGCTTTTGGAGGGTCTGAGTGTTCGTCACGAGTGTCATCAGCCATGTGGTCAGGGAATAACCTCTATTACCTAGAGACAAACTAGCAAGCTGTGAGACCCTGGTTAATTCAACTTCCATTCAGTCAGTGGAAAAGGTCACTTACCAATACGCCATACATCTCCCGTAGCACCCTGGTCAAGACGAACGCCCACAGTGCTGTTCTTCAGCACGAATGAGCCGTGGGTCCTTCCTGGCCAGCTGGAAACCACATTTAGTAGGTCTAGGTAGGA
This sequence comes from Hoplostethus mediterraneus, assembly GCA_034670385.1. Lineage (NCBI taxonomy): Eukaryota > Metazoa > Chordata > Actinopteri > Trachichthyiformes > Trachichthyidae > Hoplostethus > Hoplostethus mediterraneus. The sequence continues at coordinate 1,393,211 of JAXDDW010000098.1, forward strand.
GTCACAGATTAATTGCATGTTTATGGAGTGTTATTGTTTCTGATTTTAAAAAGGAAAGACTTTTGGAGAGTGTGGAGAGAGTGTCTACTGCCCCAATGGTGTTTATATGGGAATTTGGTAGTGGTACACGGTTAATGATACGCTATCACTGTTGTTATTGCTATTGCTTTCTCCACCTACACACATTACCCACAGCTGAATGTGACAAGTTCAGCCTGTTCTCTTTGTCCGCTCAGTGTAACACACAACTGAAGGCAAGATTGAAAGTCGACAGTCACTCTGGGAAATGTAGGAAATCGCAACCTAAAGTATAAGTAGATGAAGCAGGTTAAGGGAAAGTGGGTACACCAAAAAAGGGTCAAATCTTGGTATAAAATATCATTGGATGTTTTATCCCAGATTTCAAGTGAGTTTGCTGACGCCTCTACTTCTCTCTCGTTGTTTCCAGGTGGCTCGGCGGTGGGGGCTCCAGAAGAACCGACCAGCCATGAACTACGACAAGCTGAGCCGCTCACTGCGATACTACTATGAGAAGGGCATCATGCAGAAGGTAAAGGCAGGTCATGTTTTTTAGTTGGTTGTCTACGGAAACCCTTAACCTGAAGTGATGTCCAATGTTCAGTGACCCTTTTTAACTTCTTCTGATTGGCTCCTCTTGCAGGTGGCCGGGGAAAGATATGTCTACAAGTTTGTATGCAGCGCCGAGGCGCTTTTCTCCATGGCTCTCCCAGACAACCAGAGGCCCAGCCTGAAGGACGAGCCTGAGACTCTTTTCTCCATGGCTTTCCCAGACAACCAGAGGCCCAACCTGAAGGACGAGCCTGAGGCACTTTTCTCCATGGCTTTCCCAGACAATCAGAGGCCCAGCCTGACGCGTGACCCCGATGCCCTCCCACCGGTTGGTGAGGAAGATGGTCGACCTATGCCGAACTACAATCAGGGGGGTCCCTTCCTGGCCGATGGAGGGGAGCAATGTGTCCAGGGACTGGGTTTCCCTGAGAGCTACCCATACTAAACTCCACAGCCTGGGGATCGAACTGTACATGACAACTGGGGAGCACTGTTGGAGATATCCAAAATTTACACCCACATCTATAACAGCTGGAGGAGTTGGCTGAAGTAATAATCAGTGACATTTGAATCTAAATAAATGTCAGTTTTCCTACTCTCTATCACCAATTGCTGTAACACAACAGTGATCCAACCTATTGCCAGTTCATGAAAGCTTTTATATTTGCTGTTCTAAACACCGGGTGTCAGGTAAGTCTTTCCTGGGGTCATGCATTTTACGTTTCCGGTTTGTTTGGAATAAATAGCAAAATACCTGGGTAGTTAGCACAAGCAGCGATAGTCCCAATGGCTGAACAGACAAAGAAAAAAGCGCCACATACAGAAACTCAAACTCCAACAGAAAATCCAAGGAAAAAAAGTACTGTTTGATTGACAAGTGATCTCTGAGAGATTGTGACAAAATGAATAAAAACTAAGCATTACCACTTTCAACTCACTCCTCTGGTAAAATTGCTATTGTGGCCGAGGGAGGAATGTGGTTGAGGTGTTGGCTGGATGCAAAGGAGAATCATGCTCTTGACCAGGGCCAAGATTCAAACCCAGGAGCTTTTTGCTGTGCAACAACAATGCTAACCACCGAGCCAACGTGCCGCAAAGCAACATGAATTGTTCTCTCAGTCTTCAGCTTTTCAGCACGGTCTCTCTAGTCGAGAGAGTAGTTCAGATTTGGTTTGATCTAGGATGGCCATCTTGTCATGATTACGGCAAGCACAGGACTCACGGTTTAAGACTGGGGAGAGGGACTCATCCTGAGAGGAAGCTATAGTTTTTGCTAGCAGTTTTATGGCACTGCACTGGACGCTAAAGTTGAATATGTCTCAACGTTTTCAGCTGAGCAAGCGAGCAAGTCAAACTGCTCCACTGTCAGTTGAAAACAACCCTTGAAAACAGCCCTTGAAACAAGCGCCATCTAGGTGGAGATGATAAACCTGTCAGTGTACGGTTCTCCCTCGGGGCTCCTCACCCTCTTCAAGAGCGAGCAATCCCTAACTTTCTCTTGTCCATCTTTACTTTTGATGTTAACGCCTTTGCTACTTCACGTTAGCTAGCTAAGGCTAATTGGATAGCTTGTTGTCAAACTTTGTAATTGAGCAGAAGGAGAAAAAAAGCCTCAGACCTGATCGCTGCCTTACAAGAGCAAAAGCACACACCTAGCCACATGCCTCGTTTCCAGTATCTGTCGGGGGATTTCATTACCCTGCTTTAACCCCTTTCAGATGTTGCAGTAGGTTTATGGCCTCATTCCAAACCTAAATATAACTTTGGTGAACTTAACAATGGATAACTGCGTTGTAGTGAACTTTGTTTTGCACTACTGAAAAGGTTCCAATGCTTTGGAGACCTCATCACTCAGACCTTAATTTTTTATTTTGAAGATTCTGGTGTTAAATATGATTTATGCAAGTAGTAATCTTGCCCCTACTAACATCTCCATAGATGATTATACTTCACAGCAACAAATATCAGAATATGTGACATGACTGGTGTCTAAAACCACAGAAAGTGTAGTTCCATGTACATCAATGTACAGAAATATTTTTTACATGCTTTACAAACCTTTTTGGTGACATTTCCAAAAATGATCAAGTGGAAATTACCCATTTCTTTTTCCATACATTTCCAAACTTTCCAGACCTGTGTAGAAACCCCATAGATTGGGTGTCGCATTTTGACAGGGCTTCCTTAAAATCCATTAAAATTTCTTCAGGTCTTCACATAAATGTCTGCTTCCTGTCACTGTCTGAACTGTGGCATCTGTGTGTCATACCAAAAAAATCTCCCCCAAGCCATGGCGCTCCTGGCACAATTTCAAAGTGATCGATGTATTTTTTGTAATGGTGTACCACTTGAAAGGGATACACATCTGTATTTTCCAGACGGTTTAGTCTTTCTATAAAGATATATACTGTAATGTATTTTGTGTACTTTTTTTCTTGTTTTGAACGTTATTTTTGCCACTACATGGACATAAAACATGACTGTTTTATGACAAAGGTACTGCTACTGTTTTTTTCTCCGATTCTATAATACTGCCCTTATTAAGCATTAACAGGTTGACATGACACCATCTCGCATGGACTTTTGTACAAACTGTACCAATCAATGTGCCAAGATACCTTTCCTGCTGTTGTATAGTTTATTGGCTTCAATGGCTTAAAAGCTGTAAAATTATATATGCATATATTTTTGAAAAAGGCTGCATTCGCTCAACATTGTATAAGCTGCAAAGTTTAGCCCTCTAATGTACTGTATCGTCTATTTCATCCTCTCTCGAAGGAGTGGGATCGACTCTCTCCTCTGAGTAGATAAATAGTGCATATATGAAACTTGTGTAATGGTATATTTTGCTACATGACCACAATGTGGTATGGATGTGGGGGGGGGAGTTGAGATCTGCCTCCAGATATAATATGTGCCTTCTGTTGCTTTCTGTTGATCTCTTCTGGATACAATACAATACTCTATTTTATTCTCTTTACTATGTTACTTTGTTGTCTGATATTATTTTCTCAATAGGTAAAAAATGAACTACACTTTCCATTTTACACTGGTTTATAATAAATAGACATCTACATTTATCAGAATCATTTGTATTTGCAGTGAAAATGGACCCTGGTTGATTTAACTAGAAAGGACAGTGGATTTGCAGGGTCTAAAAATATAATTACAACTATTTCATTGCATGTTTTTAAAAATTGAACAAACCTGGTTTGTATTGAAACGTGAATAGGAAATCTAAATTCCCCATAGGTGTGAATGAGAGCATGGGTGTTATTGTGATATGCAAGTGTGGTTCACATCTGATATGATGCAGTTTGATTGATTACATATTTATTGCATAATTGATCAATACTACACTGGTTTTCTATTCTATTTCGATTCCACACAAGTATTCATGAATATGTTATATTAACAGTGGAGATGGAGAGTTTTAGTGTTTCAGAGGCTTTTCCACTCTGGTAACCATACAATTCTGGGGGAAACACCAAATTTTTTTTAATCTGAAAATGGTCCAATTTAAAGATATTCAATATCAGCACATAATTAATTCCAAAAATATATTGGTGTTGGCCAACTCATCAATCCACCAGAACAAGACTCTTAAACTATTCAAGTACATTCTTCAATGATAGTATTCTGGCAAAATATTAACCCTGTGGATGTCAATGGAAACTGAACATTACTTGCTATTGAGCCAGTTTGGAATTGAAAATCCACTTTAATTAGTGTGCTTGCAAAGCAAAGCACACATGTTCTCATACTTACTTATTTATTATTATTATTATTATTATTATTATTATTATTAGTGTGCTTGCTACAGCAAAGCAGAAATGTTCTCATACTTATTTATACTTACGTACTTTATTATTATTATTATTATTATTATATGTTCTTGTACTAATTATTTGCTTCAGCAAGGCTGATGGATGAATGTATAGAAAACACAAAGCTGGACATGAAATATGTCTACATTTTGATTTGATGGAGAAAGTTTCCATACAAATAATTATTACGACTATTTATACTTTTAATACTTTCAATATGTTTAATACTATCCATTTTCTAGCCGCTTATCCGGGGCCGGGTCGCGGAGGCAGTAGGCTCAGCAGGGACCTCCAGACGTCCTTCACCCCGGCCACGCCCTCCAGCTCCCCCTGGGGGATCCCGAGGCGTTCCCAGGCCAGAAGGGATATATAATCCCTCCAACAGGCTCTAGGTCTGCCCCAAGGTCTCCTCCCAGTTGGCCGTGCCCGGAACACCTCCAAGGGGAGGGGCCCGGGGGACATCCTAATCAGATGTCCGAACCACCTCAGCTGGCTCCTTTCGACGTGAAGGAGCAGCGGCTCTACTCCGAGCTCCTCCCGGATGTCCGTGCTCCTCACCCTATCTCTAAGGGTGAGGCCAGCCACCCTACGGAGGAAGCTCATTTCGGCCGCTTGTATCCGCGATCTTGTTCTTTCGGTCACTACCCAGAGCTCATGACCATAGGTGAGGGTTGGAACGTAGATGGACCAGTAAATCGAGAGCTTCACCTTACGGCTCAGCTCCCTCTTCACCACAACGGACCGGTACAACGTCCGCATTACTGCGGACGCCGCACCTATCCGTCTGTCCATCTCCCGCCCCATTCTGCCCTCACTCGTGAACAAGACCCTGAGATACTTGAACTCCTTCACTTGGGGAAGTACTTCCTCCCCAACCCGAAGGGAGCACTCCACCGTTTTCCGTGAGAGTACCATGGCCTCAGACTTGGAGGTGCTGACTCTCATCCCAACCGCTTCACACTCAGCCACAAACCGCCCCAGTGCATGCTGGAGGTCTCGGTCTGACGGAGCCATCAGAACCACATCGTCTGCAAAAAGCAGGGATGCAACCCTGAGGTCCCCAAACCGGACACTCTCCTCACCTCGACTGCGCCTTGAGATCCTGTCCATGAAAACCACGAACAGGACTGGTGACAAGGGGCAGCCTTGGCGTAGCCCAACACGCACCGGAAACGGGCCTGACCTCGTGCCGAGAATGCGGACACAGCTCTCACTTTGGTTGTATAGGGACCGAATAGCCCGCAGCAGCGGCCACGGTACCCCATACTCCCTCAGTACCCCCCACAGGACACCTCGGGGGACACGGTCATAAGCCTTCTCCAAGTCTACAAAACACATGTAGACTGGATGAGCGAACTCCCATGCCCCCTCCAGCAGCCCTGCAAGGGTAAAGAGCTGGTCCGCTGTCCCACGGCCAGGACGAAAGCCGCATTGCTCCTCCTGAATCCGAGGTTCGACAATCGGCTGGAGCCTCCTTTCCAGCACCCTGGAGTAGACCTTCCCGGGGAGGCTGAGAAGTGTGATCCCCCGATAGTTGGAACACATCCTCCGGTCCCCCTTTTTAAAATACTGTTTAATACTATGATTTCTATAATTTTCAATACAATTACTGCTACTACAGCTGTAAATGCTACTACCTTTTCTGTTAATAATTCAACTACTACTAATGCTACAACTACTGCTACTACTTTTGCTACTACGACTGCTGTTACTACTCATGCTACTACATCTACTACTACTTCTACCATTACTACTTCTGCTTATACTTTGAATACTACTACTTCTACTGCAGCTATTACTAACAGCCAGGGACATATGACAGTCTCTGTCTCTGGTGGCAGTCAAATGTTACACTGGCTGTCTTTCAGAATGTCCACAGACAAGACACTGACTAAATAGAAAACACAAACCACTTCTTCTTCTAATACTTCAACTATGACTACTTCAGCTAATACTACTACTTCTGCTACTATTACTGCTGATACTGCTATTACTTCCACTTTTACTACTTCTACTACCAGGTTTTCTTAACACAGTATCTTTCTGATTAAATTTACTTTTTAAATAACATTTTTAAGCTGAAGCAAGCAAACACTTGGGACTATAGAGACAAAAAATGCCATACACAACTTTAGAATGACTCTTTATTTTGAAAAAGAAAACCTTTAAGTCACTTCTAGTTTTGCCTTTGACACAATCACCTCCCATTTCACATAGAATTCTTTAATTCCTTTTTATAAATTAGAATGGTATATTATGCATGCAATACCGCATTAGCCATTTAGGTTTTCATCTTCCACAGAAATAAAAGAAACACAAATTCCCTTAGGAGTCCAGATGAAGCTGCTTGGAAAAAGGTCGATTGGAGAAGCCACAGCATGAAGCGATGTACACGGTTTGCGGTTGCATAGTACAGTACATGAAGTTCCTCATTTTAAAACAGCATGCCGTTTTGTATTGCACATTACTGAAACTTTGTATACTGGACCTTGCTGTTGTTCAAAGTGTCCCATACGGGTTGTCGTTTCATTTCAATGCGAGCACAAGTATACAGCAAATAGCATCTCTCAAAGACATTATGTACATTTATGTATTTGTTATAAAAATAATCACCAGCAAATATTCATCTATTACTTTTCTATTGGGATAAATGTTTGTTTTGTTTTATTTATTTATTTATTTATTTTTTTACATTTTACCAAAGAAAATCCTCCCTATAAGTTACATGTTTTGTGATCACCTTGAGATTTGACCCATGTGGTTAAATTAAATGTTTTGAGACAAAAGTTTGGCCAGAGTTCTTATAAGACAAAAGCAAAAGAAAGCCAGGACAGATACTTCTTGAGGTCAGTATGACATTTGTTTTTTGTTCTGATCTATCTACATTATTCAACATCTCTTCTTCGAAAAGGGGCATTCTCAGAGAAAAGGGGTGGGGAGTTTTATTTGAATTCAACAACCTAAGTTCATCTTGGAGGTGGAACAAAAAAAAATCGGTTGATGTATTCAGTCGCTTAGTTCCTGGTAGAAAATGGTGGGTGGGGGTGGGAGGAGCAATTTCTCATTTGTTGGAGCTCACCTAAAACGTTGGCCAGGGGTGGGAGCACATCTCAACCCAGCCGAGGAGAGCTGAGGGGCGCTGGTCTGGATATCCCCTCTGATTGTCTCAAGCAGCCCAGCTGAATGTGGGGTGGAGTTGTTTTCTAATGGGACAAATCAACCAATGTTATTTACTCTATGGGTCACGACAACACAGGCAGGCATGCTTGTAAAGCATATGTACTTGTAAAACTGTTTTGTTTTTTATGTCGCAGTCTTGGCTTTTTCACTGCATGAACAAACAGTGTACAACAAAATGTGGGCAAAGGAATCAACTGAAAATAAAAATCATTGCCCTTACCATATTCACATTGTAGGAACAGTTGTTCAAAAACTACTCACCAACCTTGACTTTTTTTGCAGACTTTGTTGCACTACAAATTTATTTTAAAATGTTGTTTTTTTTAGATCCATGCAAAGTGATCTATTAAAATGAAAAAGAAAATTCTATATATAACTACTATATGATGTTGTTCTAATAAATGCCTTGCATATTTGGCCCCGTCATGACATGGCAAAAAGAATGGTAGACTGTAAAGTGATTGAGAACAGTGGAATATTGGTGGTTCAGAAGATTCAATGTACACCACCACCATGAACATAAAGAATGGTGCACTTTTAGTTTCTTCCGCCCAGATTCCCTAATGCCTTACATCGTCAAATTAGAGGAGAAATTAACTGAAAGTGCGTCATCTGTATTTTAACATATGGTACTTGTAATTGGGTTTACCCACAACCCCCCTTGAAAGTACCAGCTCTCAGCTTGGTTGCCCTCTTAGTCGCTTTTCTTGCTTTCTTGCTTTTAGACACTCCCAGCACTGCACTGTTTATTGGATCTTCAAGCAAATTTCCTTTCCACTTTAATAGAATACAACACTCTGCATGGATTGCAGACTAAAAAAAAAGTAAATCATTTTGTAGCCTATCAAATATTTAAGGGGATGAATAATTTTTTGAGCCACTATTTATTTGCTGAGTGTTTTGTTTATTTGAGGTTCATTCATTGTAAGGCACCAATTTAATCTGGTGCTACAGCAGTCACTACAGTACAGTACCACAGTATTTAATCAGAAGGAAGGTATCTAAATACAGGAGCAGGCATCCTCGGCACTTCTCTAAACATGCCAAAGAATACTCTGCTTACAAACTCATTCTCCCACAGTGCATTGTGTTGTGTATTGTACATATCAGAGAGCAAATCCCTCTTTTCATGAGGATTTTCTGTTGTGTCAAAATTTGTTTCCCCTAAAAACCCCAGGGAAACACATTATTTCTTCAAATTTTGTCACAACATTTTCGCAATCTTCATCTTCCAGGAGAGATCCCCCTGTCAAAGCACCATGTCAGTTGGGTAAATAAACCTTTGTCTATATTTAACTCAACTGAACCTTTTTGTCTGAGGGGACCACTTTTAGATAGTTGTTTCAGGTGCCAGACCACATGGCGCTAAATTACCAACAAGAATCAGCTCCATGTCATCTGTCCAAAACTATACAAAGTGCCAGAGGGACAAAGCTGGGGCAATAGACAGGTCTCTGCAATGCAGTTTTCAATTTTTTAAACCCTAGAACACTGAGAATTCTGAATTAATAAGAAAATATAATCATAGTAATGGCTACAAAATCCCATCTTCTTTTATATCATGCATTCCACTGAAACTTGAATTTATTTTCTGAATGGCATAAACCAATACTCGTTTTTTTGTAAGCCAATTCAGTGTATTCAGACTAACCTCAGGGTTCCAGGGATATCATTCTTCTGCAATTTGGGCCATCTTTTTTTGGGAGACACGTGTGCCCTATATTGTCCTAAAAACATCAACTTGATTACACTAGTGTTCTATTTTACTATTGAAGGGAACATGCTCTGCAGTCAGGACAACATGCCAGCTACACAGAGAATGAACATGATGCAAAGGATCCTGTGATGAGACATTCCCTATGTTTTAATCCTCTAAAAACACAGGAAGCCACATAGATGGTAATGGACCAATCACACAAGGCTGATCAGAGAACAGAGCCACTTTTTGACTAGGTAACAACAGCTATACATGTTTGTTTTATTACCTCTATAGGACTTTGATTTTAATGCTTATAAATGTAGAACAATCAGTAGCTTTAGCAGGAGATGCTCTTATAGGTCTATCAAACTAAAAATCCAATTCCTAAACCTACTATTCAAGCTGGCGAAGGCAAAAACAGTTTCAGTCAGAATATTCAAACCTGCAATGTAGGTTCTCACAGCATTGGTTTCTATGCCAGTCACGTCCACATCTCCACAACATCAAATGACATCTCAAGTATTGTTTTGCTATTGTTTTGTATTTCACTATGACAGACTGTCATTACAACTATTGCCTTCTCCAACTCTATGTGCTAGCTGTTTAGAACAGAAGCAGTATTCCCGTCCCATACATTGTTGCTGAGATCTCATCCACGGCACCATCAGAATCTGTTTAACTTTCTTCTGGTTGATGACGGTGAGGGTCTGCGCCAAAATGAAATCCTAAAAGCTACGCTACAGAAAAGTTGTCCATCTTCAATGTGACTTTCAAATGGCAAATATCTGGGAAGTGAAAAGCACTAGTTATCAAAACCAGCAGCCAAACATGGTCATATGCACACCCCCCGACCACCACCACCTTTGAACAATCAGTGGATGTCATTAAGAAAAATGGACCAAAATGGAGTATCCAGAACATCAAGTACAAACCTTTCATGAAGTGGATGCAGAAGTTGATACTCCATCAGCATGCAAACAGCTAAATGGCGATAGAATTTATACAGGGCTCAGGATGGGGTTAGGAACATCAGCAGCCTTCAGCATTGTTTCTGTGTGCAATGGGCTTCCCTCCAACCCGGTGGTTGGTCCCAGGCACTTAGAAGCCCATACATGAGTACATCTTACCACTCTCCATAATTAGCTTGCCAACAAAATCAACAAGCACGATTTGCACTGCACGTCTGCTGAGTGTTAGTAGCGCACATAAACCCTACAAGGTCCCAGAAATAAAAAATAAGAATTAAAACAATTTATATTACAGCATTAGTTAATGGTGGCGTTCTGCACCTCTCTCTCAAGCTGACTAATCAGACTGTTAATTGATGGGGTTGCCCTGGCGGCTTGACCAAAAAAGTATACCTGAACATGATTTTGTTGAACTTAAGAGAGAAAAACCAGGAAGACAAAACAAATTAGTGTGAACAAAAAAAATGGCACAATTTGGGAACGTCTTGGTTCTTTTGCAGCGTGTTTTGGGGGGTGGAGTTTGGGTCTGCTGAGGCCTGGGTGATGTTGGAAGTGGGCTCAGAGCCGGTGCCGGGAGTCATGGCTGTAGCTGCCCGGTGAACTGCGGTTGCGATGTGGCTTGTAGGCATCCTGATAGGGGTCCTGGTAGTCCTGGTAGGGGTCCTGCTGCTCCCGGCTATGTTGCGAGCCAGATGACATGCGGTTGCGTCCCTTGTGCGCTCGCTCATTGTGGTAATTTTCATCCGACGTCATCAGGTTGCGTCGCTCGTTGGGAGTGGAATGGTCTCCCGTGTGGTTGCTCTGTCTTATTCTTTGGCTCTGCTAATCATAAGAACATACCAAGAGCACAGGTAAGTAGGGGTGGGCGATATGACTAAAAATCAATATCGTGATTATTTCAAACTTTTACCTCGATTACGATTAATGAACGATTATTTTATTTATTTTGTTTTATTTTGAAATTGACCGGATGCTCTATGCCGTTCCTGTGTCTGACTTCCTGCCCAGCTTGACACATTCGCTCGCGGCTCGCAAATAGCGAACGGTCAAAACCTGTCTGAACACGGCGTTATTGGACGGGGCGGAGGGACGTGACTGAATACCACATAGTATTTTTTAAGGGGACAGTTCATGAACGCAGCATTGAGGAAAGTATTTGGCCCATTCATTCACGGGAAAGTGATGTTACGTCTGATGCGCGCGCACACACACAGACACTCACACTGGTTGCTTTGCTAACTGGCACTTCTAGACGATCGTCGTTCTTGTAGCCTAAATAACAATCGAAATGAACGATTTTGAAAATTTGCCACAATTACATAATTAAATCGCGATTACGATTATAAACATGATAATCGCCCACCCCTACAGGTAAGGCTGGGGACTGATGTTCTCCCATGTGATACAACATGCACATCTCTCAAATACATTAACTCACGCGACACTTCAAGATAGATACTTTATTTGGAAAAACACTCTGCTCTTGATAATTAGTCATGATGGCCAAATCATGGCTGTAATCGTCCTAGTTAGCAACAATTTTATTTTAGCTAGCTAAAGCTTAGTCTAACAAGTAACCTAGAATACATTTATGAACAAGAAAAAACAGACCAAGACACAGAGATCCTTGAGGAATTTCCAATGGTCCTTGAGGGGGTTCCAGGGGATCCAGCAAAATGAGTTAAAATTCACAAAAATGTAATTCAATATGAATTGTCCAAATTAGAGAATGTATAAGAATGAATGAAGAGTATTTTAATAATAGGTTCAACTCTCACCACTATTATATCCCCACGTACAGTGTAGATAGTTGTACCAGTTACAGTTCTTCAATACTAAATTGACAACAATAAAAATGTTGTCTATTTGGGGATCTGTTGCATGAAAAAAAACTGCTGACTGCTGTACCTGCAGTCCCGAAATGGTGGTGGGGTAGGGAGAGAGGGCAGTGGGGCCCAGGTTGCGTCCCAGCAGGGGGTTGAGGGGTGTGGCCAGCGAGGTGTGGGTGGCCTTCCAGTAGGCTTCTAGGTACTCAGCTAGGTGCTCGCAGGCATCCTCTAGTTGGTTCTCATCCAGGATGATGTCAAACATCTCCTGTAAGCGGCAGATGAACACAGAGAGAGGAATAAGGTAAAATAATAATAGCTAATAAGATGAGATGAAACTCGTCAAAACTTGTCCCCATGTCAAAATTGGGTCTTTATAGCAGCAAAATAATAATTGGACACAGGAGAAAAAAATATAATATAAATACAAATTTAGCAAATGGGGTGTATTGAGTATAATGCAACTGACAATTTGAATGTGTCGAGAACATATTGAGTACAAATGTATGAATGGAATGTATGATAAAATAATATATTAACTACAGCATTATGAGAGTGTGTGCAAAAAAATAGCTGTCAAACATGCTGAGACAGAAAAAAGAATGAAAGTATGTGGGATATGAAACTATACCAAGGTGTATGCAGTATGAAACAAATCATAAATTAGAAAATTATCTAGATGCTATCTATATGCAATACATACAAATGAGAGAGAAAATGGTAGTATGCATTTTTCTCACAGTTGATCAGATTTATTTCACTTTAAATTCACAATATCAGAATTCCAGTGGGTCAGAAGTTTACATACACTTTGTTAATATTTGGTGGCATTGCCTTCAAATTCAATTCAATCAAATGCTGAGGGTTGCCTTCCACAAGCTTCACACAACACTCAGGAATTTTGGCCCATTCCTCCTGGCAGAACTTGTGCAACTGATTCAGGCTTGTGGGACATTCAGTACACGTCTCCACGGCTCCCATGGTGTTTATATTTGTGTACTATTTTTTGTACGGATGAACGTGGTACCTTCAAATGTTTGCTAACAAGGAGAAACCAGACTTGTGAAAGTCTATAATCTTTTTCCTAATGTCTTTGCTGATGTCTTTAAAATTATCCCATGATGACAAGCAAAAGGACACTGGGTCTGGGGAGGCCCTAAAATACAGCCACAGGTATGCCCCCAATTGACTCCCAATAATGACAATTATCCAATCCGAAGTTTCTAAAGTCATGACATCAATTTCTGGAAGCTTCCAGGCTGTTTAAAGAGACAGTGAACTTGGTGTATGTAAACTTTTGACCCACTGGAAGTCTGATATTGTGAATTTAAAGTGAAATAAATCTGTCTCTGATCAACTGTGAGAAAATTACTTTTATTCTGGACAAAGTAAATATCCTAACTGACTTGCCAAAAGACATGTATGGTAACATGAAGTCTCTGGAGTGGTGATTCTAGTTTTAATGTCTTAAGCGTAAGTGTACGTAAACTTCCGACCTCAACTGTAGACTGTGGAACAACCAAGAGAGCCCTATCTTTGAAAGTCTCCTGAGTTGTAGGAAGCAAGACTGCACAACTGACTTAACATGCTTGTTAAATTGCTACAAGTCAAGGTTACTTTTGAGGACAAAGGGTTGATGATGAATGATTTAGGATTTGCCACCAATTGCAGGACATTTAGTGACATCCAGGTTTGAAGTTCCAGAAGGCAGTCATGGTGTGTGTCTATCTGCCTAATGCAATTTGGGGTTTTGGAGAGGTACAGCTGTGTGTCATCCTCATAAAGATGGAACCTGACATGTCGACAGATGATATGTCCCAAGGGGTAGCTTATTAATGGTAACAGACCCCTGGGGCAGACTGCAGGTCATCCTTGCAAGAGAGAGCCACCAATCGCTACATTAAAAGTCCTATCATGCAGGTAGGAGCAAACCTAATCTAAAGCCAGAGATGTCAACTCAGCGTTGAAGGCGTTCAAGCTGAAAAAAATGATCAAGAGTAACAAATGCAGCACCGAGGTCTAACAGGATTAAAATTGAAGAATTTCCCACATAAGCAGCTATTAGCAAATCATTCATCACTATGAGAAAAGCAGTCTCAGTATTGTGGAGCGCTCTACACCCTGACTGGAACTACTCAGCCACCATTTTTTCCAACATCTTAGAAAGAATAGGAAGTTTGGGAATTGATCTATTGTTATTGAAGGAGTTAGGGTCCAATGAAGGCTTATTTTCAAGTATATAAATGATTGCATTTTTAAAGTAGGTGGGGACAATAACAGTTGATAATGAGCTGTTAATAATTGTTACCACATATGGACAGATAATAATATATAATAACAATTATAATAATTCTAATAGTAATAACAAACTTTATTTATACAACACCTTTTCAAAACAAAGTGTTTTACAGTTATAATAGCCAGTGGTTCTGTTAGTAATGTGGCAAAATCCAGACACTATAATAACAATACAACAATAAATCTAATCAAAAAAACTAAAAGAAACCAAACAGTACTGTTAGAAAAGGCCCCTGAAAATGTAGTTAAGGACGCGACAGCAAACAGGGATAATCTGGATAGTGGGTGCCGTGGGTAAAATTACATTAAACAGAATAGCTTCATGGTCAGTCACAGGGATATCTTCTGTCTCTACATCATTAATAGTAAGACCAGAGGACATTACTAGGTAAAGGGTGAGACCTTTCAGATGTGTGAGCCCTCTTAAGCCTGATTTACGCTTCACGCGCAAGGGTCTCTGTCATACTTTGGCATGATGAGAGATAAGAGTTCAGAAAACTTTTGGAGGTCTGCATACTAGGACACAGAGCAGTGGAAGTCTATTATTAATTGTAAAGCAGAATGATTCAAAAGAAGAGAAGTAACCAAATGAAATTGGGGAGCACTTGAATTTGCTTTTGCAAATAACTGCTACTCCCACACTATGACCAGAAAGCCTTGGTTGATGAAAGTGGGAGAAATTAGGGGCAGTGGTTTCAATTAGAGAGGCTAAGTCACCCTGGCTCAATCATGTCTCTTTAATCATAAAGAAATCTAATCCTAGAGATTCAATGAAATCTTTGCAAATAAATGACTTGTTTGACAGGGACCTTACATTCAATAAACCAAAGGTTACAGATTTAGCTGAAGCATGTACAGGTATTCAAGAGATAACAACTAGGTTATCTAAATTAGCACCTGCAGGTCTGGACAAAGAGGGAGCCTTTTTGATGGAAAAAAACATTTCTAGAGGGGAGTTCAACAGAGCTTTCCTAGATGTCAGTCAATCATGGAGGCTTCTTCAAAGATCCAAGCCAGATGTTTTATGCCCCTCTGGTTTGGATGTACACTGTCCCATTTAGGAGTATCCTTCAAAAATGTCAATAAAAACATTTGTCGTCAGACCCGATGTTCGGAACAGTGCCTGAAAATATAAAACGCTTCCCAAGGCTTTCCACAGTACACACAAGCACCTCAAAGTCTGTGTCGTTTTTCTGATTGCCTAAGTTTGATTCCAATCAATCAATCAATCAATCAATACTTGAGGTTCATCAATACATATTTTTAAAACAGAGAGGATCCAGTCATTGTTATGAGTTTGTCAACCATGGACTTAAGTTAAGTTAAGCCACTCACCGGTGGACACTGGGCCAGTTTGTCAGCTGCCACAAGCTGGACATTCAGGTGTTTGCTCTGGGACTTCCCTCTGGACTTGACCAGCCTTTGTAGAACCTGGATTACAGGGCATGAAGGTACATTACGATCTGCTTACACTGGACCAAAAGAAGTGTAGCTTTGCATGCACTTGGAAAACTAATACTAACGGAGATAAACAAAAACAGCAGATATACACACACTCTTCCATGCAGAGGTGCCATGGTGCAGATTTCAACTTAAAAGCATATGCTGTCTCTCCAAGTTACATGAAACACCTGCATGTGTGAGACTTTGAAATAGTAGTTCATGCTAGCTTTTGAGATAATACCATGCTTTTGATAGGCTATTATACAAGTGAAGGGAGTGTGTCAAACTGAGATATTGTATGGTATGGTGCAATCCATTGTACTTGGAACTCGAAAAAAAACAACATCCGACACGGAAAAGTGCAATAGAACAGTCATTCAAGTCGGAATTCCAGTCGGAAACTCGGGCAAGATCCTGATAAAAGTCTACTACTAGCGCGTGGTACTAACGTTAACGTTACTAGTTCACTGATATGCGCCGCTTCTCTTCACTAATGGCGCTGTAGTAGTTGATGTAGGTCCTCTTTAGATGCTCGTGAAATTCAGAGACTTGCCATACAAACATGTTTTCCCGAGCAGATGCACTGGAACTATCCACTTCGGAGTACAATGGATTGCACCATAAGCCCTGTCTGTTTGTCAGTCTATAATGATTCTTCTTACTGCCACTCTCAAAAGACCACACCACACCACACCACACGACTCCTTGCTGCGCCCTCCCGAGAGGGAATTCTGGACTTCTACCAGGTCAACATCTTTGTGTATGTTTCAGTTCTGTTTTGACTAGTTGTAGCATTGACTCCTAGTGTTTTCTGTTCTAGTATTCCCCCCTTAGTTCTAGTTTAGTGTTTTAGTTTGCCTGCCCTGTTTGGCAGTAGTCTTTTGTTTTGTTTATTCCTTGAGAAAATAAGTCATAAACAGCCTAAAGTGATCTCTGCCTCCATGTCTTCCTCTGCACTTGGGTCCACCACATCCCCGTTTGTAACAGATATAAGTAATCATAAACAATAAAATCAACTGAATTATTTTGTGTGACAACCGTAGTGGAGATCACACTATATGCTTTTTTAGCTTAATTTTTGCTTTGTCCAATTAAGACATGATCAGTGTGCCTTCACACCTGTTTACAGATCAACTACCCAAGACTGGCCGACGAGTCCATGTACCCCACTAAACCAGCTGAGCTGGCCTGGCATCCCTTTTGAGATGCTGAAATGAGTTCTTCGATAAACTACATGAAGATAGCAGGGGTGGGAATCTTCAGTCACCTTTTGATTCGATTTTGATTCAGAGGGCTATGATTCGATTACGAAACAATTATCGATGCATCTCAATTTCTGATTTCTATTAGGGCTGCACGATATGAGGAAAATATGCGATATCCGATAACGTTGTTGAATATTGTGCTAACGATATGACTTAATAAATAAACGAAAATAAATAAACAGATATTCAAGTGTACACAGTTGTAATGTCTTCTGTTGTACTATACTGCTAAAATAAACCCAGACAATAAATAGCCTATGCATACTGAATTAAACACGGCATGAAAATATCAGCTATTACCAGCTTCAATTAAAAACAATTCGGTATCAACCTTCAAAAACCTATATAAGAAACTGCCACCGATCTTGTCACACAATGGTAAGTTCATCTTATTGCTTTCAGATGCCTTTGCCCTGTATGGCTAGCAATGTTCCCTTCCCTCCCAGCATACCTTTGGGGAGGAGACTTTAACATGGACGATGATGGGGGCAAGGGAGGTCTTGAGGAGCTGGGCTGGGTGGTTGATGGTGTCAGCATCCAGGACCACCAACTGGAGGGAGCGGGCCAACTCAAAGATCCTCTCAATCTCACTTTGAACCTCGGCTGATGGGACACGACACAATCTCATTGTCTGTTGTCTGACTGAACTTTGGTTAAGGTTAGGGTCATGGTTAAATAAGAAAAATGAAAATGAAAACTTCACTCATGATTTTTGGATTGAACTGGTTGTCGGAGTTTAAGGTAAATGTACCTGCCCATCCTATCAATGTGAAACTACTGCCTGTTTCTAGTCGTGTATCCTATATGTAATCCTTTGCTTGTGGGGAAAAGTATTTCTCTCGCTTTTCATGTATGGAGGACATTATTTGCATTTTAAGACATTGTCATTTCATGAAATTTCAACACAGAACAAAACAGGGGAATGGGTAGCAAATATATACACATGGGGATGTAGGGGAAAGCAGCTAAAACCAGGAATAAACACAAAAGTGGAGTACCCACTCATCTGCTGCCCACAGATTACCATCCAAACCACATATTTCAGATCTTTGGTGGATCAAATCCAAATCCAAATCCAAATCCAAATCCAAAAGTGATTTTGGGACCCTGTCATAATGTTAGCCTTATCAACTAAAGGGATGCTGTTCTCTGGAATCCAAAAAACTCTCCGAACACTATTGTCAACAGGTTAATAGCAGGTTTTTTTTCCATTTTAATTTGACTGAAACAAAAATGAATTGACCAAAGCAGAGTATGTAGAGTTTCCTACCTAAGCTGGACCGGGTGTTGGATCTCTCAATGATGGCCCTCTTACTCGGGTTGTTCAGAACAGACCTCTTGGCTAATGATATATCTGCTGTGACTCGTGTGATAGATATCCTGCAAACAGGAAATAGAAAAAAAACATTTTAACATCTACTGAAAACAAGTTAATTTAGACAAGTTCTAAAGGTTTCTTCAGTGTCTTCAATGTCTGATCAAAACCAGCTTCAGTCAAATTCAATCTAGCCCATCTTTATTAAAAGACAGAAAATTACACACACAGAAAAACAAAGAATAAAATCCAAAAAACTGCCACTTAAGTAGGAAATTGTTATAAGAATGATACAAAAACCACCGAATGAACACCATCGAACATCAGGCCACATCAGGCCACATCAGGCCACATCAGGCCACATCAGGCCACATCAGGCCATGCATGGTGCATCTGTCAGCAATAAGAAGAACACTGAATAGAAATGGCTTTCATGCAAGGGTAGTCAGGAAGAAACCTCTACTGTCTAAAAAGGTTTTCCAGAGACCACCTGGACAAACCTGAAGATGAGGACAGATGAGTCCAAAATGTAACTGTTTGGTCAAAAAAAGCCATGTTTGGTGACAACCCAAAAGTGTGAGTGTCAGAGCAGACAATTAATGAATAGAACATCAGACAATCAGTCTGAGAGCTAAAGTTGGGCCGAAAGTGGCTGTTCCAACTAAACAATGCTCCTGAGCATTTAAACAAATCTACCAAAGAATGGCTCAGGAGAGTTTAGTGCCAAGTCAAAGTCCTGACCTAAATGCAATTGAGATGCTGTGGCAGGACCTGAAAGGGGCTGTTCATGCAAGACAGCCCTCAATGAGTTGGCAGAGTTCTGTAAGTAGCAGTGGGTGAAAATCCCTCAAGGCAGATGCCAGAGATTGATCCGTGACTATAGGAGACATTTACTCCAAGTCATCGATAATAAAGGAGTAGTTTTTATTGATTATACCAGTTTTGTTAAATAAACAATGAAATTATATCATTTATTTGTGCATGTTCTTTATTTGGTATGTTTTCATTGCAATTTTAAGTTTAGCCCCATTTCAACTTAAAAGTTTTAATTTTAACCTGTAATTATATGGCGGCATATGAGTGACAAAATCCGCGAGCACAATTGAGATCACCGCGCGCGTAATTCAAACAGCCGCGCACACATATTATTTTTGAGAGCGCTTTCACAGCACTCGCGCACAGAATATATCTGCTCGCGCGAGCAATATTGTAACCTGCGAGGAGAAATCCATGCTTTGAGCGCGCGCACAGAATCTGAAGCAGCGCGCACAACTATCATTGCTCTCCTGCTCGCGAAACTTTCACCTGCTCACTCGCGAGTGTTTTTTCTTTTTGGCAGTAAGTGGGCGGACCCAGTCACAATATTATCCCTAAATCTAATTGGTTACAGTCCTCGTCTTCAGTCCTCTCGCAACCAGAGACAGCTCGCCTTCAAAGTAAAAGTTGTGCGTTTTGAAGGGTGTTGGCTGCAGCAGCGGTCAATTTAGGGAGAGCTAAACTAAATGAATAAACAAATAGCCTAAAGAATGAACATAATTCATACAGTAATATTTCTGCCACTTTCCCACAACTGATTGTGAATAAATTGCCAAAGGGCGCGAACATTGGAATTATTATTGAGTGCTGTGATTCATGTATGTATGTAATGATTCATGTATATATATTCATCAACGTATTTATTTGATTAAGGCTACTTAGGCCGAATCCCATTTCTCATTTTCACCCCTACGACTCGTTTTCGAGTGCCCCTCGCCCTTCAGCTTGGCCCTTGGAACAGAGTCACAAGGGGTAGTGGTTGAAATCTCTCACTATGAAATGGGACAACCCTTCAAGACCCTGATACATCATCAATGATGTTTACGTAAACAGATGCGACGAGTTTGTTATCGGCAGGGGTGTAGTGCTATAAGAGCGCACCGGAGCGCCGCTCTGGCACTTCTTTTTAATGGTTAAAAAAATGTTGTAGTCTATTTTTAACACGTCTATCCGACATTTCCCGCTTGTCCACATAGCTTATACGCGATTGCGGACCATTCTGCAGGCCTGCATAAAAACGTCCCCTCTCTTTCTCTCACGTTCTCTCCTCCTCTCTCTCTCCTCCTTCAGAGCGACGTTGCCGACTCTGTTTTACGGCACCCAGGCTGGCCTATATATCACCGCGTCCATCTCCAATCCTGCGCCGTTCCGTCTTGACTTCTCTGACCCACTACGGCGATCAAATCGTCTGCATCTGTGACCACCGTCCGTCCGTGTGTTGACTTGATTAGACTTTTAAATACGGATTATAATTCTCGTTATTCTAACAATGCACTGTTGGCATGTTTTGCGTTTTTGGGATTTAGCTAATTGCATTTCTTCAAACTTTTTAAAAACATGTCCTTGTTTTAAAATGATTCATATGCCTAATTGTTTTTGTAATTGTAATTGTTAATTTCACTTTTCTATAGCTAAGTTAACAATGTGCCGTGTGGTTGTATTTACGGTTTTGATATAATAAAGCATGCGAGTTATTGAAGACATGTGTCTGTCCCATCTTTTTACTTTGTTTCAATTTCAGTAGCGTTCTGTGTTGCGTTTGAGCGCTGAAGTGATACATTGTATTCGGTTTCGAAATCCCACTTTCTGCTGCCTGCCACCTAGTAGACTAATTGGCTACCTTTATTTCCTGTGCATGGTGATGTCATACAATACTGCGCTCCGGCACTAAAAAAATAGCACTACACCACTGGTTATCGGACATTACACACATCACAGTGACATTTGCCATTCATCTGATGAAGATAGAGAAGCATGGACGCTCGCGATTCGCTCACAACCTATATGTTTCACGCTATCAATCGATCAAACAAGTCATTAAATAAAAGACCACTGCTTAATTACCAGTCCAATTCATGACAGAGGTCAAGGTATCAAGGTATTCAAGTGGACATAACTCTTTCTTTTCTTCCATCAACCACTTCACAGAGCATAACGTTTTATTGTTTCTCCTTCCTTGTTTACTTGCACCGATACAAAAAAGCCAATCACTGTAACCAATTAGATTTAGGGATACCATTGTGACTGGGTCCGCCCACTTACTGCCAAAAAGAAAAAACACTCGCGAGCGAGCAGGTGAAAGTTTCGCGAGCAGGAGAGCAATGATAGTTGTGCGCGCTGCTTCAGATTCTGCGTGCACGCTCAAAGCATGGATTTCTCCTCGCAGGTTACAATATTGCTCGCGCGAGCAGATATATTCTGTGCGTGAGTGCTGTGAAAGCGCTCTCAAAAATAATATGTGTGCGCGGCTGTTTGAATTACGCGCGCGGTGATCTCAATTGTGCTCGCGGATTTTGTCACTCAAATGCCGCCATATAATTACAACACCCGCTTTGGCCAATCAGTGTAAATTTGAAAAAGTTGTGGTAGTGGGGAGATGCATCATTCCGATCCATAGTCCCCTCTGAATTTCATCATGGGGGATGACAAAGTGACACATTTGTCTTACCTGCCGTCAAATCTGTGCTTGAGGAAGTCAAACAGTGCTTTCTGCATCATGTCTGTTACCTGTATAGGACAAGAGAAGGTGTTAACATGGTACAGAAGGAAGGCATCGACACCAGATAGAGAGAAAGCCCAAAAGCTAGCTTTATAAAATTACTTTCATGTAACTTTATCAAGCTATCAAGCGGTCCAGCTACTATAGTTATTTAATTTATAGTATTATTATTGCAAAAATAGGACAAGGATCCCAATGGAGCAAAACATCCAATGATATCAACATATCTACAATATGCAATGCTTACAAGTAAGGAGGCAATTTTCCCAAAATATGAATATTCCTAATTCAGGTTCCCTGGACAACATACTGTCTATTTTGTTACATTTAGAATAAAATCTTAGACTAGGATGATGGCAGATGAAATATGATTTCAGTTCGACATGCTAACAGCCAGATCATTCAATTCAAACTAATAATAATGATGTTAAGAGAGAAAGAAAATGAAAATAAAGTCAAATAGAGCAGGGAGAATAGGGGTGGTGAGGACAATTTCAGTCCAAAAATGCTGATTCCCTGAAATAATATTATAGTCTTTTTCTGACTAACACAGGATTTCCACATATTTCCACAGTACTATCCAAAATCTATTCATCAAAATACATTATGTATAGTGTAATTTCCATGACAAATCTATTATGTTTATTTTTTATTTATTATCATCATCCTGGCTTTCAATGTAGAGCTTTATTGTCCCATGGTCTAAATGCTGTTTCAGAGTTGTTCCCATCCTAACAAGAATACAATGGCGAAAATATGAATACTTTTATACTTTTATGAATACTTAAGTTTTAAAAATGTTTTATTACCAATATGGCCAAATTTAGAGATATTAAATATTGGCAGAAAATATCAGCTATTGACAGCTTCAATACAAAAATAAATCTCTCACCTAAATATTCAATAAAAAATACATATACATTTTCAAAAACCCATATTGATCGAACCCTATTTGATAGTGGTAATCAGCAGATGAAGGCATAATCTAGACACACACACACACACACACGCACATACACACACGCACACACGGTAATTTCAAACCTTACTCTACTTCTGATGGTGACACATTTGCACCCAGACAGTTGTTACCGCGGCAACAGAACACAGTGGGGAATGAGGAGAGTGAATGTGTTTCTGCCATGAGGAGAGGATGAATAAGGACTAAGGGTAGACTGATAAATCAGTTTGCTAACATATGGGGTCTTATTAAAAATCACATCTGGTCCAGTCTGTCGTCCATCTCTGATATGATGGCTATGATGCAGTTTGACTGATTGCATTCTGCATTTATTTTAGCATTGATCAATACTACACTGACTGATTATAATGGGGGCATTCTGATGCATTTCACACGAATGCATGAATATGTTTTTATTATTGTACTGGGTTTCCACTTATACAGTACTAAGTGAATTTTACAAATCAGATTCCTACACCAAATTTTCAAATCTATGATTATTATTATTATCCGGGGTTTCAATGGTGAATTTTAGTGTCCCATGGTCTAAATGCAGGTACCTTTCCACCATGACAGGAATAAAATTCAGAGGGAACAACTGAATCCTTTCAGTTTCTGGCATGTTTTTTGGCATGAAAATTGTCAAATTTAAAGAAATTGAAAGGCCTTATAAAGTACCAATTGTGTCTGCTCTCTTTTAGCATTGCATTTCTTAAATTGCATCTTCAAACTTGTGCAGATTAAATTAGTTTACATTAAATGCTCCAATTTATCCATGATATTATCTTAGTTAACAGCTACAGTATTACTAGTTTGTGCTTGTCTAGCTAGTTCACTAGCCTTGCTAGCTAGTCAGATAGCTGGTAGCAGGGGAACATCAATATAGTATAGTGTTTACTTTATTTTTTAATCACAAATTGAATAATGACAGAATTAATTAATTATAAAATCAGTCAACATAGTCTAAAATAACAAAGACAACATGTACAATATCTACAGTGCATTTATAGAGTAAACAGTAGTGCAGGTTGATAAGTCAGTTGTGGGAGGATTTCTGCTCTCCATAGCCCACCTGCCAATGACACACCATATTTTCACCTAACCTTCTTGTTATTCTGGCTTCAGCCTGCATTTTACGTGGGCAGCTCCACACAATTAACTTTGCCAACAGCAACCTATTTGGGTGACTGAAGGAAAGACTTTTTTTTATTATTTAGAAGAACCTAGTTTGAAATCTGTGTCCGGAAATAGAGAGTAGCAAAAGGGACATTTATTTAGATAAAAACGTTATTATTTATTTATTATTACTTTAAAAGTCTTGTCCTATTTTTTTTGAAGACATTTTTTTGAGCTCCACCATTCCTATAATTACATGTGTTTTGGTCCTGCTAACAATTGATATCATTCGCTCATTCGCTATCTGACAGAGGATTGGCAGCTTACCTCATAACCCTTGAGTGAGGGTCCCACCAACACCACGGGCCTCATGGAGGGAACCACATCATATGGGGGGATGTGCTCCGTCTGTTAACGGGAAGATGTTCAATCAGCAGCAGTGGACTCAGGATCAGTAAATCTTAGATTAATTACAACACTGATTGATGGAAATCAGGTATGTTCAATGGGAGGTTGGTATGCTGCCATGTTGAAGAATGTAGCATGTAATAACTTCTGGATGGTGTTATAACTTGTCAAAATGTAATACAATGTCACTCTAAATTTGAAACAATAATATTAAACCTTTTATTGTAATTAATTGCCATGAGATGCAGTAACGTATTGGCTGATATTGTTATATTTATGTTATATTGTTTCTCCTGATAATGTAACACATTAATACATTAATTGGAAATGATTGTGTTATTAAAGGGTGTAACATTTTATAAAATTGAATAGTGAACTGAATAGTTTTTATACATTATCTGGCAACTGATGACAAAAACACACTTTGTTACATTTTCAACCCATCTAGAGGGGCATGTTATTACATTATGACCAATTATTAAATTACCCTGTAGTTATTATTTTGTCAGTTGCTACAAAGCATGAATGGAGATGGTTCAGTACATGGAAGTGGTATAGTTGAACCCCAGTTTTACCCTACGATACTATACCAGAGCAAATCACAATACCAAGTAGTACAACAATGCTGTACAATGCCATAATACTATAACTAAAAAATAGCAGGTATAGAAACCAGCAATGGCAAAAGCAAAAGCTCTTTCTCGTCATGAGATGAATGTTTTCTTTAAAATATTTACATCAAGTTTGGCCCTGATGTAAAATTCCATGACTTGTGCATGATTTTCCATGATTAGGTTGGAGTGCTTCCAGAGTTTATAGGCAAGGTGAATATAGCGGTTATGTGCAACATCTCCAGGCTAAAAAGCATAACTGCAAGTAGAGGGGAGCATCATTTTTTGGAGCAGCACACCCAGGTACTACTTTCACTGCATCACTTTCCGTCTGCATTCCGATACAGGAATAATTATCTAAATGTGCTTTTACTTTTCATGTCAATCAGAAATGGCTGATAAAAAAACAGGCCAAAATAACTTTTTCAGAGCCAAGGTCCACAGCCTCCAGCTTGCACTCAATCCACAAACCCGAACACATCATCGCCTCAAGCGGAAGATCTGCTCTGTTACATTTTGATTAAGAAAAAAAAAGTGAGCTCCACTACATCCTTATTTTTACACTTTGTTTACAAAGTTTTATTTTTGGATGTAGTTAGTGGTAAATAAACGCAAGTATCATTGACCCTCCCCCCGAGACACCACTGCCTTGCCTAGCAATTTTCCTGCAGGAAACACTGGCTTCCATGACCTGTTCTTCCTTCCTGATTTGTTAATGTTGTTTTTCTAAAGGGGTGAACAGCCTGGTTTCCACTCCAACCATCTAGTGTAATGAATGTGTGAAACAAGTTCTGAAACCTGATTAATGTTACTAGCATAAGCTGGTGTCATGGATGGAGTATTGTTATTCTTAGGAAATTGAATACCACAAAACTTTA
Organism: Hoplostethus mediterraneus; assembly: GCA_034670385.1. Classification (NCBI taxonomy): domain Eukaryota; kingdom Metazoa; phylum Chordata; class Actinopteri; order Trachichthyiformes; family Trachichthyidae; genus Hoplostethus; species Hoplostethus mediterraneus. The sequence goes on from JAXDDW010000098.1 coordinate 1,419,111, forward strand.
ACATCATTGGCATTGTACTGGTTTGGTATTGCATACTTCAGTCATATTGAAATATTGTGCACCCTAGGATGTGGCAGGCGTGTTATAGAGCTGAAACCAGTACATACAATTTGTCAGTTCCTTAGTTCCAGAAGTAAATTTCCCATTCATTTTGTCCAAAGACATTTGAGATAATCCTAATATGAAGTTTTAAGCTTTGAACAGAACCAACCAACTACCAGTTGAATCATGCACTTATCGCAATAGATCACAAAATATATATATATATTATGGGGGGTATGGATATGGAGGGCCAAACAGGAAATATTGATCAAACTTTGATATATGTACATTGGACTTAATATATATACATCAGACTTTATATATATACATGGGACTTAATATATAATATATATTAATTATATATTGTATACATCGGATCAGGCACTGAACTGGCCAGCTATTCAGCACCACAGTGAACGATCTGAAAGTTAAATTACCTTTTGACGAGTAAAGTTAATGGCTGAAAGTTCAAGGGAAATTTTATATATTTATATTATGAATTTATTGGCTACTTTGAATATTGTGTTTCGATCAGGCATTGATCTAGACATCTTTTCAACACCAACGTGACGGATGCATATTTGTTTCTACTCTAGTGGAGCGGAATGGCTAAGAACGGAAGGGAGCCTGTACAATCGTTAAATGACAACGATTGTTTTCTAGAAACTACACGGAACTGAGCAATAAAACACAATTTCTACAAAGTTGGAATCAGATTAACTATATAGTCATTTCACAATCTGATAGCTCATGGTAACATCTACCTGACACTGCTAAAACTTTATGGTTAATAATCAATTGCCTATGGGAGACATGGAAATGGGAAATAAACTACCACCACCCAATGTTTCAGCTCTGTTAGTTTGTGATGTTTTCCGATGGCAGCAACAAGAGTCTAGTGGATGGTAAATGACTGGGTATTACCGTCACCAACTTACCACTTTCTGTTTCTGCTTTCCTGTAGGATGGGAGAGAGAGACAGTCGTCAGTGACTGGTGTTGGGGGGAAATACCACCAAAATATCACACTCCCAACATGCTTAATTTAAGCAACTGTTGATCATAATCCTTAGCAAATGAAACCCATCAAGGACAAGGCCGGCATGATACGAACAGATCATCGAGGCATATTACCATTCATATCAAAAAGTATTTCTATTGTCCTAAGGTCATATTCACAAAGTCACATGAGTGCAGTTCAGGGGGGGTTCATAGTCTCGTCGCTGGGTTCACACTGTGGTAAGCCCCAGTCTCAGAGCGCCTGCAGTCCTCAACTGGAGGAAGAGGAGGATCATGGGAAAATGTACCAACAACTCTAAGGAGCCACAATCATTCTACGCAGCGATTTATGCTCTATGCAGAGACAAGGGAAGGCTTTAAAGCTCTCTTTCTTTCTACAATGGCAGGGTTGAGGAAGCTTGGCTCTAAGCTAGCGACTGGCTAGTCTCCCCATGTCCAATGCTCTCACCTGCCGAGGATATGAGGGGTCGGATAGAGGCAGATACCTCATCCTCTACACTGGAAGAAGAGTTCCCTCCAGACTTACTGGAAAAGACAAGAGGGGATAAAGAAAGACAGAAACGCACCACAGCATTAATGTGGAAAACGGTAGGAAAAGTTAGGTATGAAAAAAAAAAGACTAAAACTGTACTCGGGGTTTATGTTGCTCATGCGTCTCAGAGTGAAGGTGCTAAACTTGATCTAATTTCAAAAAGGCTGAGAAGTGACAAAAACTTATGCCGTGTCCACGTCATTTCGGATTTATGGGAAAATATCAACACAGGCAGCAAACATGCCGGCAAATCAACCAATGTCAGCAGTCCAAGGTAATAAAAATCGAAATTCTATCTGATACAGTTTGATTATGGTTTATTTTAAAGTAACTTGTTAAGACAACAATCTTGGATGTGTGCGTTCCATCAAGTTAAACAGGTGAATGCTTTCCAAGTTGTAGCAACAAGACATTACCTTGTTCTTCTGCTTCTTCCAATATGACGTGAATGTGGCATTAGTAACCGCTCACCCCCCCACTCCTACATTACCATCTAAATCACACATTTGAAGATGATGAGTGAACTAAATCTAAAAATCTTAATAAATATTATAATTATTTATATCATTGATACATGTTATGTATTTTTGCTATTAAGTGGTCAAAACTGATAACTGACATAAAGAGAGACTGTTAGCACTGCTAGCAACTTAGCTGTACACTGCAAGTACCCACATGGTTGATGTGTATCTATGATTGAGGCCTGGGCTGGGATTTACACAGGAAGAGAAAATGTTTGTTTTTAGACCCCATGTCTACTGAAGCATGCAATGAAAAGGTCAGGTCTAACTCACATAGGGGTATGGTTCAGATTTTGGCTGTTCCAGTGCAAATGTAGCCCTGGTTAATGGTGTTAAGATTGTGTTAAACCTGGCATTCTTTGTCTGAGAGGCTTGGTGAGTAAAGGCCCTGATCGCTAGGAGCTACTAAGAAAGCCATTGAAGCACTACCAGTCCGGTAAACTTAGTATGAAACTCAGTGGCCAACTCCATGCAAGGATTGAGGAAATGCATGTGAGGCACAGACCCTGGATCACAGGAACTTCAAGACTTATTACGCAGACAAGGCAACTAGGAGGCTAAAGGGATTACTAATAACTATTAAAACAGTTTCATTGCTACGTTCTGCAGGAAGAGAAGAGATAGACGGACAAAGGTGAGTCAAGAGCAGACCTGGGTCAAAGTATAATTCAAAATCCATTATATATACATGATATTTTTCAAATGCGTGTGTACTGCAATGGCCCTGCAGTTGAAAAAAAATTCATTAAAGTCATTAAAGCCAAGAGCCCATTTGCCTCTTGCCCAGGAGTTACATTAAAACCCATGTAGTCTGATTAAATAATGTTTAACCTTCATATCAAATTGACCCAGGCCTGATCAGGAGTGGTATGGACAGACACAGACTGGGCAAGTCTGATTGTGTCTTATGAAGAAAAAGATAGAGCCTGGACACAGATAGAGCCTGCACATCATATTCTGCATCAAAGAGCACAGAGATGGAAACAAAGATAATAAACCGGAAAAGGAGAGAGTTTTCCACAAGGCAAAACAACCAATCATGTGATATTTTAGACCAGTTGCAGACAGTCACACAGTGTGAAGAATTCAACTAGTTCCGCTAGCAAGCCTATGGATTCTGAAGCCAATAAGGTCCTTTTGTCTGTAGAAAATTGCCAAAATTTGTTTCCAGGTTAAGTATACCACCAACTTTATATGCCACAACATTTACCAGTATTTGACTGGTCTTCATGCTTTCAGGCTTTATTATTTCTTTAGAGTTAAGATTCTGTGGAGGACTGGTTGTTGCCAATTGGGATGGGTGGTTCTGTTTTTCTGCGTCTTACCCTTGGACTCGTCCTCTCTTTTGTTCTTGCTGCAGCCGGATGTTCTCCAGCTTCAGAGGGCTGGGGATGAAGCCGATCTCGCAGCCCTCCTTTACTAACCGACCAATCCACCAGTCATTGTTGAACTTCTGCAGTTGTTACCAGCCAAGGCAACAGAGTAAGAGGCATAAGAGGAAAAGAGCAATTGTCAGAACTGGAGCAAAAACGAGCTGGAAATCATTTTCAGTGTTTCAGTGCTTGGAATAGGGGTTTATTGCATGAGGACAATTCAGGTGATGTCATGTAGGTTGGAAAAAAATTCAGGTGATGTCATGTAGGTTGGAAAAATTACAGTAAATTGACTTTTAGACGCTTTCCTGTCCCCATCAATCTAGTACTCCAAGCAGGTTAAAGCAAACATTGTTGTCAAACAATTGTGTGTACTCTTTGAACCAAGTCAGGCAGAAGCAGCTGAAACTGTGTAAAAGAAGCATTTAAAATGTCTTTTGTGAAGATCAAAAGTTTTACTTTATTTTGTTTTATTTCGTTTTGTTATTTCATTTAGCAAACCCATCTCAGGCACTTACATTTCTAACTCTAGTATAAGATAATGAGGCTAGCATTCATTAACTTGATACTGAAAAATTAACTACACTCTCATCTGATTCATAAATGTAACAATTAACAAATATACCATACAAGTAATTACAAATGGGTTGCCTCCTCAACATATTGCATAAGATACTGTATGACCAATACAATACCATGCTGCATTGTAGGCCCAATGATTTATGGTTGCTGTAATTGACTAGCACGCTTTCCATGCATTAAAACTACATTGATGAGAAACTGCAGGTGTGAACTACCCAATTCTTCTTCTATTTTAATTAATAATAAATTAAAAATTAATAAATAGTTTGGAATAAACTGTTGCTGTAAAACACCTCACTTCCAGTGTGCCAGAGGATTTTTCCTGAATCCCAATTCACCCCTCACACCCTACCCCTTAGGGTGTCCCAATTCTTGTTGGGATCAAGGGGTAGGGCGAAGTGCTAGGGCTACTTGGCCCTCCAAACGGAGATTTTTCAGGGACACACTACAAACCGAGGGTTAGGAGAAATCTCCGACAATCATCGGCAAGATGATGGCGAACGCCACACAAGCAACAAAAGGAAACCACAAATGTAGTATTTTCTTCGTTAATAAACATTTAAAAAATATTCTAACCATGGTATTATCTTAGTTTAATGTCATAGACCTTTTCTTTATAACATGCATAACAAAAAATCGCTAGTATGCCGATGTCTCTACCTCGCTAGTTAAGTTTACAACATTGTTTTTAGGCTGATTTGTGCATGACAGTCCCGCATTTTGATATATTTCCATGTTGCATTTCCCCCCTTTGATGGCATATGACCCCCGAAATGTAACTGAAGTCCAGCAGCGAAGTTGCTGCACTTGTTACGGCTCCTCTAATATCAATGCAGACTGGCAGGGTAACGTTAGGAGGACGGCTTGCTAGCCTACAGAGCACCACTAACACTATTCTGTCAAGAAGTGGCCCAGTAGTGAAGCAGTGGTCTTTTTTATTTGATGACTTGTTTGATCGATTGGTAGCGTGAAACGTATAAGTTGTGAACGAATCGCGAGCGTCCATGCTTTTCTATCTGTTTACGTAAACGTCATCGATGACGTATCAGGGTCTTGAAGGGTTGTCCCATTTCAAAGGGAGAGATTTCAACCACTACCCCTTGTGACTCTGTTCCGAGGGACAAGCCAAAGGGCGAGGGGCACTCGAAAACAAGCCGTAGGGGTGAAAATGACAATTGGGATGTTTAGCAAAGCAAATGTAAAAGCTTTCATGGACTGGGTATAGGTTGGATCACTATTGTGCTATATGAAGTGGTGAGACAGAGAGTAGTAAAATTGCTTATAGAAAAATGTCACAAATTATTACTTCAACATTATATGGGAAACAATGCAGTTTTGTGTCAACAAAACAAGTCTGACTGTGTAACTGTTATGAAGTACACATGTACCTCTTTTATGTGGAGGAAATCCTTGGCATCAAAAGAGATGGCTGTGGCTGGCACTGGCACATCCTCATCCAACGCTCCGCAGTAGCTGACATTGGTCTTCACTGCAAATGCCACGGCTTTAGTCTAGTGGTGGAAGAGACACTCACACTCAGCAGGGGGGGGGGGGGGTAAACCCACCCAAACATTGCCTTCCTTTTATGTTTTATGTAAACAAAATTTACCCACTTTTTACCCACCTGGGATATAGAGTTTGCCCACCTTTATAAGCTGGTATGAGTCTATAAGGTATAAGTTGTATACCACATTACTACAGCTGCTACCAGTCTATATATTCACCAAGTCATGTAACCATACGTTGAGTGGAAAATTAATTATGTCCTGTGCACTGAATGTTTGTTCCCTCAGATGAGTATTGAAAAGTAGAAAAGTACCCCACCCAGGATGCCCTACCACCACAAATAAAGTTTTGAGATAAGGGAAACACTATTGTTCTTTCAAGAGAACAATTAACTATTAATTATCAACTTTCAAAAAAGAAAGGCGGTCACTATACAGGCTATAGCTGCAGCTTTCTGCTTCTGGTGGTGTTTCTTGACAATAGTATCGCCCATCGGCCTAATCCTAGTGACAACAGGGAGAACCAAATAAACAAACACGTGGTATCTGCACTTTTCAGAGAGTCAAATTTAGGACTTTTAAGACCTTTCCATGCTACCTGTAATTGAATTTAAGACCAATTTAAAAGCCAAAATAAAGCAACAAAGCGGTCAAAGCTAACATAGCTAATAAAAGTTGTGAATGTACAAATAGGTACAATAAGTAAAAGGACACCAGGAAATGAATTGTTAAGAGACATGAAGTACAACTGTGTGTAGTAAATCAGATAGGATGCATACTGTACTAGCATCCCTGTTCTGGATTAATCTAAGAGTGCAAAGAAACCTGTCATTGCATGGTGAAAAAAGAAAGAAGAAATAAGACCTCTAATAACTGTATTTAAAGGTGCAATAGGTAATATTTTTACTGACTCATAGCACAACTACACAAGGCCATTACCTTGGCTCTCTCCAGCTGTATGGCAGCCTGCTGCTCCCTCTCCTGCCGGCTCTGTCCCGGTGCCTGGCTCTGGCTCGGGCTCTGGCTCTGGACCTGGCCTTGCACCTCCCGCTCCTCCTCCAGAGAGACATCTGAGTCCGATGGTCTGCTAGTATAGGAATCAGCTGAGCCCTGCATACACATGTCACACATACACATTTTTTAAAGAAATCAGTCAGTTATTTAGTGTTTAACAACTAACTGTTGGTTTGTTTGTAGAACATATGTTAGGGTAAATGTGGGAAATTGGTAAATGTGTACATTTATACATTTTTACTGCCCCACTGGTAAACATTTCCCATGGTAACCCGGTTAAATATGAGTGGAAAATGCTAGTCATAGTAGCGCAAGGCTCTCTCAGTCCCTGTCCATTGTTGTGGGTACAGCATTCCACGTGGTCAAAATACCTCTTCGGACTGGCTTCTGTAGTGAACTGAGATCTGAACGTTGAATTTCGCTCAAGGACTGTGAGAGAGCCTCATTACCAGCATTTTCCACCCACATTAACCGGAAAATGTACACATTTACCAGATCTATCTTGGGAAATGTGCACATTTACTGGGGAATGTATACAAAGTTTTTTTTACATTCATTTACAAAGTTCCCACATTTACCATAACATAGATGAAACACACGGCCTGGCTGGGAAATTTGCTTTTGTAACCAGTCAATTGCTTGTTTACAGTCACTCTGGCAGGTAACCCGTCATTGTTTGAGAAATCTGTTTGTATTCCAAAACAATTTGGCTGGTAGAATGTCTGGTGAATAATGAAATCTAATCTGCACACTGAGTTTAGACATACTGTCACTGTGGAATTAGGGAAGAATACTGTCAGATAAAGTAAGATAATACAATTGAAATTTGTCTTACCGCATATCCCTCCAAGATACACACACATACAGTACACACGTTTAGTCCATGCATTTGTTTTCAGAGGTCACAAAGGTCCCCTTGGAGTTTATGGTTTAATGCCTTCTTCAAGGACACCTTGGCAGTGATGGTGGGCATTTTAATTTAGAATGCAAGCCACCATCCAGTTGCCAGAGCAGCTCAAATACATTGCTCCTGGTGTCAAGGACTGAACCTTCACTTAGTGCAGGGTATCTGCAGGGTTCAGAAACCTGTTCAGGGTTCAGCAAAATGTAAGAATTTTTCAGACTTCTGTAACGCTACCTGTAATTAAAGTGAAGACTAACACAACAGCGTATTTCCAACTGAACTTAGCTAATGAAGTTTCTGAAACTATAAATGGTCAGTATAAGAAAAAGAAAAAGGACACCAGGGAATGAATTGTTTAGAGACAATTCTGTTTATTAAAGCGGATGCAATGAAAACAAAACCTGTCTTGTATTATATCTAAGACTGAACATGTATGCCGATCAAACTTTCTGTGAACTAGGTGCCAGTAATGTAATACAACATAAGAAAATAAAACCAAACCGTACTGTCGGTCCCATCTTTTAGTGAAACTACACAATTTATGGCATTTGCCAACTCTGCCTTGACTAAATATCAGATGAAGACTTTATAGTTGCACCAAAATGAAACTTGATTGGAAATAAAGCTTACATTACATGGTGAATAAAATCAAGACCTCTGACCGACTGAATTTAAGAAGCTGTGAATTAAGATACACTTTTTCAGACTCTTTGAGGACCTGATGATAGTAGTAGCAGCAGTCCTCCTCTGTCAATGGGATCACAATGTATGTCTGCCTATGTCTTCATTCATATATTAATTCACCAGAATAATTTAGACTGATTGCTTGATCAACTGACTAATGGTTTAATCATTGTTTTTGTAGCTTAGTCATGTGCAATCTTTTTTGGCTTGCATTTCCTATTGTCTGATTTTGTCATGTGTATGACGTATTCCAGCTGTTATATTTTTAACCATTTTATTTCTAGAACGATTTTTAAAGAAAGTAATACTATATTATTTTCTGCACTGACATTCAAAAAAAGGTATGATTTGGGCATCTTGACATATTCTACTCATATAATATTTACTGTATTCTTTATTCCTATTCTTTATTATTATTATTAAAATTATAATTTTATTAATGAACATTATGACCAACACTTACGTTGCAGCCATTGAGCCCGTTTCGCGATTGCCGACTGAGCCGTTGTCCTTTAAGGAAGAACATTCACTTCAAGAAGACACACCAGCTAGTCATCATAGCTAAGCACTTTGTTTCCTTTTTTTTTTTTACAAGCAAGGCCATACTTCAGCACACTGCTGATTTGGATTGTGTGCACACAATCACAAAGTGCCAAGCTTGGGAAACTCAAATGCTGTACTCACACAAACGGGCAAACATACACACTGTAGATTCCTCCGACCAATTATTCTTGTCAATGTATTTTAAAGCATTTGTTTGTTTTATTTTCATGCACCATTAAGTATTTTTAATAATATTTCTTTCTATCTCTACAAATCCTTTTATTGTGATCTAAGCATTCCCACAGTCAAATTGTAAGAAGGCAACATGAATATCATTTCATGTTGAATTTATGTGTGGAATACTGTAGTTTCTGAGCTATTGTCCAATGGAGTAGCTTCAGCATGTGACTCATCTACATCAGAATCCACTTAATGACATCATGATGCATGCTTCTCCTTACCTCAGCAGATCATATACAACATGCCATTGCAGGGAAGGGAAAAAAAATGATCAGATTGCACAAAGGCGATAAATGCAGCAACGTGATGAACAAGGATTTGTCATGCCATTCCAGTCCCGGAAAAGCAGCAAAATGGGCCTGGGGGGTGGGGGGGATGGGTACTAAGATCTTTCCCTCACTCTCTCACAAAATAATGGCTAGGTCCATGTCTGAGAGCTAAAGTGTGTGATGAACGCTAAATGGCTCCTCCTGGCTCTGGTGCTTTGCCGTCAGCCATTCGCACAGGCTTGTAGCCAGATTGCAGCCCATTTCAGCATCTATTGGGATAATGTACATACAGAGTCACACATCACACACACACACACACACACACACACATAAGTAAGTATGTGTAGAACAGTGTGAATGTCACACATCAGCTGCCATCTCCTTAATGAATGCAACCCCCCACACCATCCACCACCACCCACCCAACCCCCCTCCAGCCAAGCAGAGCTGACAATCACGCTGCACTGTACCTTCGGTTGACCCATCAAAGGCCTCTTATGTGTGTGTGTGCACCACAGCTGAGCCACTTCCATCAATAAACACACACACACACATACATGACACACACACATACCAAGGGAGCTCTAAAGCAGAATCACACACATACACACACTTACCGCCTCCGAGTCTTCAAATCCATGCAGGTACAAATTGTCATACATGGAGGTTTGCTATTCCAACAAGCACCTCTAGAAGAATGGAAAAAAATGAGAGCTGGAGGTAGAGGCGGAGGCAGAGGAGGAGGGAAGGGGGGGGGGGGGGGGGGGGGGCACCACAGAAGAAAAAAAAAAAGGATGGATGGATGATGACGACGATCCCCTCTCTCCACAGCAAAGAAGAAGAAGAAAAAAAAAATCTCCCCTCCCAATGGATCAGGCCTGGTCCTCCGGAGGCCCGTCGCTCGACGGATGCTGCTTCTCCCTGAGCCCACAGCACTGCTGGCTGGCTTACATTATAGGATGGAGAGGCTCTCCCTGGAGTAAGCCCAATCCTGGCATTTCATTTCATCAGCCCTCTCCACACACACACACACACCACACACGTATACACACTTATACATATGCAGCAGCAGCAGCAGCACAGCAGAGGATCCTTCCTCAATATCCAAGCCTGATGACAGAGCCAATGTGCAAGGAGCTGATTGGCTGGCTGGCCATCCACTCAGCTTGGGTGAACGCTTGCCTTGATTTGGGGGTGGGGGGGTTGAGGATATAACAGAGAGGGGAGGGACGCAGCATCCTCCTTCTCCCCCTCTGTCTATATGTAGTTCTCTGTTGCCTTACTCCATCTCGGCCTATTTATTTGGTACTGGAATAATACATGTGAGGTTTGATCGATTTAGATATTTGCGGTACGAATTTAGAGTGAGGGCAGTTTCTTTCATTTTGACATTCATATAATCATTGCCGTATCTTTGCTTCTAACAGAAAGATTTAAAAATGCCAGGTATTGTGTAAAGTGCTGTACTCCGACATGTAATGTGCAGTTTATCTGTTCAGAGACATAAAATCAGACACAGCAGTATTTTAGCATGTTGTTAAAGCATGTTGCCCAGAACCTCGTGTGGCATGATTTTTGCAGGGATTTCCTAACAGACTTTTTCACATCCATTCATGTTTTAGAGTTAAGGGTGTGTGGCTCACTGGAACATTTTGGTCAGACCTTTGTTTAATGTTCAATCTAGCCTGCATTGCCATAACTATGTGGTTAAATTCCAAGCATTCCATAAGGACTTTAGCTAGTATAATGGCCACACCTGGACAGAAGTTTTTTACTGCCCCATTGTACAAAATGACCATAATACAGTCCAAAAGAGTCCTCTACCAAGAACTCTTTTGTTTTATAATTTATTAAAAACTAATACAACAGACATGGTTGATAAGAGATATGCAACTTGATATGCAACTGCAAAGCCTCTAGCCTGAAGTCTATAGTCTATGCTGTGTATATGTATTTATCTTATAAATCAGTAATGGAGCTATCTAGGAACCTAAAACTGCAGATATTCAATTAAATTAAATTCAACTGGCACCCACATTTTTAGATTCTGGCATCAGAATGCCTCTACAGTGCATTTTCTACGTATAGGGACCTGAAATTGGCTATTTGGCAAAAACAGAGCAAAAAGGGTGAAACTGCAGGGTAGGGCTGGGCGAAATGGCCAAACATCTTTATTACGATAACGTTAAATACAATGATAATCAAATTGTTCAAATGTAAGGGCACAGGAAGCTCCACACGTAGCGATGCCATTAACACTCCCGTTTCGCCAGAAATTGACCTCTATCATTCTAGATTTTTGAACGGAAAAAGGAGGCCTTAATTATTTCATTTCATCTTGCCCCAGCTGAAGGGCATTACCAATCAACCAGGTGTTGGAGCTGATTGCCACATTAAGGACTTAAAGAGTGGCTTCTACAGTCCAGAGGGCTTTTCCCCCAGGGTGCCACAGACTACTAAATGAGGCTGCTGGACTTCTCTGGTTTCAGGTCCTGTGTATACTGTTATTGACTACATTTACATGGATTGTAATAATCCAATATTAACCGGATTAAGGCGATATTCTGTATAAGAAATTTCCATGTAAACAGCATTTTCTGATTACCTTAACCCAAATAAGGTCAAACTCTGAGTAAGCATAATCAAATTAAAACGTGGAGTATTCCAATTTATTCATTTATGAACGGCATTTTAGACATGTAGACACCTTAATCTAACTATGATTGTCTATCTGAGTTTTTGCAGTATTTTGCGTCACATACGGCAATCAAACTGCTTGACAGAGGAGGGGGCATCTTCACTCATTATTCAGGCTATTTTCAATAGCATTTAAACATGAATATGAATGTAAAAGTTATATAAGCAATCCATGTAAACATCTTAATGGAAATATTGTCTTATTTAGAATAAGGTTAATAGTCGGATTGACGCATCAGAGGAAACCCTCCTGATCTCTATCCTAGTGGAGGATGCTGGAAGGAGACAATCGTGTGATCTTGTTCCAGCGCTGGCTGTAGCAAAACTAAAATGCTGCTTTAGGTCAAAGGCATTTTGGTGTATTTCTTCTGTGGTCATGAAGAAGACTTTGATCCTTGTGATATTCTTGTTTGTCCATTGAAAGATCTCTTGCATTTATACTCTGGTTTACTACTGGTGATTTAAGGTTGGTTCAAATTGTCATCTGTGATTTAAAAAAAAAAAAAAAAAAGTATGGTATGTCTATAAAACCTCAATCAGATATATATATTTCAGAAATGAATAATTTAAGGTAGGAGGGACCGTGAAAAAGAATAAGCACATGATTAAAAAATGATTTCACTATGAAGCAATTTGAGTTAGATAGGTGAGCAGACAGAATTTATACAGGACAATTACATTGTTCTGCTGAAAGAGGCCACTGCCATCAGGGAATACCGTTGCCATGAAGGGGTGTACTTGGTCTGCAACAATGTTTAGGTAGGTGGTACGTGTCAAAGTAACATCCACATGAATGCCAGGACCCAAGGTTTCCCAGCAGAACATTGCCCAGAGCATCACACTTGCCGGATTCATCAGGCCAGGGGCCTCATTTATAAAACTTTGCATAGATTCCATCCTAAAACATTGCGTACGCACAAACCTCAGAATCTACTAACGCAAGAAAATATTCAGATCGATAAAACCGTGCGGCGCACACCTGTATGCAGTCTTCTCTTTATAAATACCCACCTGCAGTGAATTGTGTACTCCTCCCAGTGTCCTCCCACTACTCCTCCCAGTGTCGTCCCACAATCATCCATAAATGGTCACTGCTAAACAGGTCATGAATATGCCGACGTTGTTAAGGAGCCTTTGTTGGACTATCAATGAGGGAAAGACGGACAGACGCCAACTGCAAGAAAGGCGAAATTTGCAGAGTGCGAGATTGAAGTGCTCATCACTGAGGTTGAGCGCCGTAAAGGTGTACTGTTTGGGGGCTCAGTTGAGGCATCTGTGCCACATTGTGGAGAACCGCACAAGCCCTAATAATCCGGCACACCTTAATAATAATAAAAATAAACTTTAGTTATATAGCTGTAGGAAAGTCCATGTTAAGAGGAGTTGGTAATTGTCTCTGCTCTTTAAATAAGGTAAGATAATTGTTAATGTTATTGGCAACATCATTGTTTGGATATTATAGCATGCTCCAGCTAGTATTCTTAGTATTGTATGTTTGCTTGAGTTTACTGGTATTGCGTTAAAAAACGCAATACCATTTAAGAGGAACGGAGTTTCCGGCTCTGACCAGTGCGTCTGTTTTGCTGAGGAGCTTCATGTGCTTTCTTCCATTTCAGGGAAGTTGTGTGTCAATGACAGATGTAAGTAGAGTATTTATGTTTATGCCTTGTTTCACTACTGCAACTTACTCTGGAGATTATGTTTATGTCAATCCGTGTCGGAGTTGTTTCTCTCTGCTAGTTATGGTCGCTAATTAGCTTAACTGAGTGCTAGCTAGGCTAGACATGGGGACCTAGATTTCTGTTTGTTACTGAAACATTGAGCTACATTGGTTTACTGTTTATGCACTTGTCTGTATTGCCTAGCTTAGTCCCCCCCGCATAGCCAGTCAATCTACATAACTATGTTTAACATTGTCTGCATCTTCTAACAATGGGGACTATTGCAACTCTAGACAACAGTGGTGTTAATGTGTGTGCATGTAGAAGCATGCAATTGCTCATGTGTGTAAGTAATAATAATAGTGTTGTTAACACTGGTTGCATATATATATCTGTTGTATTGTGTTTCCCTATAGAACCGCATTCTTCCTTGAATAAAATACCCCTATACTGAAGTAGACAAACTGACGATGAACAAAATGATAAAAACAATTTAAAAACAGTTTAAAAGTTATACAACATTGAGCATAAGGAGCTACATATGAGAGAGTAAAATATGCTTAGCCCCTCAGTTGTATTTTTGCCCCCTCAGTGTAGTAGCCCACTGAAACGGAGCAGAGGAGATCGATAGACAGACACGTCACTTAGTTTGGTTTCTCAGCCTGCTTGCTTTTCGTGGTGGTAAATACAAATTTCTGCCCTAATTCCATTCCCCCCATTGTGGAGAGAGAGAGAGAGAGAGAGAGATGCAAGCCGCAAACTGCTGTTTCTACGCACCTCCCCCTGCTGATTTTGCCAGAGAATCGTTATCGTTCATAAATTCTCTGCAGTGCTCCGTTCTTATGCGAGTCTCTGATTAATAAATGTATTCTTTGATTTTGAACAGTAGCCTCATGTTGTTGTTATTTAGCCTTTCTGAGGCTGTTGCATGGTTAAATCAATGAGTTTTATTTTTATTATTATTATATTATTTTAAAAATAGGTTTTAAGTAGTGGCTTAACAGATACAACAGACCACAATCCCTGTGAAAGCACACTTATAAAAATATGTTTTTAAGAGGACTGAGCTTTATTTTGTGATCTCCCCATCGGGCGTCGCTGATTCCCGTGTCTGAAAAACGGTAGAGGTCTGCGTGGGCCTGATTTATTCATTCCATACCCACCCGCTCCCGCTGCTTTTACTGCCGCACCCGCTGCTTTCCCTGCCGCACCCACCCGCCCCCGCAAAACCTTGTCCCAAACCCGCCCGCAAGCCTGCATCCACTTAAAAGACCTTGTCCAATTCAAACCTATAGCAAATAAAAACGAAGTCTTCCAGCTCTTGAAAATAGGTAGAACGGTGATACCAAACAAAAAATTTTGCTTACTCCCAAAAAACACAAGGCACTCCTTAGAATAACGGAGGTAACTTGGCATTTGTAAATCGCGACCCACTTCTTCACACGCCCTGATGAAGACCCGTGGGTTGAAAAGCGTTGGCGTTTTTATTATCTTTTTCAATTTACAAATGCCAAATTAGTAAAGGCTTTTTAATTATTCTTCTTATTCCAAAGAGAACCTTTACTACATTTTTTCGTTATTTATGCACTAGAGCACCTAATGTCCAACGAATATCCAATTCAAACATGTCCACAATTTCGCATCCCCTTAAAATAATATTGCTTTACAATAACAGAATGTCGAGACAATGTATGCAAATAAAAAAGTCATTTATTTGCGATGTGCAAAACTGGACAATCAGTACAGCCTGCTGGCAGGCCGTCAACTTAAACCACAAAACAAAAAAATAATTATATAAATTGCTCACAGGTTCTTGTGCCGTTAGGATAGCGGTTAGCTCAGAAAGTAATTATGTAGCCTACACAATAAAACTGTCATATTAAACAAAACATCCTCTATGAAATGAGGTAGACTGGCTGTATTATTTAACAAAATCAAATTGCCTAAGGCATCGCTAGTGTACATAAAAGCCATTTGTGCATATAGACACATTTCCGTTGGTCTTATTAGGTTAATAATTGCATGTAGGCATAGGGCGGCCTACGCAATAAATCTCATTAAACAAAACAAAAAATCCCCAATAAAATAGGCTATTATATTATCGTTAACAAAATGAAATTAAATAGAATTTGTTTGCCTTATTAGTGTAATGGCAACATAATGTGACATATTTAGAATAGTCGTAACCCGTGGATAAAAAGAATGTCACTCACTGATGACGGTTTTAGCATGGTGCATCTCTTCCATGATGCACCCGCACACACTGAATGCCCTCTCTGACGGCGCACTGGAGGCAGGGATGGAGAGGACGTGTCGGGCCAAGCTGCTTAGTGCAGAAAACTGAAATCTGTGCGTATTCCACCACAGTAACACACTGTCCGGTGTTGATGTTTGGCTGGGATCCAGCTTAATGGACAAATATTCTCTGATCTCGGTGTCCAGGGGCCTCAGCTCTGGGACTGCAGTAGAATCCGTCGGTCCATCCTCCCAGTCAGAAAACGGATGGGATGCGAGCCTCTTTGGGGCGGGGGGTCCTTCCTGGGCCTGGGCGGTGGATGTGGATGGGCCCGGGGCATGCTTCGGACTCAAGTTTGTAGAATCCAATGTTTGTTTTACAGCATCCATCACTTCTTGACGTGCCTTCTCATCGATCATCTTTAACAGGCGCAGTTTGGGTGTCAGGAATGTTGCCAGTCGAAATAGCATGTGGAGTGGCTCGGTAACTGTAGTGCTTGTGGACATTAACTCCTCGAGGCGAGAAACACACACCTCGGCTATCTCAGACAGGATCGGCTCCAGTCGGGCAGCTATGCAGTGTTCCATCAGCCGAACTGACCAGGGCAATGCGAGGGAGGCACTTGGGGCACTGTTGTCGGATTCAAGATCATTGGTAGCCTCTTTGAATGGCTTCAGAAATACTACTACTGTTTGTAGGATGTTCAAGTCAATGCAGCCAATCCTGTCATATTGATTGACGGCGAGTAGAACTGCTCCGATGTCATCATACTGCTGTAGCACAGATTGGCACATATCATGGTGCGAATTCCACCGTGTTTCCACAGATTGCTTGAGCGAAGCTTTCAGTTTTCCTTGCTGACCAGAGTGTTTAAAATAAGCAACCAGCTTCTTTACATCTGTCAGCATCCGAGCAACTTCAGGGGACCTTGCCATTACCTCAGCTGAGAATGCACTGGCCAGAATCACGTTTAAAATGTGTGCGTTACAGTTGAGTCGCTTAAATCCTCACAGAGCGGCCACAATGTTCTTTCCCCTGTCTGTGACAAACACAATCTTGCTGCCCAGGCGGAATGGATCAATTCCAAACTCTCCGAGTTTTTGTAGCAGGAGAGCGCGGATGTTAGCCCCTGTTTTTGCCATGTCTGCTTCAAATGGTGCTGCGAAAAGCACACGGGAGACAAGGTGGAAATCCTCATTTGCGTTAAACCATCCGTTTGCAGATGACACAGTTGTGTTGGGCCTGATCTCCGACAACGACGAGAAGGCCTACTTGGAGGAAGTTGCCGAGCTGTCACTCTGGTGCCAGGACAACAGCCTCCTCCTGAATGTCACCAAAACTAAGGAGCTGATTGTGGACTTTAGGAGGACACAACAACAGAGGACGTATTCACCATTGGGGATTAATGGGACTACTGTGGAGAGGATGAGCAGGTATAAATACCTGGGAGTCCACATCTCCGAGGATCTTACATGGACTACATACACGGACACTCTGGTGAGGAAGGCGAGGCAGCGTCTTTACCACCTCAGGCAACTGAGGAAATTCAAGGTCTCCCGGAGGATCCTTCTGTCCTTCTACTCTGGGGCTGTAGAGAGCATCCTGACTGGAAGCATCACTGCCTGGTTTGGCAACAGCTCCGCTCAGGACAGGAAGGCTCTGCAGAGAGTAGTGCGTTCGGCTGAACGCACTATTGGAACTACACTCCCCACCCTGCAGGACTTGTACACCAGGAGGTGCAGAACCAGAGCCTGCAGGATCATGAAGGATCCTCACCACCCCAACAACGGACTGTTTCAGCTGCTGTGGTCAGGCAAGCGCCTCCGTAGTCACGCTGCCAAAACAGAGAGACTGAGACGGAGTTTCTTTCCTCAGGCCATCAGGACTGTGAACTCCGACCTCACCAGGGCCCCCACCAAGACCCACACACTGCCCCTCTTATGCACATGCACACACACACACACTTAGGCGACTACACATAAATTATAGCTCATCACATTCACACGATTTCCCCCATCTACCTCTTATTTTATATTTTATTAAGTGCTTACTGTATATATTGGGTTGTTTTATATAAGAGCTCTAACTGTAATTATTGTAATTATATTTTTTTCTACTGTAAATAGTTTACTGTAAATACTATGCATACTGCCCTTTGCACATTCCCGTGAGCATTGCCACTTTTCATTTCACTACATGTATGTGTATGTGACAAATAAACTTCTTGAATCTTGAATCATTCACATAGTGAATAGTAGCTGACAAGAATGACGTCTTTCTAAAGCTGTCTGTCCAAATGTCAGTGGTACAGCACAGCCATATTGTCCAATCGTCTGGGTTATTTCGTCTATTACTCCTTGTTTAATGTCCTCAGCTCTCTGATGTACATTTCGGGAGACTGTTGTCGGGTGAGGCAGCACCTCATTCATGTCAAACTGTCCAAACTTTGCTCCCATGTTTACCATATGCTGGGCAAGTCTGACAAACCCGCTCCCAGAGACCATGTCATAAGGCCGGAGGTCTGTACAAACCATATCAACACATTTTGCAGTGGTTTCCTTCTTAGCTGACTCGTTGACTTTAGGTTTCATTTGGAAATGTAGCTGACTTTGTCCCTTTGCTAAGCATACATGTTAGGGGGGTGGTCCAAAAATATGAACTTCAAGGAACTTGCCCTCCACAACCTAGATTTTATTCTATGCCTACCTACTAACATTTGTGCCACATTTTAGCCAATTTGATGCATGCTTAGAGGTTACTCAAGCAGGCGCTAGTTTTAGAGAATTACCATAAAAATAGCATTTGACAAACATTTAGTTTTAAGGGTCATTCCATATGAAATGGACCAAAATTCAGAAAAGTGGTTGCACTTGAATCTCAGATTTACCTGATTTTTATTTGATGCATTCCTTGGCTTATTTGAGTGGGAAATCCAAAATTATAACCTTCTTAACCTTGTAGTTGACATGTTAAGGGCCTACAAAGGGGGTGGGGTGTCATTTTTTAAATTCCGCCTGTAATTTTTTTCTGAAGTTCACAGCCTTATTGCTCAAAAACTATTGAAGATATCTTCCTCAAATTTTCAGGTTCCAAAATGTTGAAATAGTACCTAATTACTAACTTAGAGAATATACAATCAGAGGAATAATCTTCTTCTGGTGGAGCTCTAAAAATCGAATAGAATTAACCAAGTCGCAGTTTTAAAATGGATTAATTTTACCATTATTAAAGTACTGAAGCACCAGAAATGGTTTATTCTGAAAGAAATACACATATATTAAATGCTTTGCCAGTATGATGAATCAGACATAGACACTGTCCTCTCAGGATACTTCTGAACATGAGCAAAATGCTAAAATTCACGATTTTCAAAAATAAAATACAACATGTGTACAAGGTTGCAGGTACTTGTCACTTTAACTGTGGAAGAACTGATATCTTAGCTTTCATTTGCAACAAAAAATGTTTTTGCTCTGGCTTAGTAACTACTTCAGAATTAGGTTCGAAATGCGTGTGTCCAGACAATTAAAAATATTCAGCTTTATGCCTTATAACAGAGTTACCATTTTAACAGTTCAACCTATGATTACCTTTATAATACCCAAGGTTACCACATGACAGAAAATGTACAAATAATAGCTAGTCACATTCTAGACCTTGGATTTCCACTTTTGATCAATCAATGTTAAAACGTTAGCATCACTAAATCTATAACAACGGCCTAAACCACTGGTATCAGGCACAGGAACAATGCACAGCACATGCTGTCTTGGCACCCAACACTTATCCTCTTCCCTTGGCCAGTAGAATGCCTTTGCTGGGCCATGAGGGTGAAGGAACCTTGCTTCAAAGTCATCATATTCAGCTTCAGAGGAGACTGAAATGATATTTGCTATCCACCAGTACCCATCATACAGACAAGCTACATACTTGCCAGGACTTATCTCAAGTGTGGTTTCAGGCTGGTCAGGATGCACATGTTTGCTTCAGTCCAAGTCTGGACACCACATACCTTGTGCAAATGTCAAACCTGATAGGAACATTATAGAAGAAACTACTTAAACATGTTCTATAAAATAATGTGTACTACCAATGGTCAAACTGATGGGGTTTTGACAACTGCTAACTATCAAGCTACCTTGGACTTGTACATGAATGAAACCACTTTCTTGTGAAGTTAATGAAACACCAACTTTGCACCAACATAGTCCATTCTAATGCTGTTCTTCTTATATATTTCAACACTGAAGACATTCAGTCTGTAAGCTTGTTGTTTCTCTGTGGTTTGGTAGCAAAAAAGAGTTTAATAGTTTCACCAAAACCTGTAATCAGCAGACCAGGCAGACCACCAAAAGTAAGCTAAAAAAAAGAAAAAGACCACTACTTTGGCATTAGATATAGAAAGATATATTCATTAGATATATTCAACTGCTCATACATCCAACTTGATGTCCTCAAAGTTTCAAGGAGATGCTACTTTGTACACATGTAGCAATTTTAGCTTGAAAACATGGAATTTCGATGGTCAGTCCATTTATTTAAGCCTCTAAGCCTCTAAGAGGCAGGCCCCTAGGGCCCCTAGGGTTCGAAGAACGGCGGTGTGTGAATCAAACATGTCATCAGAAGCAATCTCATATGTCGACTGGTCAATGTATGGCCAGCGTTGCTGGAATCTTTTGAAGAGAGTCACATCTGGCCCGCTCGTTGCTCCAAACAAAGCACTGAAAACACTTGAAAGGACCAGTTCCATGACATGATGGCGGCAAGCCACCCAAGCCAGTTCTTCCCCCAGTGACTGTTCTATAAAAGTGCATGCACCATTCTTAAGCCCAGTGTTGCTGGCAGTGGTATCAAACACTAGACCACGGACTTGTTCTCTGATATCCCATTCGTCCAGTGTGGTTAAACAGGCTTCAGCCTGAAGTTTACCAGTTCCACAACAAATTTTTGGCACGCCCAGTAGCATCTCTTCCCCGCCACTTGTAACCAGTACTGCAATTTTATCCACTTTCTCTTTGCTGCCAGTAATGTCAGGTAGAAGCTTTCCATCCCAGTGCAAGAGAAGGGGTTCACTATGGATGAACTTCTCATCCAGTGTTGCCTGCTCTTCGCGGATTTTGCAGCGGGAACGTCTGATGGAGCTTCTTGATAGCGTCAAGGTATTAACATCGTGGCCAAGAGCCTTTGCAACTGCTCCAACAATATAAGTGGCTCCTCTGTCTGCTACGTTTACGCGATCTAGAGCTCCAGCCACATCAGGATCATCAAGCACATTGACCCTTGGTCGCTTTGGCTGAAACTTTGGACGTGGAATCGCAAATCTGGAACTCCTCATCTGAAGAAATAGATGATGATGAACTACATTGAATGTGCCAGTCATCCTGGTCCTGGTTCTGAGCTGCACTTGATGCAAATTTCGCTGCATAACTCCGCTGTCGCTGTTCTCAAGCAGCTTTTTTTTTCTCTTTTTCAGCCAGCAAAACATCAACTCCGGCCATGGTGCATGACGAAACATCATTGCACTGCATGATCAGAAATTGTCGGTCTTCTTCAATTTTCATTGTTGTCAGTGCATCACTTGTGGCAATATCAAAAAGACGCTGAAGGTGACTTGTAAATTCCTCCTGGTTCATTTTATCCTGATCGTTGCTTCTCTTCCGGTTCTTTTTTAGATTCTCATATTCACGGTGAAGCTTCATGAGAATGCGAATTCCAGAATCAATTCTCTGGTGTGGAATTCGTGCTCTCTGCCACAGCTCGATAATACGTGACACAGTCCTGGATGCTGCTTCTTTAAGTGTTAACTTTTGATCCGTGTGAAAGAACATCATAATTCGAAGAGAGTCTCCATTAGTTGGGAGATGTGACCCAGGCAGTTGGTCTGTACCCTTTCCTATCAGCCAAACTTCACCACTGCTTCTTGTTTTTGCCATTATTTTCTCCACCGATTCAATACATTCACACTTCACAGTCACTAATAAAATGTTGAGAATTTCTGATGACTATTCAGTAAGGTGTCCCAGAAACCTGTGACATAAGCTTGGTACTTTTAGCCAAGACAAAATAATATTATTGGTCTAAAACTCTATACATATAATCTGACATGAGATCCAGACAGTGCGACGTGTGTGCCAGTCGTCAGATTAAGGAAGTGGATCTCTGTGAAAAGTAAACATTTTAAAGTGTTGGCATTGAGTAACTTATCAAGCAGATTGCATGTTTTTGCATCACAAGACTTCACTAACCACTAGTAACCAGTACACAGGACAGAGCAGAAGATACTGTCACAAGAAGAAAGATTATAACGTGATCACCCGCCCCCGCCCGCAGCTGTTAAAAAAAAACCTACGCCGCCAAAAACTGTGTCGGGACCCGCGAGACCTGCGGGAGTTCCGCAATAATGCAGACCTCTACTTTGCGGTGAGCTCTACGCATGGGTGAAAGGATGCGTAGGCTTGCGGTAAAATATGCGTACGCACATTTCACCCCCATTAACGCCACTTTTTTGTGCGTAGCAACCTTTATAAATGAGGCCCCAGGCCACCTTCTTCCATTGCCCCATGGTCCAGTTCTGATGCTCACGTGCCCATTGTAGGCACTTTGGGTTGTAGGCGCTTACCCATTTTTCCTGCTTCCAACACATCAGCTTCAAGAACTGATCAATGTATGCTCCATTTAGAGCCCAGGGATGGGAAGGCTTGGATTAAAACCTGTATAAATGAGCATCTGCTAGGATTATCCATGTAAGAATGTAGTTGGGGGTATGTTGTCGCATACTCCCAGAGGACCCCTGCAGTTTCACCTTTTTTGATCCATTTGTCATTTTCAGGTTCTTATAGGTAGACAAATTTGCACTGTAGAGGCATTCTGATGCCAGAATCTGAAAATTTGGGTGCCAGTAAATGTCTGCAGTTTTAGGTTCCAAGATAGCGGCATTACAGATTTATAAGATACTAAAAAAAAATAATTCCACTTGCGACTGCCAAAATAGGGTGCCAATATTCAAAGCCCTGTATATGGTAAATGAATAGGAATTGAAAGCAAAAAATTTTGCATGGTTGTTATACACATATAGATAAACATTTAGGATTTTTTGTAGCAACATCTGAGGTAGTCACCTGGGGAGGCTCTGGAAATCTAGTTTTCACATGGAATGACTCCATGGTAATTAATGGTAATACTGGTAATTACAAATAGGTTTCTCCCTCAACATACAACACCCTCATAAACTTCCAAACTAATCTGCCAAACTGTGCACAACACTGTACTTTTCTATGACTACCAAGTCAGAGCATTTCCATGACCTATAAATATTCTGCCTTCATGGTTTGTTAGTGTTGTATTTCTGAAGGGGTGAACAGTCACCCCTCTACTCCAGCTGGGCTGAAATCCACCATCTAATGCAAAGAATATGTGAACAAAAGTTGTAAAATACATTCTGCTATATTCCGTGGCCCATTTGTCAAATTCCATAATATTCCCTGACTTCCCCAAAGCATTTATCAAATTCCCTGACTTTCCCTCTCTGGAATACGTGTCACGGCCGTGGCCCTGTCTTCCCTTATGTCTCCTCTGTTTCCCATTCCTCCTATGTTCCATGCCCCTGGTTTTGTCTCTCTCTGTGTTTGTGTGGGCATGAATGGGTGTTCCTGTCCTGCCGCCTCCCTGGGTCCTACACTCCTCCCTGTTACCTGATCATCAGCTCCTCAACCTACACACCTGGCTTCCGTCTAGCACGCCGCCTCGCCATCTCCACTCCTCCTGCCATCTCCAGCCACCCCTATTCCTCCCATCTCCGGTGAACCCCTCAATAAATCTGTTAAACTGCAATCAGTCTCTGCATGTGTGTTCTGCGCTTGGGTCCACTAGTCTGCTACCCCTTGACAATACACCTCCCAAAATTTTACGATATTCCAGGAATTGCATGACCAGTACTGTAATAATTACTGTACTGTTCTACTTGCTCGTTCACATCCCGGGCTTTTTATTCCAGAACAGTACCTGTCTGAGGATGAAGCTGGTGGAGGTGGTACTGCCATCGGACCTCTTGAGCCGACTCCTCCTGGAATAAGTTCCCCGATTCACCTGTATGAGAAAACCACATTTCAACCAACAGAAACATATGAAGCCAATACATATGCAGAGTAGCATGACTGCATAGAAAAACATTCTGCACATAACAAAATACCTATTTGGAATACTGCACTGATAGGCCAAAGTAACATTTTTACACATCTATTTATCTCCTGGATTCTTTTGTAAATTGCCTCCAGCAGTTCACCTATTTAAAACTGGGTTATTGGGGATTAGCTTAATTTGGAGTTAAGAAGTACCCTGATCCCTGAGGCTGAAAAAACTACTGAAGCTCAGATTCATTAAAGGTTGGTGCAAGTAAGAGCACACACAATACCAGCAAAATTTGCAAAATCAGAAAGTAATGCTATCCACTGTGTACAAGCTAACTGCCTGGTTAAAAAAGGAAAAAAATTTGAGTCCACTACCAAGAATGACATTTCAAATCAAATCACATTTATTTGTATAGCCCTTAATCACCATTACAGTCTCTAAGGGCTTCACAGTGCCCAACATGTGAAAATAATAAATGATTAGTACACGACATCCCCCAGCCTTAGACCCTCACAGAGGACAAGGAAAAACTCCCACAAAACCTTATTTGAGAAATTGGGAGAAACCTTGGGAGGGGCAACTCAGAGAGGGATCCCCCTACCAGGACGGTTGGGCGTGCAATAGATGCCGAGTTTGGGTAAGCAGCGTATATACAATATATGAACGTTTATTTTGGTGGGACGTCCAGATCTGATGGGGCATCACAGCAGCGGCAACTCAGTCAGTGTCATTATAGAACTAGGGGACCATGCAGGCGCCAACACTGCCCAGATAGGAGAACGCAACACCCGCTCAGTCAGCATCGTCCTAGGAGGCGGGACCACGCAGACACCAACTCTGCCGGGCTGCAGCCTGGAACTGATAGGAGACACAACCACACATACCCATACCCACACTCTCACTCACACAGACAAACATGACCAGCGTCAGTGGACAGGAGCAGGTAGACCAGGAGAATAGGACATGTAGACAGGATGCTAGTATCCATCGGCAGGACCCTGAGCTAGGATAAGCTAACTGGTCTAGCCTTACTCTGAGAAGAGACTGAGCCACTCCCTCAAGGCTGGTCAAATGACAGAGAGAATAAATGGGTTTTTAGCCTTGACTTAAAGACTTCGATAGAGCCTGCCTCTCTGATTGAGGCAGGCAGACTGTTCCAGAGATAGGGAGCCCGGTAAGAAAAGGCTCTGTCACCTGCAGTTTACTTTTTAACTGCTGGGATAGACAGGTAGCCAGCGTCCTGAGATCTGAGGGCACGTGGTGGTTTATATGGTTTAATCAAATCGGATAAATAGGACAGTGCCATTCCATGTAATGATTTATATGTAAGTAAAAGCACCTTAAAGTCACACCTGGCCTGAATTGGTAGCCAGTGTAACGAGGATAGAATGGGAGTTATATGGTCGAATTTCCTAGTTCTGGTCAGGATTCTGGCAGCAGCATTCTGGACCAGTTGTAGTTTTTTAGTGCGCCCAGTAGGTAAGCCCGAAAAAAGGACATTGCAATAATCAATTCTGGATGATACAAAGGCATGTACTAAAATTTCTGCATCTGCCTCTGTTAGCATGGGTCGAATTTTGGCAATATTACAAAGATGATAAAACGCTGTTTTAGTGATCTCCTTAATGTGCAACTTGAATGAGAGGGTAGGGTCGAATTTTACCCCAAGATTTTTAACGTATGGGCTCTGGGAGATTACACAACTATCAAAGTTGAGAGTAGTATTCTCAAATAAGTGTCTATGTCTAGCTGGTCCCACAATCAGCATCTCAGTTTTGCTGCCATTAAGAAGTAGGAAGTTTAGGGACATCCAATATTTGACCTCTGATAGGCAGGCCTCTAGTTTTTGGAATTGGGTGCCATCGGGTGGTTTGACTGGTAGACAATTAATCGATGCCGACACATCTTCCTAGCGAGGTCACATGTCCTGGCTATGTTGAGCTTGGTGACCTCCGATTGCCTCATCCTGATGTCGTTGGCGCCGACGTGTACTATGATGTTGCTATACTCACTGGGTGGACCGTTTACCTCTTTCTTACCCTTGTGTCTGAGCCTATTGTTCGCCAGCACCTTTAAGTTAGCTTCAATGTCGGTAGCTCTGGCCCCGGGTAAACAGAAAACCTCGGCCAGCAACTCAAGCCTAACATTACGGGTGATGGAATCGCCAATAACTAGGATGCGAGACAGTCGGCGGGTCCGGGGAGCTGGGGAGTCGGGCCGACCACAGGGACTAGCAAGAACAGTAAAACGATTAGCCATCGGTAGCACTGGTGGCGAATCGGGCCGCACAAGTGACGTCCGGAGACCGGGACAAGCTCGTCACCCACTGCCGATGGAGCTACGCTATCTTTGCTAACGCTCGGGCTACTGCTAGCGCTCGTGAGCCGGCTAAATGGCCATGTATCTAGGCTGTCTGGGGTGCCCGTCTCGTCTAAGGTAATCGGCCTATCCACTTCTAACTGACGGACACGTCTCTCTAAGAGAGACAACCTCTCAAAAACGAGCACACAAGAGGAGCACGGAGAACAAGAAGCCATGCTTACCCTTGCCGGTATAGTTGGGAGACTAGGTCGGGTTGTACGGGGAAGCCGGTGGCTGAAACCAAAAAGTACGCTGGTGGAAAATTGACACGGTCGGATGAAAGAAAAAAATATATAATAAAAATAAAATAAACCGAATCTGTAGTTGTCTGGTGGGATTCGGTGATCTTAAGTTTTAGAACTCTTTTGTTTCATAATTTATCTAAAACGAAAACAAATTTGCTTGCATTCTGCTGTGGCACTGGTCCTCCTTGGGAGTCGGGAAAAAGTCTTTATGTTATGCTCCGGTTACTCCTAGGCCGGGCATAACAATTAAGAGTTGGACCCCCCCTTTGTGGCCATAACACTCTTCTGGGAAGGCTTTCCACAAGCTTTTGGAGTGTGTCTGTGGGAATTTGTGCCCATTCAGCCAAAAGAGCATTTGCGAGGTCAGGCAGTGATGTTGGATGAGAAGGCCTGGCTTGCAATCGGCATTCTAATTCCTGCCAAAGGTGTTCAATGGGGTCAGGGCTCAGGGCTCTGTGCAGGCCAATCGAGTTCCTCCACACCAAACTCGTCTAACCATGCCTTTATGGACCTCACTTTGTGCACAGGGGCACAGTCATCCTGGAACAGCAAAGGGCCTTCACCAAACTGTTGCCACAAAGTTGGAAGCGCCCAATTGGTGTAAATGTCTTTGTATCCTGTAGCATTAAGATTACCCTTCATTGGAACTAAGAGGCCAAGCCCAACCCCTGAAAAACAGCCCGACCATTATCCCTCTTCCACCAAACGTCACAGTAGGCAGTATGCATTCGGTAGGTAGCGTTCTCCTGGCAGCCGCCAATCCCAGATTTGTCCATCAGACTGCCAGATAGTGAAGCGTGATTCATCACTCCAAAGAACACGTTTCCACTGTGTCCGGTTGCGGCGTGCTTTACACCACTCCAGCAGATTGGGTATTGTGGTATTGTGCATGGTGATGTGAGGCTATGGAAACCCATTTCATGAAGCTCCCGACACACAGTTCTTGTGCTGATGTTGCTTCCAGAGGCAGTTTGGAACTCTATAGTGAGTGCTGCAACAGATGATTGGCGATTTTATGCGCTTCAGCACTCGTTGGCCCCACTCTGTGAGATTGCGTGGTCTACCACTTCGTGGCTGAGCTTTTGTTGCTCCTAGGCACTTCCACTTCACAATAATAGCGCTTACAGTTGACCGGGGCACATCTATTAGGGCAGAAATTTCACAAACTGACTTGTGGCAAAGGTGGCATCCTATGACAGTACCACGTTTAAAGTCACTGAGCTCTTAACGACCCATTCTAAATTCTAAATGTTTGTCTATGGAGATTTCATGGCTATGTGCTGGATTTTATGCACCTGTTAGCAATGGGTGTGGATGAAACACCTGAACTCAATAATTAGTAGGGGTGTCCACTGACTTTTGGCCATATAGTGTATATTCATGGCTGGTTTAAAGAAGACCCAGAGTCTACATGGCTTGATATTGAATCACACCCAATGGCCCCTGTATCTGAAATTCGTTGTACACATCGAGGAAAAGGGTCAGCTCCATGGTTAAAGGTAACCTTCTTTTACAAAATACTCTCAAAGTTTGGAGACTGACTAGGAAAATGGAGGGTTTGGACAGCACTATATCCTAGCTGACACGTCTGTATTCAAATCCAGATTCCCCCCTGGGCTGGAACAGAACTTTTTCTATATGGTCTGATAAAGGAATTAAGTCATTTGGAGACATTGTAGAGAACAACTCAATCAGTTAAAGGATGAGCACAAAATCCCAGCCATTAATTTGTTCAAGTACTTACAGTTACGCAACTTTGTCGTATCCAATCTCAAACAGTCTCATTATTGTGGTGCAATCTCCTCCTTAGAACAAATATTCATTAACAGCAAGGACCCAAATTAGTGACTCAGTTCTATGGGGTGCTCTCCAGGACAGAGAAGGAAAATACATCTAAAATGAAAACAGAATGGCAGAAGGACTTTGGTACTGAAATTGAAGATGAGGAGTGGGAGAATATGTGGCTCAACATGTCTGGCTGTCTGACCACTAATAGAGTTACAATTTAAGATAAATCATAGACTGCATATCACTCTGGTAAAACGCAATAAAATGAACCCTGAACAAAAGTGACGTTTTACAATAAGTGCAAGATTGCAGAAAGCACATGGCACTTGGCCAAACAGTGAACATTTCTCCTTCAACATGCATTCTTGGTCTAGAAAATCACCCAAATATTCCTCCAAATTAATTAAAACTCCTGAAAATTCTCCTCTTTTGTGCTAGCATTAAAGTGGGTGTCTGAAGAACCCCCTAATGTCACACAGTAGATAAGTAGCGTGTTAGAGTTCATGCCTCTTCAAGCTCTCAGCTTTTATGTAAGAGGAACCTTTTCAGTTTCATAAAGTGTCGAAATCTTTTATGACTTACTTAGGACCTGAATGTTTGCGAACGATATCAGCTGGGCTCTGTGGGGTGGCCTCACGCCTCACTCGCGGCGTGAGGCGGCCAATGCAACATGCAATGTGGATGTGTGAGCAACACTCTCTGCTGTAGCCGGTCTGTTTATGTCTCATGTCCATAAGCTTATTGAATACAACTTGCAGACAAGCTAGGATTGACAATTTTGTTGAGCTAGTTAACCAATATATTATTGGATGCAATCTATTTGCATCCAAACAGTGCAGCCAAACAACCAAACACGATTGTACTAATGGTGGCTAAAGTTTACCAAGCCTGACACGTTCGACAGACTTATAAAACAGACACTGGTCCCAACAAATAACTTTAAGATGAGTCCTGACTCCAACCAATAACTTTAAAAGATGTGTCCTGACTCCAGCTTTAGTTTTCTTACTTCTTCCAGACCCAACAAGCCCGTGGCTACCCCTGAATAACCAGCAGTTGAATATACTAACCAGACTAATTTGGTAAATTAAATCAAAACATGGTGACACTTACAGATTCCAATTTTGCAGATGGGTCACGTGCCTTATGAATTGCTCCATATTTAAGCTTCAATTTAGATGCTAATCCTGAGTCTGAGGACTGATCATCACACAGAAAAAAACTGTAGCCGTTGCCGTTAAAAATTAAATTAATCCACTCTGTCCTGGCATTTTCGTGTGTTGGGAGACTGTGCAGGGATCTATGTTGTTGCCTGCAATAACTGGAGCGTTGGTATATCTCCACATATGTTGTTTTAGCTTCACTCATCGGAAAGTAATGGTGCATTCCAGTGTACTCGGAAAAAACGGCGTCCAAATGTGATATGCGCCGATTCTCTTCACTAATGGCACTGTAGTAGTTGATGAGTTTAGATGCTTGTAACATTCTGAGATTTACCATACAAACATGAGTTTGCTGTGGCCGATTATGTTTTCCTGAGCAGATGCACTGGAACATATTTAGATTGTAAGTTAGGAATACCAACTCGGAATTTCCGATTTCCGAGTACAATGGAATGCACCATAAGCAACGGCTCACTGCCATGAGCTGCATTTTGCGATGACGTAAATGGGATTGGTTGTTCTCCTGGGCATGGGCATGCTCTGAGAGGGGCTGGACTTGCACCTTATGACGTCCAAAAGAACCATTTTCTGAAATGGGCAGTTTTTCTCCTATCTTTGGCACCGTTTTGGGGAAAAGGAAAATACAGAAAAACGGGTTGACTTCCAGATTTCAAATTTTCTCAGCTGCTTAGGGAAGTAATTTCCTGTGGAACATGTATAAGCGCCAGGAATAAACCGTTTTCCATAATATGGGATCTTTAATGCTTTATGTCCGTACATTTCTGTTTTGTACTGCCATTTGCTTTTTCATCTGTGAAATCTGTCTGTAAACCTGTCGCTGTTTGAATAAAAAAAAGTCAGATATTTATTTATTTTTTAAAATGAATAGATAAATGTATATGTTACAGTAAATGTGGGAAATTGGTAAATGTGTACATTTCCTGGTAAATCCATACATTGGTCAAGGTAACACTGGTAAATTTGTACATTATTGACAATGGAAAACGCACAGTAGTGTGAGGCTCTTTCAGTCCTGGGAGATTCATTCATGTAACGCTACATCAGAAAATTGGCAAAGGCAGATCTGCATATGATAAGTTTTCATGGGTCCCCTCCCGGTTGACCTGCATCACACAGAGAAGATGGAGGCATCTGAGGCCATTTTTCCCAAGACTGGTGTGCACTGGCATGTCTATCTATGTATTGAAGGTAGATGTAGTTTGGCCAATATATAGATGCCTGATTGATTTCCTATTTTAGTCCAATAGTGGATGCAGTAGCCTACACAACTCATTTCTATCCATGTGTAAAAAGATGTGGATGCCAAAACATGCTCTCCTCTCAATTACATTATTTAAATGTGATTTTAAAGAATAGTGTAACATTACTCCATTAGGTCAATAATCTATTAATAAGGGTCTACTACAATGAATACTTTTTGGTTGATATCAGTGGCACAATATGCAATCAAAGTGTTACAGAAACGCAATCAGCAGGACACTCAAGGACAGTGAGAGAGCCTTACTGCTTTGACTAGCGTTTTCCACTCACATTAACCGGGAAATGTACACATTTACCAGATTTACCTTGGTAATGTATACATTTCCCATATACATTACCAACTCCATGGTAAATGTATATACATTCATCAAGTTCAGTTCCCACATTACATCCTGTGAGGGTTATGATTTTACTATGTTTCCTTCTATCTTTCTTGCTTTCTTACTGGACTATCTTTCTGTCATAGTGAGATTCTTCCCTAACATCCAAATATACCAGCATTGTTAATCCCCAGAGATCTAAGTTAATTATCTGCCTGTGATTTGCCCTATTTCTGTTCAAATCTCCAGAGTTAGCGACAATGTCACCATTGAAAAGTCAGAGCCTACTTCCCCAAATTTATCAAACAGGGTCATCAATGTGGGTCACCATCTAGCTTTTCTTTTTTTTTGCTTTATTAACCTTATACCATGCTCTGTGTTACCATACGGCTGTAAAAAAAAAAAAAAAAGAAGAAAAAAAAAGCACTTGGCCTAAACACAGCAGATGGTCCCATTTCTAAAATGGATTTGTTTGGCCCAGTGTCCAAAAGCCTAAAAGCTAAAACACTAATAAACTACTAGCATTTGACACCAGCCAAACAGCCAAGAACGGGTAAGCAGAATGAAATTACCTATATACAGAAAACAGCCCACTTCTATTAACTTCTATTGAAGTGTGGACTTCAATACAATAATTTATGAAACATAACCTTGATAAAACTAATAAAACTTTGTGTAGCTCTATTCTGTTACCTCAATAAACAAGATTTAAGATGTTTTCTGAGTTATTTGGGTCTTCTTGTATATTCGTCATATAAGTAATCAACCAAGCAGCACTTTATTTCATTGCCATCTCAATTCTATGACTGATTCACACTGCTCGCTACTGCCCTAAAAGTTGAAACTTTATTAAAATAAGTTCTGCTTGGTATATAGTGGATGTGTGCCGAATAGATGAGTGGATCCTAATAATCCGCCCAAGGTCTTAAATCGTGTTGCAAGAGGTATGTACTTGTAGTCGATAAGCAACGTAACTTTAAAATGACAGATTTTGAACGTACTTTGGCTTTCAGTCTTTCAGTCCATATGAGAGAGAACGGCGCATATCGGGGCTAGAAATTACCTACCTGAAAGATGGGCGCTTGGATGCCCTCGCCAATCTTGTTCCTTATGTAGATATGTCTGGACATTTCGGCCAGTACATCAGTCCAGAGCGCTGGCTGCTCCGGTCCAGCCCAGCGTAGGGGTGGCGGGTTCCGCACTGCCTGCTCCAGCTTCACGCGCCTGCAGTCACACTACAGAACATGAGTGGTCTCCTCCTCAAGCCAGGTGCTGCGCTGCCTGCTGCACGCGCTGGGCGGCTGGTCATGCACACTGCTGCTGCAACTCGCGCCACTCAGAAACAGATGCGCCTAAATGACGGTCGGAACTATTTCAGACACTAGAGGAAGGAACTATTTTAGGCCAAAGAACTATTTTAGGAACTCAGACTTGTATGCACTCATAAATGGAACTATTTTAGACACATACAATTATAGCACTAGAATCAACTATTTTAAGCACGCAAATAAACTATTTTACTCATGAAGAAAGATCTATTGAGGCAAGTGAAGGAACCTTCTCAGTATGAGAAGGAACTATTTAATTCATGAGAAGAAGGAACTCTTGTTGACAGGAGAAGATGGAGCTATTCTAGGGACGAGGAACTATTTTATGCATGGCAAGAAGGAACCTTTATTGGAAGGGTTCTACCTACAAGCCTATTTCTTTGTAGTGTCTTTGTGTCTTTGTCTAGCATGCAATAGTTTGTCATAGTCTGCGGTGTGTATGAGTGTGTGAAGGCTATTATCACAGAAGTTTTAATTAAGCAGTATTTGCAAATAATAATAAATAGTGTTAATTTTATCCTCTGTGGACCAGCTGGACTGTATGGAGTCAGTTAACTCTCAATAGTCACAAATGAATACAACACAATTCACAAATATATTTTGCTATTTATATATAGATGTCTCTGTTCACAAATATATTTTTCAGTGCACACACAAATGTGTATAGTTTCATATAAATGTAAAACAAATATATATATAAATGACAGAAGGTTCACAAATAAATTAGTGTTCACAAATGTCTGTTTCCGATGCACACACAAATACGTCTCGTTTTACAGTGGTGGCCAAAATTATTAGAACACTTGGCATACATTTAAGAGGTTTCAGTTGTTTTTGTTCAATTGGCCATTAAAATACCCATAAAACGAATGAAATATATACAAAGTCATCATTATGCTCTATAAACCATAGAATAGAGCTATCATAAGGAGATTTATGTCATTTTCCTTACAAAAAACAAGCTAGGCCTATTTCACTTCAATGTCACACAATCATGTTCCTTCACAGAAGAAGCCAAATTACTTGTGTAATCATTGTCAGGTGTGATCGTGGTTAAATTGATGGTGATGCAAGAGTCACACTGTGGACACAGCTGTGTGATTCTTTTGAATTGCTGCAAAAGGTGGACATACCAAATATTTATAATGTATATATTTATAATATAATATTTATATAAGTTAAAAGTGGATAAAAACAGTAGGACTCACTTCATCTGATATTTGTTGTGCTCAGAGCAACCATCTGCATGTTTCATGAACATTATGAAATGAAATCATGTTTTGGAGGCACGAAAAGGTCAATATTTTCAGATCTGTCAGGTGTTCTAACAATTTTGGCCACCACTGTATATAAATGTAAAACAAATCCACAAATATACTTAGTTAAAAACAGCTGCAGTGTTCATCTAAAACATATTTAAATGTTGTTACATTTATATACAGATTGTCGAATCTGCGTTTAGAAACCTCCACAGGAGTTGTGAACCTCGTTACATTTGTGTGTGGAGTTTTGAGAGTTTCCTGATGTGGTTAGATTCACAAATGCATTTTTTCTAAAGGGCCTTTCTCTGTAGCCTATCAGACGTCTCTTTCAAGTTCAGCCAATCACACCAGCATGTGATTTCAATGCTGCGTTCAACGTCCGAGTTTGGCGTCCGGTAGCAGTACTCCAAGTGTAAATTACACGTAGCCAATAATCCCCTTGTTGTTCATGATTGAATACATTTGAATTATGATCGTGATCGAGGGGTAGGCCCTCTAAACGGAGATTTTTCAATGGCACACTACAAACCGAGGGTTATGACAAATCTCCGACAATCATCGGCAAGATGGGGGGGAAGCTGCACAAGCAACAAAAGGAAACCACAAATGTAGTATTTTCTTCGTTAATAAAGATTTAAAAAATATAAGAATCGTATTATCTTAGTTTAATGTCGTTTCAATGTATTATAGACCTTTTCTTTATAACAAGCATAACAAAAAATCACTAGTATGCCGATGTCTCTACCTCGCTAGTTAACGTTACAACATTGTTTTTAGGCTGATTTGTGCATGACAGTCCTGCATTTTGACATATTTCCATGTTGCATTTCCCCCTTTGATGGCATATGACGCCGAAATATAACTAAAGTCCAGCAGCGAAGTTGCTGCACTTGTTACAGCTCCTCTAATACCAGTGCAGACTGGCAGGGTAACGGTAGGAGCACGGCTTGCTAGCCTACAGAGCACCGCTAACGCTATTCTGTCATGAAGTGGTCTGGGGCCTCATTTATAAAACTTTGCGTAGAACATTGCGTAGAACATTGCGTCCGCCCAAACCTCAGAATCCACTAACGCAAGAAAAAATTCAGATTTATAAAACCGTGCGGTACACACCTGTACGCAGTTTTCTCTTTAAATAAATACCCACCTGCGGTGAATTGTGCGGCCGTGTACTCCTCCCACTACTCCTCCCAGTGTCCACCCACAATCATCCATAAATGGTCAATGCTAAATAGCTCATGAATATGCCGGCATTTTTAAACACCCTGTGGCGGGCTGTCAATGAGGGAAACATGGCAACGACGAGGAAGGCGAGATTTGCGGAATGTGAGATAGAGGTGCTGATAACGGAGGTTGAGCACCGTAAAGGTGTATTGTTTGGCGGCCTCGGTAGAGGCATCTCTAACATGCGTAAGCAGGCAGAGTGGAGACATGTGGTGGAAGCAGTCAATAGTGTTGGGTCCACTCTGCGAACGGTGCCAGATATTAAAAAGAAGTGGTCGGATCTGAAGATAGAGGCCAAAAAACGTATTGCCGCTTAACGGCATAGCGTCAATACCACTGGTGGCGGTCAGGGAGAACGCCAACCTTCCCAGCTCCACCACAGAATCGCTGGCATTATAGGAGAAACCCTACTGTCTGGAGTTGTGCCAGAGGCAGAGGGGGACACCGATGCAGCTGTTGATGCCGCAGTAACCGGTAAGCCAACTTCTGTAATACCAAAGTTAAACTATCTACATTATAGGCAAAAAAAAAATCACAGTATTTAAATAAGTTGAGCCAAATGCATTAAGTATTTAATTCCATTTTATTTAGATGCAATGTCAAGTGTGGCTGGTGGAGGTGAGGGCAGCGGCGTCTCCACTGAACACAGCTCGACCGCGGAGTCCACTCGGCCAGGCCCCAGCGGCGTCTCCACTGAACACCACTCGGCCGCGGAGTCCACTCGGCCAGGCCCCAGCGGCGTCTCCACTGAACACAGCTCGGCCGCGGTGTCCACTCGGCCAGGCCCCAGCCATGCAAGTGGCCACGTCCTGACGGATGCTGTGCTGCAATCACAGAGGGACATTATTACCTCGGTTGATAACTTAACAAGAGAAATTCAAGAAATCAAAAAAGTGTTGCTTGATATGTGTAGCGCAATAAAGGAAATTGCTAAAAAGTATACCATTTTGTCTAGACTGTTCATAGACGGTGCATCACTTGTTGGCGTAATGCAATCCCTGGAGGATCACCCTATCACATGTATAGGGTGATCCTGGGCCATGTCATCTGCCACAATGTCAGCAGGTGCAGGAACACCATTGCGCTGTGCCACATTATGGAGAACCGCACAAGCCCTAATAATCCGGCACACCTTAATAATAATAAACAACTTTATTTATACAGCACAATTCCAAACAAAGTGCAAAATAAAACAGATACAAACTGAACAGTTTAAAAGTTATACAGTTACATATGAGTAAAATAATCAAAGTGTTAAGAGAAGGCCTTTGTAGAAAAATGGGTTTTAGGTAGTGACTTCACAGATAAGTTAAGGGCACAAACCCTGTGAAAGCACACAAACTAAAATAAGAGGATAGAGCTCGCTCACCTTCTCAGGCCGATATAACAGGATGCCACCAGATTTATCTAGGCATCTCCACCGAGATTTCAGGAGGCCGATGGTGCGCTCAATAACTGAACGGGCTCGACCATGCGCTTCGTTGTATCTCCTCTCTTCCGCAGTCTGTGCGTTTGCGAAGGGGGTGAGGAGCCAAGTGGACAGAGGGTACCCACTATCACCTGCATGCATGTGAAAAATATCTAGTTACCACTCAATTGGGAATACATACTGTTGCGTTCTCTAGGAGGAAAAAAGAACACTTACCAAGAAGCCAACCATCACGCACAGCGCCAGCCTGAAGTCTTCTTCCTACACTACTCATTTGGTGCTTTTATCGCAACATGAGTGCAGTCAATTGCTCCGATTACATTTGGAAAACCGAACATTGCTGCAAATTGCATTTTGATGTTGGCCTGCTCACCAACAGTATAAGGAAACCTTATATAACGAGGGGTCATTCCAATAAGGCAATCCAAGACGGCTGGCATAAAAGCGCTGAGTGATGGCTGGGATATTCCAGACCTATCAGCCAGTTCGCGCTGGAACGTCCCAGTTGCCAGAAAGCCCAGAGTGGTCATTAACTGGACCTGCACAGGGATGGACCTGTTCCGCCGGGTGGGTCGTTCCAAAACTGGGCCCAATTCAGCACAGAGTTCCAAGAGAATTGCTCTTGGTAATCTGAATCGGCTTATTAGCCATTCATCATCATGGGCTAGGAAGTCCTCATGGTCCCTGAACACGCGTTCACGTCTCAGTCTCCTATTTACCAAATCTTCTAATAATGCCAAAGCTGCCATCATTCCACATTATACAAGTCACCATGAGCACTATTTATAGCCCTTGTGCCAATCAACGAGATTGGCACAAGGGTGATTTCAATATCATCATCATAATATCAAATCATCAATTTTGGTTTATTATAACTTATTTTGCCTACACTTGTACCTTATAAGATAGGCTTAGGTCAGTGGTGATACTAATAAATATATATCCACAATTAGAGGTCGCCTTATACAGTATGAAATGTAGTAACGTGTGCCTTCTATATTTCATCTGTGTTTGTTCATCTGCGGACTGGGAGCTTCATTTCGTGATCTCCCCATCGGGCGTCGCTGATTCCCGTATCTGAAAAACTTTGCGGTAAACTCTACGCATGGGTGAAAGGATGCGTAGATGTGCGCACATTTTACCGCATAGAATTTTTCTATAAATCCGGACGTTTGCGGTAAAATATGCGTACGCACATTTCACGCCCCTTAACGCCACTTTTTTGTGCGCAGCAACCTTTATAAATGAGGCCCCCTGGTAATGAAGCAGTAGTCTTTTTTATTTGATGACTTGTTTGATCGATTGGTAGTGTGAAACGTATAAATTGTGAACGAATCGCAAGCATCCATGCTTTTCTACCTCCATCAGATGAACGGCAAATGTCACTGTGATAATACCATTGTTGCCATAGTAATAGTTGTCCCATTTCATAGGGAGCTTTTTCAACCACTACCCCTTGTAACTCTGTTCCGAGGGCCAAGCCGAAGGGCGAGGGGCACTCGAAAACGAGTCGCAGGGGTGAAAATGAGAAATGGGATTCGACCTTAATGTAGAAGAGACTTTGGCATTGTTTCATGAACTGGGTGACGGGGAATCTGTTGGTGAACGTTGCAGTACGTGTTTCCCAGTGGGACCTTTGAGGGAGTAACACGGGGCGGGGGTGGGAGTCCAGTCGAAGACTGTCGCGGAAGTCATAGAGCTGTACTACCCAAGATATGTTTGATATCAGTCAGGTGTTTGAAGATACTTCGTTGTTTGTACTTATTGCTATAATCAAACACTTATTGAAACAGTGGAGACGTCTCAGACTTGAGCGATGTGGACTGGAGCGAGGAGGAGTGTTCGTCTGATTCTGGCTATGAGCCAGAGGGACCGTAGTCCCCGTTCTACCGGGTAGCTTTAGGTTATTATTTTTTCACGTAGGCCTAATTTATGTTATTTCGGGTTTAGGGCTAGGTTGAATTAGTTCGCCGTCAAACGGATCGCGCCTCTCTGTATAGGTCCTATACATTCATGGAAGCACAGCTGCTTCAAAGTGCAACATTGTGCAAAGTTTAAAAAAGAAGTCGTAAAAAGTGGGAAAATGTAATCTAATGTGAGGTAATCTATACAGAGGCGCGATCCGATTGACGGCGAACTAATTCAACCTAGCCCTAAACCCGAAATAACATAAATTAGGTTTACGTGAAAAAATAATAACCTATGCTCAAATCAGACTTCTCCACTGTTTCAATAAGTGTTTAATTATAGCAATAAGTACAAACAACGACGTATCTTCAAACACCTGACTGATATTAAACATATCTCAGACAGTACAACTGTGTATATTGTGTATACTGGGCTTGCCCAAACACGGCATCTACTGCACGCCCAACGGTCCTGGTAGGGGGATCCCTCTCTGAGTAGCCCCTCCCAAGGTTTCTCCCAATTTTCCAATAAGGTTTTTGTGGGAGTTTTTCCTTGTCCTCTGTGAGGGTCTAAGGCTGGGGGATGTCGTGTACTAATCATTTATTATTTTCACATGTTGGGCACGGTGAAGCCCTTAGGGACTGTAACGGTGATTAAGGGCTATACAAATAAATGTGATTTGATTTGATTTGATTTATCACTCACGCTACAGTTTGGCTGTGTTCGGAATGGTTCACTCGCTCACTATTCCCTATGTAGTGTTTGTCAGATAGTCCACTATATACTGGACTCCGTGTCCTGTGTTACTCCCTCAAAGGTCCCACTGGGAAACACGTACTGCAACGTCCACCAAACAGATTCCCCTTCACCCAGTTCATGAAACAATGCCAAAGTCTCTTCTACATTTAGTCTTCGGTTTGATCTCTTCATCCTCTCTCGCCTCAAATAGCAGGCAATAGTGGACAATCCTGACGCAACTCAAATAGACTACTGCTCTGTGTTTCGGATTGAGATTGTTTTGGGGTGCTAGTGCGAAATGGCCTAACATAGCAAAGAAATGCCGGTCCGATCGCGGCCCAGTTTTCACATGCTGAGTCAGCTTTAGTTGGCCCGACACCGGAACCCGGAGATGGCCGACTTCATTTTGAATGACTGCCCAGAATCGGGCCGAGTACATCGGCCCAGTTCCGTCTGCCAAATCCAAGCCGATTCTGCCGACGCTGAACCAGAATAGGCCCGATTTAAGATGACATACCCAGATAGCAATGAAATGCCAGTCCAGTTGCGGCCCAGTTCTCACCTGACGAGTCAGTTGGCCCGACATCGGAACCCGGAGATGGCCCGACCTTGTTTTGAATGACAGCCCAGTTCCGTTTGCCGAATCCAAGCCGATTCTGAACCAGAATAGCCCCAGAACAGGCCCGATTTAAGATTATATACTATTCCCTTTCCATCCTCACTGAATTCTTTAATTCCCTGTAAATAGTCTAAAATAACTAATTGTCTAAATTTTCTAAAATATACAACACAGTTTAACAAACATTTACATTCATACAATATATTGTATAAAACCCAAAAAGCACAAATATTTGATAATGAAAAGTTGTGGTATTGATTGACAGCAAATACTGAATTGCACCAGTCTAATATTTATTATAAACAATTGCAAGAATATTGAATATATACACACATATACATATACATATAATAATTAAATATCTTCTTCTCACTGGTCTTTCCTCTCTTGCCTTCCTTCCTTCCTTCCTCCAACACTTAATGTATTTCTCGATCTCCTCATCCACTGCCTTCACACAAAGACGAGACGAACAAACCTAACAGTAACTCACAAGTAGAGTCCGCACACCATGATAGCCACCTGCTGGTCGGAGTACAGCAACCACAAATATGAGAAAATCTCTTTCCAAAAGGTTCAAAATCAAGTTTTACAGCACTAAAGGACTCAAACTAAAGTCAAGTTAGACTTAGTTAATCTTTAAGAGTGTAAATATCAGATTAATTGATATCCATTAGCTAGTCGCGCTAGCGTGCTAATATTACAGCTACAGCTAATGTCTTAGCTGTAACGTTAGCGGTCGCTTCTACCAGATTTATTTTTAAAAGATTTGAGTGCAACAACAGTAAAATCACAGCATAGATGGCAATAATGGCAATTTTGTTAGTTAAACTACACAAACCTATGATGGTGACGTTACTCACCTGGAATTACTAATAAAAAATACAACATTTCGTAGGCTGAAGGATTGCAGCAGCAGAGTCAAAATGCCAAGTGAAAACTGAAGCTCGAGCCCTCTACTCAACCAGATATGTTTCATAGTGTTGCTAGGCAATGAAATATAGTCATCTGCCGAATATTGACCAGAGTTGGTCCAAATTCAGACATCATGATCTGGGCCATATCCGGCAAGCTACAGTCGGGCCAGACTCTTTCCGTAACAGTAAACCAGTATTCACCCAAGCCCTCCACTGCTCTGGCTCAGCTGACAGCAGCCGAATCTGACGCTCAGCCGATTGTGCCGTCAGTGAAGTGGGCACTGACCCGAGTCTCATTGCTATCTATGGTTCAAATATTACGTAGCTAACTTTTCTAGCTGTGTAAATAACACATTGTTAGCAAAATCAGACGATCATAATTCAAACGTATTCAATCACAAACGACAAGGGAATTATTGGCTAAACGTGTTATGTTTAAATACACTTGGAGTACTGCTACCAGACGCGAAACTCGTCGGGATTAGGGACGTTGAACGCAGCATTGAAATCACACGCTGGTGTGATTGGCTGAACTTGAAAGAGACGTCTGATAGGCTACAGAGAAAGGCCCTTTAGAAAAAATGCATTTGTGAATGTAACGAGGTTCACAACTCGTGTGGAGGTTTCTAAACGCAGATTCGACAATCTGTATATAAATGTAACAACATTTAAATATGTTTTAGATGAACACTGCAGCTGTTTTTAACTATATAAAACGAGACGTTATTTGTGTGTGCATCGGAAACAGACATTTGTGAACACTAATTTATCTGTGAACCTTCTGTCATTTATATATATATTTTTTACATTTATATGAAACTGTACACATTTGTGTGTGCATTGAGATATATATTTGTGAACAGAGACATTTATATATAAATCGCAAAAATACATTTGTGAATTGTGTTGTATTCATTTGTGACTTATGAGAGTTATCTGACCCCATAGACCGTGTTTTCCACATCAGGACAACTCATATATTGTCAGGTAAGCTGGAAATCACAATAAAGTATGCTAAATTGACTATCAAATAAGTATGTATGGATGTAATAAGTATGCTAAAAACTACAAACAAGTGCTAAGGCAAACCTTTTCAACCTGCATAAGGTTTTATGCAGTGTGTTTTGTGAAAAATGCCCAGAAGATGGCAGGATTGTCAAAGCTAGAGCAACACAGGATGTTGTTTTTTACCCAAGGAGGATGGCATGTGTATGGGGGGGTGTATTTTTTTTATGATATACTACCTCAGATACCTCCTGTAGTTCATCTTTTTCCTCAAATGACATTTCCCATTATGATTTCTTTTTTACCTTTATCTTTCCAGTGACCTCTTATTCAGTAACACCCCGCCTCACCAGGATGCTGTGCAACCACTGAGCTGCACCACTGGAGGAATTGTGGCCTTGCCTGAGGGTAGGGAGCAGACTACTCATTCACTTCCTATGCCCAGTTTTTTTTCCCAGCCAGTCAAGGAATCCCAACAACATAACCTTCAGGCTAGACTAGATATTCTGTCAAGACTAGATGGAATAAATTGCACCTGTAGAACAGGTAACAATATAGTATACCGTATATAGTATAGCAGGGAACAATGTTTACCATGAACTCTTTGGTTGCCTATTGCATGCCAGGTACCTCAGGCTTAGCTGAGAGGGTTACAAGCATGGCAGTTATCATGGTGACATGATTTTGAGTCCTTGATGTGTGCAGAGCTGTAGAGAAGACCACATTAGTCAAATCTAAGTCCAGGTGCCAGTCAAGTTCAAATCAAGACCTGGTTCAAAAAGGGGTTGAGACCAAGTTAAAACTGAGACCAAAGCAAATTGTGTCCCATTCAAGACAAATACCAAAATAAACAACGTGCACACCTTTCCAAATGTAGAAATAATGATGGAGTTCCTCATCCTATTTGTAGGAGCTCTGTATTGTACCCTTAAACATCCAACTAATTAATGCATAGAAGTTTGAGGACTATTGCATACTTTACAGAGATCTCTTAAATGTTTCTGGAGCTGGGTAGAAAATAAATAAAGGTGGACCAGGGGAAGAAAACCATATTGTTGAAAAACTCCCATGTAAAAAACCAATGGGAACTGATTGTGTATTTATATGCACAAAGACAGCCATTAATCTAAGAGGCAATGCAGTTGAACATGGATCAACTGACACTGAGACTGAAAAGGGGCTACCTGTTGAGCTCGATGATTTTTGCATTAGGAATTTTCCGTTAAACTATTATGCCCTTGAATATGACTTCCACTTCAAGTAGGAGCCTCACAGAAATACAAATAGTGCTCCACTTGCACTGT
Source organism: Hoplostethus mediterraneus (assembly GCA_034670385.1). Lineage (NCBI taxonomy): Eukaryota > Metazoa > Chordata > Actinopteri > Trachichthyiformes > Trachichthyidae > Hoplostethus > Hoplostethus mediterraneus. The sequence continues at coordinate 1,461,949 of JAXDDW010000098.1, forward strand.
TAGCATTCTAGCTTCTCAAGAATAAATAAATAAAAAATAAAAAAGGAATGATTTGTAGCCACGGCTTTTCTTTTCCTGCACTACTACCGGACAAGAATATCTCAAGCCCACTTTGCAGTCAAGTGTACTCTTAGGTTAGCTCCTCAGTCCATCTCCGCTACTTAACGTCGACCTCTGGGACTCCCAAGTGGTCTGTTTGAGGTCGGCTTTTGCCCATGTTACATGTTGGTATTTCTGTACTTATACCTGGCTGATGGAGCAGGTAAATTGATGACATCTCTTCCTTTACGCAGTCTATTGAACCTGTGCATGTGGAGGAATTCTCTTTCTCCCCATAAAGCTTAGGGGAAAAAAGCCTCACGGTCCACATCCACATCCTCACGGTCCATTGGCATGGATTCTTTTTTTGTAATTGCAGAAAAGTATGCAGAAACTATGTAGCAAGCGCCTTTAAAATTCCAAACATTGTTAGATATGATCTTTCCTATGCAATGTAAAAAGGACGACAGGACAGCAACACCCTTGACCTGGTTCTGACCCGTGGCATCCCTGTTTCTGCTTTAGTGGTCTTCTCTTATGTGCCTGCCCTGTCTGATCACTATCTCATTAAATTTGAAATCGAATTGATCGTCCCACGCCAAAAGCGTGAAGATACTTATATTAGCCGTCGTATTAATGCCACTACGGCCTCATTACTATCTGAAAAACTACCCAGTTTTCTCGCACCACTCTCTGGTCATGTTGGCTCGCTCGACAATTTCACCAACAAACTAAACACTAGCCTTACCAACGCGCTTGACTCAATCGCCCCGTTAGTCACTAGAAAACACCACGCTAGGAGGTTTGCACCGTGGTTTACTAACGACACTCGAGCACTTAAACAAGCCTGTAGAAAACTAGAGCGTAAATGGCGATTGACCAAACTTGAAGTCTTCCGGCTTGCCTGGAATGATAGCCTGCTAAATTATAAATGTGCACTCTCGTCAGCCAAAACTGCACACCTCTCTAGGTTAATCAGTGCAAATAAAAACAACCCAAAGTTTCTATTCGACACTGTTACTAAACTAACACGGAATCCCTCCCCCTCTAATAGCGTTCTGTTTTCTCCAAATGATTTCATGTCCTTTTTTAGTCAGAAAATCACGCTGATTAGAGATGAGATCACCAGTACACTCTCTACTGGTGGTGCCGTCGCACCCCTGAGAAGTCCACTTGGTGTTTCCCAAACTGAATCTCTTTTCTCACAGTTTGAGTTAGTTTCCTTAGACTCTCTCACCAAGCTAACTCTGTCTTCAAAACCCACGACCTGCATGCTAGACCCTCTGCCTGCTAAACTGCTTAAAGAAGTTTTTCCTATCCTAGGACCCTCCATTCTTTATATGATCAATCAGTCGCTCTCCACTGGCACTGTGCCCTCTGCCTTTAAAGCGGCCGTGATCAAGCCACTACTGAAAAAACCGAACCTTGACCCCGAAGTACTCCAGAACTATAGACCAATCTCTAATCTGCCGTTCCTCTCCAAATTACTTGAACGAACAGTAGCGAGTCAACTTACAGAATTTCTGTCAAAAAATAACCTACTTGATCCCTTCCAATCGGGTTTTAGATCCTTTCACTCGACCGAAACTGCACTTACGCGAGTGGTAAATGACCTTCTGTTAGCTATAGACTCCAACTCAACCTCAGCACTATTGCTACTTGACTTGAGCGCAGCCTTTGACACAATTGATCATACGATACTCTTGAACCGCCTTGAACATTATATTGGTATCCGGGGATCAGCCCTTTCTTGGTTTAGGTCTTACCTACTTGATAGATCACATCGCGTCTTTTACAACAACATGACCTCAGAGTGTTGCAATATGGACTTTGGTGTCCCGCAAGGCTCTGTCCTAGGACCACTGCTATTCTCTATCTATATGCTACCACTTGGTGGCATCATTCGCAAATTTGGAATTAACTTCCATTGCTACGCCGATGACACCCAAATTTACATACCAGTCAAACCAACCGATAACACCCAATTCCAAAAACTAGAGGCCTGCCTATCAGAGGTCAAATATTGGATGTCCCTAAACTTCCTACTTCTTAATGGCAACAAAACTGAGATGCTAATTGTGGGACCAGCTAGACATAGACACTTATTTGAGAATACTACTCTCAATTTTGATAGTTGTGTAATCTCCCAGAGCCCACACGTTAAAAATCTTGGGGTAAAATTCGACCCTACCCTCTCATTCGAGTTGCACATTAAGGAGATCACTAAAACAGCGTTTTATCATCTCCGTAATATTGCCAAAATTCGACCCATGCTAACAGAGGCAGACGCAGAAATTTTAGTACATGCCTTCGTATCATCCAGAATCGATTATTGCAATGCCCTTTTTTCAGGCTTAACTACTGGGCGAACTAAAAAATTACAATTGGTTCAGAATGCTGCTGCCAGAATCCTGACCAAAACTAGGAAATTCGACCATATAACTCCCATTCTATCCTCATTACACTGGCTACCAATTCAAGCCAGATGTGACTTTAAGGTGCTTTTACTTGCATATAAATCATTACATGGGATGGCACCGTCCTATTTATCCGATTTGATTATACCATACAAACCGCCACGTGCCCTTAGATCTCAGGACGTTGGCTACCTGTCTATCCCAGCAGTCAAAAAGAAAACTGCAGGTAACAGAGCCTTTTCTTACCGGGCTCCCTATCTATGGAACAGTCTGCCTGCCTCAGTCAGAGAGGCAGGCTCTATCGACGTCTTTAAGTCAAGGCTAAAAACCCATTTATTCTCTCTGTCATTTGACCAGCCCTGAGGGAGTGGCTCAGTCTCGTCTCAGAGTAAGGCTAGCCTAGTAAGGCTAGTCTAGTAAGGCTAGGCTCAGTCTCTTCTCAGAGTAAGGCTAGACCAGTTAGCTTATCCTAGCTCAGGGTCCTGCCGATGGATATTAGCATCCTGCCTGCATGTCCTATTGTTCTGGTCTACTTGCTGCTGTCCACTGACGCTGGTCATGTTTGTCTGTGTGAGCGCGTGTGTGTGTATGGGTGTGTGTGGGTGAGTCTCCTATCTGTTCCAGGCTGCAGCCCGGCAGAGTTGGCGTCTGCGTGGTCCCGCCTCCTAGGACGATGCTGACTGAGCGGGCGTTGCGTTCTCCTATCTGGGCAGAGTTGGCGTCTGCATGGTCCCCTAGTCCTATGATGACGTCGACTGAGTTGCCGTTGCTGTGATGCCCCATCAGATGTGGATGTCCCACCAAAATGAACTTTCATATATTGTGTATACTCTGTTTGCCCAAACACGGCATCTATTGCACGCCCAACCGTCCTGGTAGGGGGATCCCTCTCTGAGTAGCCCCTCCCAAGGTTTCTCCCACTTTTCCAATAAGGTTTTTGTGGGAGTTTTTCCTTGTCCTCTGTGAGGGTCTAAGGCTGGGGGATGTCGTGTACTAATCATTTATTATTTTCACATGTTGGGCATTGTGAAGCCCTTAGGGACTGTAACGGTGATTAAGGGCTATACAAATAAATGTGATTTGATTTGATTTGATTTGATTTGACAGAGTTTAACATTTTATAGACTATGTTGAGCATTATATAGATTTATGTAATTATTCAATCTGTGATTGAATAATAAAATAAAGCGGAAATGCCCATCCTCATTATTTAATGACATTACTACACTGATGTTTCCAACAAGCTAACTAGCTAGCAACAACCAGGCTAATACAAATCAATAATACTGTAGCTGGATGGATGTTAAGTAAGGTACTATAATGCATAAATTTGAGTATTTAATGTTACAGTTAGGTAATCTCTCTAATGTTATTGATGCAATACATTTAAAATGTAGCAATACTTCAGTTAAAACATACTTACAACTTAATGAGAATAAATGTCATTTGTTAGTTTGTTACTTGTTACCATTCTTGTATTCTATTGGAGTGGAGTACATACTAAACGATTCCCAGTCAAATAACTGTATAATGGGAAGAATTAATATTTTTGCAATGCTGACAGGCATTAAATACAAGGATTTATTAAAGGATCTATTAAATACGAGTGTGATGAAAAGTCACAGACAGTTAAACATGGTTGTTGAAGGTGATAAAAAATCACATGATGGTCCCAGTGATCTTGAGAGAAAACGAATGAAAGAAAAGCAATTTAATCTCCACTTAATCCAGAATAACAAAAAACAACGCAAATAAATAATTCTATTGCATCTGAAACATCTGTTTTTAGTATTAAAGCTTGTCCTTGTTCTCCAATTCTTTTGGTTCATCTTGATTCATGCACCTTGGATGAGTTGCAAGGGTGCAACACATTGTTTGCCACCACACTGTGAAAACCATGATCCACAGATATAATCCACAAGTTCTTTATAAATAAAAAAAAGTTTTATTTTGTTTAATTTAGTTAGTTTTTCTCTGCTTTATTGTTGAGGACTACATTTTCTTTGAATGTCTTGCATATAAAAAGAATATAAAAAAAAGAAAATCATTAGCCAACTTTTTAATTTTTTTTAAAAGAAGGCATGGGACAAGAAGAAAAGTGTTTACTATATCAGATAACTAAATCAGATTTGATATAGTACAGTATTTTAATCTATTCTCTCTTTAATATTTGTTCAGCTATCAATTTTTTTGTCTCTCGGAGGATCTGTGATTTTATTATATGTATAAAGAATGATGAGTGACTACAATAATAAATCCTACATGGCTGTTCTGACCATGATACTCCATGGTATTTCATTACACATTTAACCACCACAGTGTAAGACCAAATGGAAAACATGAATACAAGTTGAATTGATATTGACATATACATATGCATATACATATATATATATGCATATATGCATATACATATATACATATACATACATATATACCAACGTTTGCTGCATTTAAATGGTATCTTTTTATTATTACTGTTTAACTCGTGCTCTTTTTGGTACCTTCCAATTGAATGGGGAGATAACAGGGTCTCAACAACAATGAAAAGTAACACAGAGACGAGTTGTTGCCATCAGACTCTACCTGCCCCACCCTAATAAAACTTTTCAGCACTGTTACTATTTCATGGTAAGGAAAGTAATGATAGCCTGTTCCAAAAGTAGGTATGAAGCTTAGCGTAAGTTCAATCAGGAAGACTACCTATCCATCTCCTATCATCGCTATTCCAGGCGCTCTCCCGCACTGGCCTAGCTTATTATTCAATCAGCCCCTTTAAAGCAAGGGCACTCCCCGTACTCCCTCAGAGGAACCAATGGCTAGCCTCCACACCCTGTTATATACAGATATCTGCCGCATCCCTCTCTCTGTCATTTCAGGTGCATCGCTGCTGCGCCCCACCGCCTCCCCACCACCACCAGTGCCAGGCTCCAGTTGGTCGAATCTACCCCGCCATGGAGAACGGCCTACGGGGGGGAGTTCCTGCTCCTCAGAGATTTGCGAGTTTCGCCTCTAACCCATTTGATTCCAACCGGAGCTACCGCCAAACATTCTCAAATTGTTATTACAATAAATGTTCATTTTTCGTACAACTAGTCTCTCCTGACTTGAAATACTATTATATACACAATATTCCAGATGTACAGTTTGTAGTACTAATAAATGTTTAAATGTTTAATATGACCAAATTATACAGATATATTTCCTTCTTCTTGGTTCTGTGGTAAAAAAAAATTGAATTGTAATTCCAGTTGGAATTCTTGTTGGAATTCTCTGGAATCCAAGCCAATCATATGCCACCTTTCACAAGGAAACTATTGATGATGAAGATGCATTTTCATCATCTTGCAGGTGCCTTTGCTCAGGTCTTTGTTTTTGACAGGCCTGCAGTGGAAGCCTCCCTGCTTTGGGTAGCCAATGGTTCAGCTTTAAAACAAGACAGCCACTCTATTTCTGTAGGAAATATTAAAAGTTTTGTTGCAAAATGAGATATGAGATATTCAAAAAATCACATGCACAGTTATAAAATTATTCATGGCACAAAATGAAAACAAAAATATATAATAATAATAATAATATAATACTTTTACAGACAGAATGCTCCAGTTTTTGAAATATTCAATGATAACGTCAGCTAATTTTTTTTGTGCATGTTGTGTTTTAAAAATAAACTCCTGGTGGCTCAGTGGTCTAAGGCGCATACCACATAACAGTGACGTCCTGGGTTCGAATGATGTGACACAGGTGTGACTCTCTCTACTGACTGTACAAATAAAGGCAAAATGCCAAAAAAAATTCTCATATGTGCTTATGAGGAACAAAACATTTAGCTTAATCTTTTATCATACACTCTATAGTACTACGACACAATGTTTTTCTTCTGAAAAAGGATTTATGATTGGATTAAGATCAGTACCTCCGCCAATGAGGTAATGTTTTCGCCCCTGTCTGTCTGTGATCAGATATTGTTAGCGCGATATCTGGCAGTTATAGACAGATTTTAACATGGGCCAAGGAAGTGTTTAAAACTAAACTAAAACTGGAACTGGACCCCAACAGCGCGTTATGCGCATTATGGAAGGGCTGGCTCTGATGCTGAGGGAACATAGGGCCTCATTTGGATGGGGGAAAAAATCATAGGGGCTGAGGGCAAATAGGGCTGAGGGAACATAGGGCTGACCCCATTCAAGGGATATGGACATCAAGCACTCTGATTGGACTAATTTATGGGATAAATCCAGTTAGCCTGTGTCTACTTGTACTTAGTCTTTGCTGTGATGATTGGTCAGGAGCAATCAAGAAGCAGAGTGTTTCTTGCAGTGGCTGGGAATCAAAAAGCCTGCATGCAAATTTGGACTCCAATGTATGACGTGAATATGATGCCAATACATGTTTTCAGCGAGTCACAAATTATGTTTATGTATGTGTTTATAGCAAAACACAGCTCATACATATGTTTTTGGGAGTCACAAATGTGGGGAAAATTTGTGCACAGCAAACAAAATTTGCACGCATCTCACAAGTACAAATCCTGTCTTGTGAGTCTTGCATATACATTTGCATGTGTGCATCTCAAGTTGTGGCCACACAAAAATAGAAATCCTTTCAAAGTTTAATCAAAATTTAATCAAAGTCATATATCATATATCAAATATTTTGGTCTCACTTTCTCTTTATGTGATGTGATCTTTATGACATGAATTCATAGACATAAACCAATGGTAAGTAGTATCAAACAGATGAATGATATATAAGTATAGGGTCTTTGAATGGGGGAAAAAAATATTTGGGTAGTGACCCACTCAAGGAATTATGTCTTCATACGTTAAGAAAAGGTTTGATCAGAGAAATCCTCACAGCACATGCTGTGTGTGGTGGATTAACTGAAGTTTAAAGGAAGGGGATTAAGTTGTTTTGCTCTCATTTTGATCCATGTGGACTACTTGGTCAGTATGCACAAGCCATAGTATCTGTGGATAGCCTGGTAAGGATAGATAGGAAACCCAGCTTGCTTATTGTGGAATGCATTTACTGCCAACAAAACAGGGACAAAATACTATTTCCATAATTTTCTTTTCTTTGTGGAGTATTAAAAATCCAGATTGTACCAACTCAAAATCCTGTCAGGTCCTTGTTGTCATTTTCCAATCTAGAGCGAGTCATCCATGCATTTATCACATCTCTTTTAGATTACTGCAACTCATTGTAATGGCGTTTAGCGTAAGTTCAATCAGGAAGGCTACCTCCTTCATTCATAATTCTGTCAGCTGGAGCCAAACACATCTTTAAATTTATCTTTAAATTTAAATTGCAAGTATTGCTCACCCGTCGCCCATCTTGTCGGATTCCGATGATTTCCTTGGGAGCAGCCCGGCAATCCAAGAGTTCCAGCACAACCCCTACCCAGCCCCATTGCGCTGAAGCACCCCAGATAGCAATGAGACTTGGGCCAGTGCCCACTTCACTGACGGCACAATCGGCTGAGTGTCAGAATCGGCTGCTGTCAGCTGTGCCAGAGCCACGCCGACTCCGGCAGTAGAGGGCTTGGGTGAATGCTGGTTTATTGTCACGGAAAGAGTCTGGCCCGACTATAGCTTGCCGGATATGGCCCAGATCATGATGTCTGAATTTGGACCAGATCTGGTCAATATTTGGCAGGTGACTATATTTTTTGCCTAGCAACACTATGAAACGTATCTGGTTGAGTAGAGGGCTCGAGCTTCAGTTTTCACTTGCCGTTTTGACTGTTGCTGCAATCCTTCAGCCTACGAAATGTTGTATTTTTTATTAGTAATTCCAGGTGAGTAACGTCACCATCATAGGTTTGTGTAGTTTAACTAACAAAATTGCCATTTATGCTGTGATTTTACTGTTGTTGTGTGGGGATAATAAAATGTGGGTAACCTGTATAACCCTATGTATGCAATAACCTATACACCGCTGTGCACTTAATAAGTAGTAAGAATATATCAGCCAATAGTAGGATGTTAATAAAGGCCCGAAAGGCCCAAAATGTTGTGTGTAAATATTGAAAATCATGTGTGTGCGGCCTAGTGTGAGTAGAGAGCAGACAGAGAGTTAGAAATGAATACTGTGTGAAAAGAACAGGAGGAAGACCTTGGCCTTGGAGGAGGAATGTGTGTCAACAAAGAGATTGCGGTCGGCAGCCACACACACTGAATCGCCAGTTCTGAGAGATGTGTATTATGCTATGAAAACAGTATGAGCCTGTTTGAGTGTTGTACGCAGCAAAGATATGTAACTAGGGAAAAAGGTTATTACGCAAATGTGCTTATGAATTATACATTTAGGGAGGACCTATTAGAGGATCCAGTCACGCGAATGGCTAGGGAAACGATGATGTTTAGAAACTAGGAGGAGTCAGGAAGTCTATAATAATCATGAACAACCAGGAATGGAGGCTTTTTCACGGACCTCTGTCAGGTAGCTAACTGGAAACGCCAGTCTATCGGGTGGAAAGTGAAAGTACCCTCTTCCATGGAATTGCATTAATTGTATCTGACTATCATCATTTTTATTCATTAAGAAGTATAGAACTAAATTATTTGTGGACGCCTCTTCAATTGGTTAAGGCACAGACTGATGTGCCCGCGAAGCAGCCGAGGCCTTCCAATCCTCGGTTGAATTTCACGCAAACCCCACAGTTGCACTCAAATAAAAAGCGACCGTTAACGTTACAGCTAAGATAAACTAACATTAGCACGCTAGTGCGACTACCTAACGGGTGTCAGTTAATCTGATATTTACACTCTTAAAGATTAACTAAGTCTAACGTGACTTTAGTTTGAGTCCTTTGCATCCACTTTTTGAGAGAATATGTATTTTAAATCATGTGTGTAGCTTCAAAGGGGTCTCTGAATGGAGAAATGCATTTAAGCTAGTATTTAGAAAGATCATTTTCAGATGTTTCTGTTCGCCGCCAAAGCCACAGAATAAATATGAAAAAAAACAGAATTATAATTTGGTGTTATAAAACTTGATTTTGAAGCTTTTTTAAAGAGATTTTCTCATATTTGTGGTTGCTATACTCCGACCAGCAGGTGGCTATCATGTTGTGCGGACTCTACTTGTGCGTTACTGTTAAGTTTGTTCATCTCTAGTGGGTGTATGGGTCTATCTGTCTGTCTAGTCTCTCACTCTGTTTCCTTCCCTTGACTCTTTCTCTTTGTGTGAAGGCAGTGGATGAGGAGATTGAGAAATACATTAAGAGATGGCGGAAGGAAGACAAGAGAGGAAAGACCAGTGAGAAGAAGAAAATTAATTATTTAATTCTTATATATACATATATATGTGTGTATATATTCAATATTCTTGCAATTGTTTATAATAAATATTAGAATGGTGCAATTCAGTGTTTGCTGTCAATCAATACCACAACTTTTCATTATCAAATATTTGTGCTTTTTGGACTTTATACAATATATTGTTGTATGAATGTAAATGTTTGTTAAACTGTGTTGTATATTTTAGGAAATTTAGACAATTAGTTATTTAAACTATTTACAGGGAATTAAAGAATTCAGTGAGGATGGAAAGGGAATAGTATATAATCTTAAATCGGGCCTGTTCTGGGGCTATTCTGGTTCAGCATCGGCAGAATCAGCTTGGATTCGGCAGACGGAACTGGGCCGATGTACTCGGCCCGATTCTGGGCAGTCATTCAAAATGAAGTCGGGCCGTCTCCGGGTTCCGGTGTCGGGCCAACTAAAGCTGACTCGGCATGTGAAAACTGGGCCGCGATCAGGCCGGCATTTATGTGCTATCTGGGACCCGTCTCACCGGCATCCAGATCAAGTTCAGTCACTCTCCTACAGCCCAAATCATCGCCGGTCTGCACAAGACGGGCATCTCCCCAATAACTTACTTCAATCATATATCTGTACTTTTGCACGCTGGCCAGTTTGGTAACGCTGGTCTGCTGTGGCCAACTAGCCTAGTCGGCAGCGTAGGTCAATCAGGCTCCCATAATTCCTCGCCAGATTCAACTTTTTTTCAGTTAGGAGGCCAGCGCGCCCAGCTTCGGCAGCTGGTAACGCCGGTCCGCTGTGGCCAGCTAGCTAGAGGCCAAACTCGCCCAGCTTCGGCCAGTTTGGTAACGCTGGTCCGCCGTGGCCAGCTAGCCTAGTCGGTTAGCACAGGTGACGCACCACCTCCTTCCCCTTCACCACCACCAGCATCACGGCTCCATCAGATATCCAGAAGGGTCAGATCTTCAGCCCGGGGGTTCTCCTATCTGCCTATCAGGCAGCTTCACTCTAGCACTGGATACCTCTTGGAGTCTACTCCAAACCTATATACACACACATTCTCTCATGTTGTTAATAACCCAAGTTAATTAATTAATTTTCTCTGCCCATATTATTCAGGTTTCAGGGTTCTGGGTTCTGGTATTGCCTATCCCAGCCTAGGTTGAAACAACTGCTGCGAAATATCTGCAAAGATTTCACTGCAACACATTTCATCAGCTGCTCCACTTACAGCTGCAGTAGTCAATATTTCAATATAAAAATCAGGAAGTGTAAATGTCACAGAAGGAAGTGTTCCATCTCCACTATTGGAGACTGGAGAACGCTGGACTCACCAACGTTAGATATTTTCATCTCTCATCCCTTCGGTATTCCTTATAATGAAGTTGGGTGATGAAGTTCAAAGAGTTTTCAGATCAGAATAAGATGTTTCACATCAAGTCTCACATCAAAGACCTCTAGCGTGGTGCCACATTAAAATGAGCCGAGCCGAGTCTTAACAAGCAGTTTGAGTTTTCGTCTAAAATAAATGATGGCAGAATGTCAACCACAGCCCAACTGTGTATGAGAAGTGAACTGCAACAAATGAAGGAGAAAAAGAAGAAAGAAAGAAAGAAATGCCACCAGTATTTAAATACTGTAGGAGACCATTCCTCTCACAAAATAACGTCTGTCTTCCCCTCTTTCTCTCCAGACTTTCCTTAAGCACTCTGCTGATATCATATCAAATCATTATTTGATATCATGCATTAACTTACCAACAAATCCATATTGCTGTTCATGCAGCGTGGCAGGAGCTGTGTTAAGATTGGGAAAAAGATGGCAGCATTATTGCACCTACCTCCGCTCTAAAGTGGTTTAAATCGATGGGGAAAAGTTCACGTGTTACACCGCATAGTGTAATTAGGAATTTGTTTCTTCACCCTGAAACGCATGCACACATTTCAACGGCCCTGTCTTGCTGAAGGGCATTTCTGTAGGGATGTGTTCACAAGCTGTTGCAGAGGTCAAACCCCTGATGTAGCAACTTATAGTGTAATAATCACTGTAGCCAAGATGCTACCACGGGACTTTGGGGATGGCCAGGCGTGGTTTTATTACGGGCAGCACCACAAACAAGGGACGATCAATAATAATAATGTGGCCCGGGCTCTCTCGCCCTCCTCCGCTCACTGCGGGCACAGTCCTCTCTCTCTCTCGCTCCACTCACTGCGGGCACCGGCGTCGCTCTCTCTCGCTTGCTCACTCACTCTCATCGTGAGACGTGCCTCCGTGTCCCTGCTCACCGTGTTTTGGAGACACACACACACACACACAACAGATATCAGTTCCCACTCAGTCCCGATGGGCTGCAGCCGGTGTCAGGGCAGGGCAAACCCGCCTGCCAGCCCGACTCCGCCCCCCGCATCCAACCAATTGCCCATCCACACCCCTGAGTCTGCCACAATCACATTTCAAATCACATTTATTTGTATAGCCCTGAATCACTGTTACAGTCTCTTAAGGGCTTTACAGTGCCCGACATGTGAAAATAATAAATGCTTAGTGAAAATAACTACAAAAACACCATTACTACAAATGTCTTTTATTTAACAAATCCATACAGTGTGTTCAAAACTTCATGGATACTTAGGCTACTTGTGTAATAAGTTACATTTTAAATACACTTACACAACAGTGTAAACATGTTAGAGCAATTCACACTTAAAACAAACTGCTATATGGGCAGCCAAACAGTTGGGAAATTGTGTGGTCAAATGGAAGTGACAAATAAAATGAAAAAACATTAAAAATTAAATCAAAGTTGTGGCGGACTGGGGGGGGCGGCTAAGGCCTTTTTAACTTGCGTGTGCCTGTGTGTGAGGGGAAGATGTCAGAGGAGATGGACAATGCATCTGTTAGACTTGGGGAGGAAGGTCCATCACCATCCTGCTGCAGGACAGTAAAATCTGAGGATTACAAATAACGACATCAGGATACAGGGCACATACAATAAAACCAACCACCACAATGCTACCATATATGCTGGGGTGCCCTGGAGGGCCAACAATTGGCACACTTTCATTCCAACCTTTCACCTCACCCGGTGATTTCACTGGCAGTTCTCTTAACTTCTGGAATGAGTGCTCATCAGTGAAATCACCTGATATCTTTAGTTAGAATGAAAGCCTGCCTACCTTGCAAACCTCAACAGTCCGATATTCTATTTTGCCTACATTATCCAGCTCAACTGTTAGCTTGTTAGCTAGGCTAGGTTTAGCAACTGAGGCGACCATGTCTCGCATTTACTTGAAAAATAGTCTCTCCAACACTGGAGACAGAGTCGCATTGCTGGCAAGGCTGTTATCTTAACCAAACTAGTAGGAAAATTAACAAGGCTTTACCTTGTCGATATTCGTTCAATGCAAATCCCGTGTCGTGTCCGTCCGGTACCGTCCTAGCCATACAGAGTATACCATTTAATGGAAAGGAAACAACGCATGTTCACTAAATATGTTGATAGAACTAGAAACACTGTAAACTAAAGTTAACTAACTTACAATACACCCAACAAGTATGGAGCAAGCATTAACTTAAAGGGTAATTCCGGGATTTTTCAACCTGGCCTCTATGTCCACAAAACCGCTTTTCATACCTTTAAGTAGATCCCAAAAATTTCGGAGTTGCTCCGGTCGATCAGGCAGTCCGTAACTGCGGCTCAAGGCTCCAATGTAATCCAGCGGGCATGTCCGGGCATGTCCAGGCGGTCAAAGTACGTCCACTAAAAGTGTTTGATTTTGCCACTGACAGGCTCAGATTGTTGTTGTGGGAAGAGGACGGTTGTTTACACGATCCTCTTCTTGCAACGAGTGAATCCTCTTGCTTTCATACAACAGCTTTGTCAGAGTTGAGCGTTCAGAGTTGTTAAAAAAAGGTCTATTTCTGTAGCGATCCTTTGGGCAATGTTGTCAGACACTTGTCAGACACACGAATAACAATCTGAGCCTGTCAGTGGCAAAATCAAGCACTTTTAGTGGACGTACTTTGACTGCCTGGACATGCCTGCTGGATTACATTGGAGCCTTGAGCCGCCGTTACGTGACTGCCAGTTGAGCCGATCGAAACTTTTGGGATCTACTTAAAGGTATGAAAAGCGATTTTGTGGACATAGAGGCCAGGTTGAAAAATCCCGGAATTACCCTTTAAGCAGTTAGCTAGCAAGTTCGTCCAATCAAAAATATACAAATATATTACACAGAAAATCCCTAACAGCGTGACATATAGTTTGAGAAGTAAATGCCATTTTTACCTGCCTCACGACGAAGTCCAAGTCAAGACTGCTGGGCACACAAAAACAGCTGAAGGCACCAGGAGTAGTGTTGATTCAGGCTCCTCAACACCCCGTGAATGAACACCAAAATATTACACCGCCAAAGAGTATCCCTGAACACAAACTGAGTCTAAATGAGAAAATAAACTCCAAAAATCAAACCCCTTTCACACTTTTTTGTCTAACTCTAGATTATTCGACTCCAGAAATTTGCTGTGTATGTAAATTTGGGTGTCATCGGCGTAGCAATGGAAGTTAATGCCAAATTTGCGAATGATTCCACCAAGTGGTAGCATATAGATAGAGAATAGCAGTGGTCCTAGGACAGAGCCTTGTGGGAATCCAAAGTCCATATTCCAACACTCTGAGGTCGTGTTGTTGTAAAAGACGTGATGTGATCTATCGAGTAAATAAGACCTAAACCAAGAAAGGGCTGATACCAATATAATGTTCAAGACGGTTCAAGAGTATCGTATGATCAATTGTGTCGAAGGCTGCACTCAAGTCAAGTAGCAATAGTGCTGAGGTTGAGTTGGAGTCAATAGCTAACAAAAGGTCATTGACCACTCTCGTGAGTGCAGTTTCGGTAGAGTGAAAGGATCTAAAGCCAGATTGGAAGGGATCAAGTAGGTTATTTTTTTACAAAAAATCTTTGTTGACTGGCTACTGTTCGTTCAAGTAATTTGGAGAGGAACAGCAGATTTGAGATTGGTCTATAGTTCTGAAGTACTTTGGGGTCAAGGTTTGTTATTTTCAGTAGTGGCTTGATCACGGCTGTTTTAAAGGCAGAGGGCACAGTGCCTGTGGACAGCGACTGATTGATCATATAGAGAATGGAGGGTCCTAGGATAGGGAAAACTTCTTTAAGCAGTTTAGCAGGCAGAGGGTCTAGCATGCAGGTCGTGGGTTTTGAAGACAGAGTTAGCTTGGTGAGAGAGTCTAAGGAAACTAAATCAAACTGTGAGAAAAGACATTCAGCCCGGGAAACACCAAGTGGACTTTTCAGGGGCGAGACAGCATCACCAGTGGAGAGTGTACTGGTGATCTCAAAAAGGACATGAAATCATTCGGAGAAAACAGAAAGCTATCAGAGGGGGAGGGATTCCGTGTTAGCTTAGCAACAGTGTCGAATAGAAACTTTGGGTTGTTTTTATTTGCACTGATTAACCTAGAGAAGTGTGCAGTTTTGGCTGACAAGAGTGCACATTTATAATTTAGCAAGCTATCATTCCAGGCAAGCCGGAATAATAACTGCCAAGTAATGTATTAACCAGTGGCATGGTAATTAAAAGAGGGTAGACTATGACTTCCAGTCAGTGATCATCATAAGACAACAACCACCAATATCAACAATAATGTACTGCATTTTAAAAAAAACAACATTAATTTATGTTTCCTCATATATTACATCACTATTCATATAGTATGAATTCAGTTTATGAATTATGAACTATTCTGCAAAATAAAAAGGTGGGCAAATTCGGTTTATTTATAATTATTACATTCGATAAGGGGGGTAGCTTTTTATCATTACAATGTCAGTGTGAATATCCATCCATCCATCCGTTTTCGACCGCTTATCCGGATCCGGG
The DNA here is from genome assembly GCA_034670385.1 of Hoplostethus mediterraneus. Lineage (NCBI taxonomy): Eukaryota > Metazoa > Chordata > Actinopteri > Trachichthyiformes > Trachichthyidae > Hoplostethus > Hoplostethus mediterraneus. The sequence goes on from JAXDDW010000098.1 coordinate 1,477,574, forward strand.
TCGCGGTGGCAGCAGGCTCAGCAGAGTGTCCCAGACATCCCTTTTCCCAGCCACAGTCACCAGCTCATGCTGGGGATCCCAAGGCGTTCCCAGGCCAGGCAGGATATATAATCCCTCCACCGGGTCCTGGGTCTGCCCCGAGGCCTCCTCCCCACTGGACGTGCCCTGAATACCTCCACAGGGAGGCGTCCAGGAGGCATCCTGACCAGATGCCCGAACCACCTCAACTGGCTCCTCTCCATGCGAAGGAGCAGCGGCTCTACTCTGAGTCCCCCCCGGACATCCGAGCTCCTCACCCTATCCCTAAGGGTGAGTCCAGATATCCTATGAAGGAAACCCATTTCGGCCGCTTGTATTCGCGATCTTGTCCTTTCGGTCACTACCCAGAGCTTGTGGCCATAGGTGAGGGTTGGAACAAAGATTGCCTGGTAAATTGAGAGCTTCGCCTTCAGGCTCAGCTCCCTCTTCACCACAACAGTCCGGTACAACGACCGCAAAACTGCACTCGCTGCACCGATCCGCCTGTCAATCTCATGCTCCATTTTACCCTCACTCGTGAACAAGACCCCGAGATACTTGAACTCCTTGGGGCTTGGGGCAAAGATTCACTCCCACACCCGGAGGGGACAATCCACCGCTGTCCTGCAGAGCACCATGGCCTCAGACTTGGAGGTGCTGACTCTCATCCCGGCCGCTTCACACTCAGCTGCAAACCGCCCCAGCGCGTGCTGGAATCACAGCTCAATGAAGCCATCAGGACTACATCAGCCGCAAAAAAGCAAAGATGCTATCCTGAGGTCACCGAACTGGACACCCTCCACACCCTGGCTGCGCCTTGAAATCCTGTCCATGAAAATCACAAACAGGATAGGTGACAAGGGACAGCCCTGGCGGAGGCCAACACGCACTGGGAATGAGCTTGACTTAGTGCTGAGAATGCGGACACAACTCTCGCTTTGGTTGTACAGAGATCAGATTAATGGCCCCGACACCCCATACTCCCGCAGCACCCCCCACAGGATATCTCGAGGGACACGATCGTAGGCCTTCTCCAAGTCCAAAAAACACATGAAGACTGGATGAGCAAACTCCCATGCCCCCTCCAAAATCCTTGCAAGGGTAAAGAGTTGGTCCACTGTTCCACGGCCAGGACGGAATCTGCCTTGTTCCTCCTGAATCTGAGGTTCGACAATTGGTCGCACTCTCCTTTCCAGCACCCTGGAATAGGCTTTCCCAGGGAGGCTGAGCAGTGTGACTCCCCGGAAGTTGGAGCACACCCTCCGGTCCCCCTTTTTAAAAATGGGAACCACCACACCTGTCTGCCACTCCTTAGGCACAAGTACTCCCTACTGTAAGTGTTTTTAAAGGTATGCTACGATTAGCCCTAGAGGAAACTTGTAATTGCTTTATCTGATGCTGTTGCTGACTCGATTCTGCTTCTTGCTACTGCACAAATAGCTTATTGTGTTTGTGTCTTTTGTTTTTTTGTTTTGTTTTATGTATATTGTATATGCACTGTTTTTATGTTGAAACTTTTTGTGTGTCGTCTTGACCAGGACTCCCTGGAAGAAGAGATCCTGTATCTCAATGGGATAATTCCTGTATAAATAAAGGATAATTAAAAATAAATAAAAAAGGCACTGTTCCCGACCTCCACGCAACATTGAAAAGGCGTGTCAGTCATGACAGCCCTACAACATCCAGGGCCTTTAGCATTTCCGGACGAATCTCGTCCACCCCTGGGGCTTTGCCACTGCAGAGTTTTTTGACTACCTCAGTGACTTCCCCCAGTGCGATGGGCAATGACCCCCCCAGAATCTTCAGGCCCTGCCTCCCCCATGGAGGGCGCGTCCATCGCGTTTAGGAGTTCCTCAAAGTGCTCCTTTCAACGTTCGACTATAGCCCCAGCCGAGGTCAGCACCTCCCCACCCTTACTGAAAACAGCTTGGGTGGGCCCCTGCTTCCCCCTCCTAAGGCGCCGAACGGTTTGCCAGAATCTCTTTGAGGCCGACCTAAAGTCCTTCTCCATGGCTTCTCCGAACTCCTCCCATGCCCGTTTTTTCGCCTCTGCCACTGCCAAAGCCGCTGCCCTCCACGCCCGCTGGTACCTCTCAGCTGAATCAGGAGTCCCCCTGGCCAACCAGGCCTGAAAGCACTCCTTCAACCTGACAGCTTCCCTCACCACTGGTGTCCACCACCGGGTTCTAGGGTTGCAGCTGCGACAGCCTTCAGGCCGCAGCTCCGAGCAGCCGCATCAATGATGGTGGATTTGAACATGGTCCATTCGGACTCCATGTCCCCCTCCTCCTCCGGCGCATGTGAGAAGTTCCTTCGGAGGTGCGAGTTGAACATCTTCCGGACAGGTGCCTCCTCCAGACGTTCCCAGTTCACCTGCACCCGCAGAGTCAGTTCCCAGTTCACCCGCACTACCCGTTTAGGTTTACCAGGTCTGTCCGGAAGCTTGCCCCGCCACCTGATCCAACTCGCCACCAGGTGGTGATCAGTTGACAGCTCTGCACCTCTCTTCACCCGAGTGTCCAAGACATGCGGCCGCAGATCTGATGAAACGACTACAAAGTCGATCATTGACCTTTGGCCTAAGGTACTGTGGTACCACTCCAGGTTTCTCCATCGTCACCCACATGAGCGTTGAAGTCCCCCAGTAGGATTCCAGAGCCAACGCTATGCGTGGAGGTGAGCCCAACTATATCTAGTTGGTATCGCTCTACCTCTCGCACAAGCTCTGGCTCCTTCCCCCCCAGAGAGGTGACATTCCACATACCAAAAGCTAGTTTCTGTAGCCAAGGTCCAGTCCACCAAGGCGTCTGCCTTTGCCTGCCACCTGTGTGGCATCGCACCCGTCCCCTATTTCTCCCCTTGCAGGTGGTGGGCCCACAGGGGGGCGGCCCCATGTGTCTTCTTTGGGCTGGGCCCGACCGAGCTCTGCGGCAAGCCCGGCCACCAGACGCTCGCCTATGAGCTCCCCTCCCAGGCTTGGCACCAGGAGGGTGCCCCGGTCTCCCTATTCCGGGCAAGGTCTCTATTTCTTCTGGTGGCTGTATCATGGGGTCCTTTTGAACCGTTCTTTGTCTGTCCCCTCACCTGGAACCAATTTGCCTAGGGTGGCCCTACCAGGAGCATATGCTCCAGACAACACAATCCCCAGGTTCACAGGGGCACACAAACCTCCCCACCGTGATAAGGTGACGGTTCCCAATTTTGATATTCAAGGTGTGTGTGTGTGTGTGTAGCAGCAGGCTCAGGGGTTGACATAGGAGGCAGCGTTGTACAGCCTGTTGACATGGCTGTTGGCAGAAAAGAGTGCTTGAAGCGCTCCCTTGTGCACTTGTTGGATGAGACACTCGCTGAAGATGCTTTTTAGCCCATTCATCTCATCATAGAGGGGGTGGGTTCTCAAAGATAGATCTGATTTTAGACCTCATCCTCCCCTCAGCCACCTCCTCCAGGCTGTCCAGGCTCTCTCCCACAACTGAGCCAGCTTTCTTGACCAGTTTGTTGATCTTGTTGGCATCCTTCGCCTTGATGCCCCCTCCCCAACATACCACAGCAAAGAGAAGTACACTGGCCTTTTAGCTTATATCAACTACTTATTCTCATTTTTAATCCATGTATGAATTACATAAAATGCATTACAGTTTTGTCAGTTGAGTTTTGTTCCAATAATGTGAAAGTTAATTGGATTCCAACTTAAAAAGTGTCTGTGTGAGACAGGGAGAGAGAGAGACAGAGATAGGGGATGGGGCCCTCTGGTCTAGTGGTACCACCTCCCTTATCTACAATCTCCACAGAGACTCAACATGAGTCCAGGCCTCTCCCTCTCCCTCTTTCTCTCTCTCTCTCACACACATATATATAATAAAAATATATCATATCTCTTGATAGCAAATAAATAGGAATAAGAAATTTAAGAAGTTTGATCTTGGAAACTGTTCCGAAATCAAACTCCAACACAGAAGAGTAGTATTTGAATTCTTTAATGAGCTTATTGAACTTCAGTGATACATGTTGCTCTCTCAGTTACTGCAGCCAAAACCTGGGCTCTCCTAGTCTACCAGTCTTTTTAAGCATTAAGCAGTCCGAAAGAATCAAGTTAGTTAAAAGAGTCGGTGTTCCCATCACTACTGTCTGGTAGAACATGCGGAGCAGCCTGTTGCACACATTGAATGATCTGAGCCTCCTCAGGAAGTACAGTCTGCTCTGACCTTTCCTGTAGAGGGCATCAGTGTTGTCTGACCAGTCCAGTTTATTTTTGAGGTGCACCCCCAGGAACTTGTAAGATTCCACCATATCCACCTTCTTGCCCTGGAAGATGACAGGTGGTGGGCGCTTCTTTTTCTGACGATGAAAGTCCACCACAAGCTCTCTTGTCTTGCTTACATTGACCTGTAGGTGGTTGTCGCCGCACCATCCGACGAACTTCTCCACCAGACTCCTGTACTCATCCTCGTTGTCCTTGTTGATGCAACCCACAATGGGTGAATCATCTGAGAACTTCTGGAGATGAGTAGAACCAGAATTTAATCTAAAGTCTGAGGTGTAGAGGGTGAACAAGAATGGTGACAGTACCGTTGCCTGGGGTACACAAGTGTTGCTCACCAGCATATCCGACAGGCTGCTCTGTAGGCGAACAAACTGTGGCCTGCTGGTGAGGTAGTCCGTAATCCAGTGTGCCATGGTGTGGTCAACCTGCATGGCTGCAAGCTTCTCTGCAAGCAGGAGTGGCTGGATGATGTTGAATGCACTGGAGAAGTCAAACAAACATGATTCTCACAGTGCTCCCAGGCCTCTCCAGGTGAGGCATGTAGGTGATGGCATCGTCTACTCCAAGGTGTGCCTGGTATGCGAACTGCAGGGAGTCCAGAGAGGCTGTCATTAGTGGCTTCAGGTGCTATATGACCAACCTTACAAAAATCTTCATAATAGAGGTCAGTGCCACTGGTACTGCTGGTTTTCTGTTCTGCCAGGTAGTTTCCATTCTAGCTGTCTAATCAGGGTTTGATTAAGACCTGGGATGCAATTAACTTCCTGGTAGGAGAGAAAACCAGCAGCACTCTGGACACCGAGGACCGGATTTGAGGAACTCTGCTCTAGGGAATGGAACCCCCAACCCTGGTAGTGGTAGTGCCTTGCTCGAGGGAATGGAACCCCCAACCCTTAAAGAGTTAGTGCCTTGCTTGAGGGAATGGAACCCCGACCCTGGTAGTGCCTTGCTCAACGGAATGGAATTCCCAACCATGGTATTAATAGTGCCTTGCTCGAGGGAATGGAACCCCAAACCCTGGTAGTGCCTTGCTCAAGGGAATGGAACCCCCAACCGTGGTAGTGCCTTGCTCAAGGGAATGGAACCCCCAACCCTGGTAGTGGTAGTGCCTTGCTTGAGGGAATGGAACCTCAACCCTGGTAGTGCCTTGCTCAAGGGAATGGAATTCCCAACCATGGTAGTAATAGTGCCTTGCTCGAGGGAATGGAACCCCTAACCCTGGTAGTGGTAGTGCCTTGCTCTAGGGAATGGAACCCTTAAAGCGTTAGTGCCTTGCTCAAGGGAATGGAACCCCCAACCCTGGTAGTGGTAGTGCCTTGCTCGAGGGAATGGAACCCCCAACCCTGGTAGTGATAGTGCCTTACTTGAGGGATGGAACCGCTTAAAATTATGAGTTGAAAGCGTGTTCATTAAACTGATCATATAACAGCAGGAAAACCCTTTAAACCCTTCTTGTCCGGATAAAGTTACAGGATAGTTACTATGTATGTTAAGGTGAATAATGATAACCATGATGAAAATTAGTATCTATCAGTATGTATTATTAATACATGTCTTCACCTGTGCTTTAGTCACAGAATTGCCTTAATCGTATTATAATCACAATTTTTATGTGCATGTAAATGTGGCTTTTGTCTGAACCAGTACTGCAAAAAACAAACAAACTTTTGTTTTTAAGTTGAAGCGCTCACATTAGCTTTCACATTTTTTGCAGTGTGGATGGCAGTAGTGCATTTATGTGGTCGATGCCTCTTCGAATATGAATGAAAACCAAAAACTGTAGATGTGAATAGGAAGCGTGCTTCAGAGAAACAGGCAGAAAGAGTGAGTGAAGCCACTCTAGTGAATGTGAGTGCATCCTTTGGGTTATGATTAATATTTATAGACTCCTGCTCCATTTTTTTCTGCTGCTGAGTGGGATGAGAAGAGAAAGAGAAGACCAAAAAAAAAGAAAGACCAGCAAGTTAATAAATAAAAATAGAGCATCGGTATATAGGGCTTCTCTATTTTTGTGACCTATAGTGATGTTGGTTCAACCACTGGATTAAACTCTCTCATACTCTCATCATTAATATGTTTATTATTATTAGTGTTTAATTTCAACGGAGAGTTTTAGTGTCTTCTGGTATAAATGCCAACACTGAATACTTTTTGGCATTTTTTGGCAGAAAAATACTCAAAATGCTCCTTTAAGACTTATCTCTCAAAATGCCCCTTTAATACTTATCCCTCTTTACATCCCTCATAGCAGTAATTATAAAGGCTAATTAGGGGAGGGCAGTGAATAGAAAACCCATTAAGCCTGTAATACAACGAGCCAGACCACCTATCAAATAGATGTAGTATTAGTATTTCCTCCTATTTTAGATGGTACAAACAAACGTTTGGTTGACCTGGAAGAGATATTATTTTGAAAATAATTCTGAACCTTGACTTTGGCAGTAAGTTTAGACCTGTCACAGAAAAATATATGAAAATCAAGTTATAATACTTTTCTGTGATTTACAAACTTTCCTCAACACTTTCTGAGTTGTGCTAATGATAGCTGAGGGCTGGTAAGGTAACTCATTTTGAGACGATTGCATTCCAGGGCAGCGATATTGCACATTACCAAATAGACAAGTAAAGGTACAATGCATTTGGCTAGGATCTACAGGAGAGTGTGCCAAGATGTGAGATGCTGTGAGGCAGAAACAATGATATCCAGATGGTTCATTGTCCACCACGTGATAAAATCAGAGCTGAAGTGTGGGCTGGGGGCTTTGGTTTGGGCTGTGTCCCTCTGTCCGTCTGTCAAATATAATATATACCCAAAGGGATCAATAAAGTATCTATCTGTCTATGAATGACACCTCTGGTGGAATTTTGGAGAATTGGAGGGATGATGCATTGTGTGTCTGGGGGGTGGGTGGTCAGGGGGCTTTGTTTGTGAGCCCCACTGCCATGGGGAGAAAACTGTTCAAGTGCCCAGAGGTTTTGGTCTTGACAGACCGCAGCCTCCTGCCAGAGGGTAGAGGTTCAAAAAGGGAGTGTGCAGGGTGAGAAGGGTCAGCCATGATCCTTCCAGCCCACTTCCTGATCCTAGAGGCATACAGGACCTGAAGCAGCGGCAGGTCACAGCCAATCGCCTTCTCAGCTGACCGTATGATACGCTGCAGTCTGGCCTTGTCCTTGGCAGTGGCAGCAGCAAACCAGAGGGTGATAGATGCAGTAGGTTAAACTTTTTCAGCTGCCGCAGGAAGTACATCCTCTGCTGGGCCTTCCTGGTGATGGAGCTGATGTTCTGCTCCCACTTGAGGTCCTGGGTTATGGTGGTGCCCAGGAATCTGAATGACTCCAGAGTGCTGACAGGGGAGCCACACAGGGTGAGGGCTGGAGTGGGGGCTAGGCCTGAAGTCCACCACCATCTACCATGAGTGTTAAGCTCTGTTAAGGCTGAACCAACAAGCAAGCCGACTCATCCCAGACCCATCAGAAATTAATCCAATGAGGGTTGTATCATCTGCAAAGTTCAGGAGCTTGGTGGACTGGCGACTGGAGGTGCAGCTGTTGGCGTATGGCTAGGTTACATAACAAGAGACAGGACTGATAGACAGGGTGTAGGGTGACTGCACTCCACGAAAATGTATGTCACCCACCAATAAACAAGAAGAAAAAGGTCAAGTAGCAGCAATGCATTTTGGTGCATTGAGTAACATTGGTTGCATACTCAGAAATTATTGCTAGTGTAGTATACATCTGGGCATTTCTCATGTACATAAAATCATACTACACACATGAAACACACTATATTCATTTGACGTCACAAATAGAACATTTAATATGGATAGTACCCGATTTCAAACATACCCTATGTTGAGTAACAGTAGGCTCCATGCTAACGGTTTAGCATACATGTTGAGTGATGATAAGGTTTTAGCATGGAACACTGGAGCCAACTATCTACTGGAGACACGTGCATGGCTTTGGTGTCCCATTAGTCAACTTTCCTGATGAGTACACAGACACCAAAATCATCCATGTATACATGGTAGATCATTGGCATGGGTGTTGACTCAACAACGTGAATGCTAAAGAATAGCATGGAACACCAGAACTAAGTATCTACCCCGGACAAATGTCTGATTCTTATGGGGGCCCAAAAGGGACACTCAATAATCAATTGGTCAATATCCAATCCAATCCAATCCAACTTTATTTATAAAGCACATTTAAAACAACACAGTTGACCAAAGTGCTGTACAATCAATCAAACTTCAAAACACAATAAAACACAAAGACCAGTTTAAGAAACAGAATAACAGTAATATAAAAGCAACAAGACCAAACAAACAAAGAAAAGGAAAAAAAATGCAACTCTCATACTGAATTAAAAGCCAAGGAGTACAAATGTGTTTTGAGGCGAGATTTAAAACCAGACAGTGTAGGGGCCAGCCTAACATGTAGAGGCAGCTCGTTCCAGAGTTTGGGGGGTACAACTGCAAAGGCGCAATCTCCCCTGAGCTTAAGCCTTGCCTTAGGGCCCTGTCACACTATTGCGTATCATACTAGCGTATGCCAGCTTGTGAAAAAAATCACTCATACGCTGGTATACGCTGACATATGCTAGGGGTACGTTAGGTATAGGTTTGGCATACGCTGAATATGCTGAACATTTTTAAGCATGCTTAAAAATGTTGAGCGTATGCCAGCGTATGGTTTATACGCAAAGCATACGCTAGGCATATGCTGAATACGCTCGAGTTACGCTAGAGGTACGTTACTCATAGGTGGAGTACACTGGTCATACGCTGGCAATACGCTGGCATGAAGGTGTACCGTACAGCTAGCGTATGCCTGACGATTGAGTAACGTATTTAAAGTACAACTAGCGTATGATTGGCGTATGGCAAGCGTATCCCCAGCGTATTGCCAGCGTTTTGATAAAGTGTATATATAGGATCCCATTTCCCACTTCTTGCCTTTTTCTTGGCCCCGGGTAGACGATGTCTTCTTCTTGGGAGCCATGTTGATAGCTCTACGTCTACTGCAATAATGCTGCAATGTGACACTTTGTCACGTGATAGCGGTACGATGGACATGCGCAGTTCATACGCTACTCATTCGCTAGCCATAGGCATACTACGCTGGCCATACGCTACTCATAGGTTCAATACGGTAAGTATACGGACAATTCTGTATTTTCAAGGGCTTTTTGTGCGTATGAAATTAATTTTCATACGCAACTAATACGTTTCTCTCATACGCAATAGTGTGACAGGGCCTTTAGGTACAACCAGGAGCAGCTGATCAACAGACCTGAGTGACCTTAATGGGACATATCTGCAAAACATCACAGAGATAAGTTGGAGCTAGCCCATTTAATGATTTATAAGCAAACAATAAAATCTTAAAATGAATCCTAAAACATACAGGGAGCCAGTGGAGGGAGGCCAGTACGGGGGTAATGTGCTCTCGCTTGCGCGTTCCTGTTAAAAGAGGAGCTGCAGCATTCTGGACCAACTGCAAGCGTGAGAGGGAGGCCTGGCTAACACCAATATACAGGGCATTGCAGTAGTCTAGTCGGGTCGTGATAAAAGCATGTATAACCCTTTCAAAATCGCCAAACGATAAAAAGGACTTGACCTTCGATAAAAGCCTCAGCTGGAAAAAGCTAGATTTTACCACCGAGTTTATCTGTTTGTCCAATTTAAAATCCATTATCACACCCAGTTTTTTTACAGTGGGTTTTACATGTGATTCCAGGGAACCCAGGTCCATATGGAGAGCGTCACAGGCACTACTGGGTCCAAACATCAGGATTTCAGTTTTACTGTTATTAAAATGTAAAAAGTTTAAGGCCATCCAAGCTTTGATGTCCTTGAGACAGTCCAACAAAGGTTTTAGAGAGTTTGCATCTTTCCGTTTGAAAGGCAAGTAAATCTGTGTGTCATCTGCGTAACAGTGGAACAAGATGCCATACTTTCTAAAAATAGACCCTAAGGGGAGCAAATAAAGGGAGAAAAGGATTGGCCCAAGACTGGAACCCTGAGGGACTCCACAGGGGAGAGGCGCTGAGGAGGATGCAAAGGCTGACAGAAAAACTTCTTTCAGACAAGTATGACCTGAACCACTCCAGAGCAGTGCCTTTAATGCCAACACAATGCTCCAGGCGAGAGATCAGGATACCATGGTCTACTGTGTCGAAAGCAGCTGTGAGATCTAAAAGCATAAGAAGGGCAGAGTCCCCGGAGTCAATAGCCAATAAAAGATTGTTAAAAACTTTTAAAAGTGCAGACTCTGTGCTATGAAGGGCTTTAAAACCAGACTGGAACACCTCTAGAATGCCATGCTTGTCTAAAAAGGACTGCAATTGTATAAGAACAACTTTCTCCAAAATTTTTGATAAAAACGGGAGTTTGGAAATTGGTCTAAAATTGGAGAAGACTGAGGTGTCCAGATTGGGTTTTTTGATCAATGGTTGCACTACTGCATGCTTAAAAGTAGCTGGTACAACACCTGATGCGAGACTACTATTCATAATTATATGAATGTTTGGTCCAATAGTCTCACAAATCTCTTTGAAAAGACGAGGGGGGACAACATCTGTGGGACAACCTGACGGTTTCATATGAACAATAATTTGCTTTAGTAGAGAAAGAGACACAGGCTCAAACTGGTTAAAAACAGCAGAGCAAGTGACAGAGATGGATGGGTCATGAGAAGGGGGTGAGGTGTGTGATCTAATGCTCGCGATCTTGTCAACAAAAAAGTGAAGGAATTTGTTACAGGTTTCTGTAGAAGCTTCAAGACAGATTGGGGGGTATTAAAAATAGCATTAATAGTACTAAAAAGAACACGAGGTTTGTGACAATTATTTAAAATAATAGCAGAGAAATGTTTAGTCTTTTCAGCTTTGACAATTTTCTGGTATCTACACCAGCTGTCCTTTAAAATGTCAAAGGACACCTGCAGCTTGTCTTTTTTCCACTTGCGTTCAGCTCTCCTGCATTCTCGTCTGACAGCACGAGTAGTGTCATTCAACCACGGTTCAGGTTTAGGTTTGGACTGCATGATTTTAAGTGGAGCGACAGTATCAAGGATGTTTTGGCAGGTGGAATAAAATAGAGACGTTAACTCCTCAGTATTAAAACAAAGCGAGGACCCTAAGTGACTCTCAACAGCATTAAAAGCAGCCAAGAACTGAGCAGCAGTAGAAGGGTTAAACATACGACAACAATGCACTGGAGTGCACGTTTTAGCAATATGACAGGGAAGAGAGATCTCAAATAAAACAGGCATGTGATCAGAGAAGACTGCATCGCATACTTCAATGTTAAAAACAGGTAGACCACATGATAAAACAAGATCTAGTGTGTGTCCATGCTCTTGTGTAGGACCCGTCACAGACTGCACAAGATTTAAGATTTTTTAGATTTAAAAAGTCTTTAACCAATGGCTTGGTAGGACAGCAGACGTGAATATTAAAATCTCCGATGATTAAAACCCTGTCATATTTTGGCATATTTCCAGCCAAGAAATCAGAAAAGTCATTGATGAAATCCTTGTTATATTTAGGAGGTCGATATATCACAACGCACAGTACCGGGTGAGATCGATCCAACTCGAACATATTCAGTTCAAAGCTGGAGAAGAAGTCTGACAGCAGTTGCCTGCAGTTAAAACTTTCCTTAAAAACAATCGCTACTCCTCCTCCTCGACCAGTAGTCCTCGGGGAGTTAAAATATGTACAATCCAGCGGTAAAAGTTCTGAAAATGAGCTTGACTCACCCACACTCAACCAGGTTTCAGTCACAAACAAGAAATCCAATCCTCGGGACGTAAAGAAATCATTCAAAATAAAAGTCTTATTTGCTAGCATTTACCAGGGCTATCCTGGTAGGAGCCGAGTCGTTTGCCGTCCGGGGTGCACGACCCAGCGGCCGAAGGCTTCGGAAGTTCACCCCACCTCTGCGGAGACGGGGTGAACGGGGTCGAGGGATCTGGATCTCCTCATCCGGGCCGACAACAGGTACCAGCCAGGTGTCTATAGGATCCAGAGAGAGGCGCGGCAGAGGTGAGCAGGTATTCCCGATAGGAACGGGGGAAGAGTAGTTTTCTGTCCACATATTTCGCCAGTTTTTTCGATGGCAAGTCGAATATAAAAAAGTGCTTGGCGATCATAAGTCAGTAGAGAGTCCACATTTTTCGTGACAAGTGCTAGAAACAACACAAACAGAGCTGGCAGCAGCAAACGGCGGGCCACACACACTGGCGCCATCTTGTCTCTTACGATAGTGTATCAGACAGACTCAGTGAATGGTACTAATCTATCAATTTATCAATAGATAAATCAATTGATAAATCAATAATCAATCAATTAATAAATAAATAAATAAATGTTCAAATACATGCATAAATAGATAAAATAATAGACAAATGAATCGACAATTTGATAATCAAAAGATAAATTGATAAATGAAAGTGTAAATAGATGAACAAATTGAGAAAATAATATTGAATTCACCATTTGATAAATAAATTGATAATTACATTTTCGATTGTAGTAGGACTCAGTAGTCCACCAAAATCAGTTTCTGAACAATTATGAGGCAAGAAATAAGCAATCCAGTTGCTGAATCTTCACTCATATTAGATCTACAAGGCCTAATTTAAAAGGTTGTTCCGACTTTCGTAAGGCAACACCACTACTGCACTGCCGGCCGGCACTGCTTTCTTGGCCATGCTTCAAGCTAGTGGGGGACACCGAAGCGAAGCAGCAAAGCCCCAAACGACTACACATGTAAGTAACGTAGTCTAATACTACTTCATGTCATCAAATATTACAATAACGCTGATAATGTGTTGATATTTGTATTCAGAATAAACGCTTTGTGGTTGAAAATGCATTTACGGATCCGACTGCTAGCCTATTAGCTTACTACTATAATTTCCCATAGAGGTTAGCGAGGTTAGCTAACATTAGCTTGCAGTTTACAATGGGGTTAGTAGTAGGATCCTGACGGAGTCATAGGGTGCCGCTTGCCTGCATTATGTTTGATTTCTATGATCAATGGCACAGCCTGTGACTGTGAAGTTCATTTAGGAATTGTACATGGTTGATTATTTATATTGTTTCTTGGGTTAAGGTAATTCTAAGATTACTATTCATGTTTTTCGAGGGAAGCAACAGCTTGACACAATGCACCTGGAAGTGAAGAGAATGAGGAAAGATGGTCCAAATGTGTGCAACAACATTGGTATGTTTCTCTTCACCAGTACTGTATTACTCTGTCTCTAGCACCTTCTATGAAAACTGTGCCTATGGCAACACAAATCAGGTTACAGTTGACTTGCATTTTTCCATAGGCAAAAGGTTGCATGAAAATGTTGTAGTCAAGAAAAAAAAAAACATGTTGCTGACAAATGTTTAGAAATGTAGAACTGTTTCTATGGATCACTGTAAGAGGACTTTAAACTGTTTTTGTCTTGTAGACCATGGCAAGAGCACATCCTGGGAGAAACAACCTCCACCGGCTGAAAGGGAAAGTAGATGAACCTTCCTATCTCATGTTGGGATCAAGACATCAAAAGGAAGTCGAAGAAAAACTGCTTGACGCATACGATGAAGAAAGTCAGGAATTGATGGAGAATTTTTTGTTTGAGTTTGAACGTCAAGGTGACTGTGATTTGCTCATGTCTGAAGTCAGAGACACTGTTGACATTCCTGTGTGCGAAGCTTTAGGAAACATGTAGAAACGAAGATGGGTGTTATGTAATGGTAGAATAAAACTGTTTGGAACCATTAGCCTACCTACTGTGAATGTTTTCTCTTTTTCAAAGTGTGCTTGGACCCCTACAATCACCGCCTGCAGCTACACTGGAATCTGTAAGCGTAATGGAAGTTTGTGGAGCTTCAGAGCTCATACTTATCCCCTGTATTTTGGAATGATTGAAAAGTCACTCATACACATGTGAACTATGACCTGGTAATTGACCTCTGAAAGAAAATACAATACTTAGTCCGACCAGCAGAGAGAGAGGGGCCTGAGGAGGTCTGCAGGAGGACCCTTTTGGTCATTGGTCAAAGGTGGTTACAGGAAGGTTACACTTCACACACCGACATATGAACTTGCTCAGTGCTCTGCATGGTCAATGTTAAATTTGAGAGTTCTTGATTTCTCTTGATAAAACGCCAATGGCTGACTTGTCTTGGTTGGGTAAGGGAAGCAGCAGACCGTTGTCAGGTGTTATGCCGAGTTCTGAACTTAACTACAAGCCAGCGGTGAGTGGACACTATAATGTTTTGTGACTATATATCGTAATTGATGAATAACAGTGAAGGTTCGTACTAGTATAAAAATAAGAATTCTTTTCACAAAACATTATAGCGTCCAGTTACCGTTGGCTTGTAGTTAAGCCAATATTCTGTGGTGGGCATGTACATCTCGGCGTGCATGCAGAACTCTGCATAAACACCGAGTGAGCTATAGAGCTGCAGCTGGTCGCAGCCAAAAAACCCAGAAAACTACCAAACCATTTGACCCTCTCTGATACAGCTAGACAGCTTTGACCAATGACAGCTTCTGTAACATAAAATGATTGACAGCAGTTTGGGTCCCACCTCCTGACACAGTGGTTCAATAGATAATCAGTCCATCAATAGATAAAGCATCAATAGATAATACAACAATCGAAAATGTAATTATCAATTTATTTATCAAATAAAATATTATTTTCTCAATTTGTTCATCTATTTATAGTTTCATTTATCAATTTATTTTTTGATTATCAAATTGTTGATTAATTTGTCAATTGTTTTCTCTATTTATGCATGTATTTGAACATTTATTTATTTATTAATTGATTGATTATTGATTTATCAATTGATTTATCTATTGACCAATTGATTATTGAGTGTCACATGGGCCCCCATAGTTCTGGTGTCTATGCTCTCATCACTTACCAA
Source organism: Hoplostethus mediterraneus (assembly GCA_034670385.1). NCBI lineage: Eukaryota > Metazoa > Chordata > Actinopteri > Trachichthyiformes > Trachichthyidae > Hoplostethus > Hoplostethus mediterraneus. Next base: position 1,492,804 of record JAXDDW010000098.1, read on the forward strand.
ACGTATGGGCTGTGTACTCTCTGGCACAGTAAAGTGAGGCTTGTCTACCACTGAATGGCTGTTACTGTCTGGACCAGGCTGCACTGCTAAGCCACCTGCCCAGCGTCAATGGGAAACACAAACACAGGATTACAGCCATGACCATGGAAGGCAGGATTTCCAAGAACTGGGCCTGTCCGTCCCTTTTATCCCACGGGAGCACTACTCCCACCGGCAGTGAAAGGCTTTGGAAAGTTTGCAGCGGGCAAGCGATGAACTTGATCAAGACACTGTAATTCCATTTCAACTAATCAAGGGTCTCTGCAGCTTTTCATAACTTTGGTCTGCATGCCTATGTACTTCTGTGGAGTTGTGATTGTGAATATGACACACATTTGTACATCATGTATACAAACTTTAAATTTACATATTTTATATTGATCAACATTCTATATTGATACTTTTCCTAATGGTTCCATTATTTCTTACAGCTACATATTGATATGTTTTTGTTTGTAGAATGCTTATATTTATACATACTTATATTTATATATATAGCACATATTTTCTATTTAGTAATTAGGTAGCATTCAAGACTGTCTCTAAGTAAATCCATACATGTCATTAATCCATAGTCTTTCCATACTTTCTCACCCCACAATTATTAATATTGTATGTAATTGTTTTCAATGTAGATTTTATATTTCTTTTTTCCCCCTTGGGTTTCATGTTATCTTAAAAGTAAGCAATACATTTGTTGTCATGTCAGATATCGCTGACATATACAGTATATCTGTGAACTCTTGTATATATACACACATATATATATTCACTGACACACACAATTCAAACATTTCTGGGCAGCATGTGTGACTAAACTTGCATTTACCTTTTAAACCTTTTGGTGAGAAAAACATTTGCATTTTACACAAATATTATTATTATAATTATAGTACACTTTATTTGTACTTTTCAAAACAAACAAAACATGAAATCAATTCTAAAATCAACTGGCAGCCAATATAGATTTGGTGATATGGGAGTTACATGATCTCTCTTCTTAGTTCTTGTCAGGAGTCATGCTGCTGCATTCTGAACAAGTTGGACACGAGACAGGGTTTTCCGATTGAGCCCACAGTCAGAGAGTACTGTGCAGTAGTCAATACGAGATTAAATGAAGGCATGGATAACTTTTTCAATTATCTAATTTTAGAACTATTTCTTAGCTGGTAAAAACAGGACTGGACAACCTTTTTCAAATGCTAGACCAGAATCAATCATTTGACATTTGTTGCCAAGGTAATCCTAGATTTCAGAAGCTGCCTTTGGTGGGCCAAACACAACAAGATTTATCAGATTTATTGTCATTTAGGTGCAGAAAGTTTTGCGACATCCAACATTTGCTATGCTAAACAGTCTTGTAAGGAGACTAGGCTGTTTGGATCATTAGTGTTTACTGGTAGTTACAGCTGTGTATTGTCTGCAAAGCAAATAAAAACAATGTTGTGTTTATTATATGGCCAAGAGGAAGCATATAGATAGAGAAGACAATAGGACCAAGGATGGAACCTTGAAGAACCCCACAGCTTAATGGAAATGAAGAAGATACAGAATTGATGGGGAATTTTCTGTCAGAAAGATAGAGATTTTGTGGGAATTACAGGAACTGCTTTCAATTGGTTTATATTCTAAGTAGATACATTAGGATGTTGTCATCAACAGTATCAAAAGCTGCATTGAGGTCAAGTAGCATCAGGGCTGAACATTTACCGATACCTGCAGATAGGAAAAGATCATTTGTTACTTTAAGTAAGGCAGTGTCAGTACTGTATTTGGGATGGAAACCAGATTGAAATTTTATTCATATAGTCAATTTTATAAACAACCATCTCAACCATCTCAAGTGCTTCAGACAGAAATGGAAGTTTAGAAATGTGTCGATAGTTACAGAGGATAGAAGGCTTTTTAAGAAGAGACAGAACAAGTGAATGTTTAAAATAAGAAGGTACATATACAGTAGTTCTTTTAGCACTCTGGCTGGAATTATATCTAGTGGTTTGCTCCTCTCGCTCTGATGTTCTCATCAAACCATGGCGCACTATTTGTAGTGTGTTTTATTATGGTTTCAATAGGAGCAACTCTATCCAATGTAGCTAAACAAACAGAATTGAAATTCTCCACTAGGTTTTTGGGAGGACTGTAATTGCATCAAAAAGTCATTTTCAAATTTCCTTGCAGTGGACGAGCTGATTATACAGGTCTGAATGCAACTGGGTGAGATCTTAACGGAAGAATAACACAGATGGTCAGAGACAAATAAATCCTTAGTTTCTAGATTGTCCAGAGTAAGGCCATAACTTCTAAGAAGGTCAAGTGTATGACCTTGTTTGAGGGTTGGACCTATAACAAATTGTGCAAGATTAAAAGGCTCAATTACATCTCAGAATATTAGACCCATTGATATTGAAATCACCAAGAATCATAACCCTATCGTACTTGGCCATTAACAAGGATAAAAGATCAGAGAATACAAATTATTATTATACCTTGCAGGTCTAGGCCTATAAAATAAAACACAATAAAATAAGCTGCTTCATATGAAAATAAAGTAGGTGAAAGTTACTGAAAGTATGAAAAGTTAGATGGAGTGGCTTCATTAAACGAGTAAAATGAATTGGGATTTAACCAGGTTTCTGTCAACATTAAGCTTATTTGAAGAAATATAATCATTACAGATAAAAGACTAGTTGTTCAGTGATCTAACATTCAGAAGACCATATTTTACATTAAGAGGCAAATCTTAACGTAAATTTGTGGTAAAACCGTTTGACACACTAATAGATTGCAGTGTCATCTATCAGATTATGTGGGTCAACACCCATAGTCTTCAATGTTGGCGCAGAGTAATTGTTCATAGCATATTCAGACGTATGGGGAATGAGTGGTCGATTGAAAACAGGTGAGTACAGAAACGTGGCAGTCTAAACGCTCAATGAGAGGGGAAGGCGCTAAGCAAGTAACATTTCCTACTGTCCTCTTGTATCATGTGACACATGCTGCTATTTTGTCAGTGAGCAGCTGGGCCACCGTCAGGTTAGAATGGAGGCCATCGTGATGGCCTCGTCCAAAACAAATCAAAGTTGTTGACATATTGACATTATTGACATGACTCTGATGGGTGGGGAGGAGGCCAGAGATGATGATCTCATTTTCAGTGTCAGTTTTCAGAGGTGCGATATGAAAGTGCTTTAAAACCTGTGATTCACCGAAAAGGTCGTCATTGGTGCCTAGAGAACAATAGTGTATAGGTTGGGGTATTTTTTCAGGTTTTCGAGGGCCAGAAAGCAGTTGGTGGAGCGCAGGGGGACATCAGGGAAGGTTCCCTCACCAGGCCCGTAGCCAGACTTTTTGAAGGGGGGGGTCTTTTTTGCCAAATCTGGACCTTCATAGCAGCCGGCAACTGGCTGCGTATAAACAATAAAACAACACAATTTTTAAGCAGTTATGTTTATGTACATCCTATAGTCGAACAGAGAAGCAAAGGCCTAGTACAACTTATATACATCAAACTTGAACAGAAAGTGTCATCTTAAGCATCCAAAATGCTCGCCAGCTGCAGTTTCCTGTTATGCATTTTCGAGAAAATGTCTACTGCTTGGTTCAGGTCCACTGCCATATCATAGTGTGTATGAATCAGGGCCAGAGAAGACAGCCGCTCTTCATTCATGCTGGCACGCATGAATGTGTTAAGCCTCCTCAGCGTGCTGGCTGATCTTTCACATTCACAACTTGTCAAAGGCAGAGTACAGGCTATTCTGAGAAGCTTGGAGATGTTAGGATATACCAGGGGATCACATTCCTTGATTGCCTGGGCACATGAAGTGGGAGTATATTCTGATGACCTGCCTTGCCACTTCAATTTCCAACGCTTCAGTTCCTGATCCATTAACTCTGCCGAAGGTAGGTCCTCTTGGTACATCTCAACTGCTGTAGAGATGTCCACTGGCATATCCTGGCTGCACTGGATAGATGGGATGAGGCCTAGCAATGTGGAAGATTTTACAGACATTTCAGAGAATCGTGCCTCAAACTCAGTGATGATGTGATCTACGAAAGGAATAGCCATATTCCTAAGGAAGTAGCCTTTCACATTTTCTGCAGGTGCATTTGCCCTGTGCTGCTACCTTCCAGCAGCCCTCGGTTTGGCAGGTTCCACATTGATCTGAGCAGCCATCCTCACTGCTTGCTCATAGATTTTCCCAAAGTCTTCACCTCATCTACCATGCTGAAAGCCTGGACAATATCAAGTGAGGTGCTTTGTAGCTTGATTGTGATGCCTTCTAGGTGGGACAGAAATTGGTAAACAGTGAGGAACATGATTATGAAGTCAAACTTCTCCAACCCTGCGAAAAGCCCATTGGCTTCTGCCTTGTATTTTCCATCCCATCCTGTTGTGTGTGTTGTGTCAGTGCTGTAGTCTTCTTTGTGGAGACCTAGTGCTATGACTTCCAGTGATTTTACAATGAAGACAAATGCATTGTAGAAGTGGCTATAGGCATCATGTCTAGCTGCCCATCTTGTGCGGCACAGATCGATAAGAGGTTTCCTCGAACCCATGGCAGTGTACCCTTGGTTAACACCTCGACCAGAAGACATTCCCTCTTTGGACTGTTGTTGAAGAATAGGACCGTGGACTTCATCTTATCAAGAGTGTTGTGCACAATGGGAAGAGCACATGAGTGGGCAATGACCAGGTGTCCAAATGTGTCCAACTTTAATTTTTATTTATTATGAAAAAGTGGATCTCCAAACAGTAGGGGGGGGTCTTCCGCCCCCCTCGACCCCCCTCTGGCTACGGACATGCTCACCTAGCCTTGATCGGGTCGAGCAGCTGGCAGCTGGCAGAGGGAGCACCACTGCTCGAATCTCAAAGTCCCTTTATCTTCCTTTGCTGATTTTGTCTTTCGGGCAGCTAACTACCGGAGGAGAGCGGAAACCCTCACGGCCAGCTAAATGCAGGCTGTCGGTCCAGCAGCCGGAGCAGTAATGTTCACGGTTAAAATCCAGGTCAGGAAAAAATAAATTAAAAAGTAATTTGTTTCTAGTTTGCTCACCAACCAGCAATATAGCAGTGGAAACGGCTAGGCTAGCTAGCTGGTCCGTGTCAGCAGGGAGAGAGATAATAGAAACGTCCCAAAATGTCCTTATGAAAGTAACTGTAAGAAAAACTGGATAAAAGCAGTAAGTAAAGCTGCAAACTAAAAGCTTGAAGGGAGGACAACACATCGTCCGGAAGTGGAAGTTAACCTTACCTAAAAGATGCATTCTAACATAGGGTGACCAGACGTCCCTGTTTTCCGGAAATGTCCCCGTTTTTAACTGTGCGTTAAAAACAGACCGCAAAGTGAAATAATATTTTAAGTGGCAAGAAAGACGGGGCAACAGAGCCTACCGGTTCGTACCCGATTTTTACAAAGTCGGCCTCCTGGAACGTCCCTACTCCAGAGTCCCCCGGAAATGAGCCCAATCTCCCTGACTCCCGGAAAGGAGTTAATCTCCTGACCAAAAAAAAAACAACGCACGAGTTACGCACTTCGGCACAACAACAGCGCGGAATGTGATGTTCGGTGATGTGATTTTGGGATTTAGCAAGCCAAATGGAACACGGAGCCAAAAGAAAATACTCTACACTGTTATCATCAGACCACCATGGATATCTTCGTGAGGTGAGAGGCAGTAAAAAATAAGCTGGCTATGGCACACTGCACTGTGTGCATTTCTAGCAGAAAGCAGATTGTCTGCTCTGTTGCAGAAAATATCGTTATGCAGAACGGCAATGGCGAAAAGTAAGAGCAGAGATGTCTTTGTTTGGACGGACGACGAGGTGGAGCTGTTACTGAAAGTAACAAATGAGTATAAGGCGGTAAATATTGTTATTTGTCACAAAGTACTTGGCAATTAAATATTTACAGTGGAGCACCCTAGTATTATTTAATAATTAATTTAAGAAAGCGTGTGGGTGCCCCCCCCAACCAGTCAGCTACCACCTGTAACGGTTTACTGGTCGGACCCAAACGCAAACTCGGACTCAGAGGTAAAATTAACAAAGAGAGTTTATTAGAGGGAAAACCGGAGAGTAGGGTAGGTGCAGGGCGAAGCAGTGAGACAGGCAGAGGACACGGCAGGCAGGGCAGGCAGGTGGTGGATGAACAGGTAGTCAGGTTGGCAGGCAGGTAGACGAGGAATGTGCAGAATGGCTGGTGACGATAGAGATCCTGGGCAGAGGGAGAGCAGGGTTAACAAGACGAGCAAAACAACAGGTAAACTTAATCCAACATTCAAGAGGCTGGGAACGAGCTGTACCACACTGGCTGAATCAACAATCTCACGGTGAATGACTGGAAAACCGGAGAAGATATACTGGATGTCTGATGAGTTGATGGGGATCAGGTGTGAAGCCAGGAACCGGGAGGATGATTGGGAAGCCATGCCCACCACACGTACACACACACACACAGACCGTGCCGGCTGAGACCGTGACACCACCACAAATAGAATCTAATTCTGTGGGAAACATTGTGTACACTATGTGTTGTTGAAGTTATCTGATTCATCAAATGTCTTAAATAAATAAACAATAATTATAATGAGGTGAGTCATTTTTCACCGCTGCACCGCTACACCAGATCTTAGGGTTCCCCCGGCTGCCAAATCCCACTTTAACCCCTGGGTATGTGTGATATGATTAGATTACCAGGCTATAGGCTGCTGTGTTGTTCTTTATGCAGGGACAACAGCACGTTAGGGAGGCTAAACGTAGGGAGAGCACTTAGGACATTGGTCAATTCTTTGATACTGGACGGGATAGTACGCGGGACCGCGTTACTAAGGCAGGTTGGTTTAGAGTTCAGTCAAGCTTCAGTTAAGTTAATAGTCATAAGGGGAAATAATAATCTACTCATTATAAAATTAATGATTAGAATAGTGGTGTAGTTTTCTTGTGATTGCAGTATTGACGGTGGAAGATGGTGAAAAGAAGAGGGTGATGCACTAAAGACACAGTAGGCTAAGTGAGAGACCAGAAAGCCGTGAGTATTAGGCCTGGTTGGTTTAAAGTTCAGTCAAGGTTCTTTTAAGTTAATAGGCATAAAGGGGAAACAATAGCCGTTGTGGATTATAAAATTAAAGTGCACTGACAACAAAATGGCTGCTAACATGGATGGTAGGCATATTAGTATATATATTAGTTATAAGTAATTCTTATTTTTGTAGTGTCATCAGGAACAGAGAGATTTCATCAGAGAATGAGTAAGTGATTTGTGTCTTATGATCTCCTAATCAGGAGTAATTGAGGTAATGATGAGAGAGTAGTTCTCTCATAATTGTGGTTGCAGCGCGAGTCTGGTCTTGCCCAAATCTCCCTGAAATCAGTTCTGTCAACTTGGAATATCTGACAGTGGTCAAAATACATGAAACTGGAATTATCCCCCTTTTTTATTTCATAGATAATAACATTGCATATTTTAATGATATATTGACTGCCGAACTGGAAATGTCCCCGGTTTTCATTTCAGAAATCTGGTCACCTTATTGTAACACAGCACAGTCAACTTGGCCTTTCATTTCAAGTTTTTTCCAAGGAATGTTCTACAAACGAGCGTCATCAAGCCTGCCTTTAGCCAGGTGTGTACCATTGTTTCCATTGTTCAAAACTCAACCTATGAAATGTAGGAACTTTGCCCCTTCATGTAACGGGGCAAAATATCAAAGTCCCACTGAATTACCTCCATATCTGCCTCTTCAGGGATGTAAATTATTAAAGATGCAAGGAATGATGGAAGAGTGAATTCACTAAAAGTAGAGCATCTTGTGACCCTTTACCTCCTGTTCATTCATTAGTCAATCCTCTTAATGGAAAAATACCCCTGAAAACACTTTACCACTGTTAACAAAAAGCTATTCGCGATGTACCTTGCATTCCTGGGTCAATCTTGTTGTTTGGTGGTGTTTTTGTTTTTTTTATTTCCATGGATAACTGGCCAAACATACAGTAGATGATGTGACATCATGTCAAGATATCTCCCGCGCAGCTACAATGGAGTTTGATAGCAGAAATCTAAAACAGGCTCAGGGTGATGCAGGAGGACATCATGGTTTCCTGGATTACAGACTGTACAATTCTTCCTGTGTACATGGGCCCTTGCATATTGTCACTTTGTCTGTACATATGGTGTATTGACAAGGTGAACAGTTAATAATGCATGTTCTGTACTTGTCATTTACATCTATAAATTGAATATATTGATAAGGTGACTTGTATTTTTTTACACTTCTGCACACCTAGGCACCTAGGCATTGTATGTATGGCCTTCTGTAAATGTGCACATTTAGCACATCATGTATATAAGCGGTAACTACTTTTTTTCTTCCTATTGTATTTTTTGATTTGTTATAGTATCGTAATGTAGTAATGTCTTGACATTTTTATATTTTACATTTATTTTCATATCAAACATATTTTTCATTCATTCATACCCTGCATACATGCTGGAATTCATATATTTCATTAATTAATTTTCCATTGCCCGCTAATTCCTAATCAGGGTCACTGGAGGAGCTGGAGCCTATCCCAGCATGCACTGGGTGGAAGGCAGGGAAACACCCTGGACACATTGCCAGTCCATCCCAGGGCGAACACAGATAGACAGACAGATAAACACAGTCTAGCGCATTTGTTATGAACAGTTTTATTATTGAGCCAACACAGCCACCGTACTTGATAGCAGTGCTGTGAGGCACCGGTGTTAACTAATAAGCCACCATGGTGCCATAATATTATGTGCTTGCTGAAGCATATACTACAGTCTCTTATTTATTATTATTAGCGCACTTGCTTCAGCAAGACCACTATTAAAATCCCTCATACTTTTTATTAGTGTGCTTGTGTGAGAGAATGGTGGGAAGAATAAATGCCAGACAATTCCCCCCTGGGAATTTCACCCAAGGAAATATTAACCACAAGGTAGGAAAGAAACCCTAGCCTTAATAGGATTAGACAATACAGACTGCACAGTTTCTGCACACTGGGAGCAGTTGGGCTAAAAAGGCAGAATAATATGTTTATTACAATTATTAAAATGTTCCAAATACAATTTATTTTTCAAACAATGCTTCCAGTGTAAAAGCAATCATGACAACCAATCAAATATATTGGGAAAGTGGGCTGAGGCTGACCTAGAGAGGCAGGCTACACTAGGGAGCATCCAGGAGTGCAAAACGTTGTACACTTTATACATATCTGAACTGCTTTTACATTTTACCCTACAGCACTAAATCTTGTTTATATTGTTTATATTGTTATATTGTATTGCTTTTATTTATAGAAGCATACAAGCCCTAAAACCTAAAAGTTCTAATAGCCTACAAAGAGAACATTTTTAATTTTGTTTTTCCCTTTCACTCCTAAAACTAGGCCCACACAATCTACATAAAATAAAAGCCTTTTTTTTCCTTTTCTTTCTTTTATTCTTTCATGATATGATGCTTTTTATGCATATGGACTGTGATGAAACCAGTTTTCTTCAAGGACCTGGCATTTATTTTGGACTGTTTGAACTTTAATAATGACACTGATCTGTAATAGGTCCTGGCTAATGAGCCCTCAAATCAAAGTTTTGATAGCTACACAAGTTAAAGGGCTTCCAGTTTTGTTATAAATGTAGGGTTTGTGTGGCCAAGGCTGCTAGCAACTTAGGTTTCAAATAAAAAAAAAAAAAACAATAACACAATTGGTGTAAAAAAAAAAAACACCCTTTAATTCAACAGTCCTTTAATTCAAAAGGAGGGTTGTTGCCACCCTGACCCATAAACATTTACCTTTTACACTCCACAGACATTTCTTCATCACTAGATTCATGTATGTGTCGTTGGCATATGTGTGTGTGTGTGTGTGTGTGTGTGTGTGTGTGTGTGTGTGTGCTCCTTTTCTTCCTTTTGTCACAAGTTTCCCCTGTTGTGGCTTGTTTTCCCCAGTTGCACTGTCCAATCTGCCGACGTCTGCCACCATTTTCCCTTGTGGGCGGCTCCACGCTGATTCAGATGCCACAGCCGTCCGCATGATTCGTTTATGCGGTTCCGTTTTCCATTTTCACCAGCCAATCAGAAGTCACCACCTGCCTATATAGCGCCCAGCTCCACTGTTGGGAGAAGCCTTTTCTCTTTTGGTGTTTTGGCTGTGTATGGCTGTTTTTTAGATTAGTAGCCTATCCTCTGTTTTAGTTGTTGGTTTGTTTTATTAGGTTTATTAGGTTTTATCAGCTGTCTCCGGTGTTCACAGACATCTTTAACACCTCACTCGAGACATGCCACGTACCAGCCTGCTTCAAGACCTCCACCATCACCCCCGTACCCAAAAAGCCAAAGACCACAGGACTTAATGACTAGAGACCCGTTGCCCTGACCTCTGTGGTTATGAAGTCATTTGAGCGCTTTGTGCTGCCCCACCTGAAAGACATCACTGACCCCCTCCTGGACCCCCTGCAGTTTGCCTACAGAGCCAACAGGTCTGACGATGCAGTAAACATGGTCCTCTACTTCATCCTCCAACACCTGGGGGCTGTTCCACAAAGCAGGCTTAGAAAAGCGGTGATTAACCTTGCAAGCCTGCTTTGAGTTAACTTAACAAATCAATCGGGGCTAAAGCGGTTCCACGAAGCCCAAGTCAAGCTACCGTGATATGGCTAAACCGAGCCAGGCTCAAGCAATCCAGATAATTGCGCGTGCACATTTATTTAAGCAGGCCGAGAAGTCGATCATGGATCTGATCGATTCATCATGGTGTAAAGACAGAGCCACAATGTTCACGGCCACTGAACAGCGACTTTTAGTGGAGCTCTATGGAGAATTCAGCCATATTACAATGAAAAGGGAAATACGATTGCCATAAATAAAGGGAGAGAGAAAGATTGGCAACAAATTGCTGCTAGATTGAATGCGTAAGTAATTGTTGAATTAAAAAGGAACAAATTGTATAGACCTTATTAAATATCATGTTCCAACAATATTAAAGAACTGAAAAGCTGTGCTAAAAATATTATAAATGAAACCATGCCATATATGAAACTAGTGTTTAATAATCGGTATAGCAAAGGCATTAAATTGATTTCAGACGTTTACAACAATTATTTTTCAAACAATTCATTTGAACAATTACAATCCAAGGTCAATATCTCAAGGCAACATTTCTACTGCTAATACTACGACCACTGCTACTACTAATTGTGATGTTCATAGGAATGTTATGTGTTGACAGTGAAAACTATGCCACCTGGTGGAGGTACAGCTATACAGTCAGTCAGTGAGACAGAGATAACTGCGTGTATAAGCCTCGGTTAATAAACCATGTTGCTGTTCAGTAAGTTGGTATTCGTCTGGTGCATAACTACACAACAGAAACACTACACTACTGAAGCTACTACCACTGCTTCTACTGCTAATACTACTACCAATGCTACCTACTGCTACAACTTCTGCCACTACTACTACCAACACTTCTAAAACTTTCGCATAAAGTGAACTTTTTACCTTCTTCAAGCTGAAACAAGCACACACATTTTCAAACATGAATAGTGATGTGCTTACTCCCCGGCAAGCTTCTGAAAAAGCTGCATTCTGACGTTCAAAATTGATAGGCAGTGCCACATCCTCATTTTAGACTGTTCAACCGTACAATAGTAATGATAATGCACAGTCATGGCAAGGTCTGTTATCGCCAATGCTGATTATCCACCATCTCTCAAACCATGGTCTGCAAATGACAGCAATCATGTCCTCATGTTTATATGCATGTATTGCAGAAAGAGCTGATTAGCCTTAACTTAAGAGAGATTACCAGATAGTTAGCAAAATGATGAATTTGAAGATGCACCTGCGATAGATTCTGCACTGGTTTCTTCAAGGGTATATTGTACGATATCGCAGCACCCTGCCTGGAACATAATGAGTATTTACTTCCAGAGAATGATTCAGCACATCTCTAACTGCCTACACAGTAATTTGATTCTTTGCTTTCTGCTCTGTTTGCTAGTTGCCTCCCATGTACACCCCGTGCATTTGTTGTTTTCTCCTCGGCACGAAGAAGGAAGCATCTTCTTGCCTTTAGCCCCAAATTTCTATAGAGATTGAGGCGTTGTTGTAAATCAAGGGTAAAGTGTGACTTTTATTGCACTCACTGTAGAACTTTAAAAGAGGATATCATAGTGTTAATTTTTGAGTGACAGGGTGTCCTGGTGGCTCAGTGGTTTAAGGCGCATACCACATATTGGCAAGGTCCTGGGTTCGAATCTGGCCCGGGACCTATGTCGCATGTCATCCTTCCTCTCTCGCTCCATCTTTCCTGTCTCTCTCTACTGCTATCAAAAAAACAAAAAAAAATCAATATGAAAAATATCTGCCCACATCTAATGGATCCACATTTCTATTCCATAAAGAGGTATTGCCAATAGAAGACGCTGTGAAGCGCCAACCAAGGCTGCTGGCAGATGTACCTCCATCAACTCCCATTAGCTTCCTAATCCACAACAGCTGGAAGAAAATGGATGGTGTCCACCTCCTTAATAGGAAAACCTTTGACAACTATTATTCTCCAAATGTTCCCCCTCAACAGAAACATCATCAGTCATAATAAGTGGCAGCATTGCAAAATGGTCTTCAATGAGCATTTGCAACACAAACTAGTCTACTACAAATTCTATGGCTTGTTGTTGGGTTTAAAATAATTAACTTGGAGGCTTACATGCTTCTCTTGTGTCTTAAGAGCAGAGAGACATATGAATGCTGAAGCCTCTGAAGCTGAAAGACATAAAGCTTGACAGCATGCCTTTACAGTTTAATGCTGATTGCCTGCCTGTCTCTTTCAGCCACACTATTCAGTCAACTATTCAGAGTTTTATGTAAAAATCCACATCTTATCAAAGATTCAATCAATAAATCACAATGTGGGGCTGTAACAGATAAGAGCATTCCATCCCCACTAATGGAACATTCAGGTGATGTAACCCCAACCTTCTGGCAGCCATATTGGAGGTCCTCAGCTTTTGGGCATGGTGGCCAGCTGATTGTGTTTCTAAACGTACAACCTGACCGTCTCAAAACAATTAAATAGAGAATGGTTAATTTCTGTGCTGTTTTTGATGTGTGAACTGATAATTTTATCACTGATTGATTTTGTGTTCAGATAATGTCAGATAACTGTCTCATTAACACATCTGATTAGCTTACTAGCTAATGTATCTAGTAGAAACTAGTGTTAGCAATGGCTAGTAGTCACATGTTAACATGAACTAAATTAGTCTACAGGCTGGTGTATGTAGAGCGTTTTGGAGTAGAGACTAGGGCTAAAGACAAGTCACAGTTACCTACAGTTGGAAACAAACCTTATCACACTATGCACTTTTACTTATGTAACTGAATGAAACTACAGCCACACCAAGACAATCTCTTTGAGGTATCTTTTTCTAGCCTGGTTGTTATATATTTAGACATTATTAACTAACAGCCAATTCTCCAATGGTCTCCATGTTGCCAGACGTGGTAGCTAGATTTGTGACGTAACTGCAAAGCCTACATATATAGCGCAATAGTGTATCTGATGAGTAAATGTATATGCAAATATTATAGTTATTCAGGTATATAGGGATATTTGTGATTCGGGTATATGAAAATACTGTGAAAATGCACTGATGATATTTAGAGAAGTTCAGTCAAATACCTCTTTGCACGGGCAGAGTCTATGCTAGATGTTTGGCAGCAAAGTTTAGATTTATTCACAGTTTTTACAGTTGTACAATATACAAAAATATAGAGTACCAAAGGTTCAGTGTTCAAAAGGCAGTGTTTAGTCAAATTCACATAATCATGTTCAACAGATGTGTCTTTTGGGGGGGGGGGGGGGGGGGGCAAGCAAACCATTTACTTATCCAACAACAACTTGTGAAGAAGATACACTGCATGTGTGAGGCCACTACTATACCAGAATCCATTGCATAGAAGGCTGTCAGGCCCTTTACATGCAAAAAGCAGCTTGTTACAACTGTTAATGTAATAATTTTGCATTACCGTAATAAACCATTGATGTAATAACAATTTGCAATTAACAGTGTCATAATCCTGTTAATGTAATAATTGTCCCATTAATCAAATAATTTTTCCATTAATGTAATAAAAGTTATCTATCAATAATGTACTTGTACTTGTAATGTAACCTTTTTTTCTGTAAACATGATAATTATTAAATTTTTGGGTTTTATGACAATTTTTGAAAGTCATGTGTGAAAAGATGACCATTGTGTATTAAATTTTGATTACATTATCAGTTCAGTTATTACATTTTTAAAAACTTCAACCTTCCTGTTAATATAATATAATCCATGAATATAACAATTGTTACATTAACAGGAAAACGTAAAATTACATTAATGGTAGGTAACCTTTATTGCATTAACGGGTAATTTATTATGTTAACAGGGTTAACAAATTGTTAATACTAATAATAATGGTTTGTTCTGTTAATGGGAAGTTGTAACAGTTGTAACACAATAAAAGTAACACACACAAACACACGCATGTGTACAGTTTACACATGTATATTCATGGAAGCATGTTCATATACATGTGTACACATGCATGCACTCACAAGTATGCAGACACACACACACGCACACACACACACAAACCTGCCATATAGTACGTGACTGCAGTTTACATTATCAGGGCTCTGCGTTGCATGCTACATAACATTTAAATTGTTGAGAAACGATTGCATCCATTACTTGTTCTTGGTATTTACAAAGTACAAATTACAACTTGTAAGCTTTTAAAAACACAAAATATGCAATATACATTTTACAGCACACAGTAACTTAAATATTACAGATATTGTTGTGTTGTGGAATGGAAATGCGCAGAATGTACTGGAAACTGGAGATTAAATATTTTTCATTTGTTTTGTATATGTCAAGGTTAAACATAATTTAATCCAATTCATTATTGTACTATTTTGCATACGTGCCGTTCAGCTGTGGCAGAAATGTGAAAAATTATAGAGTGGTGCTGAAAGTTTACTTACTTCCTATGCACTGAATTCATGCTGCATTCATTTCATATGGAAGAAATCTCAACAGCTTCTTCATTTGAAGCCTTCGAGATGTCACGGTTGAAGTTTACGGTAGTTGAACTTCGTGATCGTACATTTGATTTCATGTTTTACAGCAACCGGACATTGCAGTGTCAACCACAAATCAAAAATCCAGACATTAGTCGTGTCCTGCCATGGCATTTTAAGAGCTGCAATGAAAAAATGACCTATATGATGAAAATGTTTCATGTTTTTTTTACTGGAAATGAATATATCATTCCCTACACTTGACTACAGTTATATGCTGAATTTGGTGAAATCGGGGGTACATTGCCAAACCCAAAGTAGTTCTTCCTAGTTGAAAGCTGAACGGCACTTTCAAGTAGCTTCCCCATAGGACATGAATACAGCATCATGACAGCATTTCCCTTTGACGACGGAAAAAGTAGCCCTTCCACACTGATCGTAGTTGTCGTGCATTGCTGTGAGGGTTTGAGGTGAGATGGACCAGATCGAGTTGAAAGGTGAGAGTGATGACTCATAGTTTTCCCCTCAATAATCCTTTTCTTTCTGAAACCAACGCTGCCAGTAACTCAACTCTTAGGGCGAGTCCTTTGCAGGGAAAACCGATTCAAATAAACTGAAGGGAGGGGGCTTGACAGATTTGCCCATACCATCATGAGATTGTGTAGTCTGCTGACAGAAAGGTTAAGCAAACTAGGTTAAGCGTCTCCGACGAAATGCATAGTGAGCCCTGTCAAAGACATCGGTGTTGTTTTCCATAGTTTAAAATGACAGCTTCCCTAGAAATCTGCATCTGTGTTGATTTCTTCACTCCCTTCGCCATCAAGCTGGGTTTTTTTGTTGATGGATAGTGTTTCAGAAAAGATTATTCAGTGTCTTCTTTCCATTCTGAATGGGAACTGACCCTTGTGTCCAAGCTGCCTATTGTACAGTATCCAGTATTACTCTGTCCTCTGAACTTGAAAAATAGTGGGTTCGTTGAGTAGAAAATCAAATCTCACTTAATATTGTCAATAACGATATAATAACAGTCATAACCAGTGTGTCTCTTCTCGGAGTCCTTAGCCCCACTTTCATGCCACCCTGAGCCTGAGAGGAAGAGCTCAGGATGGGTGAGGTGGAGAGGAGGGGGCCACCTATGGGCATTGCATGGTTCCCTGTAAGGCTCAACATTTAATTCCCTCGATACGTTGTGTGTCCAAAAAGCAACTCATAATGTAACAACTGCACATATTGTAGCAATTGTGCATAATGTAATATAAAAAATGTATAAAATGTAATCAAGTGCCCATAATGTAGAAAAAATGCTTGACACATAACGTAATAACCTATTGGCAGATAATGTCATAAATTATTACTTTTTATGTTAGTTATCACATTATAAAGTGAGAGGTTTTCAATTGAATAATATAATAAATTCAACTTAAATAATTTTTTTAATCTGTCTTGGACAGATACAAAAAAATGATTTCTGTTGAAGCTATTACATGATGTATCCAGCTTATCCACTTTATAACACTGAGATTCTTTTTATTTTATTTTATAAATTACATCATGCAATAAGTGTTGTTACTTCATGAGTTGCTACACATGCTGTCCTTATGTTGAGTAATAGCAGTTCCCATGCTTAAGTGTTAGCGTGGAGGACTACCAGGGACACATGGATGATTTTGGTGCCTGTGTTCCCAACACTTAATGGGCAAATTGACCAACAGGACAATCAACTATTCAAGATGGTGATGATGGTGGTGGTGGTGGTGATGGGAGTGGGGTGGGGGGGGGGTCGGTGTTGGTGTGTTCATCTGGCTGCCTCTCAGCTGTGCATGTAGTTCCTGCAGGGCGAGTCAGGGTGGAAGTCATACTTGCTTGGGGGGTAGTAGGTGGTCGCGTAGACGTTACTGGAGGGCAGCGGGGAGGTGAAGTAGTTGCACGTCTCATCGTTCATGTGCAGGTTGTTCTTGTTCAGCATCTGTGGGGGGGCAGAAAGGGGGGGGGGGCAGAAAGGGGTGGGGGTCAGGATAGATAGATAGATAGATAGATACATACATACATTGATAGATAGATAGATAGATGCTGTTACTTTACTGAAATTGTAAAATTTGTATATTTTATGTTCCAATTCTACTAACTCTAAAAGTGAGACAATGACAACTCTAGGGCTGGATGTCTAAACCTGGCTTGTTTCAAGAATTGGTAAAATACACATGAAATTGGACATAGAGAATGCACTTTCAATCGTGAAAGATCTCTCTCCCCATGAGACTTTGAGCATTGTTTCCTTTACACAGGAAGTGAGTGACATTAGACAGACACTGTTGATTTGTAATAGACTTCACTCATGATTAAGATTGAGATTTTGTTTTCAGAAGTTATACTTCATACTTCACCTAAGTAATCGCCTGTGATTACTTAACCTACTGTATGCTCAAGTGTGAGCACCAGACAGATCTGTCTACCGGAGACATAGAGGTGATTTTGGTGCCAATCGTCTCATCACATATTGGGTAAATGCCCCAAAAACTCAGCGTAGTTCTTTAAGACATTTAAGAAGATTGTTGAAGTTCTATCAGTCTATCAGAGTCACCCGGTTTGACAAGCAACTTCTGGTGTTAAAGACCCTCTTCAAGTGGCCTCACAGCCATCCTCAAACTAATTCACAATAAACTTTGTGAGCAAATAATTGGATTACAGGCAAGAGTGGGAGTAAAAACTGATTCTTGCCAAATAAAAGCTGCGCTTCTCCTCCGTAATTCACCCTGCATACCTCAATCTCATTTTAACTGGGACAGTGACTGGCGGAGATAATGGTGCATCACTTTTTCACATGAGTGGTGTTCAGCAAAGCTTAAAACTTTGAATGGAGTGAGTGATGAGTTCACTGGAGGAGGACATTAAAATAGCTGTAAAATAACAGTTGTTTAACTGCAGCGAAGACCAGACCGACTGTGTACTCTGTGACTCTGACCTTTGACCTTTCATTTCCTATGCAGCTCACACCAATGACCTCCAACCCCCGAAGCCTTGCAGGCCACTGGTTCATTTATGAGCGGCTCTGCCTTTATAATATCAATAAATAAATAGATTTCCTCTTTGATCATTTCATTCTCATATTGTCTCGATTTTTCAGACACTCCTTCAGCCTCATTCTCATTATCTCTTCCTCTGTATCATTATTTCTCTCGCTCTTTCTTTCTCACTCGTTTCGTTTCGTTTCGTTTTATTTACAAATCATTTAAAATACAATTCATAATATACAGCAAGACATGATCTTGTAAAAAGGGTAACCCCAGAAGCTATCTGTAGCTTATAAACGGGGACCCAGAGCATCAAACGACAATACAATATATTATGAAAACAATTCCTATTTCTACCTAGATTCTAACCTAACCCTAAAACAACCTAAGGTAAATCCATAAATACAAAAAGTATAATATTCAAACACAATGACAACACATCAGGCACAGGTGCACGAAGCAAAATACAGCGACTCAAGCTTGAATTAAACATATTTCAACAGCAGTTTTTGTTTTAATCTCTTTTTAAAAATAGACAGAGATGCAGACTCTTTTATCGTGCTCTCAACCTCATTCCAAGTCTGTGGGCCTTTAACGGTCACGCTAAGACTTGTACATTTCAGTTTCCGTTTCTTGCCCTTTATAAGTTGTTTTCCTCTCGTGTTGTATTCGTGAGTGGGTAAAGAAATTGGGATGAGATGACAGAGTCTGTCATTGAGTCTAAATGCTACATCATACATTACACAGGCATTGTGGAAAATGTTACATTCAGTGAGTTTCAGAAGTTTGTAACTATAGAAGAGAGGATCAGAGGGAGCATTTAACTTGGTCCATGATATTACTCAAATGACTTTCTTTTGTAAGATCTGTAATTTCTCGAGATAACTAGGATATGTATTACACCATATAACATTACAATAATTCAAATGAGGCTCAAATAGAGACCGATATAAGTTTAGAAGAGCTTCAAAAGGAAGGAAATGTCGCAATTTAAAAAATAAGCCGACAAATTTAGATAATTTCTTTGTCAGTTCATCGATATGCTTTCTAAAGTTTAAGAATTCATCAATGTAGATTCCCAGAAATTTAGTGAATTTTACCCTCTCAATAGCTCTACCGTTTATCTCAATACGCATATGATCAACATCATTTCGGTTTCTATTTGAGCGATATACAATGAAATTGTATATTTGTATTGTTCACTATCTCTCTATTTCTCTCTCTCTCTCTCTCTCTCTCTCTCTCTCAGCCCTGATCTCAACAGTGAAGGTATGCATAATAACATGCTGCTATTTGCTCTTTACTAGGGCTGAGAAAAGTGAAGCTCTGCCTTTATATGGAAATTTGACCTTGAAAGTAAATGGAATTATGCTAAATGAGTCTTTCTTCATCAAACCTTGTCCGCCTAAGAGAAAACAATAATAAAACAATAATAATCACACACACACACACACACACACACACACACACACACACACACACACACGTTCTTTCATCTCAGAGTTAAAGCAGGGCTCAACATGACATGTTAATCAATGGCAAATATGGTAAAAGATACACAGGGAATACAAGGAAGATCTAAGTCCTATCAATGATAATTCTATTGTTTGGCTCATGATCTAACAGGTTAACTAATGACATGAAAGATGCAAACAATAGACAACACTGTACTTAAGTACTGTACAATGAAAAGAGGAAAGAGAAACTCAAACTAAAATATTAGCTGGGGTTACAGCCAAGTATGTTCATGAAATTATAATGTCACATTAGAATGGCTGAATGCAGAGCATAAAGTTCAATAAAATTTCCTCAATATTGAAGATCACTTCACAAACGGACTGCTCCATTATTTAGAACTCATAGGGCCCCGAATTGAGATGGCCCACCTTGAACTCCATGGGGGTGTACTTCTCGTTCTTTGGTGTGGCGTTGCCCTGCTTGTTGTAGGAGAGGTGGTTGGGCGTGCTGGGGTGGATGACCGCCGACTCCGCCGATGGCTGGTTCAGACGCTGGCAGTAGGCGTAGGCCAGTGTTGACAGCAGCACTGCCGCAAAGAAACTGGCCAGCCCCACCGCGACTAACTGGAATAGGGTGAAGGCTGGAGAGGGAGGGAGTGAGGAGAGAAGGTGGAGTAACCACATTGCAAGCATCTTGGTTGATGGGTTGCTCTATTCTGACTTTGGAATTGCCTTTCATAACGTTACGCCATGAGTTAACATAGTTAGCTAGCAAGTGCTAAGTAGGTAGCATTCATCGAAAATTTGCACTTGCCAGGCCAAGCTATTGTTCATGAACCAAAATCACATCAGCAGGGAAAGAAGGAACCTAGCTGTGGTCAGCTTTTCTCGGCCTACAATCATGTTGAATGAACGGAGCTCCGGTGGCTTGTTAATCACGTTGTTCACAGTGTAATAGTAAAAGAAAGTGAGATGGAGAGCGTTCCTCAAAGTTGTCCATACTAGGGTTAGACTGATATGGGTTTTTGAATGCCATGACATTTTTGGATTAAAGCTGCCAATAGCCAAAATTTTGTGCCAATATTCAATCATTTTAAATTTGATCATTTTCATACCCCAAAAATCACAAGAATAACACACGAACAATCTGAGCCTGTCACTGGCAAAAACAAGCACTTTTAGTGGACGTACTTGCCCCTGCAGATTACGTTGCAGCCATAGCAGCCCGTTTCGCGACTGTCAACTGAAGCGATCTACCGCAGCAATTCCAAAACTTGTTGTACCTATTTTGTGGTATAAATGATGAATTTGTACAAATAGAGCCCAGGTTTAAAAATACCGGGGTTCCCCTTTAAGGCAGGGTGAGGCAGGTTTCATTGAAGGTTTTACAGACTGATACCCCTGAAACTGTTAAGGAAAATCCTCCCACCCCACGCTGGAATGACTTCTGTAGCCAAACATCTAATATAAATAATAATAAAAACATATTGACTAGCTGTGGTCGGGGAGGAACTTCCATCCCGTCAGGTGGACGACACTGACTGATATTGGATTCTTACTAAAAGGCCAATATCTGCCCCATCTATCGTTCTAAGCCTTGCCAATAAAGCCAAAGCCATAAACGCTACCACCCACGGTGTGTGGTAAAACAGGCAAAGAAGGGCACTAGTAACTTTGATTTCTTTAATAGCTAGCGTGAACTGACATATGGCTCTTTTTCCTAATCAGATAATGACCGGTTCAAAGGCTGTGATAAATTGAGGTTGACGTGTATTCGCTTTTGGAAGCGACAGGAGTGGCAGGGCTTGAAAACCCAGCACGCCCTCGAAAAGCAGATAATCTGCATGGAGTTGAGGAGAGAAAACGGATAGGCATCTCTCATTTTCACTTACTTCCGCAGTTCTGGTCCTCCTGACCAGGTAAAATGACTGGAGAGACAGACAGGAAGACAGAGAAACAGAAATGACAGAAAAAACATTATTGTTGAACTTGAAATCACGTCAGCTCCAAAAGATCAAACAACAAAAATGAACAGAACAGTTAATTTCTCTCAAAGGCTTCCACCATTCTCCAGGAAGGCAGAAGGCTGACATCTTCATTCATACATCTTTTTAATTTCCACAGATGCAGATGTAACAAGTCAGCATTCCATTGCGTACAATGGATCTTTTGTGTGAACAATAACCGGGTGTTTCCAGCTTTCACCGGCAGTGCTCTGGTTCTCATTTGCCAAAGAGATTTTTGGATACCTGCTTCAGTTTGTGCAGCAATACTGTAGACTGCACTGTATGTAGTGGTAAATAAAAAAGGGGAATAAACTACGATTGGGTCAGTAATAATTCAATCAATTTCAATGTTGTTATGTTCTCTATATTGATTTAAGCAGATTTCTTAGTCAGAAGTGGATGCAAGTGAGAAGTGGATGGGCTTACCTGGCACCTCGTGAGGCTGGCATGGCCTGGCCTGGGTGATATTGCCCTGGCAGAGGCTGGCAGAGGCATCCCGGTCCTCACCACACAGTCGACTCCGATGCTGCAGAGCCTCCTCGTCACAATCCCCCCATTCTGTCCATCCACCCCAACCTGATGATGAGAGAGAAGGGGAGAGAGAAAAAAAGAGAAACAGTGGGATGGAAAAAGAGTATAGAAAGACAGCAGCTGGTTTTCTATCCAGGTATTTTTGATGTATTGAATTGAATTTTTTGGGACCTTTAAAAACTTTGTTCAATTTCAAAGAAATGGCTATTGAAAAGGATGAAGAGTAAAATGGATGAAGAAAGCTGTGTAGGATAAGATCACTAATGGTAGTATCAGATTGGTGGGGTTTCAGATTCAGATAGTGTAAGGGAAGTTGTACATTACAACAAATGCAGTCAAAGCCAATAGAGAGCTCTCTGTGCTTGTGCTCAACATCACCAACCTCCTCAATTGGCTGGTCAGCTGCAAACAGGATGAGCCCATTTCCTTGTTTCGGTAGCCAGACTACACCAGATGAAGTTACCATTTCCTCTACTAAGAATAACACTACATAATGAGGTAAATCTAGGCCTTTTGGACTAATTTGGCTACAAAACACATGGACTATGCAACCAGACCCCATTCACTGCAGTTGGTCTAGGAGAAGGCAGAGATGGAACTACTGGATAAACTCACTGTGTTTAGTGGAGTTTTCACTGTCTTCAAGGTTAATAGATAATGACAGGATTTTCATTTCGGGATGAACTGTTCCTTTAAAGCTACACTACGCAACCAAATGGCAGCGGACTTAACATCAGTAAACTGAATGTCTTCTTCTTCTTACTGTGTGTCAACACTGCAAGCAATACAATCAACAAGTCACCGAAACTCCAATGATTTCCTATAGAGCTGAGCGACCAGGGAAACTTGGTGTGCCAATGTGTGGACGGTCATCAAGCTGGTCGGAAAAGTTGGCCACTCTTCAAAACGATGTAACCTTTATGAAAGGCAATTCCAAAACAGTGAAAAATACATGATTTACATACATGATGACCAAGTTGTTTGTGTGTGCATGCCTTGCCATACCTTCACAGGTGTGTGTGTTGCACAGTGCCTCCTCCGTGTGCAGACCTATACATATGTCTCCTCCATTGGCAGGGGGAGGGCTGCTGCATGTCCGGGTTCGCTGATAGTGCCCCCCTCCACAGCTGGCTGAGCACTGGGACCAGGATGCCCAGCAAGACCAGGCCCCATTCACTGGAGTACACAAACAAACACACATTATAAAAATGGGCATTGCATTGTCTATGCTTGGGCGCTGCCTCAACGTCATTTTGAGCCACCTAAGGAAAAGTTCGGAAATTGAATTTAAATTGGATTTAAATAAAAGCCTAGTTAATTAATAATATGGCTGACTAATTTTTATTATGTATGTATTGTTTCTCAAATAAGTAAATGGGAAACAGTTATCAGGTACAGGAATAAGAAAATACACCAACATTTCAGAGGCTTTTCCATCCTGAAAGGGATACAATTCTGGGGGAAACACTGAATCCTGGTATTTTCTTGGCATGAAAATGGTCAAATAAATACAATTGTTGAGTAAAAACATGCAAATCCTACTCTAAACCAGGTGCAGGACAAAAAAAACTAAGATAAAGCAAAAGTAAGCACACAGAGCTGCTCCCAAGGTGTATGAATTTATTACCATCAATACATATGGGACGTTTGTAGCACTGTCAAACAGACTCGCGTGTAAAGAATGAGTCTGATGGAGAGCAGTGTGCTCAAAACATGTGCTTCATACACCATGGGAACATTTGAATGCCAGTAGAGGAAACTTAAAGGTAAAGGTAATTCTGGGATTTTTCAACCTGGCCTCCATATCCACAAAATCGCCTATCATACCGCAAAGTAGATCCCAAAAGTTTCGGAGTAGCTCCAGTAGATCGGCTCAGCCGGCAGTCGCGAAACGGGGGCTCAATGGCTGCAACGTAATCTGAACGGGCATAGAGGCACGGTCAAAGCACGCAAAGCAGATCCCAAAAGTTTCGGAGTTGCTCCGGTAGATCAGCTCAGCCGACAGTCGCGAAACGGGGGCTCAATGGCTGTAACGTAATCTGAATGGGCAAAGAGGCGTGGTCAAAGTACGTCCACTAAAAGTGCTTGATTTTGCCACTGACAGGCTCAGATTGTTATTCGTGTGTCTGTGTGTCTATTCAGTGATGTGTCAACATCACTGAAAGGATCGCTACAGAAATAGACCTTTTTTAACCAGAAAACCAAAGTCTAGCTCAAGGAGAAGTCCCGCTCTGAAATGGACAGGTGGACAAAAGTAGTCTATAGTCTATGCTTTCATAGACCACCTTTGTCAGAGTTGAGAGTTGAGAGTTCAGAGTTGATGGAAATATGACAAAGGTGGTCTATGAAAGCAAGAGGGTTGACTTGTTGCAAGAAGAGGATGGTGTAAACATAAATCTTTCTACCGTCTTTTTCCTGCAACAAGTGAACCCTCTCGCAATAGACTACCTTTGTCCACCATCCGGTTAAAAAAGGTCTATTTCTGTAGCGATCCTTTCAGTAATGTTGTCAGACACACGAATAACAATCTGAGCCTGTCAGTGGCAAAATAAAGCACTTTTAGTGGACGTACTTTGACCTCTATGCCCGTTCAGATTATGTTGCAGCCATTGAGGCCCAGTTTCGCAACTGCCGACTGAGCCGATCTACCGGAGCAACTCCGAAACTTTTGGGATCTACTTTGCGGTATGATAGGCGATTTTGTGGATATAGAGGCTAGGTTGAAAAATCCCGGAATTGTCCTTTAACATTATTCCCATGTAAAACACATAACAGGTCTGAGACCAAGACAAAAACCTGAGATTTAAATTAAAACTGCTCGTGAGTGTTTCACATAGTACCTGAATGAAATAGCACTCAAACATGTCAGGGGAAATTTTTCCATGAAAAATGTATAATAATTATTTTGGCTGGTGAAATTATTCTCGCCAGGTAATTTTCCAAAAAGTTAATGTTGGATATTGATTGTAACTAATGATACTTCAGCATACAACTAGGCTGTTTCATGTTACCTCGGCAGGGTTGAGGGTTGCAGTCTTGATACTCCACCGGGGATCCCAGGCAGGCAGTGGCGCTGGTCCTACCCTCCCCTGTCAAGCAGCTACGTTTTCGTGTTCGGAAGCCTCTGGTGCACTGCTGGGAGCAGTCGGACCACATTTCCCAGGATCCCCAGCGAGCACCTTGGGGTCGGGTCAGAGGTTGGCCACCAGTCATGACCAAGTCTTCTACCAGAGCTAGAAAACACATGCATGTGTTTTTATTTGCTTTGCTGGAATATAAACATGAGTTAAGCTTAATTCACGTGATATTCAAATATTATTATTATAAGCTAACACACATACACTACCTGTGTATCTGTGTACCTTGTGTATCTTCTCTGTTCTGTCTAAAACACTAATAAAATACTGATTCCAAATATTTAAATAAATACATAAAGGGATGTTATATTTTATGGCAGTGAATTCCAGACTAAAATATTAAAATCAAATACTAAATTACATTTTTATTTGATTTTATTGATCGCAGAGAGTATTTGTAATATACAGCTGACATGTTTAAAGCAGCAATTACAAACTATCCTTTAAAATAACAAGAGGATGCCATTTTCAGTGTTTTAACAACATAAGCAAAGTGAATTTATGGAGAAGGAAAGAGTGAAACATTTTCACCATGAAAACACGTGGATTGAGTTCATCTTTTGACAAACCCATACTGCTGAGTGATTTTGTTTTCTCCAAAAAATAAACTTGCAAATATGACTTGAGCACAAACAAAAACCACAGGATATTGGCTTTATATTGCCAAGCTCAGCAGACTGCTGAGACTGTTGAAACATTCATTTGTGAGGTGCAATGTGGGTCATGTTGGGAAATGAACTCGTTTCTAGAGGGTTTTTTCCCCCTCTACTTTGCACACTCACAGTCACAAATTATTAACATATAAATCCAGTGTAGTCCCTGTGGCTTCAAATGAGGTCAGCAGAAATGTTTCACGAATATATATATTTTTTTCATTTGAAGGGCCGTGTAACTGCTAGAGGTCTGACCCAGACAGCACAGCTCTAGATGAAGTTAACAACTTTTTGTTAGCTAAGAATTTGCTGTTAAAAATTAGCAATAAAATGAGTACCAATAAATAGCAAAAAAATAAATTTAAATAAAAAAAAAAAATCTGAATAAAAAAAATTATTAAAAAAATATAAATCTGTCCTTACTGTCATGAAACCTACAACCTCATGACTTTCAAAGTGACACGAGTGGCAACATGGTACGGTGCTGCATTTTTGGGTGTTCACCCCCGAAAACCCTGTTTCCATTCATTATGAAGATTCTAAAATTTAAGATTATGCACAAAACATTTTTCCTCTCCATGTCGTCACTGAAATACATTGAGTTACTAAAGCAAGACACCATCAAAATGCCATTCCTTGTGACTTTAAAGCTTCCAGTCAGTGTGGATAGTACGGTGTGACGTCTAGGCCATAATTCATACCCTACGGCTGACCTCTCACACACAGCTCTGTTTATATGGATTTCCAAGGATTTCCCCTGGTAATGGGACTTCTGGAGGGCAGCATAGTCTGGCCCAGTCCCAAGCCAAGAAACCTGTTTCTGTGATGATGGATGGCAGCTGTAAACTAAGATTACGTCCACACTAAGCCATTTAAATTTGAAACTTCCTTCCAAAAGCATGCGCAGAACACTCAGCCAACCAGCCACGCCGGATCAAGTGACAGTAAAACGTCATCATTTTCAAAAGTCTCCGTTTTCGCCGTCCACACAAGAAAGGTGAATGTTTTAAAAAATGCGGGATTTATTTATACCACATTTTACAATGACAAAACGTTAGATAAACTTGGAAAAGCTTCCATTGCCTGTATGCTAACTTCGCTGGCTAGCTACTTAGCCTTCATTTCTGCTTTTTGTCAATTAAGATTGAGATTAAGATTACCTTAAACACAATGGCATTAGTCATTAATCTAGTAAAATCAATGTATTCTCCATACAGGTTTAGGCTAGCTACATGCATTATAAACTAGGTGAAGTTCGATTCCCATGGGCAAATAAACGTATTAATCTTAGCTTTACAGCGCATTATTTTAATTGTTGCATCAGTTTTGTGCCAGGCTGTAATATTCTCTTTTACTCTTTATCTGTACAGGTGGAGTCATCAGAGTTCAGCTGGATTGAAGCCACTGGAGACAAGTCATAATCCAATAATCAGTGTGCATTTAAAAAAAAAAATAATAATAATAATAATAATATCATTATTATTATTACTAAGCTTTTACTTTTTTTGTACATCAATGTTCTTTCTGTCTTATTTATCTTATCCTGACTTATTTTGCCCTATTGATATTTGTCATTGAATTGTATTTTGTATTTTTGTGATGCACTTTGTAACCTTGTTTTGAAAGTGCTATATAAATAAAGATTATTACTATTATTATTATTATTATTATTATTATTATTATTAATAATAATAATAATAATAATAACATAGACATTTTTTATTATTATTAATAATAATAAATGTCTATATGTTCATTAAAAACAATATGGTTTTCTTGTCAAATGGCTGTTTATTGACTGACAGTAATTTCAGAAAAATGGTTAACGCATTACAATTAAGTAGGACAACAGACAAAACTGCAGAATAATTAGACTATGCATTAGCAACACTTATTAATGAATACAAATAAACCTGTATTTAGCTAATCTTAGAGAAATCTACAGTATGAAATTCATGTTTTGCCTGTCTCTGTGTTGTATCAGTAATATACTTCGTTCTTGACATAGGACCTACCTTGAAAAATAATCTTAATTCCACTGCTGTTAGTTTCCATCATAATAAGTAGCCTAAATCTCCGTCTTTCATGATCCAGCTGATTCATGATCAAAAGCAAGAACATAAACTAGAAATGCATTTCCCACGGAAAATGCGTGGGATTGCTGTACGGGCAACTGTTGTAAAATAATTATCATTGCTTTGCTGTATTACTTTATGCATTTTGATGTATTTGTATTAAGCAATTTTATAATGGAAAAATGTCAGGCTGACAGATATAAAAGAGTGTTTTTGATTAACTATATAACCCTCACAAGTATGTAAAGTGTATTTTGATTGAAATGTGTAATCTACAAGAAAACCCAAAAGTAATCATAAAAGTTTGAAAAATGCAGGTTGAGGCCCTCTCATGAGAGGGGTGAAACAGACAGCAAGTGTGCGCCTTGGCCGGTTATGGTAGCGTGCCTGGTTGAGTGCCTCGAGGCTAATGATGGTAGGCTTTGATAATATGGTGGCGTGCTTTAGCAATAGGAGCAAACTGCAGGCCTCGATATTAGAACGACGCGTGCATGTTAGAAGCTGGGGTTATTTCTGCTAATTAAGGAAAAAGACCTGCTGACATCGAGCTAACGGTGCCAGAATGGGGCATAAATCCAGAGATAATGGGACAAGGCAAGGCCGTCTGAATGCGTGCATGTATGTTTGAATGCATCGCAGTGATTCTCCACCCGGTTTTTAGGAAATATAAGATCATGCTCAGATAGCTTTTGTTAGTCTGGTTCCGGAGCCGACTCGGGTTTTGTGTCTGTGAAGAATAAAACTCTATGCATCGAACTCTGAACTTCTCCAGTGATTTGTTTTGACCCCGTTTGAGACTTGAATTTAAGAAACTGCAAAGAAAGTTAAATGTTGGTGGGGAGGTCCGGTCTTTTGACACTGGCCCGATACTTGGACCTCTTTTTCCTACACAACATTGCTAGGGTGTTGATAAGGTATCCTGGGCCGTTGCTAGGGTGTTGCTATGGTGTCCTGGGCCGTTGCTAGGGTGTTGCTAGGGTGTCATAGTTGGTTGATAAGGTGTCATAGTTGGTTCCTACATTGTTTATAAGTTGTTGCTACGGTCTAATATGTCATTACTTACGTTTAGTGGCTGGATCCAAAATGGCTGCCTGGATCCAAAATGGCGGCATTTGTATTAGTACTAGTCATAGTACTTCAAAGCTGTATGAAGTTGAATGCAGTTGCATTGCAAATACATTGAAGTCTATGAGAGTACAAAATACATTGCAGTCTATGGAGAGTTCAAAATACATTGAAGTCTATGGGTCTATGTGATTGCTAAGGTGTACTCTCTGGATCCAAAATGGTCGCCTCGATCCAAAATGGCAGCATATGTAGTAGTACTATTAATAGTACTTGAAAGTTGAATGAAGTTGAATGCAGTTGCATTGCAAATACATTGAAGTCTATGAGAGTACAAAATACATTGCAGTCTATGGAGAGTTCAAAATACATTGAAGTCTATGGGCACTTTTTGCTGACTCAGCAGCGGTACAAAGTACTTCATAATTCCTAAAGTACTACTAGTATCTCTTAGAAAAGACATAGCACACTTCTACACATAATTCCGGACAGTTTGACATATGACACGTGCATGTCACTCTGCGGGGGGAGATACACTTCAACCACAAATCATGTGATAACTCGCAAATCGTGTGAATTTCTGCATTTGTTTCTAATTTCCACACCCCGTTGTATAAGTCTGCACATTTCGATACCTGAACCACATATGTGGCACAAGCGGTTTTCTGGCTACAGGTGAGCAAAAAAAGCGCACAGAAGAAGAAAGTCGGATTACAATAGTGGGTTTGCTGTTACACAGCAATCCCTAACACTAATCAGTGTTTATATAACTCATTTGTTCATGGCAGAGCAGTCATTTAACCAAAACAATGACTGAAATGATATAGCTATGAAACACTGACTTATGATTTAGTCTAAATCAGCAATAATAACTACAATACCACTACTACAGCTACAAAAAGACTAACAGAATAACCAACAGAAAAAAGACTACACCATCCAATAACAATCATATCATAATAATACAAATTTATATACAAATAATCAAAGTTAAGGGGGCGTTCGTGTATGGTGTTGGACGACTCTACTATGGGAGCAATAAACGGGTGGAGACAAAGTATCTTTTGATGCCGCTTTAGTCAAAAGAAAACAACATTACATCACCACTACCGCACTAACTGAACAAACGGAATCTAGGTTACCTAGCAATCAATAGCCAATATAATTTCAGCATATTACAAGTAAATGTAGTTATAACAAAATCCGCTGATTCAATGAAATGTTGCAAAATAATAATGTTCCAAATGTATAACTATAAACTGCTGCATAAGAATTACAATAAACCTTACATTATTCCCCCTTCCCCAAAAGAAAGTCCTCGTTTCAATAACAATAATAATAAAACGTCCATATATCGGTCAGGGGATGCTGACTCCCTACTTTAACACAAAGTCCTTTAAGTGCCTCGGCAGATTAACTTGGTGTGACAGTTGCTGAGCCAAACTGGAACTGGGGCCCAGACAGACTGTCGGAGCTGGAGCAGGAAAGTTCATTACCGACGAACTGAGACTCGTGGGAGGAATCCATCGATGGACCAATGCAGTCTCGGAGACAGTGGTGGTATAGATAAGTTGTCAGAGTGCTCAACATGGTTATCTTTTCTTTGCAGGTGAACCTCCGCATTGGCCTGAGACGGTCGTAGTGGACCACATGTGTCCTGTCAGGTGGGTCCAGCAGGTACTGAATCTTATACGTAAAACCAGATTCCTCTTCTGTTGCTCCGAGGCACTCCAGAACAACAAAAGGTCCCTTTCAGTGTGGTAAGAGCTTCTGCCAAGCTGTCGTGGGGTCACTCAACCAATCATGGTCACCTGGAATGTAAGGCATGTGATTGATATGTTTATCATAGTACCAGGTGAAGGTGGATTGCAGTTTCTGTGTCAGGCGTGTGGTGTAATCAACAGGGGACCCAGGCATGGAGGAAGATACCACTGGGGTGGAGTCAAACAGTATGTTGGCTGGCATACAGGCTTCACGTCCATGTATGATAAAGAAGGGTGTAAGAAGAAGAAGAGTGTGGGCTGCTGTTGTAGGCCAGGGAAATTTGATTGAGACACTGATCCCATTCGCTTGACTGCTAGAAGAGCGTCGAGGCCAGCTGGTTGATGAGTGTTCTGTTGAAACGCTCGACCATGCCATCACACTGGGGATGAAAAGAACTTGCTCTGGTTTTCCTGATGCCCAACTGCTGACATAGGCCTCTCACAACGTCTGACTCAAACTTGCATCCTTGGTCGGTATGTAGACTCTCAGGGATACAATGTTCTCGGATGTACTGCTTGAACAAACATTGGATAGGGTTGTTGCCTGCTGGTCTTGCATGGCGTAGCAGTTGATGTACTTAGAGAAGTAATCTTCAACTACCAATACCGTGGGCTTGAAAGACAACTGTACAGAAAGTGCTAAGATTATCAACTTCATGCCAACAGTACATTCACTCTCTTGTTTAGCTCTGCAGACTGCAGTTTGACATATTAAACTAATCAACCATTTCCAAAAGCCACACATAGGCAAGACTCTGGTATAAGCTCTCATCATGACAGACTAAAGGTGGATATTGTGGATAAAGCCAGAGCTTAGCATACTTGCTCACTAGCTGGCTAACATTAGCTACCTAGTACTGGAACCCCCATGCCTCTTCGCCTCTTCCCCTCTTCCCATGCCCCACTCACCAGAGCTTTTTGCCCAGTTAATTTTGCCGAAGGAAATCATCCCAGACTGCCTAAATATGGCTCAGTCAATATTGGTTTGACTTCTAATCATGATTAGCACATCGTCACCATAAGCTGATAAAAAAAACAAATAGCAAAACAGTACAACATCCAATTCCCCCATAAAGATGTTTGGAATGTAACTATGGTAACAGACTGTTGGACTGGTGTGGATACAGCTAATGGATAATGGGGATGGGTAACAGTAACCTACCCTAACTCTGTCATACTGCTGCTTCGCAAATAGCATCCTCCATTGCTGAACAATAAAAGGAAAAAAAAAAACTGTTACTCATTTCCTTTCATAAACTCATTCATATTCTCTGATCTACAGTGTACAAAAATTTGGGAAAGCAGACTTATTAAATTGAGTTGATTGCAGTTTTCCCACAGTGCTCCTAAACTCTTTATGTGGATAAGCTAAAACAGTAAGCGGACAAGCCTAGGCCTACCTTTTGTTACTGATAAAGTTAGTTTTCGTTTCTATAAATATTTAACATTATTACTGAGTCCTCTTTGTACCAATATTGTACCTGTAATTATGCAAACTTCTGAATCATATTAATTATACAGTGTGATCTGCAGAGCTGAGATCTACAGTGCCCCCCAGAATTTTTGATTAGCTTAGTAAAAATGAGCCAAAAAGGCTGTAAACAGTAAACAACACAAGTAATGAGCTCTGTTCTGTGTTCTGAAGATTCAAACAATTATTTTACTCAGCTGCAACGTTTTACAACTTTTTAAAAACTCAATGTATACTGGCACCCATTATTGTGATTATTGGCACCCAAGAGTATACTCAAGAGTAGACTACCTTTAAGGGTCAGGTAGCCTACCACTTCTTCTGGTCCACTCCCTAAATGAGGTGCAGATGAGCAATTTCAAAGACCACAAGGTAGGTAACAAATACTTTTGTAAATGCATGAAAAAATAAATAAATATACAGTACTGTGCAAAAGCTTTAGGCAGGTGTGAAAAAATGCTGTAAACTAAGAATGCTTTCAAAAATGGAAGTGTTAATAGTTTATTTTCATCAATTAACAAAATGCAGTGAATGAACAGAAGATAAATCTAAATCAAATCAATATTTGGTGTGACCACCCTTTGCCTTCAAAACAGCATAAATTCTTCTAGGTACACTTGCACACAGTTTTTGAAGGAACTCGGCTGGTAGGTTGTTCCAAACATCTTGGAGAACTAACCACAGATCTTCTGTGGATGTAGGCTTCCTCAAATCCTTCTGTCTCTTCATGTAATCCCAGACAGACTCGATGTTGAGTTCAGGGCTCTGTGGGGGCCATACCATCACTTCCAGGAATTCTTGTTCTTCTTTACGCTGAAGATAGTTCTTAATGATATTGGCTGCATGTTTGGGGTCGTTGTCCTGCTGCAGAATAAATTTGGGGCCAATTATACGCCTCCCTGATGGTATTGCATGATGGATAAGTATCTGCCTGTATTTCTCAGCATTGAGGACACCATTAATCCTGACCAAATCTCCAACTCCATTTGCAGAAATGCAGCCCCA
Organism: Hoplostethus mediterraneus; assembly: GCA_034670385.1. Lineage (NCBI taxonomy): Eukaryota > Metazoa > Chordata > Actinopteri > Trachichthyiformes > Trachichthyidae > Hoplostethus > Hoplostethus mediterraneus. Next base: position 1,526,117 of record JAXDDW010000098.1, read on the forward strand.
AACTTGAAAGGAACCTCCACCATGCTTCACTGTTGCCTGCAGACACTCATTATTGTACCGCTCTCCAGCAAACTGCCTTCTTCTACAGCCAAATATTTCAAATTTTGACTCATCAGTCCAGAGCACCTGCTGCCATTTTTCTGCACCCCAGTTCCTATGTTTTCATGCATAGTTGAGTCGCTTGGCCATGTCGGAGGTATGGCTTTTTGGCTGCAACTCTTCCATGAAGACCACTTCTGGCCAGACTTCTCCGGACAGTAGATGGGTGTACCTGGGTCCCACTGGTTTCTGCCAGTTCTGAGCTGATGGCACTGCTGGACATCTTCCGATTTCGAAGGGAAATAAGCTTGATGTGTTTTTCATCTGCTGCACTAAGTTTTCTTGGCCGACCACTGTGTCTACGATCCTCAACGTTGCCCGTTTCTTTGTGCTTCTTCAAAAGAGCTTGAACAGCACATCTTGAAACCCCAGTCTGCTTTGAAATCTTTGTCTGGGAAAGACCTTGCTGATGCAGTATAACTACCTTGTGTCTTGTTGCTGTGCTCAGTCTTGCCATGGTGTATGACCTGTAACATGAAACTGTCTTCCACAACCTCACCTTGGTAGCAGAGTTTGGCTGTTCCTCACCCAGTTTTAAGCCTCCTACACAGCGGTTTCTGTTTCAGTTAATGACTGTTTCAACCTACATGTGAAATTGATGATCATTAGCACCTGTTTGGTATAATTGGTTGATCATACACCTGACTATCCTACAAAATCCCTGACTTTGTGCAAGTGTACCTATAAGAATTGATGCTGGTTTGAAAGCAAAGGGTAGTAACACCAAATATTGATTTGATTTAGATTTTTCTTTTGTTCGCTCACATATCATTTTGTATTTTGTATAACACATTCTTAGTTTACAGCATTTTTTCACACCTGCCTAAAACTTTTGCACAGTACTGTATATATATATATATATATATATATATATGTATATATATAATAGGCTAGTTTGATTAGTTTGATTGTCAGCCTAACAGATTTTACTGGCATTCACAGACCTGAAAGAGTGACTTGACTTGCGACTTGATCTTGTGCTCAAAGACTTGTGACTTGACTTGACACTGTATGGAGACGTTATCATCTTGGAATATGGGAATATGGGAACATCATGAAGGAACAGTGTTTGCATCCTAGGGTGCTCCTGGCCCTGTAAAATGGCCTCACATACCTTGGCCATTGTACTGTAACAGTTTAGGGCACACAACACATTTACTGGCAAAATAAATCTATTTGAAGACTAAATGATCACACAGAAGCAGTATGCATGTATTCAAAGTTCAGAAAATGTCAGTAATGTGGGGATGTGTGCATGCATTTACCAATACACAGGATTTGATGTTATAATCCTTTGTGCCATAATCCAGGGTGAGCATTCACAGGGAGGCCCAATTCAGATGTCAGAAAGAATGATGCACTAACCCACAAGTGGTGAACATAGAGGACATCAAATCAAATCACATTTATTTGTATAGCCCTTAATCACCGTTACAGTCTCTAAGGGCTTCACAGTGCCCAACATGTGAAAATAGTAAATGATTAGTACACAACATCCCCCAGCCTTAGACCCTCACAGAGGACAAGGAAAAAACCCCACAAAACCTTATTGGAAAAATTGGGAGAAACCTTGGGAGGGGCTACTCAAAGAGGGATCCCCCTACCAGGACAGTTGGGCGTGCAATAGATGCCGAGTTTGAGCAAGCAGAGTATACACAATATATTAAAGTTCATTTTGGTGGGACATCCAGATCTGATGGGGTGGCATCACAGCAACTGCAACTCAGTCAGCGTCATCATAGGGCTAGGGGACCACGCAGGCGCCAACTCTGCCCAGATAGGAGAACGCAACGCCTGCTCAGTCAGCATCATCCTAGGAGGTGGGACCACGCAGACGCCAACTCTGCCCAGATAGGAGAATGCAACGCCTGCTCAGTCAGCATCGTCCTAGGAGGCGGGACCACGTAGACGCCGACTCTGCCGGGCTGCAGCCTGGAACAGATAGGAGACACACCGACACACACCCATACACACACTCTCACTCACACAGACTAGCATGACCAGCGTCAGTGGACAGGAGCAGGTAGACCAGGAGAATAGGACATGTAGACAGGATGCTAATATCCATCGGCAGGACCCTGAGCTAGGATGGGCTAACTAGTCTAGCCTTACTCTGAGACGAGACTGAGCCACTCCCTCAAGGCTGGTCAAATGACAGAGAGAATAAATGGGTTTTTAGCCTTGACTTAAAGACTTTGATAGAGCCTGCCTCTCTGACTGAGGCAGGCAAACTGTTCCATAGATGGGGAGCCCGGTAAGAAAAGGCTCTGTTACCTGCAGTTTTCTTTTTAACTGCTGGGATAGACAGGTAGCCAGCGTCCTGAGATCTGAGGGCACGTGGCGGTTTATATGGTTTAATCAAATCGGATAAATAGCACGGTGCCATCCCATGTAATGATTTATATGTAAGTAAAAGCACCTTAAAGTCACACCTGGCCTGAATTGGTAGCCAGTGTAATGAGGATAGAATGGGAGTTATATGGTCGAATTTCCTAGTTTTGGTCAGGATTCTGGCAGCAGCATTCTGAACCAATTGTAGTTTTTTAGTGCACCCAGTAGGTAAGCCCGAAAAAAGGGCATTGCAATAATCGATTCTGGATGATACAAAGGCATGTACTAAAATTTAGTACTGTTAGCATGGGTCGAATTTTGGCAATATTACGAAGATGATAAAATGCTGTTTTAGTGATCTCCTTAATGTGCAACTCGAATGAGAGGGTAGGGTCGAATTTTACCCCAAGATTTTTAACGTATGGGCTCTGGGAGATTACACAACTATCAAAGGTGAGAGTAGTATTCTCAAATAAGTGTCTATGTCTAGCTGGTCCCACAATCAGCATCTTGCTGCCATTAAGAAGTAGGAAGTTTAGGGACATCCAATATTTGACCTCTGATAGGCAGGCCTCTAGTTTTTGGAATTGGGTGCCATCGGTTGGTTTGACTGGTATGTAAATTTGGGTGTCATCGGCGTAGCAATGGAAGTTAATGCCAAATTTGCGAATGATGCCACCAAGTGGTAGCATATAGATAGAGAATAGCAGTGGTCCTAGGACAGAGCCTTGTGGGACACCGAAGTCCATATTGCAACACTCTGAGGTCATGTTGTTGTAAAAGACGCGATGTGAACTATCAAGTAGGTAAGACCTAAACCAAGAAAGGGCTGATCCCCGGATACCAATATAATGTTCACGACGGTTCAAGAGTATCGTATGATTAATTGTGTCGAAGGCTGCGCTCAGGTCAAGTAGCAATAGTGCTGAGGTTGAGTTGGAGTCAATAGCTAACAGTCATAATAGTCATTTACCACTCTCGTGAGTGCAGTTTCGGTCGAGTGAAAGGATCTAAAGCCAGATTGGAAGGGATCAAGTAGGTTATTTTTTGACAAAAAATCTATAAATTGACTCACTACTGTTCGTTCAAGTAATTTGGAGAGGAACGGCAGATTTGAGATTGGTCTATAGTTCTGGAGTACTTTGGGGTCAAGGTTTGGTTTTTTCAGTAGTGGCTTGATCACTGCCACTTTAAAGGCGGAGGTCACAGTGCCAGTGGAGAGCGACTGATTGATAGAGAATGGAGGGTCCTAGGATAGGGAAAACTTCTTTAAGCAGTTTAGCAGGCAGAGGGTCTAGCATGCAGGTTGTGGGTTTCGAAGACAGAGTTAGCTTGGTGAGAGAGTCTAAGGTAACTCAAACTGTGAGAAAAGAGATTCAGCCCGGGAAACACCAGGTGGACTTTTCAGGGGTGCGACGGCACCACCAGTAGAGAGTGTACTGGTGATCTCATCTCTAATCAGTGTGATTTTCTGACAAAAAAAAAGACATGAAATCATTTGGAGAAAACAGAAAGCTATCAGAGGGAGAGGGATTCCGTGTTAGTTTAGTAACAGTGTCGAATAGAAATTTTGGGTTGTTTTTATCTGCACTGATTAACCTAGATAGGTGTGCAGTTTTGGCTGACGAGAGTGCACACTTTTGGCGTGGGACGCTCAATTCGATTTCAAATTTAATGAAATAGTGATCAGATAGGGCGGGCACATAAGAGGAGACCACTAAAGCAGAAACAGGAATGCCGCGGGTCAGAACCAGGTCAAGGGTGTTACCGCCATGGTGGGTTGGTTCATTAACAAATTGAGTGAGGCCGCAAGTATCAATAAGATCTAGGAAGGCCTTACTGAGAGGATCGGTGGGATTATTCAGATGAATGTTAAAATCACCGATAATGAGAATATTATCAGCTCGGGTCACTAAGTCCGAAATTAATTTGGAGAACTCTTCTAAGAAGAGCGAATAGGGTCCAGGTGGGCGGTAAAGTACTGCTAGGTAGAATGACGGGAGATTCGCAGCTGTAGTATGGCGGCATATGAGCCGCGAGCACAATTGAGATCACCGCGCGCGTAATTCAAACAGCCGCGCACGCACATTATTTTTGAGAGCGCTTTCACAGCACTCGCGCGCAGAATATAGCTGCTTGTGCGAGCAATATTGTAACCTGCGAGGAGAAATCCATGCTTTGAGCGTGCGCACAGAATCCGAAGCAGGGTTGTCCCATTTCATAGCGAGAGATTTCAACCACTACCCCTTGTGACTCTGTTCCGAGGGCCAAGCCGAAAGGCGAGGGGCACTCGAAAACGAGTCGTAGGGGTGAAAATGAGAAATGGGATTCGGCCTAACCCTTAATCAAATAAATACGTTGATGAATATATATACATGAATCACAGCACTCTATAATAATTCCAGTGTTCGCACCCTTTGGCAATTTATATACAATCAGTTGTGGGAAAGTGGCAGAAATATTACTGTATGAATTATGTTCATTCTTTAGACTATTTGTTTATTTATTTAGTTTAGCTCTCCTTAAATTGACCGCTGCTGCAGCCAACACCCTTCAAAACGCACAACTTTTACTTTGAAGGTGAGCTGTCTCTGGTTGCGAGAGGACTGAAGACGAGGACTGTAACCAATTCGATTTAGGGATACCATTGTGACTGGGTCCGTCCACTGCCAAAAAGAAAAAACACTCGCGGCAAGCAGGTGTAAGTTTCGCGAGTAGGAGAGCAATGATAGTTGTGCGCGCTGCTTCGGATTCTGAGCGCACGCTCAAAGCATGGATTTCTCCTCGCAGGTTACAATATTGCTCACGCGAGCAGCTATATTCTGCGCGCGAGTGCTGTGAAAGCGCTCTCAAAAATAATATGTGTGCGCGGCTGTTTGAATTACGCGCGTGGTGATTTCAATTGCGCTTGCGAATTTTGTCACTCATATGCCGCCATACTGTAGGGCGCAGAGTCAAGACTTCGAAGGATGTAAATTTATTGCTCGTGTTGGGAGTAAGACTAAGGATAGGGTTAAATATCAGGGCAACACCCCCTCCTTTTTTCGTCTCCCGGGCAACCTGAGAACTTTGGAGAAGAGGCTTCAATTAGAGGCAGAAAATCATTTGGCTTTAGCCAGGTTTCACAGAGACCCATCATGTCTAGATTATGTTCAATAATCAAATCATTGATCAGCAGTGCTTTTGTTGACAATGATCTTATATTGATGAAGCCCACAGTGAGGCGTTCGATACTGCCAGAATTTTTATCAATGTTAATGGCAGTATGCGTGGGTCTAATTTCAATTAAGTTGCTGTAATTTACTGTGGGTCGGTAGGAAATTTGACGGGTGCGGTGGGAGAAAGATATGGTCTTAATTGGAAGGACTGTACTATAATTTTCAGATCGAGAGGTGCCGCAGCCAGAGGATAAAGTAGATGCAGACTGGTAAAACTCAGTAGATATGGGGGGGAAATGGCGAGGGGGGGGGGCACAGTTTCAGTCTGTTCTGCTGTAAGCTCTAACCTGGCAGACTCCACACCCTTTCTAGGCCTAGCAGGTTCTCTAATCGCCTGCATCCTGGCGAGCTCTACAGACAGATGTCAGCTTTCCCTTAAACATCTATCTATGTTGCTAGATAATAAAGCAGCGCCTACCCCATTAGGGTGGAGGCCGTCAGCTTTCAGCAAGCCGGGTTTGCCCCAGAAGGAGGGCCAGTTATCTAAGAAGATTAATCCCTTTTCATCACAGAACTTCGCCAGCCAGAGGTTGAGGGAGACTTATCTGCTATAACTCTCATCATTGCCCCTCGCGAAAGGTAAGGGGCCAGAGACAATTAATCGATGCCGACACATCTTGTCCTGGCTATGTTGAGCTTGGTGACCTCCGATTGCCTCATCCTCATGTCGTTGGTGCCGACGTGTACTATGATGTTGCTATACTCACTGGGTGGACCGTTTGCCTCTTTCTTACCCTCGTGTCTGAACCTATTGCTCACCAGCACCCTTAAGTTAGCCTCAGTGTCGGTAGCTCTGGCCCCGGGTAAACAGAAAACCTCGGCCGGCGACTCAAGCCTAACATTACGGGTGATGGAATCGCCAATAACTAGGGTGCGAGACAGTCGGCGGGTCCGGGGAGCTGGGGAGACGGGCCAATCACAGGGACTAGCAAGAACAGCAAAACAATTAGCCATCGGTAGCACCGGTGGTGAATCGGACCGCACAAGTTGCGGCTGGAACCGGCGGGCTCTCCGACGTCCGGAGACCGGGACAAGCTCGTCACCCACTGCTGATGGAGCTACGCTATCTTCGCTAGCGCTCGGGCTACTGCTAGCGCTCGCGAGCCAGCTAGATGGCCACGTATCTAGGCTGTCTGGGGTGCCCGTCTCGTCTAAGGTAATCGGCCTCCGCTTCTAACTGACAGACATGTCTCTCTAACAGAGACAACCTCTCTAAAACGAGCACACAAGAGGAGCACGGAGAACAAGAAGCCATGCTTACCCTTGCCGGTATAGTTGGGAGACTAGGTCGGGATGTACGGGGAAGCCGGTGGCTGAGACCAAAAAGTACGCTGGTGGAAAATTGACACGGTTGGATGAAAATAAAAATAAAATAAACCGAATCTGTAGTTGTCTGGTGGGATTCGGTGATCTTAAGTTTTAGATGGAGCAAAGTTTAGCGGAGCTGTTTGCAAAACACCGGTCAGCGAGAGCCGCAAACAGGAAACAGGAAGCGATCAAGCAGCGAATCAAGCAATCTCAAGCTTTGCAGTCATAAATCTACAGGGCCATCAGACAGGCAGCACTGTTCAATAACCACCTAATCGAAATTCTACAGGGTTAAGTGTGTGAGTATTTCACTGGGGTTATCGAGTGGTCACCTCCCATCACAGATAACACACACAACAACAATAAGCGAATGGGATGGCTGACACTGCTGGCTTGATGACTGGCCCCCTCAGTAGATCAGTGAAGAATTATACCAAGAGCTGAGAACAGTGTATCACAGCTCAGTCTAAGCTGAGCTACCTGAATTACTGCACCTTCAATATGACTTGTCTGTATAGCTGCCTTTGTAAATGTTATTTAGTTACTTCAAAGTCCTTTTTCACATGGTGTTTCCATTATTTGGTCAGCCCCGCAGCACATACACTATAACCCCGCTCCTTCCCAGTACTCACGGTTGGTCTGGCAAGCTCCGGACCCATCATTGGGGCAGATCCGGGTTTCCACCTTCTTCTTGCCCAGCTGGAGCTGCTGGGGGTTAGGCAGCAGTGCCCGGCACATGTAGCGAGACCTCTGCTCCTGCCACGACCCATCCTGGCTGACGTTGACTGGCATCCAGGGTGTCCAGGGGGTGTTGCGGCGTACCTCGGGGCAGGCCTCCAGGTTGCAAGCCTTATACTCCTGGAAAACAGGAATGGAAGAAGCCTAAATATACACAGATCAGCCACAACATTAAAACCATTAAAACCACTCGATTCTCTCATTACAATGGCACCTGTCAGGGGGTGGGATATATTGGGAAGCAAGTGAACAGTCAGTTCTTGAAGTTGATGTGTTGGAAGCAGGAAAAATGGCCAAGCGTAAGGATCTGAGCGACTTTGACAAGGAAGAGCTACTGTAGCACAAATTGCTGAAAAAGTTCATGCTGGCTATGATAGAAAGGTGTCCAAACACACAGTGCATCGCAGCTTGCTGTGTAGCTGCAGACTGGTCTGAGTGCCCATGCTGACCCCTGTCCACCACTGAAAATGCTACAATGGGCACGTGAGCATCAGAACTGGACCATGGAACAATGGAAGAAGGCGGCCTGGTCTGATGAATCACGTTTTCTTTTACATCATGTGGACAGCCGGGTGCGTGTGTGTCATTTACCAGGGGAAGAGATGGCACCAGGATGCACTATGGGAAGAAGTCGGCAGTGTGATGCTCTGGGCAATGTTCTGCTGGGAAACCTTGGGACCTGGCATTCATGTGGATGTTACTTTGACACGTACCAGCTACAGAAACATTGTTGCAGACCAAGTACACCCCTTCATGGCAACAGTATTCCCTGATGGCAATGACCTCTTTCAGTAGGATAATGCGCCCTGCCACACGACAAAAATTGTTCAGGAACGGTTTGAGGAACATGACAAAGAGTTCAAGGTGTTGACTCGGCCTCCAAATTCCCCAGATCTCAATCCGATTGAGCATCTGTGAGATGCGCTGGAAAAACAAGTCCGATCCATGGAGGCCCCACCTCGCAACTTACAGGACTTAAAGGATCTGCTGCTAACGTCTTGGTGCCAGATACCACAAGACACTTGTGGAGTCCATGCCTCAATGGGTCAGAGCTGTTTGGGCGGCACGAGGGGGACCTACACAATATTAGGCAGGTGGTTTTAATGTAATGGCTGATCTGTGCATATTGTTGATTGATATTTTTATGATTCCACTTATTTCATACTGCACCCATATTGCAATTTGATATTTTATTTATTTTATTTCATGATATATATACACATGTACTGCTGTAATCCAGCCCCCCATACTTCCTCTTCATATATTATACTTACCTCAGTTTGCTATTTTTTTTTGATTTTTTTTTTTTCTTGCAATATTCAAATCAATATTTGCTGCTGCAATGACCCAGTTTCACCCAGGCATCATTAAAGTTTCATCTAATATTATTTTGAAGGTTATGAGAAGCAAATTCATCCAATTCAATTAAAAAAATCCAGACAAGGAAAGTGAATGAGAAACATTTAACCCCAACATTTCGGGTGGAGCTGCTCAGTAGCTGCCAGCTGCCATTGTGAATGTATGTATCAGTATGAATCTGAAGCAGGGTGTTGCTATTTACACAGAGCTCTGTCAACATTCTCTGGATAAATAAAGGTTCAAATGAAATAGTTTGTGTCTATTTGTTTAGTGTTACAATAGAAGAGGGGAAAAATGTTAATGGTGTTTTTGATCTACACATATCAGCTATGCAGCACATCTGAAAATCAATTGCTTCTACTTTGAAGAATTCAAAAGGCGAGAAAATCTTTATTAGCATGGGGTCCTGCCAGTCCTGAGTTTGTGCAGATGGATTACAAACAATATAATAATGAATACATTTCTGAGTCACCCAGAGAAAAAAATGTGTTTTTGTCTTCATTTTCAATTTGGGTGGTTGTGTTCCTTCGCTCAGCTCACTTGGTCGGCTGGAAAACTGCAGCAATACATCTAAGTGGATTCGTGCATGAGCATATATAATTTTTGAGAGGCAGCAAGTTGTGAAAGAGAGAATACAGAGGGAGGATAAAATTTTAATCGGACTGAAGACGTTTATTTTCACTCTGGAATTGACTGACTGAGCTTATTATAAACAGTCAAATGGTACGTGAACACTAAATATTAGCTTATTTTGAGGTTGTAAAAGATTTGTTTTCAAAAGTTTGAAAACCCTGAAGTAAAACATGCCTATATTTTGAGATCAGATGGTTAAGGGCAGCTCCACACAGCTATTTTGGTTAAAGTTATATATTTAAAGAGGTTAAACTCTTTAAGAACATATGTGACTATACCCAAAAGGTAGATTGTAACACATAAAATATATATATATATATATATTATTCATTAATACACAGGACAAGATGTTACTATCCCTTGTGCCATAATCCAGGCAAATACTTGTAGAAGCCCAATTCAAATAAAAAATTAATGATACAACCACCACAAAATGAACACCATAGCAGACATCAGGCTACACCGTCATAGATCTAGAGTCATTTGTCAGATAGCAGCATTCGCCAGTTACCTACCCTAGTCAACAGCGGTATGTGGCATGTCATTGGGGTTATCAAGTGGGCACCTTTCTTCACTGATGTTTCATTGAGTTGAGCCCACGACACCTCAAGAAGGCTCAATGGCGTATTACAGCGTCCTGGAACCACCCCCCTCTATGCCACAGCCCTGGCCAGTCTATGAGGCTTTATACCAAAGGATACCAAAGGTACGAGACAGGAAAACGTTAATGTTGGTGAGTCCAGCTTTCTCTGGACAGAGCGCTCGCTGCAATTTAGGAGACACTTTTGGATGTCACTGAAGTTTGGGTTCATCACCCACTGTGACCACACCAACACCAGGATTTAATTTGGTCAAAAAAGGGGAATCCACAGCGTCTCAAATAGTGGGGATTTTGGCTGATAATATAGGTGTATTTTTCCATAAAAATCTTAACTAGTGTAGCTTTAACCTCAAACTGTCACTCAAACCATTTTTCCCAGAAAAAATCCTTAAAGGGGAATTCTGGTATTTTTAAACCTGGGTTCTATTTGTACAAATTTGTCATTTATACCGCAAAATAGGTACAAAAAGTTTTGGAATTGCTCCGGTAGTCGGCAGTCGCGAAATGCGCTGCTATGCCTGCAATGTAATCTGTTGGGGCAAGTGCGCCGATCAAAGTACGTCCACTAAAAGTGCTTGTTTTTGCCACTGACAGGCTCAGATTGTTATTTCTGTATCTGACAACATTACGGAAAGGATCGCTACAGAGGTAGACCTCGCTCTGAAATCTAAAAGATGAGGTGAGTTGTTTCATGAAGAGGTTTCTTCAAAGGTTTCTTTTGGCAGAACCTCCTCGGACTGTTCTCTTAAATCACCAAATTGTCATAGCACCATGGCAGAGCTCACACTGTTTTGAAAGGGAAGGTCAAGACGAGATGATTGGTCGTAGGTGCACCACACCTATTGATAATGTATTGTTCCTAATCCAAGCCTTGTTTCCAACTGTGCTGTGGGTGTGCTGTGCGCCTCTGGCCACGAAATCACCAAACCCTGTGCGCTCAAGCTGTGTGCCTTTGACCGAGCTTTGTGCCATGTGCCGTGTTGATTTAATAAAATAGAGCCAGAGCCAAACAGAGCCTCTTCTCTACATTCTCAACATTTTATATTATGAGCATGGTAGAGTACCGTAGCACATCCAGGACAGCTGTTGCCATTCTCACATGTTCTGGTCCTGGAATGAACCCCCCCTCCACAGTCAGCACTGCAGCGAGCCCAGGGGGCCCATGATGTCCACAACACTGGATCAGGGCATAGCCTCTTCTCATTGCACAGCCTGGGAACAGAGAGTGAGACACACATTTAAAGTATTAAAATTAGGGTTAGACTTTATCAGTTTGTCAATATATCAGGACAATATTGGGTTTTTATTAAATATTTGATATTGGCCAGTTAGTGTCATATACTTCTGATATGGTGGAGATCGCTCCCTGCCCATAGCTAGATAAAAAAAGTCTGGAAAACCTGCAATGGATTTCAGTGGAGCATTTTAGTGTCACATGGTCTAAATTCCTCTTCAGAGGCTTTTCCACCCTGATAAGAAAATAATTCTGTGAGAAACACTGAATACTTGGAATTTTATGGCCTGAAAATGTGATCTGTATTCGGATATGATATCTGGATAATGAACAATCTGATTGAGTCCTTGCATTTTCGCCTGGTATTCATTTGTGTTCGGGTTGTCTGCATTCTGTCCGCATTGTGATCGCATCTCATTTTTCATTTGCACTATGCAAAGCAGGCAAGTAGGTGGGGAGCAGGCGACAAAAACCAACCAAGCAGGTGATGTAGCTGTACAGCCTGGACCTCATTTCACTCTCTAGTAGGAGAGAGTGGTAGAAGTGGATCACTGAAAATATTTGCAGCCACTTTAGCAGTGTCCTCCAACAGAATGTAATGCTGTCGCAGGTTAATGCTTAGGTACGAATGTCCACCACGAGTTCCTTACTGGGTACTTTATTCATACAACACATTCCCTAAAATACAACGTAGCAACGTCTTTTGGATGGCGTGTCAGTTTACAAGTCACAAACGTGAGCGTGGCAGAAACGGCAACATAGGGCTGCAAACTTCAGACCCTCCATGCCGACTTCCCCAGATATCGCTCTCTAAATGCAGGCAGAGCAGCCCCCGCACCCCGAACTTCGCAGCGTCCGTCCCTCGTTTCTCATGCAGCAGCCTCAGCTTCACAGCTCCCCCGACAAACCGCCTAGCCTCACACCAACTTGTCTAAGTGAGCCAGAGTTCCCCCACCTGAACTTGCCGCGTCCCTATATCGTCACCCATGCGCCCCAGGTTACCATAATACTGTTGCTAGACGCGCAGCCACTATCACAGCTGCGACACCTCACATTCACCCCCCCGCAAAATAGATCATCACCCCGATGATAAGGCACTGAACCTACCCTATATCGCTGTTCAGGCTGTCAATCAGGGTGGACAAAATATCTTTTAGAGTGCCCAACCAGAGACTGTTAACATGGGCTGCTACCTGAGCTCCTGCCCGTCCTCCTCGCCCTGGGACCGTAGATCTTGGCAGGTGGAATGGGTTGGAGTGTATGCCTGCCGTACTCCAGGCAGACCGCCGTGGCACCATGGGTTCCAGGGGAGGGGGTTCCGGCTCCTCCTCGGAAAACCCGCCTTCGGACCCCGCTGCGACTCCGCTTCACCCGGACCTCGTTCGACGTTCACTGCCTGTGGATCCGTTTCCCCCTCCTCCACATTACCTTCTGCAGCGCACCTTCTCAGTAGCACCACCGATTCCTCTTCTGGGTCCTCATCCTCCAGACTCCCGCTCCGCCCCCAGTCCGCTTCGCCCACCTCCGACGTCTGATCTGCAGGCCGATCAATACCACAAGGCCTGAGCTCCAGACGGTGTATATTGCTGGGGCCCTGGGAACCGTCCACGGGAGCAACGGTGTAAACTGCTCCTTTAGGATTTGGACGAGACAGCACTTGGTATGGCACAGGCAGCCACACATCCTGGATCTTATGCCGACCCTTGAAGGTGCGATTGCGCTTGTACACCAACTGCCCCTCCTGCAGGGCACTCTGCCGCGAAGGGGGCCCGTGACTTCGTCTCCGAGCCTCTGCATGTAGCGCCATTTGTCTCTGCGCATGCGAGTGAGCTGCCCGTACCTCCCTCTGGTGCGCACAGATCCAATCTTCTGCTGTCCCATCAAACCCCTCGTTCCCCACCCCAAACAAAATGTCCACTGGCAGATTGGGCGATCGGCCAAACATCAAAAAATATGGTGTATAGCCAGTGCTGGAATGTTCGGCTGTGTTATAAGCAAAGAACATTTCTGGCAGATGGTCCACCCACCTTCTTTTTTTTCCGGGGGCAATGTTCTCAGCAGGTCATGCAAAGTCCGATTAAAACGTTCGCACTGGCCATTTCCCTGTGGGTGGTATGGGGTGGTGCAGCTCCGATTCATCCCGTATACTTTACACAAGTTCTGGATGATTTCCGCTTCAAAACACCTTCCCTGATCAGAGTGAATTCGTTGGGGCACTCCATACTTGTGTATCCACTCCTTCACCAGGGCCTTCACCACCGTTGATCTCGGGTTGGGACTGCCACCGTGAACTTTGAAAACACATCCGTGAACAACAGCACATTTTCACGGCCATCGCTGGAGGGCTCCAGTACAGTAAAATCCATGGCCAGTACCTCCAGAGGTCGAGACACCAACAGACTCCCCCATTCCGTAATCACCTTCGGCAGTGGGGCTTTGGCCACAATGCACCGTTCGCACCGCCGACAATACTCCTCAATGTCAGCGTGCATCCCTGGCCAGTAGCATCTGGCCCGCACCAGCTGGAATGTCCTTTCTACTCCCTGGTGTCCATGGCCATCGTGCATGTGCCCCAGGACCTCCGCACGCAAACTGCGGGGCAGAAGTAGCTGCTTCAGGCGCCCCCGTCTTGAATCCCGGAGCAGCCTAACCCAGCCTGACCCGTAGAGCTACAGCTCTGAAACCCTGAAGCCGAGACAAGGCACATAGATCCAGCAGGTACCACCATAGGTGAGGAGCCCAGAACTTTAGCAAACCCCTCGACAGTGGCTAAGGGAGGTGGATTGCATGAAAAACCCACTGGACATGATGAACCATCTTTGCATTTCTTTATTATATTCATCCCCATTATACCCGGCACCATTTTTCTCTTCTCCCGTGTTAGCTCATCCTGGGAGTCTTTCACAATCAGCAGCCCACACTGGGGGTACACTACCCCTGCTATTTGTACATCCAGTCGCAAATACCCCACATATGGTAGAGGAGTCCCACTAGCCCCTTTCAAACTGAGCCACCCACATTCTTTCAAAACATCATCACCCATGTTTAAAAAATGTCGTTGAAAAAAACTTTCTGTCAGAACTGACACATTAGACCCTGTATCCCACAGACAGGCCACCGGGACCCCCCCCCCCCACCACAGCCTGTATTACTGGAACAGGACCCACCAGCACTTCAGCTACCTCCTCCTGGTCACTAGATGTCCCCTTTGAGCCTACTTGCCCCCCCTCCATAGCTTGACTCCCCACTACAGAGGGGAAAAGTTTCCCTGCTGCCCATATGCACCTCCCCCCCCAGCTGCATTAGGAGCACCAACCCCCCTACCGCTGGCACCACCTGCTCGCCCTGTTGCCCGCCCACACATCCTCGCTATGTGCCCTATGCCTTGGCATCTGAAACAGATAGGCCTACCATCTGGATCATATCTGGGCTCCTGCCTCCCAGCCTGGGGCCGCCCCTCCATCTGAACCTGAATGTGTGCTACCTCTTTAGCTAGGGCCTCCATTTTATCGTTCTGCCTCTTCATAGCCTCCCTCAGCTCCAGTAATATGGGATCCGGCTGAGCGGAAGCATTCACAGCAGAACACTCCGCGGCCGCTTCACAGGCATATGCAGTTCTCCCCCTCACATCATCGTCCGCCAACAGTATAGCCTCTCCACACAACTTCTTTACATTAATACCACGATCCTGCCTCAACAACTTTTTCAGCTCCCTACGCAGTGTAACATCCCTTACATTCTCGGCAAACTGATGTTTGATTGATTTTTCCCCACACAGCGGCCCACCTCTGCAGCTAGAGACAGTAACGCATGGGAATACTCTCTCAACCCCTCTCCATCCCTCTGCTTTCTGTCAAAAAAACGTTTTTGACTTTTCACCAAAGAAGGTGGAGTGCCATAAGCCTCCTCAAGCACCCTTAACATCAATTCAGAATTTCTCCTTACGTCATCAGCAGAATGTTTTATCTCCTGTTGCGCATAAATAAATAAATAAATATAGGCAGCCTTCTCTTTACCCCTATACCTGTGGTAACACACCGAGTTCTCAAGCTCATCAACCCAGTCATAAAAAGTGAGCGACCCCGCCTGACCAGAAAAATTTGCAGTTTTTCTCTCCTTTGGCAAATATACAATTTCCACAGCAGGTGGGGAATGTACAGAGGCAGAGGGTGGTGCAGCCGCAGCACGCCCCCCAGCCAGCGCATCAGCTGATTCATTCATTTCGTCTGGCTTCAGTGTCTTATGCAGCTGCGTCTGCGCGGTTAACTGTTCATTCTGCGTGCGCAAATTGTCAATTTCTGCCTTGTCCTGCATCAACCTCTCCTTCAATGCCTGGAGCTCCCGCTCCAACTCCTCCTTAGTAGGCATTGTAATTAGCGACCGCAGGAAGCCGACAGCAGTGTCCCACGCTGCCACCGTTTCTGCCCAACCAATCTATCACCCACTCGCCAAAAAGAAACTGCTCACAGCGGCAAATGTAATGTTGTTGCAGGTTAATGCTTAGGTACGAATGTCCACCACGAGTTCCTTACTGGGTACTTTATTCATACAACACATTCCCTAAAATACAACGTAGCAACTTCTTTTGGATGGCGTGTCAGTTTACAAGTCACAAACGTGAGCGTGGCAGAAACGGCAACATAGGGCTGCAAACTTCAGACCCTCTATGCCGACTTCCCCGGATATCGCTCTCTAAATGCAGGCAGAGCAGCCCCCGCACCCCGAACTTCGCAGCGTCCGTCCCTCGTTTCTCATGCAGCAGCCTCAGCTCCGCAGCTCCCCCGACAAACCGCCTAGCCTCACGCCAACTTGTCTAAGTGAGCCAGAGTTCCCCCACCTGAACTTGGTGTGTCCCTATATCGTCACCCATGCGCTCCAGGTTACCATAATACTGTTGCTAGGCGCGCAGCCACTATCACAGCTGCGACACCTCACAAGAAGAAAGCTTGAAAGTTTTGTGTTTGTAGCAGTGTTTTCATAGCCAGAATAATCAAGAGCAAGACTGATATGCTTTGGGCATTGAGCCTTCAAAATAAAAGTCAATCTCACGCCCACTGCTGAAAGGTGTATATAATCAAGCACACAGCTGTGCAATCTCCATAAAAAAACATTGTCAGTAGAATGGGCTGTACTGAAGAGCTCAGTGACTTCCAACATGGCACCGTCACAGGATGCCACCCTTACCAACAACTCAGTTCGGCAAATTTCTGCCTTGCTAGAGCTCCCCTGGTTAACTGTAAGCGCTGTTATTGTGAACTGGAAACGTCTAGGAGCAACAAAAGCTCAGCAGCCAAGTGGTAGGCCACACAAGCTCACAGAATGGGACCTGCCGAGTGCTGAAGCGTGCAGCGCATAAAAATAGTCTGCTCTTGGTTGCTTTCACTGCCGAGTTCCAAACTGCTATCGACACGCCCTGTGCTGATGAGGTTTCAACCTGGTGGATACTTTGGATGGATTGCGTTTCTCCTTGGCTGAAACTCGCAGATCTTATCACATTCCCATCCCAATGCATTCTGTGTGCATTTTTTTCATCCATATAAGACATCCAGATACAGATCACATTTTAATACCAGGTGGAAAAGAGGTGGCTGATTAGAGCAGATTTTATTTTCTCATAAAATTGTTTCCATTTGATCCCCCCACACAACTTGTTGCACTCCCCTTCTCTGGAGTTCTCCGGCCCCCCCCAGAGGGTGCTTCCCACTGGTTGAGAAATGCTATAGTGTGACCTAGCCTTTATTTAAAGTAATAATCTGTGACAATTTCATAAAAATAAATATCTGTTTTTGCTACTCTCAATGAGCGCTTAGCACCAGAGATGGAAACAAAAGTTAAAAAAAACAAAACAGGAATTTGAGGATTAACAATTTGAGGATTAGCAACTTGTCTAAACAAGAGAACACATAGACAGCTCCCTCTCACCTCTCCTCTCTGCCCTGGCCAACACAAATTCGACCACCGTGGCGAGGTGAGGGGTTGTTGCAGGACCGCTGCCTCACCTCAAAGCCAATGCCGCAGCTGGTGCTGCACTGGCCCCATGAAGACCAGGGAGTCCAGCCTCCATTCCTGAGGGACGCAATGTGAGAATTAAAATACTGTTACATGTGACTTCTGTATCTCAATGTCAAAATTAACAATTCATAACATTGGGGTTTGGACTGATATGGGTTTTTGTTAGGGTGTAAACAGCATTGAGACCCTCGTGGGGCACTAAAACTCTACATTGAAGCCTAGGATAAGGATGAGGATAAGGATAAGAAGAAAAAGAAGAAGAAGAATGCAATCTCAGTAACCATATGTAGAGTGGGCAGCATGGTTAAAGTCAATATAAAATGAAAACCGACTTTTCCTTCTTAGCAAATTTTCCATATCATAATGTACACCTATTTACAAACAGATTAAAAAAAAATTAAATGTTTATTTTGTCATATTTTATATCAAACTCCTATTACTTTTACTTCCTGGAAAACGTATTTTCAGTGATTACCTCATGTATGTGTACCAGTACGCACACAGACATAAAAACTTGTTTCCGCTCCCTAAAACACCATTGGTTTGTGACCAGAATTCTGCACCAGCCACTCTCACATTTTTCCTGATTTGTATTTTCTCAGTGTGCCATGGTATAGCTTGGCTAATTTATTTTTTTCAGGGAATTTTTGATAATAAAGTAAAATAAATGGAATGCAAATATCCTCCCTGAACTGCAAGTTTTCTAGTACATCACCATTCAGGCATCTTGGTAGACAAACAGCAGGTGTTTATAGTCAAATTTTAGGTGCCAGTAATCAAAGAATACCAAGAATTGCGAGTTTCATGTGCTATCCACGATTTGAAAAACATCTGCTCCTAACAAATTACTGATAACATAACATTAAAAAAGAAGGGCACAGAGTTAAGCCCCGCCCTGTATGACTGTGATTGTTTTTTTTGATTGTTTTTTTTAGAAAAACAAACAGTCCAGGTGATTTCAATGATTAGCACACATCCAGAGTAGGGAGACCTTGCTTGGAATAAAACCTGCATAGTCATGGCCCTCCATGCCCATCCTTGGTCTTAATGCTGTTTCAGAGGCTTTGCCACCCTGACAGGAATAGAATTCTGGGGGAAACATTGAATACTTGTATTTTGGGGATTTCTTCTGGCATCAGCACAAAACTTGGCCAGTAGTAGGTTCAATCCAAAAATAACGGTATGAGCATCAGTCTTCAGAAATCCATATTGGTCGAACCCTGTGTGGAGTCCCTACCTGGAGCAGTTTGCCACCTGGATGGTCGGGCCCTTACATTTGGCCCCGCCACACTGGGCCACCGGGCCGTTGCACGACCGAGATCGACAGACACAGCTGCTGACGGAGCCCTCGCCATCATCGTGGTTGCAGGGTTGCCATGGTTCCCAAGTGCCGAAGCCGCCATCCTGCGTCAGGTTCCTTACCTGCCAAGGGGATGTGAGTTCAGGCCAAATGGACATGATTCATTCAGATTTGCCTCAAAGGACCAAAATTGTTCTACTCGTATAGTTCAATCGCAAAAATGTTATAGTTCGGCCATGATGGACATTTTCTCTCCAGCATTACCAGAAAATAGGTGTTCCTCCATTTCCTTCATCCAGTTTTAAGAGAACTGAAAACTGTCATTTTCTATGGCACTTAGGCAATGACAATGTTTTCAGTTCATTTAAAATTGTAACTTCATTGTATTTCTTTACACAGTATCATTGAACTATCCACTGTATGATGATCTGAGCAGTTTATCATGTTTTTCTTAGCAGTTGTATTTATTGGCCATGAAAACATGTGGACATATTCAATCCTGTCATGGTCAATTCAGCAGATATGGAGCAAAATCCATTTGCTGGTAATGGAGGAAAGAAAAATGGCATGGGTAACATTTTTGTTACCAAATGTTTTTTTTCCATCATTTCAAAACTGTGACAACTACTGCTAAAAATGTTTGCTTGCATTAAGTAAGAATCACTTTATGTACACAATATGCAATTTGTGTGTTACCGGGCACTCGGTGATGTTCTGAGTCCATTGGTTCATGTTGGAGCTGTCCTCGATGGTGGTGCAATGCCTCTGTTTCTGGTCCCAGCCACAATAAGGGTCCCGAGCTCCCAGGCAATGCCTAACCCACAACATAACAGACTGGTTCATTGATTGATTGAATGGTTGATTCTTATTCTTTATTAGCGTATTAAGACTGATTGGTTGATTGTTTCATTGATCACCTGAAATGTACCCATGGACTTTCCAGCCAAAGTTATGATACCTTATTTTCATGATTAGATTGAAACACATAAGGCTCTGGTACAGCACATAAAGAAGCTAAGAAGTAAATGTATTGGCAATGGGAGTTTTGTACCATGCAGCAAATATCTGGTTTGTGGTTTGTCAATTCAGGCAATTCAGGAAATGGATTTTCCTCAAACTCAAGGTTCTCAAATGCAGTCCAATTGAAATTACGGAGAATTAAGGCTCTGTCATTATGTGAAGTCCACCTTTAGCTGCGTGAAGTGAAGGGTAACTGACCCCAGCCTTGGTAAACAAGTTGCGTAAGCTCAAGACAAACACAAACTAATTGGAGAGACGATAAATCCCACCCGCTTAGAGACGGAAACATTTCAGAGCTCAGGAAAAGTCATGATGGAGGTGGAACCTATCGATCAATTATTGCTGTTTTGTGTATGTTTATGTGTGTGTGATATAATGTAGATGTTTGAGGTGTGTGTGTGTGGCACATACTGGAGTAGCATGGACCCAGTCCCAGCCACACTCTCATTGGTTTTTGCTCATATTCAGTCATTAACCACATGGCCAACTTGGCGACAACATGGAATTGTAGGGGTTTCCTAGGAGGAGGCAGCATACAGGCATCAATCTCTCTGATTGGGCTAGCTGATCTGAGGCGAGGTGTTTCCATTCACCCACTTAAAGACTGGGAGCACACTAGAGGATTATGAGGTAAGGTTCCACAAGCCAAGTGGAGGGTAAATCCTGATCACAGCTTGATCCTGACCGGTCATCAAAAATGTATGATGATGATTATGATGGGAGTTTGTATGGATGGGGGTTGGTTCCAGGATGCTGGAATCCACTGTTGAGCCTTCCTGAGGTGTTGTGGGCCAAAGCCAACAAAACATCAGTGAAGGAAGGTGGCCACTTGATAACCCCAATGACATGCCACGTAGTGCGACTGGCTAGTAGGTAGTTAGTGAATGGTGCCACCTGACGAATGGCGCTGTAGATTTTTGACGGTGTAACCTGATGTCTGCTATGGTATTCATTTGGTTGGGCTTCTATGAATGTTCAAGTGTAGCACAAGGGGTAGTAACATCTTATCCTGTGTATTGACAAATGAAAGATTAATCTGAGCTGCCACGTTGGATATTTATCACCATTTGCAGGGTCCTGAACACAGACCACAAATAACCAATGAGAGCCCAGTTTACAGTGAGGTAAGGTGAAGCAAGCTGAGTCTGGCAGTCTGCTTCCATTGTTGTTTTGATCGGTGTCAGGTACGGCATTAGAGGTCTTAGACATCACTGACCTATTAGGATTCAGCAGGATAATCTCAGTTATATGGTTCGGTGTGTGATTCCCTGTCCTGCCCAATCGTCTGGTGTGAACAGATTTGCCAATGAGAGACACAAGAGTCACTATGTGTGAGATACAATTTTCATATATCTATTTCTATTTGAATTTTAAATAACTTGTCCCGGTATTGAATATTTGATGTAAGATTCAATAGAAAAAAATAAAGGACGTCTGTCAGGTGTATTTCTTTCTTCCTTCCTTCCTCCTTCGCTTTCATCAGCTCTGAGAGAGGTTTAGGTGCGTGCATTGCCTGAATATCAATATATCAGCTTCTTGGCATTCTGCATTGGGAGTAGACCCAGAGAAGGCACGCTCACGCACGTAGGCGTGCACACTAAACACTTCCTCAATTAGCTCCTGACAAGCAGCCATAGTTAAGGCAGCAGGGTCTCCATAAGCGCTTTGTTCAAACAATATGCTGGCTGTAAATCCTGAGGATCTGGTGGAGGAGGGGATGTGGAGGGGAAGGAAACCCAGTAAACACTGACAATTTTCCCCTATACCTCCACACGCTATCACTGACAATTGAGTAGATCAGATCCTTTTGGCTTCAATTTCAACTTTCAAGCCAATGTTAGATAGTCTTGTATCATTTATGATGCTGAATGGGCTGTAATGGAGCCAGTGGTGCAAGTATTTGTAATGGCACATTATTTGTATAAATCTACTTATTTACAGTGGATATTATAAGTCTGTTTCAGAGTTTCTAGATTTTATTGCCTTGAGGGCTGAAGTGGAAACTGAAAAAATCTTTCATTTATACAAAGTAACTAGAAAAAAACAAGGTTAAAACCAAAGGCTACTCATTTCTGTCAATGTATTCAAACGTTAAAAGTGAAACCCATTGGTTGTGCACACCTTTCAGTAGTGTTTAATAAGTGTTTAGATAAGTCAAATTGACAAATTGAGTTGTTTTTTTTGTCCAATTTACCAAAGAAATATCAATATTCTTTCCCTGTGGACTGTTAATTGACACTTCAAAGCTAGCATGGAGGGAAGCTAATGATCTCAACTCTATTGCATATGTTAGAGCAGGCTAGTGTAAATAACTGCATATTTGAATTACAATAACAGCGTGTCTGTATGGAGTCGGTTATCTCTCAATAGTCACAAATGAATACAACACGATTCACAAATGTTTTTTGCAATTTATATATAAATGTCTCTGTTCACAAATATATTTTTCAATGCACACACAAATGTGTATCGTTTCATATAAATGTAAAAATATATATATATATAAATGACAGAAGGTTCACAAATAAATTAGTGTTCACAAATGTCTGTTTCCGATGCACACACAAATACGTCTCGTTTTATAAAAATGTAAAACAAATCCAAAAATATACTTATGTAACCCTGCTGAAATCCCTACCCATAAAATTAATAATGAATAATAAATAGAGAGTAAATATGTATGTTTGGTTAAAACTGTTATTAAAAGTGTTAAAATAATATTTCATAAGGGTTAAAATAGTTTGATTAAAAGGTTAAAAGTGTAATAAATAAGTTTAAAATAGTATAAAAAGACACAAAGGTGCATTATTAAATATTTCATTTTATTTTGAAAAAGTTCATGGTGAAAGAGGAGTACCTATCGAGAAAGAGAGTAATACTGGTCCTTTATTGGTCAAAGGTGTGTGATTGACGTGTCAGACAGCAGACGAGAGAAAGTGATAAAAAGAGAGAGACGATGGAAGAGAGACGACGAGTCACCTGGCGAGTACTGTGCGATTGTATGAGATAAAGTGGTAGTTTCAGTATCTAGAAGACTGTCTGCTCGACATTCTGGACCTGGATAGCTGAGCTACGCCTGACCGTGAACCATTAGAGACATTTCTACTCAAAGTTTCTTTTGTAGTGGTGCACGTGTTGTTAGCTTCCGAGCTGCTTCGGAGTGTTATTAGCATTCGCTAGCAAAGTGAATGGACTGTTAGCCGCTGCGTAGCTAAACCAGCTAGCTCTGTCGGCTGAGCCTCGCCGTTTCTTCTCGGGACCGTGAGGATTCGTCTGGAACACCGCCAGTGTGCCAAGTCATCCGTCGGACGTCGTCGTGGACTGTCACCTGTGGAGACTTCCTCGCCCTCTCACCTGTCTGCCTCCAGTCTACCTGCAGCATCGTCTTCCATCAGAGACTAGGACCGTCAACGGCCGCTCTTTGGAGTGGAGGTAACACTTTCCTTTTACTGTTCCTGGATCGTTTGGATTAAAACAGTGGATTTCCTCCCACTCAAGCGTCACAATATCAGGCCTGCAACGGGGTTACTTTGTTTTTGCCGGCTGTGTGTATGTGTGCGTGAGTGTGTTGAGTGTGGGCCCACTGAGTTGTATTTGAGTGTATTACTGGGAGAGTAACTCAAATCTAAATATCTAGAGTGTTTGAACGTATTTTGAAACTTTAAGTATTTTATGGAAACTTAAAGGACTATATATATATATAATTTCCTTGAGACTTAAAAGGGTTTCTCTTTGAATTTAAAGGGTAAATATTGGTTTAACGTTGAAAACTTGACAGTGAACCTGATTCTTTTGTGCCTTGATTGTTTCTGATTATAAAAAGAACAAAACAAAGAATTTAAAGCTATTTTTCATAGCGGTGTATCTGTTTGTTTACATTTAAGTTGAAGTAAATAGTAGATTGCTGATTTCTCAAACAGAGTCTGGTGTAATATTTCTCACCCCTTCTTGAGTTAAAGGTCGTCATAGTAACTTTCTTACCCGTAGGTTTTTCATCATTATTACTATTATTTAGGTTATTAAGGAAATACTAAAGCAACACAGGACAACCAAAATTATCATAAATCAAGGTAGAGTCACACATTATTTTAAAGGGTTTATTGCCAGTTAAAACTAGTTTTCTTTACGAACTCAGGGCCCCTCTCTGGTGTAATCGGGAGAAGCGGGCTACACAGGTTCACAAATAAATTAGTGTTCACAAATGTCTGTTTCCGATGCACACACAAATACGTCTCGTTTTATATAAATGTAAAACAAATCCACAAATATACTTAGTTAAAAACAGCTGCAGTGTTCATCTAAAACATATTTAAATGTTGTTACATTTATATACAGATTGTCGAATCTGCGTTTAGAAACCTCCACAGGAGTTGTGAACCTCGTTACATTTGTGTATGGAGTTTTGAGAGTTTCCTGACTGGTTAGATTCACAAATGCATTTTTTCTAAAGGGCCTTTCTCTGTAGCCTATCAGACGTCTCTTTCAAGTTCAGCCAATCACACCAGCATGTGATTTCAATGCTGTGTTCAACGTCCGAGTTTGGCATCCGGTAGCAGTACTCCAAGTGTAAATTACACGTAGCCAATAATCCCCTTGTTGTTCGTGATTGAATACATTTGAATTATGATCGTGATCGAGGGGTAGGGCGAAGTACATGGCCCTCCAAACGGAGATTTTTCAGGGGCACACTACAAACTGAGGGTTATGACAAATCTCCGACGCGTCGGCAAATTGGGGGGGGGGGGGGGGGCTGCACAAGCAACACAAGCAACACAAGGAAACCACAGATGTAGTATTTTCTTCGTTAATAAAGATTTAAAAAATATTCTAACTGTGGTATTATCTTAGTTTAATGTTGTTTCAATGTATTATAGACCGTTTCTTTATAACAAGCATAACAAAAAATCGCTAGTATGCCGATGTCTCTACCTCGCTAGTTAAGGTTACAACATTGTTTTTAGGCTGATTTGTGCATGACAGTCCTGCATTTTGACTTATTTCCATGTCGCATTTCCCCCCTTTGATGGCATATGACACCGAAATATAACTGAAGTCCAGCAGTGAAGTTGCTGCACTTGTTAGAGCTCCTCTACTATCAGTGCAGACTTGCAGGGTAACGTTAGGAGCACGGCTTGCTAGCCTACAGAGCACCGCTAACGCTATTCTGTCAAGAAGTGGTCCGGTAATGACGCAGTGGTCTTTTTTATTTGATGACTTGTTTGATCGATTGAAACAGTGGAGAAGTCTCAGACTTGAGCAATGTGGACTGGAGCGAGGAGGAGTGTTCGTCTGATTCTGGCTATGAGCCAGAGGGACTGTAGTCCGGGTAGGCATAGGTTATTATTTTTTCACGTAGGCCTAATTTATGTTATTTCGGGTTTAGGGCTAGGTTGAATTAGTTTGCCGTCAATCGGATCGCGCCTAGCCTCTACCCGGACTACCCTCTGGCTCATAGCCGGAATCAGATGATTCCGGCTCAAGTCTGAGACTTCTCCACTGTTTCAATAAGTGTTTGATTATAGCAATAAGTACAAACAATGATGTATCTTCAAACACCTGACTGATATCAAACATATCATAGCCCAAAATCGGGCTGAGTACATCGGCCCAGTTCCGTCTTCCAAATCCAAGCCGATTCTGCCGACGCTAAACCAGAATAGGCCCGATTTAAGATGATATACCCAGATAGCAAAGAAATGCCGGTCCAGTTGCGGCCCAGTTCTCACCTGCCGAGTCAGCTTTAGTTGGCCCTACATCGGTACCTGGAGATGGCCCGACCTTTTTTTGAATGACAGCCCACTTCCGTTTGCCGAATCCAAGCCGATTCTGAACCAGAATAGCCCCAGAACAGGCCCGATTTAAGATTATATACTATTCCCTTTCCATCCTCACTGAATTCTTTAAGTCCCTGTAAACAGTCTAAAATAACAGATTTTCTAAAATATACAACACAGTTTAACAAACATTTACATTCATACAATATATGGTATAAAACCCAAAAAGCACAAATATTTGATAATGAAAAGTTGTGGTATTGATTGACAGCAAACACTGAATTGCACCTTTCTAATATTTATTACAAACAATTGCAAGAATATTGAATATATGTATATATAATAATATAATTAATTCTCTTCTTCTCACTGGTCTTTCCTCTTGCCTTCCTTCCTCCATCTCTTAATGTATTAAGATCTCCTCATCCACTGCCTTCACACAAAGAGAAGGAGTCAAGGGAAGGAAACAGAGTGAGAGACTAGACAGACAGATAGACCCATACACCCACTAGAAATGAACAAACTTAACAGTCACGCACAAGTAGAGTCCGCACACCATGATAGCTACCTGCTGGTCAGAGTACAGCAACCACAAATATGAGAAAATCTCTTTCTAAAAGGTTCAAAATCAAGTTTTACAGCACCAAATTATAATTCTCCCTTTTTTTTTCTTCATATTTCTTCTGTGGCTTTTGAAAACATTTGAAAATTATCTTTCTAAAAACTAGCTTAAATGCATTTCTCCATTCAGAGACCCCTTTGAAGCTACACACGACTTAAAATACATATTCTCTCAAAAAGTGGATGCAAAGAACTCAAACTAAAGTCATGTTAGACTTAGTTCATCTTTTTTTTTTTTATAATATATTTTATTAATTTTACACAATCAAACAACAAACCAACAAGCACAGATATTGCCGACGTATGAAACAGGGGTAAATTAATTCACACACACAAATTGCACATACATATGAGTTACATCACGTAGCCTACATATTGTTTACATTAGTACTATGCCCAAAAAGTAAATAAATAAATAAAATAAAAAGTATTTATGACTTATTAGTGAAGACGAAATGTGGTCGCCCTTTCTGCAGCAGGCCAGCAAGATCACCAGGAAGGTAGTCAAAAAAAGGTTGCCAGATATTATAAAACAAATTAGTATTGCCCTTTAATGTGGCACTGAGGTGTTCCAAAGGAAAAACCTTGAATATTTCTCTGTACCACTGTGTGACCAAGGGAGGTTTTTCCTCAATCCACTGGAACAGAACACATCGCCTTGCTAGAAGTAACAGTTTACCCATTAACGTCAGCTGCCTTGCGGATAAAGAGAGCTGCCCCAGAGGTAAATTCAGAAGGAACAAGACTGGTTCTGATTTTACTGTTTTGTGAAAAATTGAACTAAGCTCCTGAGAAATATTTTTCCAATACCTGGATATTAAGGGACATTGCCAAATACAATGGTAGTAGGTCCCTACTTCTTTTTTACACTTCCCACAGAGGGGAGAGATTTGGGGGTTAATTTTGTTCAGAAAATGAGGAGTGCGCTGCAATCTGTGTAATATTCTGTACTGACTCTCTCTGAGTCTATTACATGTAAACATTTTCTTAGCAGATTCAAATGCATCTGACCACATATCGGCATCAAGTTCAACCTCCAAATCCCTTTCCCATGACTCCCTATTTCTGTTGACACTAGCACAATTAAAAGAATAGAGTTTTTCATAAAAAAGTGAAATAAATTTTCTGTTATTAAAAGCAGTTAGATTAAAGTTAAGGAGGAAGCTATCAATTGGGCTCTTTATTGGTTGGTCTGTTGGAAATATAAGATTGGATTTTACAAAATGTCTGACCTGAAGAAAACCAAAAAAGTGGCTGTGTGATATTTGGTATTTAGTCTAAAGTTGTGTAAATGACATAAAATTACCATTTTCGAATAAATCAGCTACAAATCTTAGTTCCTTTGAGTACCAGTCATTGAAAATACTTTTTCCCACACCAGGAGGAAAGGCTTTATTTTGAGTTATAGGTTGTAATGCTAATGAAAAGCCTCTCCGGCCAACATGTTTAGTAATATCACGCCAAATCTTAAGTGTGCTAAGCATGATGGGATTATTTTTAACCTCTGCCGGGATTTCACCTTTGTCAGTTGAAATGAGGCTGATGGGGGAGAAAGGGGCACAACACCAAGCATCCACAGGGGTTTCCCCTTGATGAAGAAAATGTTTGAGCCAGCCTGATATTATCCGGGCATGACAAGCCCAGTTATAATACAGAAAGTTGGGAAGGGCTTGACCCCCCCTGTCAACAGGTAATTGTAGAGTCTTCATCTTTAATCTAGGTCTCTTTCCATGCCATATGAAATTTGAGAGAGATCTTTCAATATCTAAAATAGCCCTTCTATTGATCCTAAGTGGTAGCATTTGCATTGGATATAATATTCTAGGGAGCACGTTCATCTTTATCAGGCTGATCCTGCCCATCCATGACAAAGGGAGATCAGACCACCTGTTAAGATCACGTTTAACTGCTGTCAAAGTTGGCGTAAAATTTAATTTATACAACTCTTTAACATTCGCCGATACTCTGATGCCCAGGTATATGAAGCCAACAGTTGACCATCTAAATGGAAAATTGACAAGGGTTGCCCGGTCCCCAAAGTCACCCAGTGGCAAGGCCTCTGACTTGTCATAGTTAATTTTGTACCCTGAAATTTGACCAAATTGACTGATAATTGATATCAAAACTGGTATGGAATTCTCTGGTTTGGTAATAAACAGCACTATATCATCAGCATAAAGCGATATTCTGTATTCAACGTCTCCTAATGTAACACCAGACAGCCCATTGTGGTTTCTAATAGTCTCAGCCAGTGGTTCGAGAGCAAGTGCAAACAAAAGCGGTGAGAGGGGGCAACCTTGACGTGTACCTCTACTCAAGGGAAAAACATCAGACATTGAACCATTTGCCAGGACTCTGGCAGCAGGAGACCTGTATAGAAGTTTAACCCACTCAATAAAATCCGAGCCCAACCCAAACCTATTGAGAACATCAAAAAGATACTCCCACTCTACCCGATCAAACGCTTTTTCAGCGTCTAATGAAACAGCAAGGACCCTTTTTTTTGTACTATGTGAAAATTGTATTATGTTTAGGAGCCTACAAACATTAGAGACAGAATATCTGTTTTTTACAAATCCAGTCTGGTCTGGGCTAACTAAGACAGGCAGCACCTCCTCCAGTCTTCTAGCCAGGAGTTTTGATAATATCTTGCAATCAACACCAAGCAAACTTATTGGTCTATAAGATGCACAGCAATCAGAAGGCTTATCCTTTTTTAAAATCATAGAGATGTGGGCCAGATTTAAAGTTGGTGGAAGGGTGCCTCTTTCAAAAGACTCAGTAAACATGTTAGTTAGAGGTCCAACCACCAGTTTCGTCATCTTTTTATAAAATTCAGGCCCGAACCCATCAGGACCTGGAGCCTTCCCACTCTGTAGTGATTTAATGGTCTCTATAACTTCCTGTGCTGTAATTGGTCTACATAAGTCATTTCTACATTCTTCAGATAAGGTGGGAAGATGTATTCCATCAAAAAACCTTTTTCTCTGCTCTGAAGTGTTTTGGCACTCTGATGAGTATAGTTCTTGATAAAAGTCCTTCAAAATTTTGCATATAGTTTTAGTTTCAAAATGTTCTATGCCTGTATTATCCCTGAGCGATGGTATTACATGGGGCCCTGTCCGGCCCTTGGCCAGTCGGGCAAGGAGCCTACCAGGTTTGTTACCAGATTCGAATAATCTATGCTTAGCAAAAAATATTGCTGATTCTGCTTTTTGTGTTAACAGTTGGTCTAGGGCAGATCGGGCTGCTTCTAATTTTGTAAACACAGATATTGAGGAGGTGGCCTTAAAGTCTCTATCCAGAATTATAATTTGTTGCTCAAGTTCTAGTTGTTTTGCTAGTGTACTTTTTCTCTTTGCAGCTGTATAGGAAATTATAGCTCCCCTCAGGAAGGCCTTGCCTGTTTCCCATAAAGTAGACGCAGAGACCTCAGGCGTATCATTTGTAGAAATAAAAAGTTCCCATTGTGATTCTAAGTATGTTAAAAATGTAGGATCACTAAGAAGAGAAGGATTTAAACGCCAGTGTCTAGATAGGGGGTCATAGTAAGGTGGTAAGAGTTCAATAGAGACCAATGAATGGTCTGAGAGGGCACATGGGTTAATAGAACAGGCTGTAGTCTTGTCTAGAGTCAACCTTGAAACAAAAATATAATCGATTCTAGAAAAAGAGTGATGAGGGCGAGAGAAAAATGTAAAGTCCTTATCTCGTGGATTGATTACCCTCCATGCATCAAATAAATCTAGATCTGAACAGAGCCCCTTTGTGGCTTGGGCCTTTTTGGTGGGAGGTAGAGTTTTAGGTGGGCTGTGATCCATTCCTGGGGCCAAAACACAATTAAAATCCCCTCCAAGTATTACATATGGAGGGCAAGTTGAAGAGATATCAGCCAATAATTTAGAGTAAAATGAGCTGTCAAATGTATTGGGGGCATAAGCACTTCCTATGAGAACACGTTCCCCATACAGACACCCAGTAACAACAACATACCTTCCTTCAGTATCTTGTATGACTTTATCAAGTGTAAATGTAAGATGTTTATGGATAAGTATTGCTACCCCCCTACTTTTTGAGTTAAATGAAGAATAATAAATTTGGCCGACCCAATCACGCTTTAATTTTAAGTGTTCAAGATCAGTGAGGTGGGTCTCTTGTAACAATGCCACTTGCACCTTATCTTTTTTGAGCATGGAGAGTATTTTTCGCCTCTTCACCACGTGATTGATACCTTTGACATTCAATGTAATAATTTTTGTATTACTCATGATGTAGACTACTTATCGGGTAGCAAGTGAAAATGATCCATTTCAAGCAAAGATAGCCCGATAGAAAGAAAGAAAAAAAAGAAAAAACGTCGTGCAATTCACAATTATTTGGCAGATAAACTGTGCTGGAGTAAACATGCCCATCTCCAACAGATGGGGGAACAACAAGGACCTTTTCATGCTCAAAATACAATACGAAACTGAAAATAACAGAGCATGAAAACTCTGAGAAAACCAAATAAAACAAAAACAAAAGGCTACCCAATGGGTAGTGTTGTAGGAGCACGTGCCGCTGAAAGGAGTAAACGCTTCTGGAAAACAAAACAAAACAATTTCCATATCCCACTCCCACAACATAAAGTTAACAAGCATGTTATTATTCTGATCAGCCAGATCAACATAAAGCTCCCGTAGCTAAAATATTATCAATAATAACAAGTCCCTCATATCTTAATAGAGACAAAACACAATTGAGCCAACTCAGCTCTGAGCCCATTTAAAGTCTTATGCAAACTGTTTGAGCTTGCTGTAGTAGTAGTCTTAGAATAGCTTCAGTATAGATATAATGAAACTTACTCAGTCCTTAGTGAATCGTGGCCATATAATCGATCAATAGATGAAAGTCACAGTTTGGAGTCATCTTCTGGCTCTATTCCAGCGTATTGAGAAAGTTTTCTGCACCTCTCCATGTTTCAAACTTGTGCTCCATACCGTTGTGGTTCACGGTGAGTGTAGCCGGGAATCGCATGTTGAAACGGATACCTTTGTCAATCAGGGCCTGACACACGCTGTTGAAGGCGCGACGTCTCTCTCGAACCGCAGTAGACAGGTCCTGATGAACAAAGATCCGCCTGCCTTCGTATTCCAGGTTAGGCTTCGCCCTCATCGCTGCCATTATCCTTGGTTTGTCTCTGGAGTTGTGGAGTTTAATAATCACTGGTCGAGGACGCGGTCCCAGAGGTCGATCTTGGTCCCGGTCGATCTTGATACGGCTTTTAGTGCCGGGGCTCGCCTCTAAGCCCAGTACAGTCGGTAGCCAAGATTCAAAGAACTGTATAGGACGTTTCCCCTCCGTGCCCTCTTCCAGATTGAGGATACGGATATTGTCCCGTCTGCTCCGGTTCTCCATATCATCCATGCTGTCGGTCATTGCCTTAATTTTCTTCTCTGCTTCGGCGAGTCTTACCTCCAGACCTGCCACTATGTCCTCCGCATCCGATACTCGCTGCTCCGCCGCGGTGATGCGTTTGGACTGGCTTTCTAAAGTTGAGGAAATTTTTTCCAGAGTCTCTGAAATTTTAGAGAGCTTTTCCTCCATGGCGTCGCTAAAACTTTGAGTTACCTCGCGGATCAGAGCCGTGGTGTCCATAGTAGGTGGAGGCATGTCACTCTGCGATGAAGAGTCGATAGCTAAGCTAACGTTAGCAGCTGAAGCATTTGTCAATTTCCGTGACTGAATTTTCGTCTGTTTCGACATTGCTAATCACCAGTAAAGATCACTTTTTCCTTGCTACTAGCTTAGTTAGTATAACAAGCTGAGAGGAGCGCATTAAATTGCAGATAATATAGTTAATGTTGTGTGGGAGCGGGAGCTCAGCGAAAACACGTCTTCAGCCAGCCATAGTCACGTGACCCCCCCGACTTAGTTCATCTTTAAGAGTGTAAATATCAGATTGACACCCGTTAGCTAGTCGTGCTAGCGTGCTAATGTTAGTTTATCTTAGCTGTAACGTTAGCGGGCGCTTCTACCAGATTTATTTTTAAAAGATTTGAGTGCAACAACAGTAAAATCACAGCATAAATGGCAATTTTGTTAGTTAAACTACACAAACCTATGATGGTGACGTTACTCACCTGGAATTACTAATAAAAAATACATTTCGTAGGCTGAAGGATTGCAGAAGCAGAGTCAGAACGCCAAGTGAAAACTGAAGCTTGAGCCGTCTACTCAACCAGATATGTTTCATAGTGTTGCTAGGCAATGAAATATAGTCATCTGCCGAATATTGACCAGAGTTGGTCCAAATTCAGACATCATGATCTGGGCCATATCCGGCAAGCTACAGTCGGGCCAGACTCTTTCCGTGACAATAAACCAGTATTCACCCAAGCCGTCCACTGCCGGAGTCGGCGCGGCTCTGGCTCAGCTGACAGCAGCCGATTGTGCCGTCAGTGAAGTGGGTGCTGGCCCGAGTCTCATTGCTATCTATGGTTCAAATATTACCTAGCTAACTTTTCTAGCTGTGTAAATAACACATTGTTAGCAAAATCAGACCATCATATTTCAAATGTATTCAATCACAAACGACAAGGGAATTATTGGCTAAACGTGTTATGTTTAAATACACTTGGAGTACTGCTACCAGACGCGAAGCTCGTCGGGATTAGGGACGTTGAACGCAGCATTGAACTCACACGCTGGTGTGATTGGCTGAACTTGAAAGCGACGTCTGATAGGCTACAGAGAAAGGCCCTTTAGAAAAAATGCATTTGTGAATCTAACCACATCAGGAAACTCTCAAAAATCCACACACAAATGTAACAAGGTTCACAACTCGTGTGGAGGTTTCTAAACGCACATTCGACAATCTGTATATAAATGTAACAACATTGAAATATGTTTTAGATGAACACTGCAGCTGTTTTTAACTTAAGTATATTTGTGGATTTGTTTTACATTTATATAAAACGAGACGTATTTGTGTGTGCATCGGAAACAGACATTTGTGAACACTAATTTATTTGTGAACCTTCTGTCATTTATATATATTTTTTTTACATTTATATGAAACGATACATATTTGTGTGTGCATTGAAAAATATATTTGTGAACAGAGACATTTATATATAAATCGCAAAATACATTTGTGAATCGTGTTGTATTAATTTGTGACTATTGAGAGTTAACCGACTCCATATGTCTGCAGGTCTCAGATATCCAAATGAAAGAATTTTAAGGCCCTTTTCAATGCCTATTTCTGACTGAACATAACTAAGAAAAGTTCTGAAACTATAAATGGGCAGAATGAGAAAAAATGACACCAGGAAATTAATACCAAAGGCACATGAAGTGTGTTTAGTAAAGCAGATAGCATGCATATTGCCACTGGCTGGTGACAGAGTAAACCTCCATCGGCACTGCAATGTTCCAGCAGCTCAAGCGCGCACACACACACACACACACACACACACACACACACACACACACACACACACAGAATTCACACTTCATTATCTTAAGCCAGGCAAAACCGGGAGGTCATATGTAATTAGGCAAGACACTCGGCTGGATGGCTGACATGCATCAAGGGCCAATGACACTGGAGGATGCTGTGAATTATTCATGAGGAAGACAAGTTGCTACGTCAAAATCTAACATGCGTTCACACCGCAAGCAACTTGGTTGACAAGTCACTCTGTTCTGGCCAATAGTGGAGCGGTGCAATTGTATCTATGTAGTGGTCTGGTGCAGCCGAAAAAGATTTGAAGAGGTGAATCATGTATTCTGATTTTGCCTTTCATAACATTCTATTGTTTTGATGTGTTCATTAACATAGGTGTAGGATTAATCAGAAATAAGCAGAAAAACTCAATACATTTTTCATCCAAGCTTACCATCAACCCCAGCAATGGATGCAATCATTCTCAAAGCATTGTTTTTGAGACGTTTATTCCTGTAGTCTTTCAAATAAAAGTTGAATGGCCGTAATCAAATTCTATAATCCGTTTTGCGCTTGCTAGGCAGAACTATTTTATATATGAGAAACAAAATGAGAACAAAATCGAATGGACTTCTTGACTACAGAGTGATATCATTAGATGTGAAACAGTGGTCTGTCATTCAGCAATAACAAAAAAGTGTTTATCAGCCAATCAGAAATGAGTATTCAAGAAAGTGGTGTAATAACAATAGGTTAATGATTCTGTAATCTCTGTATGAATCCACTCCCATTCTGCAGCAAGCAGGGGAGCCACTATAGGTGGGACATTAGGAAGACACTGAGGGGGCCCTAAGCATGAGGGGGCCCAGTAGCACATTTTGTCAGGGGAGCTAGAGGCCCTGGTGACGAGAAATGAACAACGAGGATCCTACCGTTCTGATGGATAGCTGGAGCAGCGCTCTAATGGTATTTTTAGCAGTCTGTCGTCAAGTCCCACCAGCAATGACCTATCACTGTGGAGGATTTGCAGGCTCTTGATTGACCCACTCTCCCCTTCAGGGAGGAGCCTCATCTCCTCCAGGTAGCACCCCCGGAGGTTTTTATTGGATGTCGAGAGAGCTTTCAGGATGCTGCCATATTCTGATTAGACGGGCAAAGGAGAACAAACAAAGAACAGGTGTTAGTCGGTGTGGCTGGCACAAGTCAGAGTGCTGATGGAGAGGCAGCAGATCCAAGAGACTGAGGCTGGTGCAGGTGAGAACGGCCAAGTAGAGGGAGGCACAACTGGTTCCAGTGAAGCACAGCTGCAAGGATACCATTTATTAAAGAGAGCAATTAGTATGACAGAGCAGGAGAAATTACATCATTCCAATATTCTGACTAAATGTATCCATTACATAAACAATCATCTAGTACGTTTTGAAGATATGGAGAATTGACTTGTGGTGGTATTAGGAAGGGCAGAAAAGAGCGGGCAAAAAAAGAGGGAGAGAGAGATGATGGTGAAGATGGTGGGGTGTGCTGGAATGTTCTTGTTGCTTTGAGACTGCACTAAAGGACCATATATGTTTATTCCCCCTGTTATCTACACTGAACCCACTATCTAAGGTGCCTTCAGATCTAACGAGGTTTCGGGCAAGTCTATCAGAGATTTATTTTGGTTTTCGCAGATCTTGTTTTTTTAATTTATAGATCTTTCCAATAAAAAGAGTCATGTGGTTTTATTCCTTTTTTACTCAGGCAAGCAAATAATAATAATAGACAATACTTTCTAACCTTTTTTGAGCAATTTGATTTTTTTTAAAGTTTTTACAGGTAAAATGGGCTGGCATCACATAATTTACAAAAAATAAAATATGAATAAATATATACATATATTTAATAATGAGTGGATTTGTGCAAATGGCCTGCAGATGATAACCTCTGATAAGTTTTAACAATTTTCAAGAAGAGCAGCACTTTTCTTTGGGGGACATGTTTTGTCCCACGTCTCAAGAATCAGTGAAATTATTTACTGTATGTCAAGTGGGTAAACCCTGTTGCTGCAAATAAAAAGGTGGCAAAGGTGGTGAGTTTACCTTTATCGTTCATACCTTTGAGCTGGTTTAGGGTGAATCCCAATACACCCCTTGGCCCTACCCCTCCGTTTTGCGCGTTCACGTGAAGGGGTAGGGCTGTCCCAATACTCTATTTTCCAAGGGGTAGGGCCAAGCCGAAGGGGTTTGTAGCCCTTCAAACGGAGATTTTTCAGAGGCACACTTCAAACCAAGGGCTACCCAGAATGCCCTGCGAATCTCTGGAAGTAACAGGAAGATCATGGGGACCGCTACGCTACCATCCGAAGTGAACCACAAATGTAGTATTTTCTTCGTTAATAAAGAGTTAAAAAATATTCCAACCGTGGTATTATCTTAGTTTAATGTCGTTTCAATGTATTATGGACCGTTTCTTTATAAAAAGCATAACAAAAAAATCGCTAATATGCCGATGTCTCTACTTCGTTAGTTAGTTACGTTACAACATTGTTTTAGGCTGATTTGTGCATGACAGTCCCGCATTTTGACATATTTACATGTCGCATTTCCCCTTTGATGGTATATGATGAAATATAACTAAAGTCCAGCAGCGAAGTTGCTGCACTTGTTACGGCTCCTCTAATATCAGTGCAGACTGGCAGGGTAACGTTAGGAGCGGCTTGCTAGACTACAGAGCACCGCTAACGCTATTCTGTCATGAAGTGGACTGGTAATGAAGCAGTGGTCTTTTTTATTTGATGACTTGTTTGATCGATTGGTAGCGTGAAACGTATAAGTTGTGAACGAATCGCGAGCGTCCATGCTTTTCTATCTCCATCAGATGAACGGCAAATGTCACTGTGATAATACCATTGTTGCCATAGTAATCTCCGACAACAAACTCGTCCCATCTGCTTATCGATGACGTATCAGCGTCGAAGTGCGATCCCAATACTTAGGGAGATATTTTCTAGCCCTACCCCTTGGCCCTCGATAGCGAGGGCCAAGGGGTAGGGCCAAGCCGAAGCCATAGGGGTACAAATAAGGATTGGGATTTGGCCTTAGTCTCCATGGAGTGAAATATGGGTGAAGTTTGCACTTTTGGGACAATCCTATTAGTTCCACTGACCCAGGTTAAATTTATAAATTCTAGAGATGCAACTATTCAAAGGTCAGCCACAAATCTCTTTCCGCACTCCCGCTTGCTTACCAGTGCTGATGTACATGACGTGGTAGAGGGTGTCTCGGCCTTGCACGATATCCACCACCAGCTTGGAGAAGCGCAGGTTGTCCTGGGTGAGCAGGGGCTCCACGGTAACGGGCTGGACCACGTCGTTCATCAGGAAGAGTCGCTGGGCGTCCTGGAGGCTGCGCTCTGTCAGGTTCTCCCCGGGGCTGCCCTCCTCCAGGGTGCCGCACTGATGGTCCAGGAGGGAATCATTTTAATTTAATTTAATGTTTTTTGTATTGCTGTCTTCGTGGAGTATGACTTAAAGGGTAATTACAGTATTTTTAAACCTGGGCTCTATTTTTACATATTAGTCATTTAAACCCCAAATAGGTACAAAAAGTTTTGAAATTGCTCCAATAGATCACCTCAGCCGGCAGTCGCTAAACGGGCTGCAATGGCTTCAACGTACGTTGACTAAAAGTGCTTGTTTTTGCCACTGACAGGCTCAGATTGTTATTGGAAGGTCTATCTCTGTAGGGATCCTTTCCGTAATGTTGTCAGACTCTTCGAATGAACACTACCTATTTTGGGGTATAAATGACTAATATGTACAAATAGAGCCCGGGTTTAAAAATTACCATTTAAGTCAAATAAAGGCCATAAACATGACCTTGTGAGTTACCTGGAAGTTGGGTATGGGGTTGAGGGTGGACAGCCAGGCTGTCCGGGGGTTCTCCTGGTAGCGGAAAGGTCCATTGAAGGCCTGGGTGATGGAGCTCAGGTTGAAGGCGCATACTGCAGAAGCCGATATACTGTTCCTGAAGGGAGGGAGGGACATAATCACAGTCAGATCTTTTTAGTAAATCAATGAGAATGAGGGAGAGGCCGACTTTCAATGTCCATTGTATATTTTTATTAAGGAAGGCTTGGACAGCAGCTCCGAAGAGTGTGTACGTATAATGCAGGGCATAAACAATTACGAGGCGGCCGCCTCTGTCAAATTTCGTGCTGCCTCCAGCTCTCGACAAAACTCTGCCGGGTGTCTTAATGGAAAACACTATTTTCTAACAAGCGTTGCACTTGGTGGATTTCTGTCATTTGTAACTGCAATTGTGGCATTACGCCGATGTGGTGGCGGCGGAGATGTATCGTAATCAGCAGTGCACCATTCAGCACTGCCAAAGAGGAAGAAAAGAGCCGCAATTTCCCTACATCCAACTTCTTAAAAAGGTTTCCTAACTTAACGTTACATCCCATCGATCAGTGTAATGTTTTCAACTTTGCAGATATGGCTCGTAGAATCAGTGATTACTTTACAAAACGAGTTCGCGAGGAGGAGAATCATGAGGGCAGGTGAAACAGATGTAACAGAAGTAACAGAAGAACACGTTACTGATGAGATGCGGTAAATTTGTCAGGTCTGAAAGTAGTGCACAAGCACAAGAAGTGGAAGGGACCGGTGATGGAGAGGATCAGAGGTCGGTAAAGTTGGAAATATATTCACAGATTCAAACTTCCCGGATCAATAACTCATAAGTGAAACACAAACGGCGCCTCTTTCCCACCGTAGTAAGGTAGACAACGAGCTACAACATAATTTACATAAAAACAAGCTGTCCTCCAAGCTGGACAAATAACATTGGTCTCTATGTACAGCCAACTGTGAGACGAATGTGCAGGGACCGTCTAAAAAGTGCAACAGCTAAAAGAGATACTACAAAAATATTCAATACCGTCACTGTTATACAGTGTGGTGTCCCCAAAATCAGTTCACACATCAATGGTTATACTACAATACTTAGTTTGGAAAAATGTGCTGTTTTGGAATGCAAGATGGTTGACTTGTTGCACGAAGAGGATCGTGTAAACAACCGTCCTCTTCCTGCAACAAGTGAATCCTCTTACTTTCATAGACCACCTTTGTCAGTGTTGAGAGTTGAGAGTTCAGAGTTGTTGTTAAAAAAGGTCTATTTCTGGTTAAAAAAGGTCTATTTCTGTAGCGATCCTTTCAGTAATGTTGTCAGACACACGAATAACAATCTGAGCCTGTCAGTGGCAAAATCAAGCACTTTTAGTGGACGTACTTTGACCGCATTGACATGCCCGCTGGATTACGTTGCAGCCATTGAGCCCCCATTTCGCGACTGCCGGTTGAGCCGATCTACCGGAGCAACTCCGAAACTTTTGGGATCTACTTAGCGGTATGATAGGCAATTTTGTGGATATAGAGGCCAGGTTGAAAAATCCCGGAATTACCCTTTAAGTCATCAAAACAATGCAACTTCATGAAAGGCAATACCAAAGCAAAAAATATGTGATTTAAATTATAAACTATAACGGTCAAAGCCTAGTCTGTCATGACAGAGAGGGGGGGAAAAAACAGAGAGAGGTAAATTAGCATCACTCACACGTTGGTAGTGAAGATGCCGTAGATCAGGTCTTGTTCGGGCAGATAGAAGGTGCTCTGCAGCTCGTTGTAGTAAAAGGGGATTTCTCCGGAGCGCGAGCAGTTGAGTCGCGCCTTCATGAAGGTCGTCCAGGTGTCCTCCAACAGGAAACGTCCACCTACGTCGTTTTTGCAAACTCGGGCCACACGCGAGAACACCATCTTCCCGCAGTCGTGTTCAACGGCATTTTCTCTCAGGAAGAAGTAGGCGAACGGGCCGACCTCATAAACGGACACAAAATGAGGCTCTAGAAAACACACAAGAAAAAGATAAGCAGGTTTCAGAAAGACACATTTAAAGGGGGGGGTATTGTACTCATTTTGGGCTATTTAAACTGTTCCTGGGGGTCTTTACAAGACATTTGTGAAGTCTATATAAAAACAAAATCCTAAAACCAGCTTCTGTGGTGTGTGTTTCAGTCTCTCATTATCTCCATTGTAAAGAACAGGCTGTTTTGAGGGCGTGGAGGTTGTATGTAATGAGCACTGCTCTGATTGAGCGCCTCACTCACGGCATGAGGCGGCCAATCATACAACCTCCACGCAATCGCCTGGCGGAGGTGGAGAGCAGAGCGCTCATGCTGCTCAAGGTAAACAAATAAGCTTGATGCAGAAATTTACCATAAGCGCCAGGAATAAGCCGTTTTCCATAATATGGGACCTTTAAGACATTTGGATTTTAATCTGTCAATATCTAATTTTATTTGTTGTGTTGTTGTTTTGAAACATAGAAAACAATATGGTCTTGTACAACTCTAAAGTCCCATAATATCATTTGGCAACCTAGTGTCCTTTTGGAGTCTCCAAATCGCCGTTTTGGAAATCCGTCTAGACATAGCAGTGTTTCCTATACATTGATTTATTTGTGGCGGCCCACCACAATATCAACATTGACCGCCACATATTGATTTTCTATTTTTTTTACTATTTAAAATGGGTAAAATCTTATTTCATTGTAGAGCTGGGTGCAGCGCATTGATTCGCTCATCCCTTTCCTTGCCCCGCTCTCGCTCTCTCACAAACACATTGACAACAGACCCGTCTGTGAATAGCCCCTCCTCTCCGTGCAGCCTCCTCTCTGAAACTAAAACGATCTCCGTCAACACAAGCGTTTTAGCACCGTTTCAGAAATTATCTATGTCTATACTAACATGCCTGAAAACACATATCATGTGACGCTTCACCTACACTAGGCATGCGTGTGCCGGTGTAAACAGGAAGCAGATTGCAGAAAATACCATTACGAAGAAGAGCAATGGCGAACAGTGAGAGAGATTTCTTTGTTTGGACGGACGACGAGTTGGAACTGTTACTGAAAGTAACAAACGAGTATAAGGCGGTAAACGTGGCAGAGAATATAGATTGGGAGTCGTCGCAAAGCAAATACAGCGACATATTACAAAATATTTGCAGTGGAGCACCTTATATATGGTATTATCAGCTACCACCACAAATAGAATCTAATTCTGTGGGAAACACTGCATAGTCTTCACAGTGCAAATGCTCATTTGTGGTGCCATTATTACACACTTTCAACCAGGACTAGATTACACCTATGGCTAGAGATCCATTGAATGTCTGGGTTCATAAATAACAACCACAGGGAGATATTGACACTAAAATAAGGTTGCTTTTTTTAGGCATTTCTACTGTATTTGACCTTCTGTCACTCTGCTTCAGTAATACTTAAGAGTAATTCTGACACCTGGAGAACAAACTACTAGGACTTATCTTTCAGGAGAGACCATGATTATGCATGTAGTCAAAGAGTGAATCCCAATACACCCCTTGGCCCTACCCCTTGGCGCGTTCCCCTCCCCTCCGTTTTGCGCGTTCACGTGAAGGGGTAGGGCTGTCCCAATACTCTATTTTCCAAGGGGTAGGGCCAAGCCGAAGGGGTTTGTAGCCCTTCAAACGGAGATTTTTCAGAGGCACACTTCAAACCAAGGGCTACCCAGAATGCTCTGCGAATCTCTGGAAGTAACAGGAAGATCACGGGGACCGCTACGCTACCATCCGAAGCGAACCACAAATGTAGTATTTTCTTCGTTAATAAAGATTTTAAAAATATTCCAACCGTAGTATTATCTTAGTTTAATGTCGTTTCAATGTATTATGGACCGTTTCTTTATAAAAAGCATAACAAAAAAATCGCTAATATGCCGATGTCTCTACTTCGTTAGTTAGTTACGTTACAACATTGTTTTAGGCTGATTTGTGCATGACAGTCCCGCATTTTGACATATTTACATGTCGCATTTCCCCTTTGATGGTATATGATGAAATATAACTAAAGTCCAGCAGCGAAGTTGCTGCACTTGTTACGGCTCCTCTAATATCAGTGCAGACTGGCAGGGTAACGTTAGGAGCGGCTTGCTAGACTACAGAGCACCGCTAACGCTATTCTGTCATGAAGTGGACTTTTTTATTTGATGACTTGTTTGATCGATTGGTAGCGTGAAACGTATAAGTTGTGAACGAATCGTGAGCGTCCATGCTTTTCTATCTCCATCAGATGAACGGCAAATGTCACTGTGATAATACCATTGTTGCCATAGTAATCTCCGACAACAAACTCGTCCCGTCTGCTTATCGATGACGTATCAGCGTCGAAGTGCGATCCCAATACTTAGGGAGATATTTTCTGGCCCTACCCCTTGGCCCTCGGTAGCGAGGGCCAAGGGGTAGGGCCAAGCCGAAGCCATAGGGGTACAAATAAGGATTGGGATTTGGCCAAAGGCATTCAAGAGCAGCAACCATTTT
Organism: Hoplostethus mediterraneus; assembly: GCA_034670385.1. Taxonomy (NCBI): domain Eukaryota; kingdom Metazoa; phylum Chordata; class Actinopteri; order Trachichthyiformes; family Trachichthyidae; genus Hoplostethus; species Hoplostethus mediterraneus. The sequence goes on from JAXDDW010000098.1 coordinate 1,568,189, forward strand.
ATTTTGGGTACGTAATTTTAGGCCTAGGTCTTCAGAAATGTGGCCATTTTATAAGAGGTTTTAATCATTCCACATTCAATCTGTATTAATTTGACAGTCTAGCTAATATTATTCTTGATGATGTGTGAAAGCCTGGCCACTGATTTTCATGAGCACAAGTTAAAATATCTTAAGGAGGAACATGAAATGAAAATACAAAAATACGGTTGAATTGGACATAAAGATGATGGACAGGGAGATGCAGCAAAGGATGCATGAAAATGTTACAATGCTGTTTCACCTGGCACCTTAGCACTGGAAATTAATGACACTTTTTTTCTCTTCTGTTTCAGTTCATGTGAAATGTTACAGTTTATGTCTTCGTATTTTATATCTTTTGTTTTTCTTTGTTTGATCTCTACCTTGTCTCTCTTCTTTTCTTTGGTTGACAGGCAAATAGACTTAAGGTACTCAACCACATAAACAAATTACAAGCAGATATATTCCTTTTACAAGAAACTCATGCATACGAATCTGACGATCATAAATTAAGAACACCACAATTGAATCAACTCTTCTCCACCCATTTCAACTCCAGGCAAACAGGGGTAGCCATTTTAATACACAGAAACATCTCATCTATTCATAACAACACCATCACAGATCCTGAAGGACGATTTATCATAATAAATATCACAATACACAACAGCCCAATCAATGACGACTCATCTTTTTTCAACACCCTTTTCACCTCTCTCTTCAATCTGTCTGACTCCCCAATAATAATCGGAGGACATTTCAATACAGTCATCATTAGACTGGTCTAACAATTCAAACAGTACACGTAACTGCCAATCCACAGAAACAATTAAACAGTTCATGAGTGATTTTGGTCTTGGCGATGGTTGGCAATTAAAACACCCGACTGCTAGAGAATTTTCATTCTTTTCACAGGTTCATCATTCCTACTCTCGCATTGACTTCTTTTTAACCAGTAACTCAATTACTTCTAAAATCTCAGACATAGTAATACACCCCATTACCATTAGTGATCATGCTCCCGTCTCCCTCACCTGGAATATCAACCATTCTCGCAAACCATCCAACACATGGCAATTTAATACATCTTTACTTGATGATGAATCTCTCTTTTACTAAAGCCTGAACTCAAGAATCCAAACAGTTACTCCATCTATCATCTACGCATCTACACAGACTATTTAACTGTAAATTGGGAATTTTTATTTTCTACACAAAAAAACTGGTTTTGGTGAATCATTTATACACTGGGTAAGGGTTTGTACATATCACCAATGGCCACGATCACCACCAATGGACTAATATCACAACACTTCACTTTGCACAGGGGTACTAGGCAAGGATGCCCACTCTCTCCATCTTTATTTGCAATCTTCATTAAACCACTTGCAGCAGCTAAAATCTCAGACTACACTATCAACTGGTCCAAACCCACCATTCTCCCACTCAGCCCTAATAGTCAACATTTCCCCTAGGCTGTCAATCTCAACTTCAACCCACTTTTCAAAATAGTAGAGGACAACCATCAATGTTGGATCAATCTACCAATATACCTCATAGGCATATGCTACAATCAAAATGACCATACTACCCATGATTAACTACCTATTTTCAATTATCCCCATCCATCATCCCCAGTGCCAACTTCTGGACCCAAATCTGCAAAAATATCTTCTCTATGTCCACCAACACAAACATGCAACTCATACAATACAAGATTATTCATAGAGTACACTACACGGGGAAAATGATGTTTAAAATGGGTTTTATAGAAATATAAAAATTTGTCCGCACTGCACACAAAACACCACAGACAGCTACATGCATGCCACATGGGACTGCACACCCATTAAACAATTCTGGCAGGACATCACTGACAACCTCTCTCTTCTTCTGGGCTGCCACATCCCCCTATCCCCTCCACTCTGCTTACTAGAAGACATATCCAACATCAACCTAAACAACACATCCAGTAGAATACTCTTCATAGCCCTAACCATCGACAAGAAAACTATCCTCATGAACTGGAAATCAAGGAACACAATCAATATTACACTTTGGAAAAATCTACTAATCAAATACATATCAATGGGGAAATGATCTGCCTCCATCAAAAACCAAACTGCTGATTTTGACATAACCTGGAATCCTTTCATCAATATTCTAAATTCCTAATTTCCACACTGATTTCATCACACCTCTTTTTGCCTATCCACCACCTACAATAAACATGCATACTGTCATTCACACACACATATCTGCCATTACTCTTACACCGTGATCCATACAAATTTTGAATCTGTCATACACTTGCACATACACAAATCAAATCACATTTATTTGTATAGCCCTTAATCACCGTTACAGTCCCTAAGGGCTTCACAATGCCCAGCATGTGAAAATAATAAATGATTAGTACACGACATCCCCCAGCCTTAGACCCTCACAGAGGACAAGGAAAAACTCCCACAAAAACCTTATTGGAAAAGTGGGAGAAACCTTGGGAGGGGCTACTCAGAGAGGGATCCCCCTACCAGGACGGTTGGGCGTGCAATAGATGCCGTGTTTGGGCAAGCAGAGTATACACAATATATGAAAGTTCATTTTGGTGGGACATCCACATCTGATGGGGCATCACAGCAACGGCAACTCAGTCGACGTCATCATAGGACTAGGGGACCATGCAGACGCCAACTCTGCCCTGATAGGAGAACGCCACGCCCGCTCAGTCAGCATCGTCCTAGGAGGCGGGACCACGCAGACGCCAACTCTGCCGGGCTGCAGCCTGGAACAGATTGGAGACTCACCCACACACACCCATACACACACACGCGCTCACACAGACAAACATGACCAGCGTCAGCGGACAGCAGCAAGTAGACCAGAACAATAGGACATGCAGGCAGGATGCTAATATCCATCGGCAGGACCCTGAGCTAGGATAAGCTAACTGGTCTAGCCTTACTCTGAGAAGAGACTGAGCCTAGCCTTACTAGACTAGCCTTACTCTGAGACGAGACTGGGCCACTCCCTCAGGGCTGGTCAAATGACAGAGAGAATAAATGGGTTTTTAGCCTTGACTTAAAGATGTCGATAGAGCCTGCCTCTCTGACTGAGGCAGGCAGACTGTTCCATAGATAGGGAGCCCGGTAAGAAAAGGCTCTGTTACCTGCAGTTTTCTTTTTGACTGCTGGGATAGACAGGTAGCCAACGTCCTGAGATCTAAGGGCACGTGGCGGTTTGTATAGTATAATCAAATCGGATAAATAGGACGGTGCCATCCCATGTAATGATTTATATGCAAGTAAAAGCACCTTAAAGTCACATCTGGCTTGAATCGGTAGCCAGTGTAATGAGGATAGAATGGGAGTTATATGGTCGAATTTCCTAGTTTTGGTCAGGATTCTGGCAGCAGCATTCTGAACCAATTGTAATTTTTTAGTTCGCCCAGTAGGTAAGCCTGAAAAAAGGGCATTGCAATAATCGATTCTGGATGATACGAAGGCATGTACTAAAATTTCTGCGTCTGCCTCTGTTAGCATGGGTCGAATTTTGGCAATATTACGAAGATGATAAAACGCTGTTTTAGTGATCTCCTTAATGTGCAACTCGAATGAGAGGGTACGGTCGAATTTTACCCCAAGATTTTTAACGTGTGGGCTCTGGGAGATTACACAACTATCAAAATTGAGAGTAGTATTCTCAAATAAGTGTCTATGTCTAGCTGGTCCCACAATCAGCATCTCAGTTTTGCTGCCATTAAGAAGTAGGAAGTTTAGGGACATTCAATATTTGACCTCTGATAGGCAGGCCTCTAGTTTTTGGAATTGGGTGTTATCGGTTGGTTTGACTGGTATGTAAATTTGGGTGTCATCGGCGTAGCAATGGAAGTTCATGCCAAATTTGCGAATGATGCCACCAAGTGGTAGCATATAGATAGAGAATAGCAGTGGTCCTAGGACAGAGCCTTGCGGGACACCAAAGTCCATATTGCAACACTCTGAGGTCATGTTGTTGTAAAAGACGCGATGTGATCTATCAAGTAGGTAAGACCTAAACCAAGAAAGGGCTGATCCCCAGATACCAATATAATGTTCAAGGCGGTTCAAGAGTATCGTATGATCAATTGTGTCAAAGGCTGCGCTCAAGTCAAGTAGCAATAGTGCTGAGGTTGAGTTGGAGTCTATAGCTAACAGAAGGTCATTTACCACTCGCGTAAGTGCAGTTTCGGTCGAGTGAAAGGATCTAAAACCCGATTGGAAGGGATCAAGTAGGTTATTTTTTGATAAAAAGTCTGTAAGTTGACTCGCTACTGTTCGTTCAAGTAATTTGGAGAGGAACGGCAGATTTGAGATTGGTCTATAGTTCTGGAGTACTTTGGGGTCAAGGTTTGGTTTTTTCAGTAGTGGCTTGATCACTGCCACTTTAAAGGCGGAGGTCACAGTGCCAGTGGAGAGCGACTGATTGATAGAGAATGGAGGGTCCTAGGATAGGGAAAAACTTCTTTAAGCAGTTTAGCAGGCAGAGGGTCTAGCATGCAGGTTGTGGGTTTCGAAGACAGAGTTAGCTTGGTGAGAGAGTCTAAGGTAACTCAAACTGTGAGAAAAGAGATTCAGCCTGGGAAACACCAGGTGGACTTTTCAGGGGTGCGACGGCACCACCAGTAGAGAGTGTACTGGTGATCTCATCTCTAATCAGTGTGATTTTCTGACTAAAAAAAGACATGAAATCATTTGGAGAAAACAGAAAGCTATCAGAGGGAGAGGGATTCCGTGTTAGTTTAGTAACAGTGTCGAATAGAAACTTTGGGTTGTTTTTATCTGCACTGATTAACCTAGATAGGTGTGCAGTTTTGGCTGACGAGAGTGCACACTTTTGGCGTGGGACGCTCAATTCGATTTCAAATTTAATGAAATAGTGATCAGATAGGGCGGGCACATAAGAGGAGACCACTAAAGCAGAAACAGGAATGCCGCGGGTCAGAACCAGGTCAAGGGTGTTACCGCCATGGTGGGTTGGTTCATTAACAAATTGAGTGAGGCCGCAAGTATCAATAAGATCTAGGAAGGCCTTACTGAGGGGGTCGGTGGGATTATTCAGATGAATGTTAAAATCACCGATAATGAGAATGTTATCAGCTCGGGTCACTAAGTCTGAAATGAAATTGGAGAACTCTTCTAAGAAGAGCGAATAGGGCCCGGGTGGGCGGTAAAGTACTGCTAGGTAGAATGACGGGAGATTCGTAGCTGTATGGTGCAAAGTCAGGACTTCAAAGGATGTAAATTTGTTGCTCGTGTTGGGAGTAAGACTAAGGATAGAGTTAAATATCAGGGCAACACCCCCTCCTTTTTTCGTCTCCCGGGCAACCTGAGAACTAAGAAAGTTTGGAGGAGAGGCTTCAATTAGAGGCAGAGACTCATTTGGCTTTAGCCAGGTTTCAGACCCATCATATCTAAATTATGTTCAGTAATCAAATCATTGATCAGCAGCGCTTTTGTTGACAATGATCTTATATTGATGAAGCCCACAGCGAGGCGTGCAATACTGCCAGAATTTTTTTTAATGTTAATTGCAGTATGCGTGGGTCTAATTTCAATTAAATTGTTGTAATTTACTGTGGGTCGGTAGGAAATTTGACGGGCGCGGTGGGAGAAGGATACAGTCTTAATTGGAAGGACTGTACTATAATTTTCAGATCGGGAGGTGCCGCTGCCAGGGGTTAAAGTAGATGCAGACTTGTAAAAATCGGTAGATATGGGGCGAAAAAGGCTAGGGGGGGGCACAGTTTCAGTCTGCTCTGCTGTAAGCCCTAACCTGGCAGACTCCACACCCTTTCTAGGCCTAGCAGGTTCTCTAATCACCTGCATCCCGGCGAGCTCTACGGACAGATGTCAGCTTTCCCTTAAACATCTATGTATGTTGCTAGATAATAAAGCAGCGCCTACCCCATTAGGGTGGAGGCCGTCAGCTTTCAGCAAGCCGGGTTTGCCCCAGAAGGAGGGCCAGTTATCTAAGAAGACTAATCCCTTTTCATCACAGAACTTCGCCAGCCAGAGGTTGAGGGAGACTAATCTGCTATAACTCTCATCATTTTGCCCCTCGCGAAAGGTAAGGGGCCAGAGACAATTAATCGATGCCGACACATCTTCCTAGCGAGGTCACATGTCCTGGCTATGTTGAGCTTAGTGACCTCCGATTGCCTCATCCTGATGTCGTTGGCGCCGACGTGTACTATGATGTTGCTATACTCACTGGGTGGACCGTTTGCCTCTTTCTTACCCTTGTGGCTAAACCTATTGCTCGCCAGCACCCTTAAGTTAGCCTCAATGTCGGTAGCTCTGGCCCCGGGTAAACACAAAACCTCAGCCGGCGACTGAAGTCTAACATTACGGGTGATGGAATCGCCGATAACTAGGGTGCAAGAAAGTCGGCGGGTCCGGGGAGCTGGGGAGACGGGCCGACCACAGGGACTAGCAAGAACAGCAAAACGATTAGCCATCGGTAGCACCGGTGGCGAATCGGACCGCACAAGTGGCGGCTGGAACCGGCGGGCTCTCCGACGTCCGGAAACCGGGACAAGCTCATCACCCACTGCCGATGGAGCTATGCTATCTTCGCTAACGCTCGGGCTACTGCTAGCGCTCGTGAGCCGGCTAGATGGCCACGTATCTAAGCTGTCTGGGGTTCCCGTCTCGTCTAAGGTAATTGGCCTAACCGCCTCTAACTGACGGACCCGTCTCTCTAACAGAGACAACCTCTCTAAAATGAACACACACGAGGAGCACGGAGAACAAGAAGCTATGCTTACCTTGCCAGTATAGTTGGGAGACTAGGTCGGGTTGTATGGGGAAGCCGGTGGCTGAGACCAAAAAGTACGCTGGTGGAAAATTGCCACAGTCGGTTGAAAGATAAGAAGAAACAAAAATAAAAATAAACCGAATCTGTAGTTGTCTGGTGGGATTCGGTGATCTCAAGTTTTAGATGGAGCGAAATTTAGCGGAGCTGTTTGCAAAACACCGGTCGGCGAAAACAGCATCACACACATATACCCAACAAACATACACATTCAGACCCCCACCCCATGTCCCCTCTAATCTATCCTTCTCTTCCGGCATTTTTTCCCCCCTCTCTTTTCTTTCTCTTCTCGCTCTTTCCCTCTATTATTATTATTGTAATGTGTACTTATTATTTAGTTAAATATTTTCTTCATTTCTAATCAAATATATGGTTATTATGATTACTGTCACTATGGTTATTATCAATAATATTGTTATTATTGTTGTTGTCATTACTATCATTATTAGTATTATTGTTACTGTTATTAATGTTGTAAATGCTGCAAATCTGTAGAAGATTGTCATATGCCATCTAACCCTGACAGTTAGATGGCATTAGTGTCAAAAGACTAAATCTCTTTAGAAACACACACACACAAATAAGGCATCATCTTCTTTCTTTCAAACCTATTTTCATATTGAACTTATACTATTCAACCAGGGCCACTGTTTCCATTTGCAAATGTATTCCTACTGCATATTCAGCACGACCTCCGCCACCCACCATCGGCACCAGGGAAAATTCAGGTACATTTATTGTGTTGGCGAATAAAGTGTTTTCTAATACGGATGAATGCTTAAGATTCTCATTGTCAGCTCTGCTGCTTTTCTATGTTTAAAAAGCAAGTGTAAAAGTAATAATTCTATTAAAAAAAACACAATGTATTTATAATGTATTTTATTTGTCTACAAAGTAGCCTACTATAAAGATCAACCAAAGAAAATAGGGCGGGTGCTTTGCAGCCTTTACCATTGAGCCATTTGGAGTTATACTGGGCGGTGCGCAGTGGTGGCATGTTCCCCAGGCTACGGTAGATCACGGGGTCGCGACCCGAGAAGTCGATGACCGTGGCGGCGTACAACTCGCCCTTCTTTGTGACCATGGCAGTGGAGTTGTGGCGTGGGTCATAGGGGCAGCGGGCAACGCCGTTCACTGTGTCCAGTACCCCACTGATGTTACCAATCTGAGAAAAAGAAAGAAAGAAAGAGAGCTAGTCGTGAAAGTCCATGAAGTATATTGACCATCATGTACTTGTATTACTTATAGTAGTAGGAGCAGTAGAAGCATTAGAAGTAGTACTAGAAGTAGTAGTAGTAGTAGTAGTAGTAAGGGGATACAATTATGGCTTTATTATGAAAATGTGTAATGTCATATTTACAAATGGGCATTCACAATTGTAGACTTAAATCAAGTCAAGTCAAGTTTATTTCTACAGCCGTTTATCACACTGAAAGGATTTATCAGAGAGGGTATAGCGAAAAGAAAGAGGCATACCCCCTACAGCACGGCTGGGCGTGTAATAGATTACAGTATAAAATACACTACTGGATTTAGCTATTTCAGCCACACCTAATGCTGACAGGTGTATAAAATCAAGCACACAGCCATGCAATCCCCAAAGACCAACCTTGTCAGTAGAATGGGCCATACTGAAGAGCTCAGTGACTTCCAACGTGGCACTGTCATAGGATGCCACCTTTCCAACAGTTAGTTAGTAGCAGTGAAGCTAAATCTGGCCTGGATAAATACAATAGTCAAGTCTCGACGAAACAAAAGCATGCACCAGAATTTCAGTGTCAGTCAGGCGGAAAAAAGCTACTTTCATATTTTTGATGTGCGAGTCTAACGAGAGGGTAGGATCGAACACCTACATTCTGGGTCTCTGGGTAATAAGGCAGTTGTCACGCCTCAGGGTTGTTTTTATTTGCAGGGATCAAACTTGTGACTTTCTGGTTACAGGACCCTGCCACAATGCAAACTTGTTAATGGGTCGCTCTATTCTGACTGATTGTGAGCGGTACTAGAGGCTCCAATTGCATCTATACAGTGGCCTTGTGCAACTACTCTGAACAGTCAAATCATGTCACAGCTTTGGTCTTGCCTTTCATAACATTACATTGTTTTGGTGAGTTAACCTAGCTAGCTGGCAAGCACTAATTAGGTAGCATTAATGAAACATAAACAGAAAACTCTTTCCTGTAGTCCTTCAAATAAAAGTTGGGAACCTTTGAATGTCCGTAACCAACTTCTTGTCCATTTTGTACTTGCCTTGTGGAACTCTTATTCATGAAATTACATTGCATTGTAGGGAACCATCAAGTACGGAAATCTGATGTTAAATTCTGGTGTGGGCAACTTTTCTCGATCTGTCCGCACATCTGTGATCTCTGCGCAGTGCAGTGCAAAAACACCACAGCAATGACCGCTTCACACCAAAGATGGCAACGTCATAAAAAAATCTCAGATTTATCACTATCTTGATAGTGATATCTGATGTGTGATAGTGATATTTGATGGTAAGGCTGGACACCTGATGTAGTCGGTAGCTCCGGTGTTGCCAACTCCAAGGAAAGTAGATATTGGCTGGCTCAAAAAGTCACAAGAAGTTCAAAAGTGCATATGAATATATTTTACATTTGGTGTACACTCTGCCGCTCTACGTGGAGGGAGGAGGCTACACTGTGTATGGGAAGTGCTGTGACCATCAGAAGTCTTTGGATTAGACAACCAAGTAGCACAAACATCCACTGTACCGATTTCTGTACATGGTCAGTCACATTAACATCTTTCCAAATGGTCGGAAGTCACCAGGTCGGGAGTCAAAAGTCACTAAATCTAGCAGCAAATTCATTAGGTTGGCAATAGTGCCAGTGACATTACAAGCTGTTGTACCAACCTGTCTGGTGGTGCAGACGGGGGTGAATGCGTTGGTCCCGCAAGTGAAGAGCTTCCTCTCATTGATCAGCAACACCCGGATGTAGTTCTGACACTCCTCCTGTGGACAGGACAAACGCACCACCACTCAGTTTGGTCATTTAATGCTTTGGAAAGAATTCTTCACGCTTTTATCTCATTGGATCTAGACTACTGGAATGCCTTCGTCTCCTTCCCTAGCCAATTTTAGCCCGGTTTCAAGTGGTGCAGAATGCTGATGCAAGGATTTTGACTACAATCGATACTGCCCCCTGCCTTCATTAGCTGCCAGTCAACTTAGATAACTAAATTCTTCTGAACACCCACAAGACTTTGCATTGTCAGGTTCCAATTTATATTATATATATATATATATAGTTGTTGTCCTCTTAAAACTAAAAGTGGTGACTCTGGAACAGCCTCCCTGTAAAATTAGACTGGCCAACTCAGCCTCTGGTTTTAAGAAATTACTGAAGAGACAGTTTTTCTGTCAGGCTTTTTCTTAATCTCATGATGTGTGTTGTGCTATGTCTTATGTAATTGCTGTTTTTGTGATGTGAGTTCAATGCTTGCTGGTTACTCTCTTAAGTCCACAGTGTCAACTAGGGATGCACCGAATGTTCGGCAACCGAAGTTATTCGGCCGAATAAATGAAAAGGCCGGATTTTTTTTACCGAATAATGACGGTTTTGATGGCGTGATCAAATAGCACCCATGCAGGAGCCAGGCGTAGCGTAAAACGCAGCAAACATGTCAGCGGTATGGAGGCATTTCAAAATCTCCCGAAAGACCCGAAATTAGCGACATGCATGTATTGTTCAGCTCAGCTTTCTAGAGGGGGTACTTCGGCTAAGAGCGATAGCACTATAAGTCTGATCAATCATTTGAAATCAAAACACATCGAAAAGCACGCCGAGTATGAGAAAGAGACCGCAGGGAAGAGGAAACTTGAGTCTCACAGTCCCGGGCTCAGCGCGAGCGCATCCACTCCATCTGTGGCTGCCGTTTTAGAAAAGGCAAAAAAGTTTGACAGTGCCAAAGCAAAAGGCATTACTACAAAGGTAATGGCATTCATCGCGTTGGATGATCAACCATTCTCCGTAGTAGAGGACGTTGGATTTCGCAGGCTTATGGAGCATATTGAGCCCCGTTACACTATACGGGGAGGGGTTGTCAAAGATAGCCAGATAAAATATTTTATTTTATTAATTTATTATTTTAAGTTATAGGCTATTGTGCTGTGTTATGCAATGTTGGAAAAAATGGAAAAATAAATGAAAATTGCAAAAAATATTCGGTATTCGGTATTATTCGGCCTTCGGCCGAAGTGTTCCATTATGCTTCGGCTTTGGCTTCAGCCAAGAATTTTCACTTCGGTGCATCCCTAGTGTCAACAAACTCTCAAACTTTCCAATACTTTCCAATACAATGTCAGCACAGTGCTGTACAATTTGTTAAGTTTATTCAGCAGTTCAGTGGCTCATGTATGAGTAAGAAGCTCAGTTGCTCAATTGGAAAAAGTGCTGTTGGTTATGAAATTGTAATTTTCTTTATATGAATCAAATGAACCCATCTTGAATTAATTCACTTACTAATTCACTTCACTTAATTCACGGACAGCCCAAAAGAAAAAAGGCGTTAATTAAAAGAGTCAGTCTTCCCACCACTAGTGATTGTCAGTCTAGAAAGGTGGTGTCTACAAATTTACTTAAAGGGTCATGATGTCCTCAGTTTGAGCCTTTCTTTGCCTGACTTCCAGTCAATGATATTTCAATCTCCCTTATAATACAAAATTCCAAAACTAGAATTCCACTTTTTGCTTTATCCATAAAATATTGAGAATGAATGCTTTCTCATGCAGTGTCAATTTACATTTTGAATGGAGTGAAATCAGAATGAATGTGACCCCAAATCTGTCCCATACTTCAGGATACTGCACAATACCTCAGTTTTCCCTTTGCTTTGACATGAGCGCTTGGTGTAATCATCAGGTCCCCATTCTGTGGCCTTGGAAAGAAAGATATACATTTATATATATTGGATCTGTGAAAGTTAAAAACACCACAGTACAGACACAACTTTAAGAAATACATCATGTTTTTGGGAGATTATTCTGTTGTGTTGAGAACATAGACAACAAAATCATCAAATCAAATCACATTTATTTGTATAGCCCTTAATCACCGTTACAGTCCCTAAGGGCTTCACAATGCCCAACATGTGAAAATAATAAATGATTAGTACACGACATCCCCCAGCCTTAGACCCTCACAGAAGACAAGGAAAAACTCCCACAAAAACCTTATTGGAAAAGTGGGAGAAACCTTGGGAGGGGCTACTCAGAGAGGGATCCCCCTACCAGGACGGTTGGGCGTGCAATAGATGCCGTGTTTGGGCAAGCAGAGTATACACAATATATGAAAGTTCATCAATCAATCAAACACTTTAGCAAACACTATGTTGATGCACAAAACAAGCAATAAAAGCACAAAACAATAAAGATGAATTAAAATAGAAATAATTCATAAATGATAATAGATTAAAAATTGGAACCTTGCTCGGAATTGACCTTATATTGTATGACAATATAAAGCTGCAAAGAGTTTTGGGGAATAGCTTCAGGGGTTTTATAATTTTTTTAGAGTTTATTAATTTGATCTGGATGTCCATCTTCAGTATTTCTCCCTGTGTACGTTTCGGTATGTATCCTTAGATTTAATCTCTACTGCAACAGAGGTTTACCTCCATTGTGGGACACATTTACGACTGAGCAAAGCCATTTTTCGAGTACGGGGCACAATTAGATTTTGTTGATCACGAGCAGGACACCATTTCATTGTGGGGCAGGAATCCAAATCAGCACTTTAGACACGAGAGCGCTTCAACTTGGAGGCAAAAAAATGACCACCATGGGATAGCAAAACAAAGAAAATCCTAAATAAGCTTTACTTAAACCATAAAACCCTAACAATGAATTACTATTTGGCTCAGCTTCATTGTTGGAAGTTGCCTAGTAGAGCTATTTCTTTTGACTCAGGTTTTCCTTTATTTACCCGGTTAATCAGGCAATCGTTATTTTGGGTCAAGGCATGCAAACATTACAACTGGGTCAGAATAACCTGGGTAAGCTTATACTCCAAATATAAGAAACCTGGTTAAGGCTGTGATCAGATAGGATGATTTCTTTCTCCTGTTCAAAAGCAAAGCTAAGCTGTGAGTGTTGCTAGTAACAGAGTGTGACAATGCGCCACATAACCGGGGTCCGTGACAGACAGAGACATAGGCAGGTAGAGAGTTCAATGGCCAGCAGGCCGTTTTATTTGCAAACCCGCAACCTAAACATGGCAATCAGGCTTAATTGGCCGCAGCCGGTCCCGGATCCAGGGTAGATTCAACTCTCCCCTGGATCCACGTTAAGCCTCACCCCACCCTCCTCCCAGCTGCCACACAGAGAAAGCAATAGGTCAACAGGTACTAATTAGCCTTAGCTAGCTAATCTTAAAGGGGTATCCGGTATTTTTAAACCTGGGCTCTATTTGTACAAATTCAACATTTATACCGCAAAATAGGTACAAAATGTTTTGGAATTGCTCCAGTAGATCGCCAAACGGGCTGCTATGGCTGCAACGTAATTGCCCGCAGGGGCAAGTGCGCAGATCAAAGTACATCCACTAAAACTGCTTGTTTTTGCCACTGACAGGCTCAGATTGTTATTTGTGTGTCTGACAACATTACGGAAAGAATTGCTACTATCTACTTAAAAGGGAATGCCCCTTTAAGTAACGTTGTTGAAATGGGGATACCGGGGATATGGGGATAAGGTTGAAAATAAAATCAGACAAGAAAAGTTAGCGATTGTGGTTAAAATCGAGACCAAACTTGGATTAACCTAAATAAGACCAGAGTATGACCAATACTTGCATGTTAACTTACTCAATGATGCTTTTCCATGGCTGTCCCTGGCAACAAGGGCCAAAAAAAACAATCCATTTGTAAATGAAAGGGGTTTGGCTTATGAGTTATGACTTTCAGTCCTCCCTCATTGTGTCTGGCCTCTTTTCAAGTCCCATTGTTGAAAAAAAATAACAATGGGGCAAAGTGTCCCTGTCAAAGTTCTCCATTTGTGATAACAGGTGGTGTGAGACTGAGGTCCAGAGTCATTAAAATTGCATTGTTGTGGGAATCTGCAATTTTTCCGCCTCAGTTGCTTGAGCCAATCACCATTTGCACCATTTGCCACGATTTGCACTTTTTAGCAAACTCTTTATGCCACCTTCCAAAGATCTTATATATGCTACATTCATTTCAGGGAGCTGGTGTTGTGAAATGTTAAATAATATTTCCTGGGCAAAATAATGAGATTTAAATGTACCATTACAGGCACAGTTTGTAAACATATACAGCCAGTATAATCTGGAAAAGCGTCACCCACTTTTACTGTCCTTACCTGTATGAGAGAGGCATTGCTCAAGCTCAGTCTGAAAAGGTAGTTTCTGGGAAAAAAGAGAGAGAGGAATGATAGCAATTTCATGTTAACTAACAGTCTGGATTATTTACTTAAATATGGATTACCAAATATGAAATATATGTTGTATACAGTGGCGGTTTTGGGCACGGGCGAACCGGGCAGCCGCCCGGGGCGGCATTTTTTCATGACACATGGAGGGCGGCACAAGCACTTAAAAAAAAAAAAATCATCTTGGCCGCGAAGCGGTTTTCTATTATCTATCATAACACTGTGTGGGGAATTGGCAAATTGGCGCCCCCTGCAGCTGCAGGCGCCCCTGCTTGCTGAGAAGGTGCCGTGCACAGAAGCTCACGCCGGGAACACACTGGACGCGGAAAGAAAAGGCAGCGCCGATCGAGCAAGAAATAGTTTTGTTGAACACACCGGCGCCGAACGGCGCCGATTTCCGCTGGTTTTCTCAATGTAGGGGGTTGGTCTCTCTCCCTGCTTGTGTGTGTGCCTGCTCGTCTCTCTCTCTCTCTCTCTCTCTCTCTCTCTCTCTCTGTGCCTGTTTGTCTCTCTCTCTATTCAATTTCAATTTCAATTTGAAGCTTTATTGACATGAAAAGACAGTGCTTATATTGCCAAAGCAAACGTATATGAACAGACAAAGAACAACATTTACAACCATATGAAAGTACATGCCACAGTAACAGGGCAATACAAGTAAGAACAGCAATGAATGAAAAATGAAGTATTATCAGTGCTTAGTTTGTGCCGGGGCTAGTGGCAAATGCCTAGAATCTGATTTTGCGCTCCGGCAAATCAGAGCTCCGGGCTCTAAAGTGCGACAACAACGCGTATATTAAACTGGTATTAAACAACGTTACGTCCAGTGAACCTTACAAGAGTAGGTGCGCGAGGCAACGCGAGTTGAGCCCCGGCATCTCTTATTTTACAAATTAAGCACTGAGTATTATGTATACTTGAGCAGTATGGTGTCGAATAAAATGCACATAAATCTCTCTCTTTCTGCTTGTGTGCTTGTGCCTGCTCGTCTCTCTCGCTAACAGACGGTAAAAGTTTAGACACAACTCAGAAATACCATCAATCAGGGTGTTTTATTTTGAAATGTGTTATATTTTGGAAAGGGGGTCGGAGGGGGTCTCGCCCGGGGTGTAATTCTATGTAGAAACGCCACTGGTTGTATATGTAGGTATACGTACGTGGATATAAGTGAATATATTTGACTATAAGTATGTCTAAACAGAAACATATTTGCCATATATCTATAAATCTATATGACTGATATAGCTATGTATAAACAGTTTAAAAATATAAAATATCAATATGTACACTATGAACATAAGTATGAAGTAGAACCATTATGAAAATATAAACATGAATACAAAAATGCATGAACCTGAGGAGCAGCAAAATATAATACGTCTACAGGAGGCCACACTTGTACAAAAAGCGATGTGGTGTCTGAACTAGTTTTGTAAAAAAAAATAAACACCTTATGAAATATATTCACTTCCCTAGGTACCAATAGCATACCAGTAACAAATCAGGGCTGTAATCAGCCTAAAAGAGCAAATATCCCAGTGTTGATAAGACAAGTGTTGATTGGAGTGTTGTTTTTTCCACTAATAGAGCTGATATGGCTCTGGGGCGGCTATCAAAAGTGTTCATTAACTCTGATGGGTGTGCACTTACTGAAACACTGGTATGGTATTGATAACATTATTGCTGTATATAGAGAAGCTGTGTAATTGTGTAATGATTTTCCTGAGGGTCACCTTGCTCCTACTATGAGCTGGTTTCTGGTCAGGTCCAAGGCCAGCTGGGAGAAGTCCTTCACTCCCGGATGAGAGAACTCTGACATCCACGGCTTCAACGCTGGATGGAGAAAGAGGAGGAGAGAGAGGATGGATGGTTGGAGGAGAAGGGGTGAAGAGGAGGTTGAGCAGGAAGAGGATGAGAGGGGATGTGGGAGGAGAGAAACGACAGGATGAGGGGGAGGTAGAAAAAAGATGCATCATGAAAGACATTACATTGCATGTAATTTAGCAGACGCTTTTATCCAAAGCGACTTACAATGGTACTTGACACTAGGGGTGGGCGATATAGCCTTATAATAATATCACGATATTTCACGGTAATTTGCGGTAACGATATTCATGACGATATGAAAAATGAAATCCTGAACAATGTTTTATTGGTGATTGCAGCAGCATTTATTAGTCACAACATACAGTGGTGGCCAAAATTATTAGAACACTTGGCATACATTTAAGAGGTTTCAGTTGTTTTTGTTCAATTGGCCATTAAAATACCCATAAAACAAATGAAATATATACAAAGTCATCATTATGCTCTATAAACCATAGAATAGAGCCATCATGAGGAGATTAATGTCATTTTCCTTACAAAAAACAAGCTAGGCCTATTTCACTGTCAATGTCACACAATCATGTTCCTTCACAGAAGAAGCCAAATTACTCATCATTGTCAGGTGTGATCGTGGTTAAATTGATGGTGATGCAAGAGTCTTAGGACACAGCTGTGTGATTCTTTTGAATTGCTGCAAAAGGTGGACATACCAAATATTAAAGTTAAAAGTGGATAAAAACAGTAGGACTCACTTCATCTGATATTTGTTGTGCTCAGAGCAACCATCTGCATGTTTCATGAACATTATGAAATGAAATCATGTTTTGGAGAAGAAAAGGTCAATATTTTCAGATCTGTCAGGTGTTCTAACAATTTTGGCCACCACTGTAAGTCAAACTATAAACATAAAAGTAGGTATAATAGTGTTTTCCTTGGAATCTTCAGTAAAAGTATAAATAACTCAATTGTTTAATATTTTAGTTTAACAATAACTAAAAGTAACTTAACTCTTCAGGAGCCTGCAAAATAGTATCACCTAATAAAACTGACCACTACAAATGTAAACAGCAGCAATCCAAAGAAACCGTCAGTCAAAATGTAAACACTGCTTATAAAAATGAAATAAAAAATACTGTTAAAACTTAAAATAAAGTTGCCTCTAAATGTTTTGTGTAAACATAAGATGGATTACCATCAAATGAGGTAGAATGTCAGTGCTGGAACTGTACAAGTAAACACTTAGAAATTTGACTTGTTTACAGGTTAGAAGTAGCCATCCAGCTGGCAGGCACATCACTTAAACCTGTTGGGAATTGTATATTTGGCCAAAGCAAGATTGTCTTGTCTTGGCAAGACACTAAAATACAATACACTAAGGCCTCTTCTACAATACAATACAGGCCTGTTGGTTGCCTTTGATCAATTGGAAATTAGCACAGGAGACATTATATTCACAGGTCTAGAGGAAGGTGAGACAGAACTACTTCCACTCTACTCAATTAACATAGGGACAACAGACAGAGGTGGATGAAAGGGTCTATGTAAAATATCACATGGATGTCTGTATAAAGAAACTGTATCTGCTTGGTGTTCTTTAGATTATCCTCGTAGGCAGAGATGCTGCCGGATATTTCTCCCTTTCAGCGCTGAACTGTATTAAATACTATTGAATCCTTGGACGTAGTTTGTTGCTGCTTTCTTCTTATGTTCATCACCACGACCAAGAAATAATTCCTAACAAACCACTTGCAATATTTTCGCCCGTGTGATCCTCAGGAAAGGATACTCTTCTCAAGGCAGGAGTTGCGCAGCTTCCAGTCGCTGTCGATGTAGTGCAAGGTCAGGCTGATATACGGCTCTGAAGTTCGGCTCGACTACATGTCTGTGGTTGAGGCAAAAAAACTTCACTGACGATAGTGTAGCTGCTAGCTTGAGTGCTACTTGCGAGTGCTCCAGCTATGCTCGGCTGAGTTAGTGTCATTTGCCTGCTTTTGGGCCGCACATCACCAGCTGCTAAACTCGCCTCACGTGACTTCTGACTGTCCTCGTACTCGTGTGTGTTTTTGCTTTAAGTGGTGAAAAAAGTTAGCCGTAACCGTTTTAACCTAACCAACGTAGCTCCCCTTTTAGCTAGTAGCTAGGATTCAGATATAAGCCATGCTTGTCTTGTTCTGGTGCGCTAGGGTATGCAAATGTGTCAATGTGACATCACGCCACTATATCGTTAATATCATGATATGACACTTTTTTTTCATGTACAAATATATACCGGTATTATCGTGAACGATATGATATGGAACAGCCCTACTTGACACTATGTGGGGATCGCACTGACGACCAAGCC
Organism: Hoplostethus mediterraneus; assembly: GCA_034670385.1. NCBI lineage: Eukaryota > Metazoa > Chordata > Actinopteri > Trachichthyiformes > Trachichthyidae > Hoplostethus > Hoplostethus mediterraneus. The sequence continues at coordinate 1,586,644 of JAXDDW010000098.1, forward strand.
TGAGACTGAGAGTCTCAGGCTCTACCGACTGATCTGTCCAGGCCGAAGACCAATGAGGAAGAGGAGTGGGAGAAGAGACAGGAGGAGGAAGAGCAGGAGTGTGAAGAGGAGTAGAATAAATAAGAGGAAGATGAGGAAGAGGAGAGGAAGAAATAGGAGGAAAACAGGATGAAGAAGAGCAGGAGGAAGAGGAGAGGAGGAAAACAGGATGAAGAAGAGCAGGAGGATGAGGAGGAAGAAGAGGAGGAGGAGTATGAGGACAAGGAGGAGAAGATGAAGTAGGAGGAAAAGCAGCAGGAGGAAGGAGGAGACAAAAACAATGGTGTCATCCATGTGTTTGTGTGGGAATCATTCTCAACCAAATGGCATCTGGCTCGCAGCTCCAGTGTTTTCACTAATGTGTCACATTTCTCTCCACTGACTCAATGAATCACCGGCTCTGGCAACAAACTCAATGTCAACCAATATGGGGTCACAAATGCCAAAAAAAAGACTAGCAGCCAATGTAAATGCCATATAAAATCTATTTGCATTGTTCAAACACAACGAAACTTTGACCTTTTTCACATTTGTACATACCGATTGACCCAAAGCATTCACCGTGGGGCGGCGTCTTTACTGCTGCTTTGTTAAGTATTGTAGAGAGCTCACATCAGCACTCCTGCAACACTTTCACTATGAGATGAGCAAAACTAATAGTTTTGCCCTGCTCCCTCTTTGAGATGCTTTAGAAACACTTCAGAGTACTCCTTCAGCTCCTGTAATGTCATTAGTCATCCAAGCTGTCAGATCGCTGAACTTCACCTCACATCTGTATCACATTGATAAATGGAGAAACTGTGCTGAGGTAGTTGGTAATCAAACACTGTCAATATGTTAATAAATGCAGACTGAGTCTGTGCCAGTATGCTAAAACCTAATGCTGTCCAAGAGGCTAAACTAAGGGCGAGTACACACCCAGCCAGGGGTGGACTTAGTGATTTTGGGGCCCTTGGCAAAGCCAAGGATGGGGCCGTCTGAATTCCAACCTTCCCTCTTTTCAATCCATCCTTTCTATACATTACAAAAAACTATTATTTTCCTCTTTTTTTTATTTGTTTGCATCACTTAGGTAAGTTTGCTGGATGTTTTTACTTCCCCGGGTGAGAAAATGGTCAAGTGGCAATATAGTACTAGAAGTCAAGTGGAATAGTTCACTGTAGCCTGATTGAGTAGGGGTGTGGCCATGACTCTAGATTGAATTTGAATTTCTTCTTTTGTTGTAACAAGAGGAGGGGTGTTTTCCAATCAGTACATTTCTTTTAAACTGATGAAAAATAAGCATATAGTATTTGATATCCTTGTCTTTTGTGGGGCCCTCTGGCTGGCCTAAGGTAGTTGCCTACTGTTGCCTAATGGTAAGACCGCCCCTGCACCCAGCATGTTCAGAGCGGTTTATTTGACCCTCTGGAGCATTTACTCCTTAAGTTAGAGTAGTTCACAAAATGAGGCGAGGGCAAACCGCAGTCTGGACTGATGCTCACATTCAACTATTCATTCATGTGTTCTTAACTGGTATGAACCTCAGAGAAGGAAGGAAGGAAGGACATTACAGCAGACCAAGAGCCCAGACCAACATGCTTAGCTAATGTTACACAGACTGGAATCACATTTGACTCCTGCCTGCTGCCAGTTACCAAAAATCTGTCCAATAAACAAGCTAGTGTGAGTCATGTTCATTTTTGTTTACAAACCCTGGTTCACTTGTAATTGGGCAGTGTGAACTTAAACAAACCAGAAATACAAAAATGCAACAAAGTCAACTTTTCCTCTCTGGTTTAGACCAAAGAAAATAGCTGCAGGTGTGATCGCACCGAAGCTAAGCTAATGCTAACCCAGTTCAATACATGGAGAGCTTGTAGGATTAATATATCTGAAGAAATAATGTGGTTTATCAAGCAAACACTTTGATGTGAATACATCTAAGCTGACACAGTCAAAATACGACCATGAAAGGCCTTTACGCAGTCTTTAGGCTGCTGAAGAAGGACATTTAGTGAGGCCGTAGACATAATAAAAATAAAAATAAATTCATACATTACAGATCAATTTCCAACTCATACTCAAACTCAACAAAACGTTTATTATGACTTTGTATTAAAATACAGCCTTTACTCGTAAAAAAGTTCAATATGAAGAATTGTCAAGCAGAGTTCTAAAAAGTAACATTTAGACAACCCACTGTGGATTAGATTCATTCAACTGGCAGTTACACCTTTAAATGTATCCCAGTTAAAGCCTTGGTCAATGAGATTATACAACAGTTATGAGTTGTTAAGCCCCATTAATTCTCATATCTGAGAGCTTTTAATATGGCCATACCTTTCCTTTATTATCCATATAATAAACCAAACATTACCTCTTGTATTGCAGTAACTATGCCTAATTTAGCTCCTCTGGAATGTCAAATTAGACTTTGAAAGGTTATGACCACTCTAAAACTTTTCAAAGATGGCTGTGGCATTTCAAATAATAATGAACCATTATTCTTGTCTCACCTCACTTTAATGGCTTTGAATGCCTGTGCCACTTTGGGTTTGGACAAAAACGGGATGAGGACAACAACAGAAGATGGATATAGATTATCAATTAAGAACATCAGTGATTTTCCAGGAGGAAGGTATTGGATCTGAATTGCTTTTGAGCACTGACAACCACACACTAATCCCAATGCACAGTAGCAGAGATAACCTGGTGCAAGACAATTGACAGCAATTGCTAGTCATTTGGCAGTGGTAGTCATGTCCTAATTTCTCAACTTTAGGCCTCAGAAATCTACAAGAAATTAGAAACTGAGGCTCGACAAATGTTAGACAAGCAAACCCTGTCAAACAGAAAGCCAGATGGAGGGAGACTCTGGAGAGATGTTGCTCTCCAATTCAAGTTGGAAGTGGGAAATTCCTGGCTCTTAGGTTGAAATTACAACCTCTGTGCATTCCAGTGGTCAGGCTCAGAAAAACCAGGGAAGAAGCTGATGTTTGTGTGGCTCGTTTCATTCCCCATCTCCAACTAGCTAGCTAGTTGGCATAGAACATTTGCAACTGTATGTACAACCTTACGTAATTTTTTTTTTAACCATTTAGCACACATTTTGATTTGATTTAAAAGGGATAATCTGCTTAATTCTTGTTTTTATTGATTTTTTTTTAATAGTTTTTACAGTTTATTGACCTTTGGCAATAAACTGTTATTGCTTTTGTGTTTTGAACGTTTTCCAGCAATCCCTTGTGAACAGTGTATCCACTACTAAGACAATAGTATGTTTAGTTACATTATTACTCCATATCTATTACAATCAATTTGCCGGAAGCAAATATTAAGCTGATAATAACAGTATATATGCCAAAGTTCACTCTACTTTTGGTTCAGAGGCGGTTGCTTTCCTTTTAGCACACTTGCCTTCCTCTGAGCAATTAACCTATTTCTCTTTCCTTGGATTTTCTATTGGAATTTGAGTCTCTGTCTCAACCGATGTTGTCTGTTCAGCCGTGGTGGATATTGCTGCACATGCTAACTACCCAGTTCTTCCATTTATTCCACACAAATTATATTGCTGCTTACATAAACTAAAAAATGCCTGGCAGCATTTCCGTTTCTCGGAAAGTCCTGGCTGGTACCAGGTGTTTAGAAGAGCAAATATATAAGCTTCCTTGAGCTGGGTATAGGTGGAATGACTATATGGTATCATGGTATGGTATCAAGCTATGATAGTAGCAAACGGACATTTATTTATATAGAAAAACTTGTGGATAAGGTCATACAATGCTGAGAATCAAGAGTCAGCCTGCAATACATTTTTCTTATTTTTATATTTAACATTAAAATAACATTAATGTTATACTATCAGTCTGTCTGTCTGTAACCCTGTGTTCATGCCTAAATCCCCCCATTTTCATGAAATTGGCTTGTCAATAATGTTTTGGGGCGTATACCATTTTCTGTGGGTATTTTCGTATGAGTGTGACCAGCAGCGAGCCGGGTTGTGGCTTAAAAGAAGAGGCTAGCGGCCACAGAGCAGGGAAGTCACAGCAACAACAATGGAGGAAAGCAGTAAAAAAAAAAAAGAAGTGGTGCTAAATGTTCAAAAACACAGTAGCCATCATTGTTGCTTTTTTAATTGCAGATTGGTTGCTTTTGTCATGTACTTCTTCAATGCCTGTGGTGGCTGTACGCACACCGGTTTCAGTGAGTATTCAGAAGTCACAGCTGCCGCCAATCGGCACCTAATCACCCCCGGCAGCTGTTACCGCTCGCCTCATCACTAGGCAGCCTTAGAAGCACCGCACAGCTCAAAGAATGGAGAGCTACCTTTCAGACAGACCTCTGAACTGATGCTTGTTATCGTTTCCCACAGATACCATGAGAGCAACTGGAAGAAGTTTGGAACCGCCAAGAGCTTGCCATCTGGCCAAACTCTGAGTAACCGAACAGGAGGGACTTGGTCAGGGATGTGATCACAACCCCAAATGGCAGGGTTCCTGTGCAACAATGGGAGAACCTGCCAGAAGGACAACCATCTCTGCAGCACTCTGTCAAACATGCTTTTATGGTAGAGTGGCTAGACGGAAGCAAGTCCTGAGTAAAAGGCATATGGCAAACAGCTCTTAAAGGACTCTGAGAGTATGAGTCTCATCTGGTCTGATGAGACAAAAATTGAACTCTTTGGCCTGAATGCCAAGAGTGTCTGGCAAAAACTAGGTAACACTCATCACCTGGCTAATACCATCCCTACGGTGAAGCATGGTGGTGACAGCATCATTCTATGGAGATGCTTCTCGTCAGGAAGCGTCAGGAACTGGGAGACTGGTCAGAATGCGGGAACAATGAATGGGGCCAAATACAGAGAGGTTCTTGAAAAAAATCTGCTCCAGAGCCCAAATGACCTCAGACTGGGGTGAAGATTTCAGCACAACAACAACCCGAAAGACATAGTCAAGAGTGGAGTGGTGTTGGAAACACCAAGACTCAGCTAGCCGTCTGGCCAGTAACCGGGCAAGAAGGGACTTGGTCAGGGAGGTGATCAAGTGGCTTAGGGAGTGGAGTGGCTTCAGGACAAGTCTAGGATTGCCCTAGCCAAAGCCCAGACTTGAACCCCATTGAAAATCTGTGGAGAGACCTTAAGATCATAGTTCATCGATGCTCACCATGCAAATACTGAAAAAAGGGTCTGAATACTTAAATGAGGTATTTCTTTTATTTTTTATTTTTAATACATTTCTAAAAACAATTTTTTGGTTTGTCATTATGTGGTATATGGGCCTTAAGGAGAAAAGTTGCAAATTGTAGTGTATGTTGAGGATTGTAAACATTAAAATAAATGCTGCATTTACAGTGTATGCCACCATGCTGACGTGACGTGAGATAACTGCATCTAATACAACTCAGGATTGAAAAATCTCACCTGCACTTCCCACCCTAAAAGGGCTGTTCCATTGCATTTTTCCTACTAGGAAGTCAGAATCTCTCTCTCTCTCTCTCTCTCTCTCTCTCTCTCTCTCTCTCTCTCTCTCTCTCTCTCTCTCTCTCTCTCTCTCTCTCTCTCTCTCTCTCTCTCTCTCTCTCTCTCTCTCTCTCTCTCTCTCTCTCTCTCTCTCTCTCTCTCTCTCTCTCTCTCTCTCTCTCTCTCTCTCTCTCTCTCTCTCTCTCTCTCTCTCTCTCTCTCTCTCTCTCTCTCTCTCCATACAGTCATCAAAGTTGAAGCAAGCTCAATGGACAATAATGCTCCCTCTTTTTTTCTGTCAATGAAGTGTCTCTCTATCAGTCTATTTGACAGTGGGGATAATGGGCCACAGAGGGAGAGAAAGACAGACACTGATGATGAATTATGGATGTGAACCCCCCCCCAGAAAAAAAAAGCAAGAAAACTGACATTCAAAACATTTCCACTAGAAATCAATGGAAGTTGGGTGTCCAGACCCTGACATCCCATCATATCCCTGATGAAAAGAATGTGAGTGGAATACTTCTGTTCTGGAGGGTCCAAATCTGGATAAGTTGAAAGTTGAAACAGCTTTCTGTCTTCACACATTCATCCATCGGTTTACAACAGCACATGATACTTTTTCTTTTTCATTTGAAAAGTGGCCATGGCCATGATAATTGGCACCCTGCTAGAACAATTCAAATCAATTTTGTTGGAGGTAGATTCTCATTTGCAGCGTAATTCAACTCACCTGTGACAGGTTGCAGGTATAAATGAACCAATCATCCATTTTAAAGTGATAAAACAGTCTATTCTGCTTCCGTGGTCATGTGAAAATGGTGAAGAGAAAAGAGCTGTCCGAGGATCTCAGAAAATCATCCATCATAAGAGTTCACAAGGCTCTAAGGCCTTCTCTAGAGTATTCCTGTTTCCAAAGTTTGGTGTGAGCCATTGAAAAAACGCCTTGCATGACACCCAAAGATCTCAAGGCTGAACCAAAAAGGGCTTCATGGTCGGAAGCCACAGAAGACCTCTGACTGCTGAAAGACAAACACAAGAAGGCCGGATTGATCTTTGCCAAGACCCACCTGGACAAACATAAATCCTTCTGGGAAAATGTTCTGTGGACTGACAAAACCAAATTATGCATATATTTTAAATTATGCAATAATGCAGATCAGCACTTTGTTTACAGATGACAAAATTAAGCATTTTGTTGCTGCCTTGAGTACTGGATGTCTTGATTGTATTATGGGCATCATGAAATGATGAATCAAGATTACCAAGGCATTTTGGAGCGAAATGTGTCAGAAAACTGAATATCAATCAAAGGTCATGGGTCCTTCAGCAGCACAATGACCCTAAACACACATCCAAAAGCACCCTGGAATAGTTCAAGAGAAAATGTTGGACTGTTCTGAAGTGGCCAGCGATGAGTTCTGATCTCAATCGTATTGAGAACGATTGACCTAAGATGTGCAATTGGTCAAAGGAATCCTTCAAAGATTGAAGAATTGGACCAGGGCTGCAACTGACTGCCAGTAGAAAGGTACAGGAAGATTATTGATTGTTACAAGAAACATTTGGAGGCAGTCATCATTGCTAAAGGCTGTTTTTTTTCTGATTATTGTGGCCCAAAATGATTGAATTTGCAGCGGCTTTTATCAAACATTGCGATGCAATTTGCGATATTTTTCTTGTTATTTTGTGGTAAAACAGCAGGAATTTATGAAAAGTTTGAGCCCCCCATCCCCCCACAAAACATTGTAAACTGCCCACTGTTTTTTAAGTTGTTTTTTCAAGTAGTAGAGTAATCGTAACACACTAATACCTCCTGGGGCCACTGGCTGAAAACAAGTTTTACTACACATGATCTCTGTCTAGTGCCTTTCTTTGTCTTTCATTCCTTTTTAATCCTAGTTTTCTTGACATTATTTTTGTTTGTTTGTTTTCCCTTTAGGCTGCAATGCAGCATATCTACAGTTTACCATTGTAGCACCTGTAAAAAGATTTTTTTTTTTTTTTTAATACCTGCCCAATCCCTTCAATGTTTTGTTTAATAATATACTGTGGCATGTAGTTATTTGGTCAGGTCCAGGTTGATTGCACCTGCCAGTAGGTGGCGGAGTAAGCGGTTTGTAGTTCATTTTACTGGAAGACATAGAAGAAGGTGAGTGGGAGTGGTTGATCTGTGCCGATAGTGGAGGAATGGTGTGTGTCCGGTGCTACCTTATAGCCAACTTGCATGCTTTACAAAATATTGCCGCGAAGTAATAAAATTAACGTTTTCTACACCACTAATGCAGTCACTGTGTAAATGGTGTAACACCATCACATCATCAGTTGACCCGTCTCGCTCTAATCTGTCAGGTCTGTCAGTGCTGCCAGTTTGACACAGAGAAAAGGAGAGAGAGGTCCGGAGAGGTTCTTCTTGATTTCTCGATAACACGCCAATGGCTGACTTGTCTCGGTTGCTAAGGGAAGCAGCCGACCGTTGTCAGGTGTTATGCCGAGTTCTGCATGCACACCGCGGAACTTAACTACAAGCCAGCGGTGACTGGACGCTATAATGTTTTGTGACTATATATTGTAATTGATGAATAACAGTGAAGGTTCATAGTAGTATAAAAATAAGAATTCTCTTCACAAAACATTATAGCGTCCAGTTACCGTTGGCTTGTAGTTAAGCCAATGTTCTGTGGTGGGCATGTACATCTCGGCTTGCATGCAGAACTCTGCATAAACACTGACCGACCGATCAACAGAGCAAGCTACAGAGCTGCAGCTGGTCGCAGCTAAAACCCCCAGAAAACTACCAAACCATTTGAACCTCTCTGATACAGCTAGAGAGCTTTGACAAATGACAGCTTCTGTAACATAAAATGATTGACAGCAGTTTGGATCCCACCTCCTGACACAGTGGTTCAATAGATAAAGCATCAATAGATAATACAACAATCAAAAATGTAATTATCAATTTATTTATCAAATGGTGAATTAAATATTATTTTCTCAATTTGTTCATCTATTTATACTTTCATTTATCAATTTATCTTTTGATTATCAAATTGATGATTCATTTGTCTATTGTTTTATTTATTTATGCATGTATTTATTAATTGATTATTGATTTATCTATTGATCAATTGATTATTGAGTGTCCCTTTTGAGCCCCCATACAGATTAACTTGAACAGTTTATGAAATGATTAGGCTGCACCGCGGCGCGGCCCATCCAACCGGCCCAAAGACCCACCGGGATTCGTCCCGGTTGTCCCGATTGGCCACTCCGGCATTGTCCTCTTGTGTAACCATATCAAAGGCTCAGGATAACAAGAAAGCAAATGGTGCAAATTGCACATTTCCATTAAAAAAACAACCTCCCGAACATGTAGGAGTGTTAATGTGGAAGCATTGTGCCAATTTGACCGTTTTATGCGGGAATATTGCAGGGTTTTGGCAAAATTGCAAGCTCTTGCAAGTATTGCGGCAGTTAGTTGAACTAGTTGACGTTAATTCTCGCGATCGCAAGATCGCAACATCCTGGAGGGACTGAAAAGTAATCATGATCATAGCTTTTCAACTTTTCAATTTACATGTGCTGTAAAATAAAACAGATGAATGTGTCAAGACTGAAAGTTGTTTCAATTTCAATTATTTCAGAAGATATTATACATTATGTCAACATAATGCAAGGGTGCCAATAATCTTAGATGGGCCTTAGTCCCATTGACTTGATACTGAGGTGAGTGGAGCTTCAAGTTGTTCTGCAATCAGTCAGTATAGGGCAATAGAGGGATCGGCTCTCTCTCTAGCTTTGGACCCTTGGGATAGAAAGATAAAATCCTTCTGGAAACACACATTCATGTACTCACCTTGGTAGGATATGGCAGGATGTTCCTTTCTATTGCAGTCTGTTGGTTTTGTGTGAAGCTGCTGGGACAGACAGGTGGACACACAGATGATCAGCATGAAGCTAAAGGGGGGGAGGGGCCCTGCCCCCCACCCAGATCTAACCATAGTTACAACCACATCCAGTCCTCTATCAGGTCCTCGGACACACCTGTGGAAACAAAAGAGATACCTGTCAATCAAAGCACATGGCCAATGGGAATTGATCACCACTGACAGATACAACATTGATTCAGACTTTAGACGGTGGAATTTGGTGATCTGATTGCGAACCTGTTAGCAAACCTACACTTAAACTAAACTCCTACATTACCCATTATATGTTGGGATTCAGCCATAATAAAAAATAAGACCATAGCAACAGCACAAACATGGAATGAAGGGAAGGAAGAAAGAAAAGTTTCAGCTTTAACTCCTGCATGTAATAAAAGCTGTACAATCAATCTGAAGAAAATGTTCAAGAAAGAATAAATCAAAAGAAAATGTGAGACAGGAAAAGAGATCAAAGACAGAGAGAGAGCGAGAGAGACAAACTGTTAGGGCCTCTACGCAGATCCATCAAGCGAACAGCTGTTTGCTCAATGCACCATGGAGGCACCTAGCCCTGATACAGGACTCTTTGGGAGTCTTTCATCATATGGCTGTTTACCTCTCCCATAGGGTCCTGTATTGCTCCATTGACTTTCCATTGTAATGAAATCCAAGATAGCAGACAGACGCCTCAAACTCTTCTTCGGCACTTTGCGCAATATGCAAGTGCCGAAGAAGAGTCTGCCATCTTGGATTTCATTACAATGGAAATGTTGGAGTATACCTGTCTTTAACAAAGTATAAAAGTTTATTTCTGCATAGGAGATGGAGCGCCACTCGCCGCCATGCAAGTAGACAAATGAAGGATTATGAACATCTGTTTAGGTAAGTGAAATTCAACATATTGGTTTTGTTATCGGTGTCACTGACTTTCGTGCGGTAAAAAGTCAATGGAGCAATACAGGACCCAATGGGAGAGGTAAACAGCCATATGATGAAAGACTCCCAAAGGGTCCTGTATCAGGGCTAGGAGGCACCATGCTACCTTTTAGGCCCTACTGTATTGGATATAGGTATAAACAAAGAAGAAGAAAAAACAGACCAAATACCAAAACATACGACTCAACTATTACTGTTATTTTGCTGAGATTTCACTGTTTCACTGACTTCATTTGGTGACTTTGTGAGCAACCAATAGCTACTTTCCTTGTAAAACAGTTGCCAACACTGTTTTAGTAGCAAGCTAGACAACAACCAGGCAAACAAAAACCCATAATACTGTAGGTGGGCTGATGTTAACTAAGCTACTTTCATGGAGAAATTTGAGAATTTAATGTTAGTTAGTTATGGTTAGTTATGGCCCTGTAAAGTGACCCCTTCATAAAATTCCCTGATATTCCCTAACATCCCCAGAGAATTGATCAAATCTCCTGACTTTCCCTGTCTGGAATATACATCCCAAACATTCCTAATATTTCAGGAATTCCACTGGCAACCCTAAAGTTAGCTGTACGGACACAAGCATGATATGTATCTCTATGGGCACTGGCAGGCAGATGAGGGATGATGTGATGAGGTACAGCAGTTTTGTTGAACAAGGTCCAAAATTTGCTTATTATATTACCATCAATTACATCTACACACAATAAAATCAATAATGCCATCAGGAGCCAACCAATCATTAATTAACCAGAAGCGGTTGTGTGTGTGTAAGAATTAGTGTTAGACCAATATATCAAGTTTCCTTATTGTCATTCAATGTGGTCCACCCTTTTGATCTGATGGATATGATGCAGTTTGATTGACATTGATTGATGTTTTGATTAATGATTGTTTTGGGTTTTTGGAGGGATTTTTATGGCATGAAAATGATAAAAAATATTGGCACAAAATATCAGCTATTGGCAGCTTCAATTAAAAAGTATCAGCATTGTCTTCAAAAATCTGTTGTATGCTAGTTTACACTTGCACACCCTCCCCATCTCTCTGTCTGTCTGGCTACTTTTCTTCTGTACTTTTCTTACCCTTACTACCATTATTTCATTCCATTCTAATCTGTTTTATTGTATTCCCTCCTCCATTTGGCCAGCAGTGATGAGAAAATGCTGAGAAAGCAATCCTGACAAGTTCCCTCAGTGATGCCTGAGAAAGCCTGTGTAACTGGGACGTCCTGGCTTTGAATCCGGTACTGGCAGTGTTAATGCCTTGCTGTACTCATCACCATCATATATTAAACCATAGGAAGCTACATTTGAGATCACTGTACTGTATATGTGGCACCCAAAACACTACAGGGATTACGGGGGAACACTAAGCTAATTCACGCAAATTGAAAAATATGAATATATGAAATATAGACCAGTGAGCCAGCACTAGACTATGCACGCAATTCCACCTTCATATTAAAGCAGCTCAACAATTGGCAACAAAAAAATTAACATTAAAATCATTTGGAACCATTCAAAAAAGTGGAATCGACCGATACCAAGAATCGACTATTCAGTTTCGACAGTCATTGGCTGAGAGCCAACCCCAACTCTCAAGCTTGTTGGAGTCGAGGAACCTGCCATCACTATCAATCATTCCAGGGCTTCTGAGGAAATGCCTCAGAATTTGTGTGATTCCAGGGTAATGGCCTATATTGACTGTGATTTTCCGAAATAGAGAACAATGGGCCTCACTCACAACTTTTCTTCATATTTATGTGCGTACAAAAATACCAACGTGGGATTCCTGAAACGTGGAAAACCTTGATTTGTGTGTACCCCAGGTGTATCAGATGATCGTAAATTGAATGCACAGCGGAATCACAAGAACTGATAAAATTAAAGCATGGCAAGAAAATATTAATGCTGTTTTAGCAGAAACACGCACCGAAATGTTTTTTTTCTCTCAACAACATACTATCATAATGAATAAAAATGAACAATATAAAATATGTCACAGCAATTAGTAACAGTTACAAATACAGATAGTGTGGCACGGTGGCGCAGTGCTTGCACTGCTGCTGCCTCACAGCAAGAAGGTCCTGGGTTTGATTCCCGCCTGGGGCACTGTTGACACTGGGTGCCCAGGTGGGTTATCTCCCGGGCCTTTCTGTGTGGAGTTTGCATGTTCTCCCCGTGCTCACATGGGTCTCCTCCTATAAAGAACCCCATCTAAAAATATGCAACATTCTGTCCTGTCCCTGACCAAGATGAGGACCTACACCTGGAATTGGTCCCCGGGCGCTGGTATTGGAGGCTGCCCACTGCTCCCTGGCTGTCCCTGGAGGAAGGTCGGCAGGGATGGGAAAAAGCAGAGAACTCATTCAATTCGGACACCCTACCCTGCATGTGTGTTCACCCCGAATTGCGAATAAAGTAATCATCTTCTTCTGTAAAAGATGGTGTAAAGTAAATAGGCATATCATTGCTGGTCACTAAGGCCAGTATAATCTATTGCACTGATCAGTCTCCGGAATTCTAACACATTTCAGCGCATTTACATGCAATATGCAACAGTAAATTTCATTAATGTAAGCTACCTGATATTTGATAGAAGCCCTCTTAGCCAGAGTGGGCAAATCGCCTGGAAACGCTACAAACATTATATCTCTAATACAATAAATCCTTATGGAAAGCAAAGGTGTTCTGTCCAGAGCTGGTCCTGACCTCCCTGGGGCCCTAAGCAAAATTCTGCTAAGGGGGGCCTCCTACCTGATCCGTGAGCCATGTAAACCATTTGCCAGTGCCACACAGTCACACCTGACACCCCAGTGCTCCCACTATGTAAACATAATGTAAACATAAGCCTATAGGCTATGGCTGCAGCTATATGTCTGTGCTTGTACTGGCTGATGAGCCAGCATCTCCTCTACTGACAAACTTAAGCATAGCACCTGTAAATTAGATATTTCTTGCCATGTTTTACTTCTATCAGTTCTTGTGACTCCGCTGCTGATGCATACGTGCAACAATTCCATTTCAGACTCTGCCAAGTTCCTCTTTTCCTTCTTTTCCCCTGGTTTACTTGCACACGACCCTTCAGTCCGTAAGTCAAATACGTATCTTTTGGTTATTCCCTCAAAGCTTTGGCCAATTTACAGGGTTTCTACAGACACGTTAGCCTTGGTAGAGTTTCTCCTTCCAGACATTATACAATATAAGGACCGGGTTTATTTTGACAAAGACAGATACAACCTTAAGGTTTTCTTAAGGCAGGTTAAGGTCTTCTTAACCTGCTTGAGAACTAGCCACCAAAACAGTGTTCCTGTGGCGACTCCTCACTTTCAATCTGCTGTGGAGTGTCAAGTAAGTTGAAGATCAGGCCTATAAAACAACAAGTCCACGTAAGGTATGTAACCTAACGATAGACCAACAGATGGCGCAATACATAAGAAAACTCAGCTACAGCAAAAATCACTTATTACAAGCTAAAATGCTGCATCAATGATCGAAGCAATATATATGAGAAGTATTCGCTATGATAAGTTAAGTTATGCTAAGAGAAATGTTGAAATCATTAATGAACAGAAACTAGAGTGATTCATTATAAAACTGTTGAATGGAGCCAGGCCAAAGAGTCCGATGAGGCCTAGGAAGAAAGAAGAGGAACTGAAGAACTATGACAATGTTTAATATTGAACTAACATTTATGTTGATGTAAGTGATTGTGTGCTAACAAAGAAATGACTGTTGTACGGATAAAATGAATTAATGTAAGAGAATGTAACTTCTGTGATTGTGAAATGGTAGTGAACTATTTTACAAAAATTATAAGAGGAGCTGGGCGTAGGTTCATGCAGGATATGAGGAAATAGCATGCTACTGGGCCGCTGAGCTCAGAGCACAAGGGTTAGGGCGTGTTAAGGCCCGAAATACAGAATTGGGGAAATAGAATGGAGAGAGAGAGAAAGACATGGCCAGCGCCTTAAAAGGCAAGAAAATAAAAGCTGTGTGATGACAAATGCATCGCGTAAGAGAAATGAATAAACAGCGTCACATATTAGTTGGGCTGAGCTACAATAGACGCCCACAATAAGTGATAGTATATGAGTTAGAGTCACCAAAAAATCGAGGTTGATTCTACGGAGACGTCCTCCCGTGCAAGACCAAGTCCGTTACCAGCGAGAAGAGGAATAGAGCAACTCCGGAGAGATGGAAAATACTTGGAAGAATTTCTGCTGTTCTCGGATAGCACTTAGAAGAAATTCTGAAGTCCGGAGCCAAGAGGGAAATACTTAGAAGATTTTCTGCAAGTTCACCACTATCCTTGAGTGTACGAGGAGAAAAGGATCAACCGATGGAAGAATCAAACAACTGCCCAGGACTGCAGGATTGAATTTGAGCTTTTGAGTTTCCCTCGCTCACTCTGTTGACGGTTGGAGAAGCTACCACCTCGGAGTTTCCCCAACTCTCCCCGTCGACGGTTGAGCTCGAGTTTCCCTCGCTCACCAGTTAGACGGGGATTCATCTTTGGGGATTCTGCCACTTTTGAATTATTCCTCTCCGGCCAACGACAAAAGGAGGAACACGGCACGGCCAGCTAAGTTCCTCACTCTCTCTCGTTCTCTATTTTTAAGAATGCCAAATTAACCCATGCCACAGCTCCTCCAGTGAGTAATATTTTTAGCAAATTAATGTAAATAATATCTCGTTAGTAGAGGATATGATTTGCTGTTGTTGCTCACTAGATGTACTTTACCTTTTATTACTTATTATTTACCTTTGGTCACTTATTGCTCAGGTTGATTAATGCTGTATGGTATGCCCTTGCTAATGCTTTGAATGAATAAAACATCTTAATAGATACCAAGAAGTAGTGGACATTGAATGATTGAATCTTCCATGGTAGTAAAAAGTTAGGAATTTAGGTGTATATTGATATCACCGGTTCTTAAAGGTTTCTCTAGCCAATTAAATCAAACCGACCCTTTGAGGCTTTACCTAGTGCACTGATCAGTAAGAGGAGAGCTGCCGTTAACAGACGTGTCTGGTGGTATCGTCGGGCTCTAGTGCTATTTAGTTCGACGGTGCTGTCAGAGGAAGCAGGGTAGGCGTCTGGACGTAGGCAGTTAGGTAGCCAGGCGAATCTCCTCGCTACCAGCTTAAATAGTTCTAGGTATCCTATTTGGGTAATACGAAATAGGCTTTGAACTCGGACCCTTTAAACGGAGAGCTGGACCTAGTAGACACCTCTGTGTAAGATTATAGAGGCCGATACTACGGGGATCTAACAGGAGTTATCGCTACCTGCCGTTGCTTCCACTAACTATATGCAACAGAAGTCAGTATGTCATCCACATATCTCTAAACCCATTTGAGAGAGCCTGTCACTAATGGTATTTCATCAAAATCTTATTTTCCACATTTTGTTTTTTTTAAATGTTCTGTAAACCAATTGTTTATCTACATGTGGGGAAGTACTACACGATTGAATAGGCTGTGAAAAGAGTAGACATCACACACTTTACTGGCATTTGCAGATTTTTACATCTTGCATCATAGAGGCAAATATCAAGATTATATTTTGGGGGCATTTTTCCCTTTATTAGATGGTGAAAGTAGAGAGAGACAGATTGGGAGAGCGAGACGGGGACAACATGTGACAGGTTTTGAACCGGATTCGAACCCAGGATGTTGTGGTTACCACTGAGCCAGACACCTCTAGAGGCAAACAAACTTGATGACCAGTTGGATTTATGAATCATACACAATGAGGTTGTCTATAGCGCTTATCTCTCATTGGCTATTGCCAGTCTGTTCAGATTTGAATGGTTGAACAGCTCACACTACAACAGGATGCCAAGACCAGATTCAAATACAAATCAAACATGGTGATAATAATGGCGATGGCCTGATCCCAACTGGATCAGGAGGCAAGAAATTAAAGTCCTGAACCTTCAAACACTACAAGATCATATTGCGGACTCGCTCCATTCTTGAAAATCAGTCATGACACCTGTGGAGGCAGACTTCTGGAGGACAACCCATACGAAAGCAAAATCCAAGAAGAAATCTCGTATTTTGTACCTTTTATGCCTCCTAGACACAAGTGAGCTCTTTCTAACATCAAGACAGCAGATTTCCCTCCAAATCCAACCCGGTGGCATGCAGTGTAGAGGCTGGTATAGGCTGCCAGTCTCCTCGGCAATGCTCTCTCATTATTTATGGTAGTTATACTAATGTCTCAGAATTGTGTGGTAATAATTTATTGATCTTAAAAGGCTCCGTGTAGTGCTGTTACATTCCTCTCTCCTTACTTTCCTAATTACGTTTGCTGTAGTATCTGGGGAGGGTGCCCACTGGGATCGCCATTAAAAAAAACAGGTTGGTTAAGTGAGATGATATGTTGCGTAAGCTCCTTGGTGGGTCAGTCTATTCAGGTGGGTAATGGTCCTTGAGCTGTGGTGCTGATGTCCTGGAGAGAAATTAGCCATTCAAGTCCATGTCAGACCTAACCAGCAGTATACAGCCAAACCACTGTCTGCAGATGAGCTCGGAAGAGATATTTGATTAAACAATAGGAGAATATTGTATTACTGAAACTTTCCTCTTTATCTTGATGCAATCTAATGCTGTAGGAATTCATATTTAAATCAGCTCTGACAACTGTAGCTGTTCTGACTTAATTGCTGGACCGTGGGGGGTGGCCATTAAAGGCCCAGACACACCACACCGACATCAAAGAACTAGCCGTGACCACGGCCGACTGTCAGATCACTTTGCATCGCCTCACGTTGCCTGTAAAAGTTGCACTTGAACACACCACAAAGATTCCTTCCAGATTGGCTGGAAAGTTGAGTGAGCTGGGACTGAACACCCCCCTGTGTGCCTGGATCCTGGACTTCCTGACCGCCAGACCCCAGGTGGTCAGGGTGGGCAGACACATCTCCAACCCCCTCACCCTGAACACAGGATCCCCCCAGGGTTGCGTCCTCAGCCCCCTACTGTACTCCCTGTACACACATGACTGTGTGACCAGGTACAGCTCCAACACCATCGTGAAGTTTGCTGATGACACAGTGGTGGTGGGCCTGATCTCCGACAGCGATGAGAAGGCCTACCTGGAGGAAGTTGCCGATCTGACACTCTGGTGCCAGGACAACAGCCTCCTCCTGAACATCAGCAAAACCAAGGAGCTGATCGTGGACTTTAGGAGGGCACGACATCCACAGAGGACGTATTCACCACTGGGGATTAATGGGACGACTGTGGAGAGGGTGAGCAGGTATAAATACCTGGGAGTCCACATCTCCGAGGATCTGACATGGACTTCACACACGGACACTCTGGTGAGGAAGGCGAGGCAGCGCCTTTACCACCTCAGGCAACTGAGGAAATTCAAGGTCTCCCGGAGGATCCTTCTGTCCTTCTACTCTGGGGCTGTAGAGAGCATCCTGACTGGGAGCATCACTGCCTGGTTTGGCAACAGCTCCGCTCAGGACAGGAAGGCTCTGCAGAGAGTAGTGCGTTCGGCTGAACGTACTATTGGAATTACACTCCAGAGCCTGCAGGATCATGAAGGATCCTCACCACCCCAACAACGGACTGTTTCAGCTGCTGCGGTCAGGCAAGCGCCTCCGTAGTCACGCTGCTAAAACAGAGAGACTGAGACGGAGTTTCTTTCCTCAGGCCATCAGGACTGTGAACTCCGACCTCACCAGGGCCCCCACATAGACCTACACACTGCCCCTCTTATACACACACACACACTTAGGTTAGGTCCCCCCATCTACCTCTTATTTTATATTTTACACTTATTTTATATTTTATTAAGTGCTCTTATTGTACATATTGTGTGTTGTTTTATATAAGAGCTCTACTGTAATTATTGTATTTTTTATATTTCTTGCACTGTAAATATTGTGCTGGTTTTTTAATGTTAAATATTTTGTAAATTGCCCTTTTGCACATTCCCGTGAGCATTGCCACTTTGCATTTCACTGCATGTATATGTATGTGACAAATAAAACTCTTGACTTGAAGACTACAGCCGACATGCACGTACGTTAAGCGGCTGTGTGAGAGGAAATAACTCTCCATACCAGGAGGCGCCGGTAGCCTGTATTCAAAAAACAACGCCGGAAGACCAAAGGATCGCGGAAATACAAACAAAGTAGCGTTCGCTCGCCACTTAAACGGTTTTGTTATACTAATCGAGAATATATCTGACATTGACCGCCTGACCATGAACATGGAAAATATTAACAAAAATGAAAAGAATGTAACAGTGAGAAAAATGACTTACCTTATTTTTCTATTATATTTCTTTTTATTTACATATTTTATTTCCAAAGTCCATTTTTCTTTCATTCATGTATTTTATTTTACCAAAATCCCTCACTTTGTTTTTATTATAAACAAGTGTTATTTTGTTTTCTGGTGCCATCCGGTGACGCAGGGTATTTCCGCTCTCTCGTGACTCCTGTCAGTTTACATTGATCTGACGAGAGCTGAGTTACGTTCGCGTGGGCAGCGTCACTGAGATTATATGGTTCATGAAATAAAATGTGTTTTAGTGTATAATGTTTGAATATTTTATTGGAAAGATGTAGTGGGTTGATGCTACAATTATTTAGTGTATGTTTCACAGGTTTTTAGAGATTTTTTCGCAGAGTTTGACCGAGTTGAGGGGTGTGCATTTTCTTGCTAGTGAAACATGTCATTTTTGCCTGTCACAGGTTGAATAGTGTGTGCCAGACGTGACGAGGACCTTTTTGTTTTTATGTTAAAAGATCGCCAGAAGTCGTGGTGTATTGTGATCATTCGTGCACCAGAACACAACGCAGTGTGGCTGGTTAGGACCAGCTACAGTGGTGCCGTGACCCGGATTTCATCGGACCACCGCCAGAGTGTTCGCCGATGGTTGTTGCAATAAGTATGAATGCATGTTAGGGATGCTGAAGTTCTAAGCATAAATATTATTGTGAATATTCAACGTTTTTGAGACTATTGAGAATATTTTTTTACAAAGATATTGTCCCAGTGCAATTCACTTACCTGTTGTTGGTTTTAATCTGATGTTAACACCCATTTTAAAATGGATGATGAAAAAAAGGCAGGCCTAGAGCAGTAGGATCACCCGCGTTTACTTCCACCCACATACGTACTGATGTATCTCCCCCTAGTCAACACACACCCCCTCCAGACAGGAGTGGTACAGACATAGGGAGTCTTATTACAGTTAGCTGAACAAATCGGGGCTCAAATTGTTAGCCAACTACAGCAAGGTGCTCCTAGTCACGTTAACAGCACTTCTCAGCCACAGAGTGTAAATGTAGGTCAGAGTCCCTCCGAATTAAACCTCACAGGGGTTAAGCTGATCATGCAGGCAGATGCTAAAGAACCACCGCACTTCAGGGGTGACGGGACCGACAAATACACAGTACACGAATGGGAGGAGAGCATGGATATGTACCTGAAAAAGAGAGGCATTCCACCTCACAAACACTCCCACGAAATAATGTCAAGACTGATGGGAAAGGCTAGAGACATTGTCAAAATCACCTTGCGTAGCACTCCAGCTTTGAAACCCGCTGAAACCCCCAAGCTTGTCATAGACATACTCAAACAGCATTTTAGCGAGGTGACATATTCTTCAATGCCTCTTGTTGATTTCTATAACACTCTTCCTCGGTCCAGGGAAAGACCAATGGACTATTGGATTCAGTTGAATAAAGCAGTGGACGTGACGGATGAGTGTCTAAGGAGACAAGGAAGGAATATTGAAGATCCAGCTCGCGAAGTTACTATGATGTTCGTTAAACATTGCCCTGATCCAGCTCTTTCAAGTGTTTTAAAATTCAAGACAGCAGAAAGATGGACAGCAGCTGAGATCCAGGAACATCTGGATGAGCATCAAAGGGAAACCAGGGCAAAAACTGCTCAGTTACCACTGTTAAAGCAAGTGGGTGTACACATCCAGACACCTGTGATTGAAGACGCTGTTGCTGGTGGGTGTTGCGGAGCCTACTATCAACAAAAGCAGACAGGGGGCAAACGCCTCCCCTCAGACAGAAAGCGCCTGCATACAGTCTCTCATCGGCCTACTGGATCGTGTCCTTGGGCAAGGGGTACAGTCAGCGACAGCCGCACCACCTTTCCGGGGCCAATCTATTGCCCCCCGGGGGAGATGCAAGGTATGTCAATCAGTTGATCATTCCACCGGTACACACTGCAGACAGGAGAATCTTTGCATGAATTGCTTTCAGCCTGGTCACTGGCGAAAGGAATGTCAACAACGCAGGCCAAGAAATACAGTCCCGCAAAGACCCACCCAGACACCACACAGACATGAACAAAGTGGGGCAGATTTAAACTAGGCAGCCCACACTGGGAGAGGGGATGTGTGGGTGTCCAAGGGCCAACCCTCAAAGCAGATGAAAACTTGGAAGAAGTGTGTGCGAATATTCGCAAGGTCATGCCAGAGGATTGCACAGTTATCGTCCAGAACATACAGAGTCGAGCCATATAGCAAACTATTTTATACGCCGGTAATGGTGAACGGCTCCTTCCAACTTAGAGGAATGCTTGATACAGGGTCTATGGCCTGTACAATTAGTGTAGAAGCAGAAAAGGCTCTTTTGGCTCAGAATATTCTAACACAAACAGAACAGATGACGAAGCAGATCATTCTGGTCGGCTGTGGAGGGGTACAAGTCAGCCCCAAGTGTGTGTACGATGCAGAAATGAGCATGTATGGCATCCGTTGCATGGTTCCAGTCCTAGTAGTTCCTGGTCAAAAGGATGACATCATCATAGGCACCAATATGCTGAAGTATGTTTTACATCAGATCAAAACCAACCGTGACTATTGGGAACTGATTTCGCGTAACGCAGAGGGGTCCTCCGCGTGTCAGCGGTTCTTGGATCTGATGGCAAACACTTCACGGGGTGAGGAGCTGCCAGATAAGATTGGAACCTTCTCGGACTCGGAGACGTAAACATCGACCCCTGCCACCTTGACCACTCTGGAAAAGAGAAACTGGTACAGCTGCTTGAGAAATACAACGTCTTCTCCAAGCATGCTTTGGACTGTGGTGAAGCAAAAGGCTTCATTCATCGCATTTGGCTTACTGATGAACGCCCCTTCCGTCTGCCGTATCGGAGAGTTCCACCTGCTCATTATCAGAAACTGCGCCAGGTCCTCACAGAAATGGAAGAGCAGGGGATAATACGAAAGTCTGTTAGTGAGTACGCTTCTCCCCTGGTCTTGGTGTGGAAGAAAGACGGCAGCTTGAGAATCTGCACAGACTTCAGGTGGCTGAATGCGAGGACCCTCCACCCACTCCCACATCAAGCGGACTGTTTAGCTGCTTTAGGGAGAAACGTCTTCTTCAGCACCATGGACTTGACGTCCGGGTTTTACAACCTACCCATGGCTGAAGAGCACAAAAAGTACACAGCATTCACAACACCCTTAGGGCTGCATGAGTACAACAGCATGCCACAGGAGTTGTGCAATAGTCCGGCATCCTTTATGCGTATGATGTTAAGTATATTCGGGGATCTTAACTTCAGCAGTCTTTTGTGTTATCTCGACGACCTGCTTGTATTTGCACTGTCACAAACTGGGCCGCATGGCCATGACAAACGAAGGAAATGCACACGAGAGACAATTAACTTAAGTATTTATTAAAGATAAAGTAACATAAGAAAAGAACCTAAACTAATCATGGCGTGTGTAGTCAGTGGAATCAGTGGTGTAGGTGAATGCATGAGTGATGTAAGAAGGAGTAAAGAAACCCAAATGCCAAACCAAAAGCCGAACAAAGTGTCTGTGGGAGAAGGAAGGACTACTGAGCTCCCGGAGAGTGTTAAAGGCGCCCAGGTGGTACCAATACGCTGATGACCCCGCTGATGTCAGAAGAGGGAAAGAGAACAGGGAGGGTCGTCACACCTCCCCCCACAAGACGGGGGTCCTCACAGGATCTCTGTCACGACAACATAATACCAAAGTGAAAACTACACAATCAACGAAACACTACAATTATTGCAGTCTACTTAAAATCTGCCAGTCCCAACATCCATTCCCCAAAACAGCAACATCCCAACCTATAAGGGAAATTTCAATGAATACAGAGGGGAAGGGAGAACAGGAGATAAACAGGTTCCTACTCTATCACTGGAGCCCGAGACAGTGCATCTGCAACCACATTATCACAGCCTTTAATGTGTCGGATGTCCAAATTACAAGACTGCAGGAACAGCGACCACCTAATCAGCCTCTGATTTGGGCACCGCAAGGTATGTAAAAAGGTCAGTGGATTGTGGTCTGTGTAGACCACAACCGGTGCCATACCAGACTCCACATAAACCGCAAAGTGTTGCAGGGCCCAGACCAAAGCAAGGGCCTCCTTCTCAACCACGGACTAGTTAACCTGGTGCCGGTTAAACTTCTTAGAAAAGAAACTGACTGGTCTGTCAACTCCCTGCTCATCTGCCTGCATCAACACCGCTCCTGCTCCTACATGGCTTGCATCCACCTGTAAAACAAAAGGACAGTCAAAACGGGGTGCAGCCAGCACTGGTGCAGAACACAAAAGACACTTGACATTACTAAAAGCCTCCTGGCACTCTGGTGACCAGACAAACTGAGCCCTGGCTTTCAGCAAGTGGGTGAGTGGTGCCACCACAGATGAAAAGTTCCTACAGAAGCACCGATAATATCCAACCAGCTCTTTCTTCGTAACAGGCTGTGGAAATTTCTCAATTGCCAACACTTTGGCACGCACAGGAGCCACCTGCCCCTGTCCCACCACCCGACCCAGGTAAGTCACAGTAGCATGAGCCAACTCACACTTAGCTAGGTTTACTGTGAGCTTTGCCTCGGCCAGCCGATCAAACAGCGCCCTAACCCGCTGCATATGAGAGAGCCAAGAGTCACTGTAGACCACCAAATCGTCTAAATAAACCGCACACCCAGCCACCACACGATTCATCAGACGTTGAAACGTGGCCGGTGCGTTCCTCAACCCAAACAGCATCACCTTATAAGAATACAGCCCAGAAGGAGTGATAAAAGCTGCCACTTCCTGTGCTTGTTTGGACAAGGGCACCTGCCAGTAGCCCTTCAGCAGATCAAATTTGCTGACATATCTGGCAGCACCCACCTGGTCTACACAATCCTCCATGCGAGGCAGCGGAAATGAGTCTGGCTTTGTCACCTTGTTAGCCTTCCTGAAATCTGAACAAAACCTAGGTGTTCCATCACTCTTAGGCACTAAAATGCACAGAGAAGCCCAGCTCGAAAAGGAAGGCACTGCAATATAATTTTCAAGCATATATTCAACCTCAGCATCCAAATATTTATGCTTCTCAGGAGAGACTCTATAAAAATGCTGAGGAATAGGCAGTGTCTCACCCACATCAATATCATGTTCGACCCAGTCGGTGCGGGACGGCACGTCACCAAACAAACCAGGGTATCTCAAAATCAGCTCCTCAAACTCCAGAGCCTGTGCTTCTGGCAAATGGCCAACCAACCCTTTTGGATTTTTCAAGATCTCTGAATTTTTCAACTGGCCCGACAACACCCCCTCATCAGGCTCAAGAACATCATCCAGACACTCACCTGAAACCACTCCCACTGTACCCACTACCAAGGCAGGACTCACTGCCACTGACCCCTGCTGGTCAGCACCGGATGCACTAAAAGAGTGAGCATAGTATGGTTTAAGCAGATTTACATGGACCAGTTTAACTGATTTCCTCCGACCAGGAGTTGAAATTAAATAGTTTTGGTCTGAAACACGTTTAACCACTGTATATGGACCCATAAACTTTGCTTGGAAGGGTGAACTCACCAATGGACACAAAGCCAAAACTCGATCGCCCTCACTGAACTCACGCAGCTCAGCTCTGCGATCATACCTTTTCTTCATTTTAGCCTGTGTTGTAGCCAACATTTGTTTTGCCAGCTCCCCAGCGGTGTATAGCCTATGCCTAAACCCATTGACATAGTCAATTAAATTGGTGGGTGGGTCTGACTCTTTCCATCCATCCTTAAATACAGACAGTGGACCCCGTACAGTATGGCCAAACACCAAATCATTTGGGCTGAACCCTGTGCTTTCTTGCACTACCTCCCGTGCAGCTAAAAGCAACCAGGGGAGCCCATCTTCCCAGTCCCCATCAAGCTCATTACAGTACGCACGCAACAGTGACTTAAGTGTTTGATGAAAACGCTCCAGGGCGCCTTGACTCTGAGCGTGATACGCTGAAGACTGGTTATGTCTAATCCCCAGGAGTTTTAACACTTGGCCCAACAGGTGTGAGGAAAAATTAGATCCCTGGTCACTTTGGATGACTCTAGGGCAGTGATTCTCAACCGGGGGTCCGCGAAAATAAAATATCTTTTAAAAAAGATCCTATGACATTTATAGAAATGGCATTAAACTCATTAGCTTGCAAGGTTCAGGTTAGCGCTTGAAATTAAGCTAATGTTACAAACAAACAAAGAAGATGATAAGCACAGTTACACGAAGAAGAAGAAGAAGAAGAAGAAGACGTTTCAACTTGACAAGATGGAGAGATGGCTCAAATTTTAAAAAAGACCGCTTGTTTCGGACGAAGCAGACTCTGGGCCACCGGAAAAGAAAAAGAAAACAGACAGCAAAAAGAGACTTTATAAAGAAGAATACATCATGTTGGGATTTACTGCAACTGATTCGGACCCTCAGCAGCCTCTGTGTTTTTTATGTGGAGAGGTACTTTCAAACCATGCCATGAAACCGGCACACATGCAGCGGCATCTGAGCACCAGGCATCAATCGTCAGTGGGCAAGACTGCTGACTTTTTCACGCGAAAATTGTCCGAGTTCAGGGGGGCGCAAAATCACATGCGCGCCGCAAGTCAGACTTCAGCAACTTCCCTTCAAGCTTCTTACCAGATAGCTTTGCTTGTTGCCAAAGCTAAAAAGCCATATACAATAGCTGAGGAGCTAATTGCACCAGCTGCATCTATCCTAGCTGAAACCATGGTGGATAAAAAAGCCGCAGATGCAGTCCGGTCAGTACCGCTGTCTAACGATATATGCCGCAGGGTGGCATATAGCTATGCATAACTATGCTGTTGTGTTACATTATGCCAAGAAGCTACTGCATAAGTATGATTTTTTGTTCTGGAAGTTACAACTGAAAGCTCATATTTGCCTCAAAGAGTGAATAAATGCCATAATGCAATTTAAAATGCAGTTTCTGCTGTTTCTATCAAATTGCACCCCCAGCCCCCAGATCAGGTGGGGGGGTCCTCAGGGTCGAACAAAAATATGCAGGGGGTCCAGGACCCCAAAAAGGTTGAGAACCACTGCTCTAGGGATACCAAAAACAGAAACAAACTGCGTCAGGGCCTTAACCACAGCTCTTGCTGTAATGGTACGCAAAAGATAAGCTGCTGGGTACCTGGTGCTCTGACACATAACCGACAGCAAATACCTACAACCAGACCTGGCCTTGGGCAGCGGCCCCACACAATCAATGAGCAAATACTCAAATGGCTGACTGATAGCTGGAATTGGCTGCAGTGGAGCTGGTTTAATGACCTGGTTTGGTTTCCCAGTTAGCTGACACGTACTACAGTTTTTAATGTGCAGAGAAACATCCTTTTTAAGTTGTGGCCAGAAGAAATTACACAAAATCCTGTCATATGTTTTACGGACACCCAGATGCCCTGACCCATCATGGGCCAACTTTAACACATAACCACGGAGTTTGGATGGAACTACCACTTGAAAGATGGGATCCCCAACAAAATACTCCCCGTGGGGCACCCACTTTCTCATTAAGATACCATCCTGGAGAAAGTAACCACTGGCAACACTTTTCACCTCCCAGGGTGTGAGAGCCCAGGTGGTACCAATACCGCTGACGACCCCGCTGATGTCAGAAGAGGGAAAGAGAACAGGGAGGGTCGTCACAGCACTCACAGATGACAAGGCGCTAGAGAGGTTGGAGGTGGTGTTTCAACATCTGCAGCTCTATAACCTCAAGCTAAGTCCTAAGAAATGCCATTTCTTGCGATCCTCAGTCAAGTTCTTAGGCCATATAATAAACGGCAAAGGAGTGGCTGTGGATCCAGCTAAGATTGAAGTAATATCAAATATGTCCAAGTCTGACCTCATGGAGGACGACGGGTGTACTCCCTCAGTACGACGGATCAAGTCATTCCTTGGTATGGTAATTTATTACCAGCACTTCATTCCCAACTGTTCAGCGATGGCAAAACCCCTCTTTGCTCTCACAGCTGGTCAGAAACGCAGAGGAAAAGCTGGAAAATCAAACCCCAAAGCTGGCACTTTCCGTAAGCTCAAGCCTACTGACTGGACTGAGGAATGTGAAATCGCTCTTCACTGTCTCAAGGATCAACTGCTGAGCTGTGCTGTCCTCGTCCACCCAGACTTTTCCAAACCACTGATATTGTCCATCGATGCCTCCCTTGACGGCCTCAGAGCTGTGCTGTCTCAGATGAAGCAAGGCCCGTCCCATCGCCTTCGCGAGCAAAACTATCTGGCTCGCAGAAGAGGTACCCAGCCCACCGACTGGAATTTCTGGCACTAAAGTGGCGCGTTTGCGAAAAATTCAGTCACTGGTTAAAGGGCCATCCCTTCATGGTTTGGACGGACAATAACCCATTAACGTATATTATGACAAAACCAAAACTGGATGCCTGCGAGCAGCGCTGGGTGGCCAAGCTGGCTCCCAACACATTTGATCTGAGATCAATTGTGATCATTGTGGCGGATGCCTTGAGTCGAGACCCCTTTTCCAGAACAGTGAGCCAGAGGCTAATAAGCGAACCGTATGAAAGTCTTCTGGCAGAAGCCGAGGGAACAAAGGAGGATGGGATTCAGGACACTTTCCGGAGCAAGGTTAAATTCCTCAGAGCAGATGGAGCAAGTTGTGCTACAGGAGATGCTTCACAAGTTAAGTCCATCTGTGAAGCTCATGTTGAATGGGAATGCGGAATTCAGAGCGGTCCAATTTATCAACTCCCTTCCTCAGATCCTACCACTGGGGCAAGACGTACTCCCAGCTTTCTCATTCAATGAGCTTCGAGACAGTCAGGAACTGGATCCAGTCATCTGAGAAGTTCTCCCATTCGTGGACCAGAAAAGGCTTCCATCTAGAAGAGAGAGAGCAAGGTTGAGTCATCAAGCCCAGACACTTCTCAAACAATGTCACAGACTTAAAGTCCAGGACAGGGCTCTCTATAGAGTAACAAAAGACCAACAGACTAAGCAGAAGAAATTTCAGTTTGTCCTCCCAGTGAACATGCAGGAAAAGGCACTTATTGGAATACACGATCAAGCTGGACATCAAGGCCAAGCTAGAACTTTGCACCTGGCCAGACAACGCTTCTTCTGGCCACAAATGGAGAAAGACGTCAAGGAGTATGTCAAGTGCTGTCAGCGATGTATCCTTCCAAAAAACCCCGAACCTGCAGCCCAAGCACCCCTGGAGAATATCTGAACCTCCGCACCCATGGAGCTGGTATGCATTGATTTTTGGTTGTGACTAGGGTTGGGTATAGTTTGAATTTTATCGATTCCAATATGGTAAAAAAAAAAAAAAAGGGGTCAAATGTTTAGATAACAAAAACATCTTTATTCTTTTAACGAAAGAAACAAAATGTTTTAATCTCTCATATATTCCACCCAACAACAACACAGTGGAAAGCAGTAACAGTTGAACCATTTATGGATAATAACATTTTGAGCTGCTTAATGCTTGTGTAGTATATGCAGGAG
The DNA here is from genome assembly GCA_034670385.1 of Hoplostethus mediterraneus. Lineage (NCBI taxonomy): Eukaryota > Metazoa > Chordata > Actinopteri > Trachichthyiformes > Trachichthyidae > Hoplostethus > Hoplostethus mediterraneus. Next base: position 1,614,776 of record JAXDDW010000098.1, read on the forward strand.
ACATTGGCCTCCCCCCCTCTTCAGACCACAGTAACACCCAAAGATTAACACATTCCTCTCCCAGGGTCTTCCTATGAGGTCAAGACCCCTGCTGTGCTCCCAGGAACCCAAGGAACCCCCTTTGCAGCAAAAGGTGGATTTTCCCCATAAAGTAACACTTTGCAGATTCAACTAGCCCGCTCTGGTGCCATTAGGAGATGGGACCAATGATAAGGGCCAGGGAAATGTACCTAATCTGCCTTCCAAGGGAGACAGGAAGAAGAGAACAAAGAAACTCTGGAATGTGTTGCAAAAATGTGCTTTCTTTATATGTTTTATTAGATTTAAACTTCACATCCTGTGGCAGATGATGTACCCTACTCCCCAATGTAGTATCTTGGTTATTCAAGGCACACAGAATGTGTTATTAGGACTTTTGGTTTACTCGCCAGTATTTTGTGGTAAGACAGTGATGTTTGGTGTCATTCAAACCCATTTGTTGTTAGGTGATTAAATATGTCACTTGCATCCCCAAAGGATCAAGAAAAATTATGTTTTCCAAACCTGAGCTGGAAATGCAGTTTTAGGGGATGGTGATCACGGGTCATCAAGTTGTAAACCTGATGCATGCAAATGAGGGAACCACCTACCACTCCTGACATACCATAAAGCCCTTGACCCTTGGGCTCGGCTCAGAACACACACGAAATCTCACAAACTCGAACGAAGAAAGCAGGACAACTCCTGCAACGGGCAGACGGGCAAAACTCAGGCGGAAAGACATCAAGGAACATCAAGAAACTCAACTCAACCGTCCCGCACCCTGTCCCGTAACTAAGTTTGAACCTGGCTCAAAGCTCTTCTCCCAGCTCAAGTACCAGACCAGCTCCAGAGTGCATCTTGCCGAGACGGCCGATTGAGTTCACTCCACCGGATCCAGAAGACGTATTACAGCTCAGGTCGTTTTGTCGGTGAAAATTTCCTTGCCATCTTTGATCCCAATATCATTTGCCACTCTTATTTGATATATCCTCTGCCACTGTTTAACTTCCTACCTTGTTTGATACATCCTCTGCCACTGTCTATCTTGCTTCTTGTTGCCAGTTTTACTGCCATTATCTGTTTTAGTTTAGTATACATTTATTCATTTTATTGTGTTTTATTTACATAGTTAATAAAATCTTTGCATTTATAAAGAACTGGCTTTTGTGTCATTGATATATCCTGGACATGAAGGTAGAAAATCACTGAAATCTAGAGCTCACTTTTGATTTAATAATCAAAAGAAGTGAGCTCTAGATTTCAGTGATTTTGTATTTGGTCAATTCTGAAAATTTACAATTATTGAAATTATTCTTGGTAATTAATATCTTATTAATTAACACTTGCGGGGCACCACCAGTTTACACTGGAATAGTCTCCTCAGTCTAATGACTGATATCATTATAAAGAGACTATTCCAGTGTAAACTGGTGGTTCCTCACCTTCCTTCCTCGGTCCCTCTCCATGGGCTTTCTCAGACGCTGATCTAAACTGGCTGCTTGAATTGCAGGATACTGCTCAATTAATCGTTCCAGCATCATGTAGAGGGAATTCCAACGAGTTCTAACATCAAGGATTAGGGAGTGTTGAGGCAGATCTATGACACAAAGAAGGTCACACATGGACTTAATATTGATAATGCATAGGAAATTAGATTTTTTGTTTTATTTTTTTAACCGTTTTAGTCCTATTCTGTGTGTGTGTGTGTGTGTTTTAAATGAATTTCTGTTGCTTTGTGACAGACAATAACGTTATCTTATCAATATGAGATCCAGTTTTTATTTGGTGTAGTTAGTTGCATAGTAAGACATGAGCTGTATGTTATGTTACTTGCACTGATTCAAGATTCAAGAACTTTATTTGTCACATACACACACGGGGTGTGTAGTGAAATGAAAAAGTGGCAATGCTTGACGGGAATGTGCAAAAGGGCACAGCATTTACAGTAAAAAAAAACACAATATTTACAGAATTACAATAATTACAGTAAGAGCTCATATATGAAAATACAGAGGTAAGGGAAATCTTATGAGTGTAATATACTATAAATTATGTGTAGTCATTACCTAAGTGTGTGTGTGTATAAGAGGGACAGTGTGTGGGTCTTGGTGGGGGCCCTGGTGAGGTCAGAGTTCACAGTCCTGATGGCCTGAGGAAACAAACTCCGTCTTAGTCTCTCTGTTTTGGCAGCATGACTACGGAGGCGCTTGCCTGACCGCAGCAGATGAAACAGTCCGTTGTTGGGGTGGTGAGGATCCTTCATGATCCTGCAGGCTCTGGTTCTGCACCTCCTGGTGTACAACTCCTGCAGGGTGGGGAGTGTAGTTCCAATAGTAGTTGAACGCACTACTCTCTGCAGAGCCTTCCTGCAGTGGCGGCTCGTCCATAGGGGCGCTAGGGGCGGCGCCCCACTTGAGATTTGATGGAGAAAAAAAAAAAAATATATATATATATATGTTTTTTAATCTGAACACATTTCATAGATTGTATTTATAATTCATATAAATGTGTTCTAGTCAATACGTGTATGTTGAATCATTGGCTTTGGTTGGTTTGCGGACTTCATTACCGTCTCTGTTGCTCTGGGGGCGCTGAGTTGTACGCCCCTCACACACTACATTGACATGCATTGTCACCTAGCGGATGTTGGAAGGACTGCACTTTAGCTTGAGGTCTATGATAGCATTTGGGGCGCTGGACGGAAACGCCCCGGCCATTCTCATTTAACCCCATTCAAACGAACATTGTAGTCATGGTCAGTAGATGGCACAAGAGAGCACAGAGATGCGTTGAGTCATATTTGATTGACTGCGCTCCGGCACTAAAAACAAAATAGCACTACAACTGTAGCAGTTAAAAGACCAAAGCCCTGTTGTTTGTGCACTCGAGTCAGCTACTGCTTTTTCAGAGCGCATTATGAAAACAGAAGTAAGCATAGTCTTAATTAATTGAATATATATATACGTATATATATATTTGTATACTATAATAAAGAAAAGCATTATAAAAACGGGAATAACTGGTTATATGCAAAAAGTATGATTTGATTTAACTTCATTCATCCCATAATGGTGATTGTCTCTGTTCCCTTTTTCATTATGGCCTATATTAAAATAATTATTAACACTAGTAAAACTATTAGTAGTTTTACTACTTGCGGCCTCACTCAATTTGTTACTGAACTAACCCACCATGGCGGCAACACCCTTGACCTGGTTCTGACCCGTGGCATTCCTGTTTCTGCTTTAGTGGTCTCCTCTTATGTGCCCGCCCTATCTGATCACTATCTCATTAAATTTGAAATCGAATTGATCGTCCCACGCCAAAAGCGTGAAGACACATATATTAGCCGTCGTATTAATGCCACTACGGCCTCATTACTATCTGAAAAACTACCCAGTTTTCTCGCACCACTCTCTGGTCATGTTGGCTCGCTCGACAATTTTGCCAACAAACTAAACGCTAGCCTTACCAACGCGCTTGACTCAATCGCCCCGTTAGTCACTAGAAAACACCATGCTAGGAGGTTTGCACCGTGGTTTACTAATGACACAAGCCTGTAGAAAACTAGAGCGTAAATGGCGATTGACCAAACTTGAAGTCTTCCGGCTTGCCTGGAATGATAGCCTGCTAAATTATAAATGTGCACTCTCGTCAGCCAAAACTGCACACCTCTCTAGGTTAATCAGTGCAAATAAAACAACCCAAAGTTTCTATTCGACACTGTTACTAAACTAACACGGAATCCCTCCCCCTCTGATAGCGTTCTGTTTTCTCCAAATGATTTCATGTCCTTTTTTAGTCAGAAAATCACGCTGATTAGAGATGAGATCACCACTACACTCTCTACTGGTGGTGCCGTCGCACCCCTGAGAAGTCCACTTGGTGTTTCACGAACTGAATCTCTTTTCTCACAGTTTGAGTTAGTTTCCTTAGACTCTCTCACCAAGCTAACTCTGTCTTCAAAACCCACAACCTGCATGCTAGACCCTCTGCCTGCTAAACTGCTTAAAGAAGTTTTTCCTATCCTAGGACCCTCCATTCTTTATATGATCAATCAGTCGCTCTCCACTGGCACTGTGCCCTCCGCCTTTAAAGCGGCCGTGATCAAGCCACTACTGAAAAAAACGAACCTTGACCCCGAAGTACTCCAGAACTATAGACCAATCTCAAATCTGCCGTTCCTCTCCAAATTGCTTGAACGAACAGTAGTGAGTCAACTTAGACTTTCTGTCAAAAAATAACCTACTTGATCCCTTCCAATCGGGTTTTAGATCCTTTCACTCGACCGAAACTGCACTTACGCGAGTGGTAAATTACCTTTTGTTAGCTATTGACTCCAACTCAACCTCAGCACTATTGCTACTTGACTTGAGCGCAGCCTTCGACACAATTGATCATACGATACTCTTGAACCGTCTTGAACATTATATTGGTATCTGGGGATCAGCTCTTTCTTGGTTTAGGTGGTAGGTCGCGTCTTTTACAACATGACCTCAGAGTGTTGCAATATGGACTTTGGTGTCCCGCAAGGCTCTGTCCTAGGACCACTGCTATTCTCTATCTATATGCTACCACTTGGTGGCATCATTCGCAAATTTGGCATTAACTTCCATTGCCACGCCGATGACACCCAAATTTACATACCAGTCAAACCAACCGATGGCACCCAATTCCAAAAACTAGAGGCCTGCCTATCAGAGGTCAAATATTGGATGTCCCTAAACTTCCTACTTCTTAATGGCAGCAAAACTGAGATGCTGATTGTGGGACCAGCTAGACATAGACACTTATTTGAGAATACTACTCTCAATTTTGATAGTTGTGTAATCTCCCAGAGCCCATACGTTAAAAATCTTGGGGTAAAATTCGACCCTACCCTCTCATTCGAGTTGCACATTAAGGAGACCACTAAAACAGCGTTTTATCATCTTTGTAATATTGCCAAAATTCGACCCATGCTAACAGAGGCAGACGCAGAAATTTTAGTACATGCCTTCGTATCATCCAGAATCGATTATTGCAATGCCCTTTTTTCAGGCTTACCTACTGGGCAAACTAAAAAATTACAATTGGTTCAGAATGCTGCTGCCAGAATCCTGACCAAAACTAGGAAATTTGACCATATAACTCCCATTCTATCCTCATTACACTGGCTACCGATTCAAGCCAGATGTGACTTTAAGGTGCTTTTACTTGCATATAAATCATTACATGGGATGGCACCGTCCTATTTATCCGATTTGATTATACCATACAAACCGCCACGTGCCCTTAGATCTCAGGACGTTGGCTACCTGTCTATCCCAGCAGTCAAAAAGAAAACTGCAGGTAACAGAGCCTTTTCTTACCGGGCTCCCTATCTATGGAACAGTCTACCTGCTTCAGTCAGAGAGGCAGGCTCTATCGACGTCTTTAAGTCAAGGCTAAAAACCCATTTATTCTCTCTGTCATTTGACCAGCCCTGAGGGAGTGGCTCAGTCTCGTCTCAGAGTAAGGCTAGTCTAGTAAGGCTAGGCTCAGTCTCTTCTCAGAGTAAGGCTAGACCAGTTAGCTTATCCTAGCTCAGGGTCCTGCCGATGGATACTAGCATCCTGTCTACATGTCCTATTGTTCTGGTCTACTTGCTGCTGTCCACTGACGCTGGTCATGTTTGTCTGTGTGAGCGCGCGTGTGTGTGTGAGTCTCCTATCTGTCCCAGGCTGCAGCCCGGCAGAGTTGGCGTCTGTGTGGTCCCGCCTCCTAGGACGATGCTGACTGAGCAGGCGTTGCGTTCTCCTATCTGGGCAGAGTTGGCGTCTGCGTGGTCCCCTAGTCCTATGATGACGTTGACTGAGTTGCCGTTGCTGTGATGCCCCATCAGATGTGGATGTCCCACCAAAATGAACTTTCATATATTGTGTATACTCTGCTTGCCCAAACACGGCATCTATTGCACGCCCAACCGTCCTGGTAGGGGGATCCCTCTCTGAGTAGCCCCTCCCAAGGTTTCTCCCAATTTTCCAATAAGGTTTTTGTGGGAGTTTTTCCTTGTCCTCTGTGAGGGTCTAAGGCTGGGGGATGTTGTGTACTAATCATTTATTATTTTCACATGTTGGGCACTGTGAAGCCCTTAGGGACTGTAACGGTGATTAAGGGCTATACAAATAAATGTGATTTAATTCGATTAGGTTGAAAAACATTCATATGTGGTGATATGATGCAGATATTGTGCATAGACAATGTATTTCTATGATACACATGCTACGGACGTCCGCAAGCTGTCCGCCCGCCATTTGTTAACGTGAGCAGATGTGAAGCGCAGCAGCGTGTGTGTACGGGCGCGTGCGCGTGGGTACGGGGCGTCACTCTATGATCTCTGTGTCTGTCATGACCCGCCCCACTTAGTCAGCCAATCACCGGCCGCCACTGCCTTTCTGTCCTGTTGTTGCCAAATCAGGCAGGCAGTGATGCTTCCTGTCAGGATGCTTTCTACAGCTCCAGAGTAGAAGGACTGAAGGATCCTCCGGGAGACTTTAAATTTCCTCAGCTGCCTTAGGTGGTAAAGGCGCTGCCTCACCTTCCTCACCAGAGTGTCTGTGTGTGTGGACTCCCAGGTATTTATACCTGCTCACCCTCTTCACAGTAGTCCCATTAATCCCCAGTGGTGAGTACGTCCTCCGTTGTTGTGTCCTCCTAAAGTCCACAATCAGCGCCTTAGTTTTGGTGACATTCAAGAGGAGGCTGTTGTCCTGGCACCAGAGTGACAGATCAGCAACTTCCTCCAGGTAGGCCTTCTCGTCATTGTTGGAGATCAGGCCCACCACCACTGTGTCATCCGCAAACTTAATGATGGAGTTGGAGCTGAACCTGGCCACACAGTCATGTGTATACAGGGAGTACAGTAGGGGGCTGAGGACGCAACCCTGGGGGGGATCCTGTGCTCAGGGTGAGGGGGTTGGAGGTGTCTGCCCACCCTGACCACCTGTGGCCTGGCGGTCAGGGGGGTGTTCAGTCCCAGCTCAATCAACTTGCCAGCCAGTCTGGTGGGGACTATGGTGTTGAAAGCTGAACTATAATCAATGACCAGCAGTCTCACATAGCCCCCCTTCCGGCTGTCAAGATGGGAGAGTGTGGTGTGCAGTACCTGGGAGACAGCATCATCCGTGCATCTGTTTGGACGATAAGCAAACTGCAGCAGGTCCATAGAGCAAGGGAGGAAGGCGCAGATGTAATCCTTTATCAGCCTCTCGAAGCATTTCATGGTCACCGAGGTGAGGGCCACCGGTCGGTAGTCATTTAAGCATGCTGGAGAAGTATTCTTGGGCACAGGGACAATAGTGGATCTCTTGAAGCAGGCGGGGACCACTGGAGCTAGCTGATTAGCACAGGTCTTCAGTACTCGCCCAGATATTCCATCTGGACCAGCAGCTTTCCTGGTGTTCACCCTCGTCAGAGCCCTCCTCACACTGTGCTCGGTCACAGAGAGTGGGTGTTCATCCCCAGCGGTAGAACTCACTTTGGCTACGTCAACAGTGTTGTTGTTAGCCGGCGAGCTAGCGCTGTTGTTGCTAGCCTCAAACCGTGCGTAAAATGCGTTCAGGTCGTCCGCTAGGGATGCGTCGGCACTCACAATTGCGGGGGGTCTGCCCTGGTAGTCTGTTATAGTACGTAGCCCCTGCCATAGGCGTCTGGTGTCGCGCTGCTCCATCTGCGACTCCACTCTATCTCTGTACCTCCTCTTGGCCTCCTTCACCGCCCTTCTCAATCCATAGGACGCTGCCTTGTGCTCGTGCATGTTGCCGGATACAAGACCGGAGTTGTAGGCAGCAGTGCGGGCGTTCAAAGCGTTGCGGATGGATCTATCAACCCACGGTTTTTGGTTAGGAAAGGACCTAACTTTTACCGTGGGGACGATGGTGTCCACTAGCATTGCTATAAAGCTTGTTACTACTTCCGTAAACTCGCTGACGTCCCTGGAACTGGATTGGAACATGTCCCAGTCAACGTCACAGAGTGTCCTGTAGCTCAGCCTTTGATTGGTCAGACCACTGCTTTATGTCCCTCGTCACTACCGCTTCCCGTGCTATCCTTTGTTTATACTCCGGTAGCAGGAAAATGGCGGCATGGTCTGATTTGCCGAACGGAGGGAGAGAGACAGCCTTGTAGCCTCTCTTGAACGGCATATAGCAGTGGTCCAACATTCTTTCCCCTCTGGTAGCACACGTAATGTGCTGGTGAAAGTTCGGCATGACTTTCTTTAGGTTTGCCCTATTAAAGTCCCCAGCCACCACCATAGCCGCGTCGGGATGCTTGTTCTGATGCCGACATAACACATCCTGTAGGTCCGATAGTGCTACGTCGGTGTCCGCTTGTGGTGGTATGTAGACGGCTGTGGTGATGACTGAGCTGAACTCCCGGGGAAGTATATTTAGTATATTATATATTATATATATATATAGTCTTCAAACAAGTGATGAAAGATCCAGTTGTCGTCGACTACAAGACCTACGCAAAGAGGCTGGTGACAAACCTTCATGAGGCTGCCAGCATTGCTCAGCAGCATGCAAGTAAACAACAAAAACACCAAGCGACTGGCTGTAACAAGAGAGTCCGTGGAACTCACCTGGAAGTGGGTGATCGAGTCCTGCTTGCAAATAAAGCAGAAAGAGGGAAAAGAAAGTTGGCAGAAAAATGGGAATCCACAATCTATACTGTCATAGACCGGAACCTTCAGACTCATGTGTACAAAGTCACAGATGAAAACCGAAAGACCAAGGCCGTGCATCGTAACTTGATGTTGGATGTCAGCTTTCTACCGGTTCCAGAACAAACAAGTAGCGAGCCTGATCACACAATTCCAGACGAGGTTAGCGAGCTATCATCTCAAGCCAGTGACTCTTTGAACAGTCTGGCGGTAGAAGCCTCTGAAGGCCGTACCTCTGCATGGATATGTGCATCATATGATGATGGTCATATGATGACCATATGACGACTCCTTGGCTTTTAACTCAGTATGAGAGTTGCATTTTCCTTTTTGTTTGGTCTTGTTGCTTTTATCTTACTGTCATTCTGTCTCTTAAACTGGTCCTTGTGTTTTAAAGTTTTTACTATCTCGATTGATTGATTGCACAGCACTTTGGTCAACTGTGTTGTTTTAAATGTGCTTTATAAATAAAGTTGGATTGGATTGGATGGTCAAGACAAGTCAAGAAAGGTGGATGAGATTTCAAGTTTCTCACGAGGGGGTTCTGACCTGCCAATGCATGTAGGGCCACAGTCCAATTCAGTCAATGATAAAACCATACAGGATGAAGAGGAGGACTTACCTGAATCTAGTGACTTTTCAGATTCCTGTGTGACTGATGTTGACATTGACCCTTCAGCCAATGTTCCGGCTCCAGACGAGACAGGGTCCCATGACATTCTAACTCCCACACCAACGCCTAAATACTTACACAAGAGCCAGGAGGCAGAGGGCCGGAGGTAAGAACATGAGCAGGCAGGGCAGTGAAGGCAGTTAACAGGTTGATAGAAAATATGGTCGAGTATAGACACTCATACATAGACACAGTGTCGGTATTTTTTTAATTATTTTTTTATTATAACAGTGACTTTATTTTGGTTTGAGTCAGAATGTCCATGTAGGGACAGAAAAATGTTTACCAAGTTTTATGTGGTGTACAAGGCATCATGTGTACTAGGAGCAGCAGAAGCTTGATCAACTTCTGTCTTCTCTGAACTTACTATGCAGTAATAGGATTGTATTCCTATGGGTATTTTGGTCCAGGTTCATGTGATACATTTTGATTTGCATAGAAATCTCATACCATTAGAACTAAAGTTTCTATGTTCAGGATTTTGGCAAAATTAGAGAGGGGAGAATGTAACGGAGAGAAAAATGAAAATTTATTTTTCTATTATATTTCCTTTTATTTACATATTTTATTTCCAAAGTCCATTTTTCTTTCATTTATGTATTTTATTTTACCAAAATCCCTCACTTTGTTTTTATTATAAACAAGTGTTATTATTTTGTTTTCTGGCACCATCCGGTGACGCAGGGTATTTCCGCTCTCTCGTGACTCCTGTCAGTTTACATTGATCTGACGAGAGGTGCGTTACGTTCGTGTGGGCAGCGTCACTAAGATTATATGGTTCATGAAATAAAATGTGTTTGAGTGTATAATGTTTGAATATTTTATTGGAAAGATGTAGTGGGTTGATGCTACAATTATTAAGTGTATGTTTCACAGGTTTTTAGAGATTTTTTTGCGGAGTTTGACCGAGTTGAGGGGTGTGCATTTTCGCCTGTCGTAGGTTGAATAGAGTGTGTGCCAGACGTGACGAGGACCTTTTTGTATTTATGTTAAACAAATTTACAGGTATGTGAATGGTTACACAGGCACAGTCATACAGTATAATTGTTATGGTATTTCTTTTCCATTTCTTATTTTTGTTTGTATCCTTGTTTTTGGGGTATATACTGTATGTAATCTTGATACGACCTTTTGTGTATTTTCAATACATTTTATTTGTTCAGGCCAATTTACATTGATCTGACGAGAGGTTGAATAGAGTGTGTGCCAGACGTGACGAGGACCTTTTTGTTTTTATGTTAAACAAATTTACAGAAATAAAAGATCGCCAGAAGTCCTGGTGTATCGCGATCATTCGTGCACCAGAACACAACGCAGTGTGGCTGGTTAGGACTGGCTACAAATGCACGACATGCCAGAGAAATCTGACAGAACAAAAAGAACAAAAGCGTTCCGGAGTGTTCCGTGATGTCCCATCACATTCACATCTACATCTAGAGTCACATCTTCTGTTATGTCTGGTAATGTTGTTGAATAGTGATGAACTAGATTGTATTAAATCATGTTATGCTGTTTCAGATGCTTGCTGCAGACGCTGACCTGCTGAGGGGTCCGCGACATTCCACTTCTGCTGACTTCCCTGACGTGTTCATAGCCAACGAAAGCGAGTTGTTTCATTTCTTTATTGGGAAGGAAACTGGCATTGTGAGACCGACAAAACACTAGAGGAGCAACTACAGGCTGCAAAACTTCAAGCCTAGCAGTGTTTATACTGGAGCCAGTAGGGCAGGGCTATTCAATTACAAATTCAATTGGGCCAGATTTTAAAACCAGGAAATGTAGATGGGCCAGACATTTTCAGCAGCCTATTTAAAACCTTTTTAAACTTTTGGTAATGACACATTTTAAACAAACGCAAATTAATGTAGTAAAAAATAACAATGTTTATTGATTCACTTTTGAAATAAAAAATATTTTTGGTCACATATCTGACCCAGGCACATCACAAAGTGCAGAAACAGAATAAAAGAGCCATCAATGCACAGAACCATAACAAGTGACAATAACACACACACACACACACACAGGCATAACACAACGCCTCCTACTGCACACTGAGGGAACATAACAAATGCGTTCGTTTTAAATCACCAGGACGTGTGATTAGGCTTGTTTACACATCCCACATTATGTTGATATGTACAGTTAACTGCAGGTTTAAAAAAGAAAAAAGTCAGGTGCATTTCTAAAATAAAATAAAACTACAACAAAGGGTAGCCTACCTGCTGACATGACTTTCTTAGTGGGAGAAGTGACATTTTTTGTTCTGAACGAGAGCAGTGACTTTTGGCTCGTAAGATGTCAACGCAATCCGAAGGCATTGGTGAAGAGTGCTGTCAGTCAGGGAGCAGGGAGAGTTGTTTTTTATTGAGTTCATGTGCGAAAAGCTTGATTCACATGTGTATGTATGTGGCAGCTGGGAGGAGGGTGGGGTGAGGCCGTCTCCTGCCGCGGCGTCCAGCGGAGGTCCGGGGGCAGTCGGGAGCCGCCTGCAAGGGCTGACCAGCCGGGGTTGGAGCGAGAAAGCGTCCTGGAAGCCTGGCAGGCTGGGGCAGCCTTGGGGCTTCGCGGCTGGCCGACCGGTGGAGGAGACTGCGCCGACGTTCGGCGGCCGTCAAGACCCGGGCCGTTGTTATTGCTGGGATGTAATAAAACGGCCGTGCTGGCCATTAAACCCTCCACCTGCTTATGTCTCTGTCTGTCACGGACCCCGGTGATGTGGCACCTTGTCACAATGTTGATCCAAACATACTGAGCACAACGATCGCTACCTTCTTAACGTTAGGGAACTGGTGCACGTTCACATCACTCCAAAACTTCGCTGTCAATAGCCAGATGTTTTGAAAAGCTACTAAGCGTGGTCGGAATTGCGTCACATGAGAAAACATTGATTTGTGAGAGATATCCTGATTGGCGGGATAAGTTTCTCATGCTTGTTTTGCTTCGTAATCGGAGGAAAACAAATCTTCCTGCTTATGGATTTTAGACACTAACAGTGCTGTAACTATTTAGGCTACATAATAACATTGCTATTAACAAATATTTTTTATAAAATATTACAATTAAAATAGCCTATTTAATGCAAGCTCGCTGGGCCACTCAGAGGTTGCTTCTGGGCCGGATGTGGCCCGCGGGCCGCCAATTGAATAGCCCTGCAGTAGGGTGTCTGAGAACATTCATTCAATTTCTCTGACCGCTTGGCTCCTCTTATCTGGCTTATGCTGGGAAAACGAGAAGGGTCCAGCTGCAGACCTCCATCCTCAGTACCCAATTCTGTGAGCCAATGGGGGTTGAGCATGATTAGTGGGGTTCCGTTGTATGAAGTACGTAAAGTTTCACTTATTTCACTTTAGCAGTCCACCAAAATCTGTTTCTGAACAAATTTGAGGCGAGAAATAAGCTATTCAGTTGCTGAATCTTCACTCATATTAGATCTACAAAGCCTAATTTAGTTTGTTCCGACTTTCGTAAGTCAACGGCACTACTGCACTGCTGGTTGCCACCGCTTTCTTGGCCGTGCTTCAAGCTAGTGGGGGACACCGAAGCGAAGCAGCAAAGGCCGACTACACATGTAAGTAACGTAGTCTAATACTACTTTTATGTCATCAATTTTTATATTAATATTACAATAACGCTGATAATGCTTTCATATTTGTATTCAGAATAAACGCTTTGTAAATAAATGCATTCACGGATGCGACTGCTAGCCTATTAGATTATTACTATAATTTCCCATAGAGGTTAGCGAGTTAGCTAACATAAACTTGCGATTTACAATAGCGTTATAGTGCATTCCCTCATACTCATACTCTACATTTCACTCAACATTCAACATAAGTCGGTTGATTTGTGCTCAACGTTACAAGATAAAAGTCTTTACTAGAGTGTGGTACTAGCCTACTAACGTTAACGTAACTAGTTCACTGATATGCGCCGTTTCTCTTCACTAATTGCGCTGTAGTAGTTGTTGATGTAGGGCCAGAAAATCCCAATAAGTATTGGGATCGCACTTCGACGCTGATACGTCATCGATAAGCAGACGGGACGAGTTAGTTGTCGGAGATTACTATGGCAACAATGGTATTATCACAGTGACATTTGCCGTTCATCTGATGGAGATAGAAAAGCATGGACGCTCACGATTCGTTCACAACTTATACGTTTCACGCTACCAATCAATCAAACAAGTCATCAAATAAAAAAGACCACTGCTTCATTACCAGTCCACTTCATGACAGAATAGCGTTAGCGGTGCTCTGTAGTCTAGCAAGCCGCTCCTAACGTTACCCTGCCAGTCTGCACTGATATTAGAGGAGCCGTAACAAGTGCAGCAACTTCGCTGCTGGACTTTAGTAACTAACTAACGAAGTAGAGACATCGGCATATTAGCGATTTTTTTGTTATGCTTTTTATAAAGAAACGGTCCATAATACATTGAAACGACATTAAACTAAGATAATACTACAGTTGGAATATTTTTTAAATCTTTATTAACGAAGAAAATACTACATTTGTGGTTCACTTCGGATGGTAGCGTAGCGGTCCCCATGATCTTCCTGTTACTTCCAGAGATTCACAGGGCATTCTGGGTAGCCCTTGGTTTGAAGTGTGCCTCTGAAAAATCTCCGTTTGAAGGGCTACAAACCCCTTCGGCTTGGCCCTACCCCTTGGAAAATAGAGTATTGGGACAGCCCTACCCCTTCACGTGAACGCGCACAACGGAGGGGTAGGGCCAAGGGGTGTATTGGGATTCACTCTAGATCTCTAGATGGTGGGGAAGGGAGAGGAGAGGAGAGGACAATAGTCCAGTCTAAAATAACCATGATGGTAGAATTTGTTTGTATCCTGCTAATGAATTCCTGTGCAATGTGTTGTGGTCAACAGAATGTGTGTTATTTGGTTAAAGTGGTTTTAAACCTCTTTGGCTATTGAGACAGATTTTTTACATAACTGGAGTGACAAATAATATATATGTTAACTAGCTCAACAAAATTGTCAATCCTAGCTTGTCTGTAAGTTGTATTCAATAAGCTTATGGACATGAGCCATAAACAGACCGGCTACAGCAGAGTGTTGCTCTCACATCCACATTGCGTGTAAGCTGTATGTAATGAGCACTGCTCTGATTGGCTGCCTCACGCCATGAGTGAGCCGTGAGGCGGCCAATCAGAGCAGTGCTCATTACATACAACCTCCACGCCCTCAAAACAGCCTGTTCTTTACAATGGAGAAAATGAGAGACTGAAACACACACCACAGAAGCTGGTTTTAGGATTATTTTTGATATAGACTTCACAAACGTCTTGTAAAGACCCCCAGGAACAGTTTAAATAGCCCAAAATGAGTACAATACCCCCCCTTTAATGTAGCCAACAGAAGGAAGACTCGGGGAAGACTTTTCTGATGGCAGCATACTGAGGCTTTGCTGATTTTCAGCATCGCCTACAGTTTCTAAAAATGTTCTGGTTGTGAAGAAGCGGATGTGTCACTGTCAGGGCTTTGCGATGTGCCTCCCATTAATTGCTGGAGGTTAATAATTCCCTCACCACTAAATCAGTAGCGCTCATAAAGATAATTATCCGAGTGTCCTAAAAGGATCTTGTCCATCTCCATAAACCTGTTCCCTTCTAAATGCTCTCCTTACAATGATCGTGCCCTCATCAACAAGAGCCTCTCTTACAAATGGTGCTCATTTCTGCTGTTGGGTGTGTGTGATTTCACTGGATGGCTTTTATATGTTATCCACCTAATTTGAGTTTTATGTGTTTTTGCAAGTTTGAGTTTAAGACACTATTGCCATGGTAACAAGTCTGGCTAAATTGTGAATTTGCTTTGTGAAACGGAAAATCCGGGCTCATCCCAAATTGTCAACAAACTAAACTAAACCCCCCCCCACCCCCCCTCCTGTCCAACTGTCCTTGGGTATAGCTGGTCTCTCTTCAGACTAGAGGAGGAGGATGACTTGTCTAGATTTGAGTCATAAAAAAAAATATCAATGTTTCAAATAATGGTGACGATCCCAGCCGGACTGGGAGGCAAGAGATTAAAGTCCTGAGCCCTCACACACTACAAGATCATCTTGAAAATCAGTTGTGTTGACAAAATCATGGCTATAATCGGCCTAAAAGTCATATGTCACCATCACTCCCTGAGCTGCAGGAGAGCATCGCTGACTCAGGTCAATCCTTAACCTACTACCGCTGCAGGTGATGCCCAAACACTTAGCCTCTCACTGTTTAAGACCTACAGTATGCCAATATATGGAGTGCATACCTGCCATTTCATTTTACTTCAACATGTATTACTAACCCTGAATAATTAATAAAGTATTTACTGCTATGTATGTTTATTTTCCCATATAAGAATAGTGAGAACAGTGACATCTGCTAAGGCAGGATACAAATATTTTTGCATAAAACAATACAAAAAAAGTCATAAATAAAAGTGAAAAACAAAAGCACACAAATGCACATAAGAAAATTAAAATGGGGGTGATGGGGGGGTAAAAAGCCCTCATACACTTTGGATGATTAAAAACATCAGCATGTCATGGTGACTGTTCATTCTTTTAAAATGATCTTTTCCAATGAGAGAGTCCAACTGCAAATCTTTTGGCAAGAGACTGCTGCTCATTTCTCAAGAATAAAACCCTGTTTAGGTTAAAGCCTTTTTGCGAGTTTCTCAATATGCAGGTGGTTTCATTGAGATGCAAGCCCGGGTACTTGTAAGATGACACCGATTCTATTGCTTTATTGAGTGGTAGAGTGGTGGATTTCCAAAAAATTCTTTATTAAATTCTACGTATATGAAAACCAAATTTGCAAGGGACCACGGCAAAATAGGAAAGGATTTTTAAACATGTACAAAATATGAACGTTTTTGCTCAAAAGTAACTAATGACTTGGGTAAAACTGAAGTAGTAGTATCTCTAAGGGTAGTATTTCAGTCTCAACACACAAGTATATTTGAATGGATTTAGGAATGCGTTTAGGCATAATTTAACCTTTTTTTTGTGACCAAATAACATCCAGCTTATTGAGTGTGAATACACTGAATTCATGAATGGGATGAATAATAAAAATGCCTCCAAAGTCAGTTGTTCTTCATGTGTTTCTACAGCTATCTTGTCTTGTGCTGTCTTGTGCACTCACTAAAAACAGCGCTTAAAGATCTTTAAAGAACGCAAAACGCTGAATAGCACTCACCACGAGGATTACACAGGCTACCAACAGAGCGGCGCTGAGACAAAGCCAATGCGTTAAGTAAGCTCCATTAAAATCGAAGACAAAATCCTCTAGTGAGGTGATATATGACAAGGAAATTAATTACATGTAATTATTTCTCCTTTTAGAAACCCTCTAATTTGTTCCTCCGTGGCAACACAGGACAAAGGAAAGGAGTCCAGGGTTTGACCCCTCCATATCACCCTCTTGACTAAACTCTCCTCCTGAGGACTTGGACCGCATCCAGCTATCATTAAAACACACAGTGACCCCCCCCCACCATCCCCAACCTGGGATTCCTAACCCCCCAATTCTTCCTGGAACAAAACTGGGGGTCACAAAATACAGCTTTCTTACCAAAAGAGCAGACCCATGATGTACAGCAGCTTCCATGTGACAGTAACTGAACAATCGGCTATTTAAAAAAAACAAAATCAATTACAATTAAGTCAGTTCATGGAGGTTTGTTAACTGCAGCAAATGGACACTGAGAGGGCATCCACACTCTCTCCATCAAAAAATATTCAAGGAGAACTATTTCTGAGGCGGGATTCTCAGCTCCTTCCTACCGGGGGGTGAATGGCCTCTCTGTGCCACTTGCCAACTATCTGCCAATGGCCGCTCTCTTTTACAAGTGAATGGACTGAGTTTTAGCCACAGTTAAAAAGACACACTAATGCGCTGTGGCTGTGCCACAATGGCCGCCTGGGTAATTTGCCAAAGCTAATGATGCCGGTTTTGGCCCCGGCGAGAGGAGGTAGAGACCGAGAATCTTAAACAGGCTCACAGCTGCACCGCTCTCTCGCCCTTCCCTGTCTCCCCTCTATTCTCCCTTTTCTCTTATCAGGAATTTTCTTTTACATTTTTGCTCCTTTGAATAAAAGATACAACTAGGGCATAATAACAATCACCAAGTAAACCTATACATTCTCTCACTTGTTATCACTATCTAGACTATTCCCACATTGCCCCCCGAACCTAATCTCTGTGAGCAGATACAGAAGCTGAATTATTATTCTTTCCACGCACGCACCGAGAATCCTCGACAACATGAATTAATGCAAATGAAAAATGATAAGGAAAAGATGCAAAAAGAAGAGCTAAGGATGTAAGTTCTGAAGAAAGTAAAGCCATGAGACAAAGTCTAATGGACTACAATAGCGATAGTGTGATATGGTAGATTTGTTTCCAAATGTAGGTTATTGTAACACAGTAGTCTTATCTTTAGCCCTAGTCTCTGCAACCAAAACCCTGTTAGCTACCCAGATAGCAGTGAATCAGAGTTGAATTATAGCATTAACTCAGCACCCTGAAATAATGTTGATCTAACATCAATGTTCAATGTCATTCAATTATTGATTTAACATCTAATTAACCTTGAAACAATGTCAAATGAACCCTGCTTAATGTGCAGCAGAATCGTTGGTGTCTTGACAGTAAAATGCCACTCAAGAATCAGTTGCAGTTGACGTGGTTTTCATCTGACAAGCCACCGATAAACTTTTGCTGCTCAATATAAACTTTTCAGTGACTATAATCCGTCCCTGTCTCTCAATTTTGGGGGTTCATTGTCTTTATATTGTCTTTATATGTAAACATGTTGCACAATTGCATTGTTGTAAAGAACTATAAATAAAAATATTTTTTAATTAACCTTTGGTTGAAAAAGTTTTATTTCCTTCCTTTAGATTAACTGAAAACCATGTCAGTTGCACTTGCGGCCTTCAAAAGCCCACACATTCAGAATCATGTCAGAATCCAGACTGAGGGTGTCAATCCAGGGTTGGGAAGCCCTCCACTACTCCTATCCCATCCCTGTGCTGATTTCGACACTCATGCCATAGACATACAGAACAAAGGGAATACCCACCACCCACTGTGCGTCTGACTGACAGACACACACACACCCAATACACCCAATACTTCACATAGTGCAAGAGTAAAGGCAGAGAAAGAGGGATGACAGATAGGAGAGAAGAGAGAGAGAGCTTGTTACACATTGACACGCACTGGCAAGCCGACCAGTGTGTAAAGGAAGGGTAGGGGGTTGTGGGGGGCGTAGCTGGCTGCAAAGCATTCCTGTCTATGAAAAACAAATCGTTAACTTTCTGAATGGATAGAGGAATGCCTGTGTGTGTGGGGGGGGGGGGGGCTTCTTGTACTTGTGAAAACCAGTTGGAGTTTTAGACCTTCGGAGCGAGGACATTTTTGGTCAGTCCTCACTTCTACAAATTTAGGATTAGGATTTGCGTTCAGGGTTAGGACTAGGTTTAGATTAGGGTAAGGGTTAAAGTGGTAATCTCATAATGCTAAAAGTTTCTGCACTGCATTTCCCAGAGATCACCTGTCACTCGAGCAGTGTGGCCAGTGCTGTGACGACTTTTTCCCTGGATTATCTGTTGAAGTTTCTGCAGGTGGCACTGTTTCTGTTCAGCCATGGTGGCTGTCGATGCTCATGTCGACGCCTCATTCATTCATTCATGCGCACGCGTCATGTTATTTGAGTCCTTAAATCGGACACCCGACTTGCGTTGTGGACTGTGTGCTTTTTGGTCATAAATACAAACAAACATGGAGGTGATGAAAGATGATATGTGACTTTTGACAGCTGTGTGCCTGAGAGCCATAGTGAAAGTGAATTACATAGTTACTAATCAGCCAGGTGGGAGCGGACAATTTGATTTCTGAGGATAAGTTTGAACTGTATTTTCAGTTAATGATTACAGGTGAGCGTTTCCTTTGAATCCTGCCCACTGAGTGATCTGTGCCAGGAAACTGCCCTCAGATTGGGCTTGTTTTTTCCCACCCCGAGGTGCCGCAGTGTGTGCGTGCGTACTGGGATGCCCAACTGTGTCATGGACCCAGACAGAGAGTCTCCTCATGACAACTGAGACTCTTCTATTCCTTGTAATCACACAAAAGACTGAGATCACTAGCATTTAGCATTAGTCTAGCCCAGGGGTTTTCAAAGTGTGAGGCGCGCCTCCCCTGGGGGGCACCAAAGAGTTTCAGGGGAGGTGCAAAAAAAAAAAGCAGGGAAATATTTTGTTTAAAATAAAATTCTTTATGCTTTCTGGAAAAGAATAAAATCGAATTTAATAATATTTTAATTTTAAAAATCCTGACAGCGGACGTGTCAAATTATTTTGAAACGAAACATCTGATTAAAAGCAAGTACCGGTCAAGGCTGTAGGTGGA
Organism: Hoplostethus mediterraneus; assembly: GCA_034670385.1. Lineage (NCBI taxonomy): Eukaryota > Metazoa > Chordata > Actinopteri > Trachichthyiformes > Trachichthyidae > Hoplostethus > Hoplostethus mediterraneus. The sequence continues at coordinate 1,634,577 of JAXDDW010000098.1, forward strand.
GGGCGACCTGCGCTTGTTCCTGTCATCAGTACAGCCCCGCATCCACCGTCTGTGTGCAGCCAAGACTCACCACCGCTCCCCAGTGCTTAATTTGTGCCGGGGCTAGCACAAATCCGATTTAGCGCCGGCAAATGTCTTACTCAGAATCAGAGCCCCAGGCTCTAAAGTGCGATAACAATGCGTATATTAAGCTGGTATTAAACAACGTTACGTGCAGTGAACATTACAAGAGTAGGTGCACGACTCCGCAAGCCAATCAGAGCCTAATATGTAAATATATACACGCACGCACAGACAGACAGACAGACTGGAAGCTTAAAAAAAATATGAGAACATCAACGTTTTGTTAGCTACTGATAGCAAGCCGACAAAACAGATTCACGGTTAACGTTAATGCAGCACAAAGCTGGCTTCTGGGCTGGCGACACAGAGGTAGGAAAAGTTTACCCTTTTTCCTCCGCCGGGGGGGCAGCGACGCGAGTTGAGCCCCGGCATCTCTTATTTTACAAATTAAGCACTGCTGCTCCCATTAAGGTAGAGAAGGCTATGTAGGCTATCCATGGTAGGGTTAAAACGAGTGAACAATGTGTATTTTTCCCAGAGCGTGTTATAAACTTTACTTAACGGGTCAGCCCTTACGCATGGTGTCGGGAAGCAGCATTGCGCACCAATAGGTTGTGTACAGGGGTTAAAGTGGGCCGGAACGATCGGGAACGGTAAATAAATCTGATTGCCAGTTTCATACATAATAATGTCAAGCAAGTTAATTTTCATGTGCCTGGCGTTCCTTCCAGCTGATGCAATCGAGATACTCACTCAACAAATCAGAAAGTGTAGTAATAATAATAATAATAATAATAATAATAACAACAACAACTCACTGGCTCACTGTCTTACACTTTGAAAACCCCTAGTCTAGCCGCTGGTCCAGCTACAATTCCCAACCACAATCCACATCCTCTCTCTATAGCCTCTGGAAATTTAAAGTCATTTAAAGGAATATTTAATAAAAAAATTGGAGATTGGTCCTTTCGTCAATGTAGCCAGTAAGTGATGAGAAGATAGATACCAAAATCATCCATATGTCCCCGGTAGATCGGTGCTCCATATTAACACTTCAGAATACACTATGTTGAGGCATGGCTATGACGTGGAGCTGAGCGGTCGCATTTTTCGAGCTCTCCGTGGGAATTGGCTAAATTGAATTATCCTGTGTTAAAAGCGAACGCACTCCTTTATCAAACTAAAGTTAAGTGTGTCTGTAATCTAAGATATGTCGACCAAAGCGACTAAAGCCACCTCGAGCCACCAGAAAAAGGCTCAGAATAAGACAGACCGACCGACTCGAGGAAAAAGAGGAAAATGCTAACACGCTAACCACCGATTTGCAAGCTTCTGGAGCCGCGGGGATCTTAGAGGCAATTGCAGCCCTGAAAAACGACTTCGGCTCCAAATTTGACGGAGTTCTGACTGCAATAAATGAGAACAAGCAGAGGATCGTATTGGTGACATAGAGGATGATATTGCTGGTGAGAAAACCAAAATCGCGATACTGGAGAAGCAGGTGTATGAGCTCACCTCTAAGGTGGATGACCTGGAAAACAGGAGCCGTCGTTCAAATCTCAGACTGGTGAATCTCCCGGAGAAAGTTGAAAAGGGCAATGCAACTGCTTTTCTGGAAAAGTGGCTACCCGACGTCCTGGGACCCAAGACCGGCCCCGCTGGTTATCGAGAGAGCGCATAGACTACCAGGTGCGCCACAATCCTCTGCTCCGCGAGTCATGATAATGAAGCTTTTAAATTTCCACGACAAGATCCGAGTCATGCAAGCGGCTAGAAAGCACAAGAAAAGAAAGCGCTTCGACGATGTGAAACAACGACTACGTGACCTGAAGATAGACTACGGCATCATTTACCCTGCTAAACTCAGGCTGTTCCACGAAGGGAAACCTCAAGTGTTTGCTGATCCTGCAGGTGTGGAGTCGTTCATCAAAGAACTGGAAACCTAACAGGCTGACCATGACTAGCCGGATTACACCGGGATGACCACTGTCAGTGACTGAACTTTTCAGCGGCAGCAGACAGCGTGAAAATTCAACTTGAACTGTGTTTTCATCTGTTAAGGAAAGGTACCATGTTTTGTGTACGTGGTAATGATGTTTTCCTAGGTTGCATCTAATTGTCACTATATGCTGACGTGGTTTTAATCCCACACATCAGACAGATACACATATAGCCTATGTATATTCTGTTCGCTTATTGCATTAGGCCGATTCCGAGCGGGAGGGTTTGTTTATTGTGCGATTCTCAGTTCATAACTGCTCCTCGTTGTTAGTGGATCAGTTGGGCGTCTGGTTCGCTCTTAATGTTACTAGGGAAGATATGCCGTCTCATTTGGGGAGACAGTGCAGGGATTATTTTAGGGGTTATAAATGTACATTTTATTTTGAAGCGTGGGATAACGACATACAGTTCAATTGTTTTAAGAACGAGATCACAGTTCACATCACTCCTTCCTATTACATATACGGCCTGGTTGAAAGTGTTCATGCTTGATTTGATTTTATATGTCTTCTAATGTAAATTTGAAGTTTACATCCTGGAATGTTAGAGGCTTGGTGAAACTTGCTAAAATGAAGCAAGTACTCAGTAGGATTAAACAAATTAATTCATTAGTTGTATATCTCCAAGAAACCCATTTACTGTCAGATGAAGTGATAAAGATAAAAAGGAGATGGCCAGGACAAGTAATTTCAGCCTCCTACTTATCACACACCCGTGGGGTGATGATCCTGATCCATAAATCGGTACCCTTTAAAGTGGACAACATCATTCGTGACATAGGGGGTAGGTACCTGATTGTCCAGGGTACATTGATAAATGAAAAGATAAACATGATTAACATATATGCCCCAAATGAAGACAATCCCAAATTTTTGGAAAACTTATTTTTATTAATTTCTTCTCTCCCAGGTAAGACTCTTATAGCAGGTGATTTCAATTGCACTTTAGACCCTAAATTGGACCGGTTAACTGAGGTGGACTCCTCTCATATACAAAGTAGGAAGAAGCTGTTACAGTATGTAAAATATTTGAACTTGTGTGACCCCTGGAGGAGATTAAACTCAGATAAACTAGAATTCTCCTGTTACTCTCCTCGATTTAAATCATACTCACATATAGATTATTTCTTGATCTCCAACTCTATGTTTTCCTCTGTGATAGAATGTAATTACAACAGCATACTACTGTCAGACCATTCTCCTACTTCACTTGTATATAGAGCCCAAGGGGTAGTTAAAGGCACTTCTAGATGGAGATTTCATCCCAGATGGCTTTCCGATTCGAATTTCCTGCAATTTTTAGAGGCACAAATTGAGTCGTTCTTTATTACAAACACGGATGAGACCTCTGCTATTGTCAGATGGGAGGCCTTTAAGGCGTACATTAGAGGCATGATCATATCTTACACCAGTTCAAAAACAAACAAACTTAAATTAAAAATGAATGAGCTTGACCACAAAATTAGACAATTGGAAAGAGAAATCTTTTTAGATGGCTCCACAAAAGCAAAACAAGAATTGAGATTACTTAAAGCCCAATATGAGGAATTGTCCACATCGAAAGCAGAAAATAGTTTAATCCGGCTCAAACAGAGTTACTATGATCAAGGTGAAAAACCCGGGAGATTGTTGGCCTGGCGAATAAAGAAATTGGATGCAAACAGGGCAATTACTGCAATTCAAACTCAGAGTGGAACAACAACAACAGACCCTCAGGAAATTAATGATACCTTTTCCACCTACTATAAAACATTATATATATCCGAATCCTCAGAAAATTTGGAAACACAATCTGAATTCCTTGACGATCTTTATATTCCATCCATACCAGATGATATTAAAGGGCATATGGATAGGAAGCTAGATGCCTCAGAAATCGCTGATGCTATTGCTAATATGAGGGGAGGTAAAGCCGCAGGCCCTGATGGTTTACCAGTTGATATTTATAAGATATTTAAAGGTAAATTAATTGATCCTCTTTTAGCTATGTATGAGGAGGCCTTTCAACAGGATCGTCTCCCAGACTCCCTGAGGAGCGCGCTGATAACACTAATTTTGAAACCCAATAAATCCCCTACCAACTGCACATCGTATAGACCCATTTCACTGCTTAATACAGATGCTAAGATTATCGCTAAAGTAATGGCTAGAAGACTGGAACCGGTGCTTGCAACTGTGATCAACCCAGATCAGAATGGTTTTGTGAAAAACCGTCAGGCCTTCCATAATGTCAGACGAGTGTTGAATCTGATACATGCGAGGGAGGGAGCCCCTGACACCGCCATTCTGTCTTTAGATGCTGAAAAAGCATTCGACAGAGTGGAGTGGAGCTATTTGTTTGACGTGCTATCTCGTTTTGGCTTTGGTAACTACTTTCGAAAATGGATTGAGACACTTTATACTGACCCAATGGCAGAGGTCTCCACCAACTATTTAATATCATCTCCTTTCAAACTCACAAGGGGTACCCGTCAGGGGTGCCCTCTCTCGCCAATGCTATTCGTTTTGGCAATGGAACCGTTTGCGATAGCGGTGAGATCACACCCCTCAATTTCAGGTATAAAAGTATCGGACACCGAACATCGAATTGTAATGTACGCTGATGATACCCTTTTACTTCTGACAGACCTAAATAACTCAATTCTCACCCTGACTAACTTAATTGACACATTTGGAAAATTTTCAGGCTTTAAAGTAAATGAAACAAAATCCTCTATCATGTTTTTGAATAAGCAGGAGCGAATAAATCCAGTGATAAACCACTCTTTCAATAATGCAGTAAACGGATTTAAATATCTTGGTATCACCATTACCCCAACCATTAAAGATTTAGTATCCTGTAACTATGATCCTATGGTTTCCACAGTAACTGAATCCATGAATACTTGGTCATCAATGCCAATCTCTCTATTGGGGCGTATAAATGTAATCAAGATGAATATATTACCAAAGTTTTTATATCTATTTCAATCGATCCCTTTACCCCCACCACCGCAGTTCTTTTCAAAAATGAAACAACTATTTACAAAGTTTATTTGGAATAACAGAAGGTCAAGGTTGAGACTATCACTTCTTTACCTGCCATATGAGAGAGGAGGGTTACAATTACCCAATTTACAATTGTATTTCTGGGCTGCTCAAATTAGAGCTGCAATGTACTGGTTCTCGCCTGAACCTTACTTACCATGGGTACAAATTGAAAGTATTTGCGCTAAAGACCTGCGACTTGACACTTACTTATACTCTGCACCTGTCAAAAAATTGAAGCGATTTACTGATAACCCCTTTGTGAGACACACAATTAATGTATGGCACAATGTGCAGTCATTTCTTGGTGAATCTACTTTGTTTTCAGGCTTTTCACCAATATGGGGGAATGATAACTTCTCTCCTGGCAGAAAAGACCAAGGTTTTAGAATGTGGGCAACAAGGGGCATCTGTAAAGTTATGGATTTATATAAAGAAGGCAAACTAGTTTCATTTGAAGAACTTAGAAGTGAATATGATATACCCCGGACACATTTATTTAAATATTTACAAATAAGGAGCTTTGTTTATGCACAGATGCACTCCTATGTACAACCCCCTTTGTCCATATTGGAAAACTTAGAAGTGAATAACTGTACTGGCAAGGGTCAGATATCCTTACTCTATAACATACTGGTAAAAAAATCATAAAGACTCTACTGAACATAGGAAAACTCAATGGATAAATGACTTGCAAAAAGATATCTCTGAGGAGGACTGGAGGGAAGTATGCTCAAAAGCTCAACTCCTAACAATAAATACCCATCTCAGACTGATTCAATATAATTGGATTATGAGAATTTATATTACTCCGGATAGACTAAATAAGATGAATCCAAATATTCCTGATATCTGTGTTAAATGCAATGTCGAAAAGGGCACCTTATTTCATTGTCTGTGGGACTGTCCTGAGATAAGAAAGTTCTGGAATGAAGTTACAAAATGCATTTCTCAGATGACCTTGAATCCAGTACCCTGATTGTCCTATACTTTGTATTCTTAATTTGTATCCAAAAGACTGTATGCTGAACAGCAAAGAGAAGAAAATTGCTGATTTAAGTTTAGTACAAGCTAGACGCTTGATTTCTCTCTGCTGGAAAGATGTCAAAAGACCTACGGTTGATCGCTGGCTGAAAGAACTATCAGCATGCCTTGTCCTTGAAAAGTTAACATATACAATGAAAAAGAAATCAGCCAAATTCAAAGAGATTTGGAATCCCTTTCTTGCATTTTTGGAGAGCTGTGGAGTTGAGGAGGCTTGAAGGTGACGTGTCTCTAGCTGTCAATGTCTTGATCATGTGATGCTAAGCTGTGTATGTATATGTCGTTGCCCAGTTTTGTGTTTTGTTTTGTTTTTAGTCCTGTTTTTTTTTTTAGGCTATTTGTTTTTCCTTTGGGGTGGGGGGGAGCAGATTCTTTTATAGTTAGACTGTTATATGCCTTGTTAAATGTATTAAAATGTATTTATGTAAACTGTTAAAATTCAATAAATATATGTCCATAAAAAAAAAAGAATACACTATGTTGAGTGATAGTAGGCTCCATCCTAACATTTTAGCATGTTGGCACATTGTGTCTTTGAAGTGCTTTGATGTTCAGTGTACCCAATGCTTACACAAATTGTCCTCAGTAGCTCAGAGCATGGCGCATCTAGCTGCCTTTTGCTTGTAAGCTAATGTAACAATACCACCACCAGGCACCACCTCTTCTAATGCAAACACACAAAGCTAAACAAACTAACCCACAATCCCTATTCAATTGCCTATCAATTTGTAGCCCAATGTGTATGTTTTGACCACTGGCTGGCTGTGACTCAAACTACTGTTTTAAAAGGGGTCATATTATGGAAAATGGCTTATTCCTGGCCCTTAAACATGTTCCCCAGGTTATCATTGACCTAAGTAGCCGCTACTTAACATAATCCAAGCATGCCCACCACCAGGTGAAAAACCACTCCCATTTGCCTTGTTCTCAAAATGCAGCTCACTGCAGCGCCGCAAGCCGTTGCTTATGGTGCATTCCATTGTACTCGGAAATTGACAATTCCGAGTTGGTATTCCTAACTTACTTCCAATCTAAATGTGTTCCAGTGCATCTGCTTGGGAAAACATAATCGCCCACTGTTACGGCCAGCCGTATTTTTATTGTATTGGAGAGTGAGAGCTCTCACTTTTTTTTTTCTGTCAAAATCTATGTCAATCCACAGGTGGCGTTTCCAGTGCAGGGATTGGCCGATCCAGAAGAGGCCGGTCTATTTAACTTCCGGGTTCTCGGAAGTACGATGAGGGTCAATGCTTGACAGCGGTGCCTCCTCGATTTGCGATATCTTGACTTTGTGAATATTAGATAATACTGTTGTTTGCTTGTTGTGGTTGTTGATTAGCTTAGCTTGAACTCTCTTGTAAATCTTTGTAAATATCCCGAGCACTTGTATAACTAGCAGTAGGGGTGAATTGTCATTTTTGTTTAATCCCTGTTTTCTCTTGTTTTTGGTTCGGTTTAGGTAGGTAGGTTTAGCAAATGTCTTTTTGTTTGTTTCTTTTACTCGGTTAGGGCTTAGGTAAGAGATTATTGAGGAAATAGTGTTTTGTTTATTGTTTTGGCCATTGGTTCACCCTGACATCCAGCTTCACTTATTGTATAGCTTATGTCACTGTATGTAAATAAACTGCTCGCTTTTGCACTTATTTACGTTCTTTGTTTCTATTTTATGTTGCGCTCCCGACTCCTGGACCGGGGACGTAACACCGCAGCAAACTCATGTTTGTATGGCAAGTCTCAGAATGTTACAAGCATCTAAACTCAACATCAACTCCTACAGTGTCATTAGTGAATAGAATCTGCGCATATCACAGACGCCGGACGCTGTTTTTTCCGAGTACACTGGAATGCACCATTTCTTCTACTTACTACGGCAATGTCCATGGCCATATCAAATATCTACGGCCATATCCCAACTCTCCAGTTGTTCTGTTGTAGGATGCAGGCAGCAACAAAGGTCCCTGCACAGTCTCCCAACACGCAAAAATGCCAGGACAGAGTGGATTCATTTTATTCTTAACGGCAACGTCCCGGCTACAATTAGCTCGGCTACAGGTAGCTAATTATTTCTGTGTGTGATGATCACTCCTCGGACTGCTTGAGCAACGGCAGCATTAGCATCTAAATTGAAGCTTAAAGATGGAGCAATTCATACGTTACGTGACCCATCTGCAAAATTGGAATCTGTAAGTGTCACCATGTTTTGATTTTATTTACAAATTAGTCTGGTTAGTATACTCAACTGCTGGTTAGCTAACGAGCTAGTGGGGCTAGCCACGGGCTTGTTGGGTGTGGAAGAAGAAAGAAAACTAAAGCTGGAGTCAGGACACATCTTTTAAAGTTATTGGTTAGAGTCAGGACTCATCTTGAAGTTATTTGTTGGGACCGGTGTCTGTTTTATAAGTCTGTTGAGCGTGTCAGTAAACTTTAGCCACCATTAGTACAATCACGTTTGGTTGTGTGCGCTGTGCTGTTTGGATGCAAATAGGTTGCATCCAATAATATATTGGCTAACTAGCTCAACAAAATTGTCAATCCTAGCTTGTCTGCAAGTTGTAGTCAATAAGCTTATGGACATGAGCCATAAACAGACCGGCTACAGCAGAGAGTGTCGCTCACACACCCACATACACAAAACAAATGCCTGAAAGTACAATAAGAAAGTAAGTGGAACCGCTCAGCTGCCTCTTCCTATTCTGGGTCAGACTCCGCCATGGTTATGGTAAATTTCTGCGTCAAGCTTATTTGTTTACCTTGCTCAGCATGAGCGCTCTGCTCTCCGCCTCCGCCAGGTGAGGTTGTATGTAATGAGCACTGCTCTGATTGGCTGCCTCACGCCGTGAGTGAGGCAGCCAATCAGAGCAGTGCTCATTACATACAACCTCCACGCCCTCAAAACAGCCTGTTCTTTACAATGGAGAAAATGAGAGACTGAAACACACACCACAGAAGCTGGTTTTCTGATTTTTTTTTATATCGACTTCAAAAATATCTTGTCAAGACCCCTGGAAACAGTTTTAAATAGCCGAAAATGAGTAAAATACCCCCCCTTTAAATTTCACCCGCAATTCCCAAATTCCCTAAGTAGTGCTAAAGTAGACTTCAACCCTCGGTATCCAACTACCACGGGTTGAAGCCTACCATGCTAACCCCACTCACTATATTCCAATGCCAGTTAAGAATATCTTGACAATTTCCTTCCATGGTACTGTAAACTCGACCACGTCTGGTCTTATGGTGCAATCCATTGTACTCGGAACTTGAAAAAAAACTACCTCCGACACAGAAACGTGCAATAGAACAGTCATTCAAGTCAGAATTCCCAGTCAGAAACTCGGGCAAGATCCAACTGGTCCTAGTTCGCCGATATAAACACACCTGACGTCACAGCAATATAGCGGCGCACACTGTGAACAGTAAACACAATTCCCTTTGCATTAATTTTTACTTCATGTCGTTTTTGTTATGAAAACATGATTTGTAACGTAATTCGGTTGATTTGTGCTCAACGTTACGAGTCTTTTTACTAGCGTGTGGTACTAGCCTACTAACGTTAAGATTACTAGTTCACTGATATGCACTGATATGTTTCTCTTCACTAATGGTGCTGTAGTAGTTGATGTAGGTCCTCTTTAGATGCTTGTGAAATTCAGAGACTTGCCATACAAACATGAGTTTGCTGCGGGCATCCATATTTTCCCGAGCAGATGCACTGTAACACATTTGATTGGATTGAAAAAAAAAAAAATCACTGTGAATCGATTGTGGATCATTTCATGTCGACCAACCCTAGTTAGACTGTGGGAAATGGCCTCCGAGAAGTTCACGGAACTGGCTGCTGTCATGAACCCAGCGCAAACAATGGCAATTTTATATGTAGAGATTCACCAAAGTCCGTTTTTATTTTCCGTTTGGGGCTTTTTTGTGATCGCTGTAAAAATGTGATTCATGCCCTGCCAAATATCTAGAATCTGAGAGTGCCGACAGGCAGAATTCTGCAGACGGGAGAGAAGAAATGCTGCTCTGGCTATCCTGTCTGACTATGATGTCTGGTTATAATGCGCTGTATAGGACGCAGGGCATTTTGCAGCTGTCAAATACACTGCACCAATCAAACACACAAGCCCCAGACGTAAGTGCAGACAACAAATAAATAATCCACAAAATAGGGCTGAAAAAGATCTACAAGGATGAACAAGAGCAGACTGAGACAAGTACATGAATAGACACACCAACAACAAAGAAACAGAAATGACAGGTAGGTAGGTAAGGGTGGATATATAGGTAAACAAAATGACAAATAGATGTACTGTACATAAAGATAAAGAAGATGTGTGGTGGATGAATATGGAGGTCTATGTGTAGGATTGAACATTGTGTGTGTCCTTATGCTTGTGAAGGGTGTATATGTGTGTGTTTGCAAAGGGTGTATATGTGTGTGTTTTGTGAATTGCAAGTGTATGTGCTTATTTGTTTGTGTTCGTGGGCCGTGGCATTAGCTCACCGGCAAGTGTCAAATATATGTTGTTGAATTATTGGATTGAGTTGCGCTCCAGTGATATCTGCTGTATTAAAAGATTGAACCATTGTGAGAAGGTAAGTTGTTTTCTGTTTTTCCAGTTTAGTAAAATTGTTTTCTTGGCAATAGTTAGGGCTACCAGTAGAGGTGTTTGGCTTTGATGAGGTGTCAAGTCTCCAAGTATGCACAGGTAAGGGGATAGGGGAATGTTCTACCCAAAGAACAGTGATAGTTAAGTGGTTATTTCTTTCAGCAAAATGACTGGCATGAAGTACAGGGAGTGTGAGAGGTTGGAGCTAGACTTTGATTTGTCTGCTGAGAGGGCAGGCATGCTAGATTTAAGTCTGTTAACCAACAGAGTTGTGTTTGAAATCGAAAAATATGTTCTTAATGGATATGCCAACAGGGAGAAGTGCCTAGTCCAGATTCTTTGTCATGAACTTTTCTTTCCAAGTTGAACGTGTATATCTCCAGGGGTGTTAGGATATATGCGGCCTGGGCTCGTTCAAAGACGAGAAGGTTAGAGTAAGATGAAACTTTTGAAAGGGCCGTCTTTATGGTACCACAGAGGTGAACAGGTAGGTGAAGAAGGAAAGCACCAGAGCTGTGTTGATGAGGCTGTAGAGATGTTGAGATTCAGCCAGACTGTAGAGGATTTGAGAAGAGGGATGTCAGATCATAAAAGGCTACAGAGAGTTTGAGCTTCTGTGTGAAGAGAAGTTAGATGGAGAGAAGAAAGCCACAAATAGAAAATTGCACAAAGCTGCAGTCCAAATTGGCTCAGTGTAGTAGTGAGAGGCTTACACAGCAACAACCCCCAAAAAATGGGAGAATAAGTTGGAGAAAGTGCAGCAAGAGACTGGGGAGCTTAAACAAAGGAATAGAAGTTTAGAACAGGCAATAGTGCAGGCAGAAAGCAGGGTTCAGGACCTCTGTGAAGACTTGACAAAAATTGAATTAGAGAAGAGAAAATACTCCCTCTGCTCTGTAGCAATTATTGCAAAGGAAAGTAGTCACAGGGTATCTGACCTGGTGGAGCAGGGTTTGGAGTTTCGGAAGGAGTATTGTATGCTACAAAATTAGGGACAGACTGGATAGGCTTGTACTGGGTCGGGCTCATCTTGTTACATGGCAAGTATTCAGATGCTCTTAGGGAAGTGTACATGGGTTTGGTCACAAAAGAGGGTGAGTGCTACCAAAGCCGCAGACGTAGATAGGATCATATTAGAATAGCTTGCTCTCCAAGGTAGAAAGGCTGCCATGTGCCACTAGTAAGTATGGACACAAATATGGCACTGCCGGCATTTTTTAAAAGGATGGCACCAGGTTGCATTTAGGTTTGAGAGAGCAAACATCCAGCTCTGCCCAGTGCACATTTGATACTGTCAGGAAAATTTGTGGTGGAGGAGAGGTGAATGTCGAGTTGTGAGAAAAAAACATTTTCTAAGATCCAGAATTTAATGAGTGATGGGGCTAACATGCAGAAGACGCTAAATGAGACTCTGACGGAATACAGAGCCAGCGTTCTGCCAGATATAGTAGAAGGGTTAAATTAGCCTAGTGATGAAGAGAAGGCAAGCCCCTGCTTCGTTAGAGTTATTTTACAGCTTGGGTTTTATGGATAGTTTGGCACATCAAGCTGACAACACCCTGTGTAAATGGGAAAAGTTGCCGTTTGGCACCGATAGGGTAGGCAGCAAGTGGGGCACACAGACAGCCAGCTGTGTGGGAGGAGATGATGGTGGGGATGTAGATGACTGCATCTTTGGTGTAAAATGAGAGCGGCACTGTTCGGCTTTAGGAATGCGGATGTGAGAAGAGTGGAAAGCCTGTCCAGTTCAGAACATTTCTGATCTGACCCTTTCTGGGTCCCTTTCCCCCTTTAAAAAAGGTAGTCAGGCAAATATCACATTCCACAACGCTGCTGGCGTGTATGTCCTCAGCAACAATCTTACATTTATTTCTTGTAGGTTGTAGGGCATTAGGTCTGCCAAGCTGGTAGTAGATCCTCTACGGGGCACTCTCTGTAAGATTGCATGCTGGCAGATGCTTGCCATGCTTGCATCTGCAGCATGGCCGTACTCATATGTAACACAGAAAGTTTGGTATGTTGGACATGTTTGACAGACTTGGGGGAAAAGGCCCAGGCAAGTAGAAGCAGTTGAAGGCATTTTTATGCTTTTTAAGCAGAAGAGGTCCTGGGAGTGGTTGTCAAGGTTAAATAGTGACAGGAAAGCCAGAAAATGTGTGCACTGGCAAACATTTTGAGAGAGAGCCCAGGTTATTAGGGATGAGAGAATACCAACTGCTTGCTGTATCAGCTCGGTCGAGATTCAGACGTGTTGTCCTCAGAATGAAAAATGTGAACCTTAGCAACGATAGGAGGAAGTTATCCTTATCCTTAGTGTACTGCATCACAGCAAGGCACCAGAACAGGAACACCGAAGAGAGAGAATTTGTTTGTGCTCCCTCTTATGTTGTTGCTGTGGCGAAGGAAGAGTTTCCTCACCTGGCAGGAACGCAGGTGAAGGGTAGGTGAAAGGAAAAGAGGGGGAGGTTAGAGTGGCGCATGTCACTAACTTACTAAGTTAGTCAGACATGCAACAAAGAGGAAGCATTGAGAATAATAATTGACAGTTATTTACGATTCATTATGATGGGGAGGAGGGGGATGTATGGAGATTTCCATCAAGGAAATGTAGAGTTAAGAGTCTGACGGTGCTGCAGACATGATCGGTAGGATGGGACAGGGACAAGAGCAGCAGGTATAGTCGCTGCTGGTGGCACAGGGAATTTGCTTTTAACTGAATACAAGAATGAAGAAGGAAGAGTTTATGAATGCCTTGTCTTAGATGACGATGTTAGTCATAAACTTAGGTTTGAGGGATAGATTTGCAGTGTTGGTGTATTGTGGTTGAACTGCTGAGCGGGCCATTACAAGCCAGTAGTGTCAGCCATCCCTTTAGTCTATGATTGTAGTTGAGACTGATAGGTGGCTAGTAAATGATGCTGCTCTCTAATGGTCCTGTAGATTTATGACAGCGTAAGTCGATGTCCTCTATGGTCATTGTTTGTGGGCTAGTACATCATTCAGTCACTGTATAAAGATTAAACTTTAGTGGCGACATTCTCCACATACTTAATATTGCTATCTTTTTTTAAAGTCATACCATTCATAATAAGTAAAAATGCATCGTGTCTCTGAAGCCAGGAAACCTAACCTTTCATCTGTTTTCAGGTCAAGAAGATCTAGTAATTAGCTCAAGCCAAAGTTCATTAAATGGCAACGAATCCCAAGATTTGCTCTGAAAACATCATCTGGAATCCCTTTAATTTACACATGCCTGTTTTACGGTTTTAGTACTATTGAGACATACATTCACTCATAATTCATGAAAATTATGATTTTTTCATGTATTTTTACATTATGGTGGAAGCTGTCTGGGCCAGACATACTTCAAATGGTGTACTTGGGGCGGCAAATTAGAAAGGCAGATCTAGAAATGTAATTACTCGAACATAAGTTAGAGGTGGGTGCATGGTCACAGGTGAAATGTGTCACAGGGAAAGGACACGCCATGTCCGACAGCTACTTCAGGTTCAGCAGGGGGGAGGAGACAAGGAGAAAGTCAGGGTTTGTTCAAAAAAACCTGCCAGCGAGCAGGTTAGGTTCACAGAGTCAGTTACCATGGTAACTGATTCAGAATTTGAGTTACCTCTCTTTCTGGAATGGAAAACCCAGAGTTTCCCTCATCTCAGGGTTAACAAACAAGAGTTTTCACTAAACCCACCTTCTGGAACGGACCCCAGATCTGGATGTCCCACCATAATAAACTTTTATGCATTGTGTATACGCTGCTTGCCCAAACTCGGCATCTATTGCACGCCCAACTGTCCTGGTAGTGCTCCCTCTCTGAGTAGCCCCTCCCAAGGTTTCTTCCAATTTTTCCCTAAAAGGTTTTTCCTTGTCCTAAGGGTCTAAGGCTGGGGGATATTGTGTACTAACCATTTACTGTTTCACATGTTGGGCACTGTGAAGCCCTTAGAGACTGTAACAGTGATTAAGGGCTATATAAATAAATGTTATTTGATTTGATTTACAGGGGGTGGTCATTATTTAATATAGCATAGAGCAGGGATGTCAAACTGTGTGCCATGGAGGGCCGAGAGTATGCAGGTTTTCGTTCCAACCCAAGAATACAGCAGGTGATTTCACTGGTTACCACACCTTCAACCAGAGAGGAGGGACTAATCAGTGAAATCACCTGGTGTATTCTTGGGTTGGAACGAAAACCTGCATACTCTCGGCCCTCCATGGCACACAGTTTGACACCCCTGGCATAGAGGAAGCACCTTATAAAATCCTGATCTAAAACCTCAAATCTTAATTAAGATATCCCAAATACCTCAATAAATAACATGCACAAATAAAGATAATAGACCTTCGTTGTTTATTTAACAAAACTTGTTTATTTGAGAAAAACAGATATCCCTATGTGCAGAAAGATGTAAACTCCTTCAATCGATAACTTACAGAACTCAACCAACTCAGTGAGGTTTGAGGTCTCACATGAATAGCCTGTTTCAGGTCCTGCCACAGCATCTAAATTGGATTTAGGTCCGGACTTTGACTTTTAATATTTTTCTTGTGGCTCTTGGCGATATAACTCCTCTGCAAAGATCTAATGCAAGAGGAGGTTCGCTTAGCCTAATTCCCTTTAAACTATTTTCATTTTACTCCCTGCACTATTTCTAAAGAGCCTTTATTTCAGTTAAGAACAAGCTAATTTTGATTAAAAGGAATACACAGTAAAAAAAACAAGAAAAAAAACACCACAAGGGGTTCGCAAACTTTCAAAACATGACTGTAAATGAGCCTTGCATCCTCTGTTCGCCGAACCATCATTAATGTGCAAATGAATCAGGAGGAAAAGTCAATAGTAAATGCCATTAGCTCGGACAAACATTAGTTTACCTATCCAAACAACTCCAATCTAGACTCTGAGCTTATACTGACAAGAAAAGGTCAAAGCATTCACCGGATGACTTGACTGACAACATGATCGGGCCAATTACAGGAAACCTAAAGAACCAGGGAAGAGAACTTTAAAAATGGAAGAGAAGTTGATTCCAGCCATTCAATTCAATTCATGTTTTTTAATTTATTTTATTCCTGTAGTCTTTTATTTGAAAGACTACATAAATGTAAATGTCTCAAAAACGATGCTTGGAGAATGGTTGTATCCATTGTCGGGTGATACGGTAAGCTCTGAAGAAATGTTATTTTTACTTATTTATTTTTTGATGGCATTTTAGAATCCATTATTCTGATCAAAATAGAGAGACAGGAAAGATTGGAAGAAAGACAGGGGGCCGACATGCAACAAGGGTCCCAACTAGATTAATGAATGGTTCCTAATTAGCGCTTGCTAGCTAGCTATTAACTCATCAAAAACAATGTAATGTTATGAAAGGCAAGACCAAAGCAGTGAAAAATACACAATTTACCTGTTCATCTATCTGTCTATGCAGACATAGATGCAAACAGAGCCTCTCACACAGCCCACAATCAGTCAGAATAGACCCATCAACCAAGTTGCTCACAGTGTGAACAGGTAGTAACTGTGATTGGTCCAGTTCCCTACCAGTCAGGCTGGCTGTGGAATTGGGGTGCCAGTCCAAAGGGAGATTGGAGAAGGCGAGGGGGGTGACCCATAATGGCAATTAATTGTGTCCATAGATCATATCCAATGAAAAGGTGTGCCAGTGTGCCCAGGAGAGCGTAGGAGACAAACAGCGATTCCCTGCATCGTCCCTAACCTTTTACAGGCCAGACACTCATCTCTCTCTCTCTCAGCCTCTCGCCACTGAGGACTACCAAACTCCTGAGAGCATAGAGCTCTCGCAAACTTCAGGTTGACTCCAGGTCTCGTTTTACAGCCGTCCTGTCACTGCTAAGGCTGAAAGATTACGGATGCAGGGGGGTCTTCAGCAAGAGGACAGATGGTAATAAAGACGGTTGTCTAGACGTGGTGGATTTTTTTTGGGTTGGGGGTCTAAGAGGCCAACAAGTCAACTGAAAGGGGTAAATATCATAACCGCTATATCCTTGCGTGATTTTGAAAATAGAATAACCCTAGTATGTACAGAAAGCGGATCTAGGAAAAGTCACGGAGGGACTTTTTGAAAACAAACAAACAAACAAACGTACTCTCTTTACAAAAAGGGTTCTATATAGTACCAGGAAATGGTTCTCTTGGCTTGTACCATAGTAGAACCCCTTTGGTGCTATAAAGAACCATTGTTAGAAAGGTTCTCTACAGCACCGTGCTCAAACCTTTTATTTTTCTGGGTGTGGTTAGCGCTTTGCCCTGACATGAAAGGCTGTTTCCCCAGATGCATTCCAGGTAGTTACATGCCTGGGCTTTCTCCAGATCTACCGTTAGCCGCCCTAACTGAAAGTTGAGCTGTAAATATGTGTGCCTTCAGGAGGCTTTTTTTAACCCCACAGAAAGTCAACTGAGCTCTGTGATCTTTTCCAGCAACACCCCGCTTCACATTCATCAAGTTCCGCACTGGGAGCAACCCAGTGCAACCAGTCTTCTACTGGTGGCCACTGAGCAGCTCCACTGGAGCAATTAGGGGTTCAGTGCCTTCAGGGACCTCGACAGTAGCTGTTGAGGGAGGAGTGTGTTACTCATTCACTTTCCCCACTTAGCTGGTCTGAGGATACAAATCAGTGACCTTCACAAGCTGCTGCTGTTGTTCCTTGAATGTGTTTATATGAATGTGAGAGAGAGAGTGAGCGAGCAAGTAAATGAGTGAATGATAGGGAGGAAGGAGAATAGGAACCACAGCCAGAAACCAGAAAATGAGTCATTAGGCTTGTGCTGGTGCAAATAAAGCAACCTGTTGGAACTCTCAGCTCCTGCCTTGTCTCTGTCTGTCGCGGCCCCAGTAGTAGTGAGCGAGCAAATAAATAATAATAACAACATAAAAAAAGCTTCTTAAGTATAAATAAAAAACGAAAATAAAAGGCAGTCTTTAGAAATATGCAAAATAGCATCTCTGTCTGACTGCTTAAATCTGAAGTATTTCCAAATAGCGGCGATGATATGACCCCTTTTTGGAAGTAAATTAACTGAATCGTCTTCTCCGCTCTCAGCCATTTTCGTTTACGGAGGTGGTGGCAGTGCATAGGGAACGATAGGGAATGAAAAATAAAAATAACGTGTAAACACTAAAATTATATCTATCATATTGGAGAACTCGATATATCTCCCAGCCCTAGGTTCTACATAGACCCTTTATGGTGCTGTAAAGAACCCTTTTAGAAAGGTTCTCTAATGCACCATGTTCAAATGGTTCTACATAGAACCTTTATGTTGCTGCAAAGAACTTTTATTTTTATTTTTATTATTATTATTATTATTATTATTATTATTTTTATTATTATTATTACTACTACTACTACTACTACTACTACTACTATCATCATCATCATCATCATCATCATCATCATTATTATTATTATTAAAAGAACCTCTTCATTCTGATTTACCAGTTCTTTCATTTAAATTGGTAAATTCATTCTTTACAGCACTTCCAAGTTCCTGGTTCCAAGAACCATTTTCTGGTATTATAGAGAACACCTTTTCTTAAGAGCGTACAATCAAATCCAGGCAACAGTTGTCATTATTGAAAAAATAATTTCTTGATGTCAAAATCAGCATTGTGCATTGATTTTTGTCTGTTTTCTGTGGAATGAAAATCTATGGAAGACTAAAACCAATTTCTATACAATTACACTTCATAGTAATTGTACAAGGGAATCTGGGATAAAGTCAAAAGACACTTTTAGGAGCAACGCCTTCGTTCTGCCAGCGGATCATGATGGATTTGTCTCCAGTGAACTATCATAATCCACAACCAGTTGACCAGAGCTCTGGGCTGGTTAACTTACACCCCACCTCACCCCCACATAGCCATCAATAGGCACCTTGTCCTCCACATAGCACTCCACTGTGAGCCAGGGGACTGTGTGCTACACAGAAATATTGACTTTTAATACTTAAGCCATTCAGCTTACCCATTTTAAACAAGCCTGGCTGTGTTGCTTTTTTTTAACACCCCCACCAACACAGAGGTTTACCTTTGTGCTGGAGCAATAAAGTCACACTGACTGGACACACACACACACACGCACACGCACGGTGTGCTCATAAACACGGGGCAGTTGTAGCCAAAGGGGTTACCGGGAACTTTGTGACTGGAAGGTTGCTGGTTTGATTCCCTGGCCTGGCTGGGATGATGTGGCGGGGGCCCATGAGCAAGGCCCCGAACCCACAGCTGTTGCAGTAGAGCTGCTCAGTGGCCAACAGCAGAAGACTGTGGGTTGTACTGGGCAGCTCCCAGCGTGAATGTGAAGCAGGAAGAAAGGTTAAACACACAGACCAGTCTGTCCTCTGAATGTTAGGCTATGTGAGTGGTGAAATATGGCATGGTAAGAAAAAAAAAGTGAACCAAATACACTTCCTGTTAGTATTTACTGAAAGTCAAAATATCTATTAATAGCTGGTATGTCCACCGTTTGCCTTAATCACAGCTTGCACCCTGTCTGGCATCAATTCTTCAAGTTTTTCCAGAATTTGAGACTCCACATGATTCCAGCACTCTTTTAGAGCATCCCAGAGAGTGTCTTGTGATGCCACAGTATATTTTGCCTTCATATGTTCCCAAAGAGGCTCAATGGGGTTGAGGTGTGGTGACCATGGAGGGAAAGCCATGCAAGTCAGTGCTCCTTGCTCTTCCTTGGATTTCAAATAGGCCTGGCATATCTTCGATGCATGTTTAGGGTCACTGTCCTGCTGGAAAAGGAATCCTCTGCCACACAACTTTAAGCCAGAAGGGATGGTATGCCTCTGCATAGTAGGGTGGTACTTTGGTCAATGTGTAGTTGATCCTGTGCAATTCACCAACATCACAGATTGATGTTGTGAAACAGTTTGTGAAACCCAGGTGCAATTAGACAAATTTTGAGTCTAATTTTTAAGCGAAATTAACCTTTTCTTAACGTAATTTCATATGCATACGGGCCTGGAAATAATACTTGCCGCTTAATTTCACTTGATTTTCACACTTCAGGTAGCCACCTATGATCCTGGCCACATCATGTGTATCACTTACCACTCCGGCATGGGTTCGGTGGTATATATTTAAGTATATTTCAACTGAATGAACAGTCTATCATTTATTATTTATTTATTATGCATCAAAAGTGGGCTACATGTCATAGAAATGGCATTCATGCACAGGTTGCCAGGAAGAAACTGTCTAAAAAGAAGACTTTCTGGAAATCTTTTCTCTGGACAGATGAGTGCACTTTTTGTCCGCAATCAAAAATGTCAAGTTTGGAGACAACCCAAAATTAACCTTATCTCTACGGTCAAGCATGGTGGTGGGAGTGTCATGGTCTGGAGCTGTGTTTCTTGTTCTGGGCCTGGATGACTCAACATTATTAAAGGAACCGAGAACTTTGAAGGATAACAGAATTCTAGAACAGAACATAGGGTCATCGGTCCGAGATACTTTCGCACACAGGGATGTCTGAGTTTTTTGTTAAACCAGTTTGGTTAAATAAACATTGGACGTATACCATATTTATTTGTGTGTGTTCTTTATTTGGGATGCCTACATTAAGATTTGAGGTTTAGGTAAAGATTTTATAAGGTTATTCCTCCACAGAATAAAAAATAATGACCACCCTGTAGGGTTTGCAAACTTGCAAGCATGACTGTGTAAAAGTGTAAGAGGGTGGAATTTTCCTTCCTTCGCATTGGTGAACCTTAACAAGTGAAGTGCCTATAGATAGCCGTGGAGAGGCAGGGCTCAGGAAAAAGAGCAGGAAAAAACACACATGAAGATTCCCATCAAGACTGCATTTTTTTTAGACCTTAGACATCTCTTTTTGCATAGCTGTTAGCTATGCCATTGAAGCCATCAATAACCAATATTTTGTGTTCATTCAATATCTCAAAATTTGACCATTTTCATGCTACAAATTCAAAGTATTCAGTGTTTCCCCCAGAATTGTATTTGTGTCCGGGAAAAGCCTCTGAAGCAGCATTTAGACCATGGGACACTAAAACTCTCCATTGAAACCCAGACTAATGACATTTAGAATCAAATGAATAGTAAAGGTCCAGGAGCAAGTCACCACTCACCATATGAACTTCACTATGATCAGCACTCTCTATTATTACGCTCTTCAGTAAATGCTGGATAATTCAAAGCTCAACTATTCAGAATCTTATCAATGACATAGACACATGCCTGCCTCAGCAGTGCTCAGCACACAGCACACACATATCTTATCTTATCTTATCTTATTAGCCTTGATCCTTTCTCTTGAATGGAGAGAACATCACGCTGAACTCCATTCATAAAATGTGACCGCTTAAAGTTGCTTTGCTTATCAGCATACATACACACTTTGGATAAAATAATGTGTCATGGTCACGGCTGTGTCATGGTCATGCCTCCAGTTTTTCCTTGGGTTTCTTGTGTTTTCCCTTCCCCTTGTGTCTCCTGTGTGCCCCTGTTTGTGTGTGTGTGTGTGTGTGTGTGTGTGTGTGTGTGTGTGTGTGTGTGTGTGTGTGTGTGTGTGTGTGTGTGTGTGTGTGTGTGTGTGTGTGTGTGTGTCCGCGCGCGCGTTTGTTATGGGCGTCCCCCGTTCCCTGCAATCCATCTACTCTGCAGTATATCAACCCCGGTTCTTCAGTCACTCATCGTTGTTTCAGCCGTAGTGGATCATTGCTTGCCTGCCTGTTCATCCCCCTGCCTGCCATTCAGCAATCCAGTCTGCCAGTCACTAGCTTCCTAGCTAACCACATCAGCCACATCCAGCCTTCATTCCTGCTCCGCCACGCTTCACCAGCCATCAGCTCCCCTTTTCCCCTCTGCCTTCGCCTGCTGGACTTTTCCCCTCATCCATCCTCATTCCCTGGAATCCCTGACAATAAACCTCTTCTTATTCATTCACAATTCAGAGCCAGAGTTCTGCATTTGGGTTCCCCTTGTTGATCGTAACACCAATACACCAAGCAGTGCTGTTTTCAATAAAATATCAACTTTTAGAAATGGTCTGCGGGTCATTCCTTGTACCAAAATACACCATAGCGTATCAACAGAAACCACTGAAAAATCTAAGAGAAGGCTATCAGCAACTGGGGTTAGTGCACACTGAACCCAAATAGACCAGCCAGACCAAAATATACTTTCAGAAAAATATACTGACATGAGCCTTTAAAAAAGGTCCAGAGCTACTAAACCCCATCAGAAATAGTGTAGCGACAAATGTAGCCCTGATACATTCCGTTCTATGGAGACTTTACGCTAAACACCATTCAAAATTCTGTCAGTTTAATGTTGCCTTGCTTGTCGACAAATGTACACACCTCGTACAGTCGCGTACAAAACGACTTAAGAACTTTAAGTAAATACTTGGAAATTCGGCATTGAAGTGACCCACCGAGCAACCTTTTATTACAGTAAAATCACAATTGCAATTTGTAGAAGTGGTGCCGGTGTTACAGAGTAACTGGTTTTCACGTTAACTGGTTACCTTTGTTTGTAAACGTCGGGTGCTTCGGCAGCTGTTCCAACCACGGAGAGGAAACGTAGCTGACCTTGCGAATGCTTGAATGATTATAATAATATATCGCTCATAATTTCTTCATTTAGATTATTGATGCTTTATGGAGTTTAGTGAAACTGGGATCAGAAATATTCTTAACCATATTTTGCTGTATTTTTGTCAAAATAAAAACTTCACACCGGGGGTTCGAAACCATATATACAATCTAAAAGGAAAAATCACGCTGTTTTGTACCAGACCACTGAACTATACTGCCAGGGTATTTGGCGATGTCAAACACGTAGTCTATTCCGAAACTAAAACAAGGGTATATTATCTTCCGGGTTCAAAACACCACTGCCAAATTAACCTGTGACCACTGTTATTGTGATGATAGCAGCCACACAAACCTAGTTTGTTGCGCCTCTGAAGTTGAACATTTTTCGAAGACCTGAGGTTATAATGTCTGCTTAAGTTTTGGGGGGGGAATAAACTGTGGGATCCAATGACAACATAATAAAAGAGGTTTCGGACGGGTGCTGGAAATCCTTGAAAACGTTTGAATTTCAATGTGGTATGTACAAGGAGTGAAAAGTGCTTGGATTTGGATAAAATGATTGAAACTGCTTGAAATTGTAATTGCATTACTTTCATGGTAAACCGCTGGGTCAGTGACACAGTTTGAAAACTAAAACGTTGTTTGGTTGTGTTTTCCTTTTAACTTGTCTCCCTTCTGTAGAATGGTCTCACTTTTTTTTCATAGTGCAATAACACACTCAAATAATTGTGTGCACTATGTGCACTGTATGTCTGTTTAAATATGTACCATTTAATATATATAATATATACTAATATGCAACATTGTGCACACATCATATATATGTATATATATGATGTGTGCACAATGTTAGTCGCTCTCCTTTTAATGATGTACCTTTCTTGTTTAGTACATCCCTTGGGGAAGAGATTATGGACTTTGAAGTCCATAATCTCTTTAACAAGTGTCGGGTCCATGATTTTGCAAGGTTGTTGGCTGTTCAGTTACTACTAGGCCTAGTGTGAGCATGGTGCCAATCTCTCCACTTAAGTACACTACTCATCAATTGAAACTGCACTTGTAATTGTGTACAGGTGTATGTGTTCCCCAAGTCAAATTTCCCCTCAGGGACAATTAAGTATATCTTATCTTAACATGCATAAAAAAGCTGAGCTGTGGTAGTGTGGTCATTGTTAATCTGGTTAATTTGTTAAATAGTGGCCTCTGTGTTTAATTCCAATGCATTCCCTCTGTAGCTTTTCCAGCTGTAACATTTTCAGTGTTGTCAGCAGCAAAGTTACAAGCAAAAGCTACAAGAAAGAAAGTACTAAAATAGTTAAATAAAAGTATATAAGAATAACAAAGTATATAAAAAAATATAAACAGTGTAAAAAAATCACAAAGGTGCACAATGTTGCATATTAGTCGGCGACACGTTGCACGAGCGCACTTTGAATTACCATAATTACGTCACGGTTTGCGCTATCGGAAAACTTCCAACGGTTTCTGAAAGCTGAGACGTAGCGCTTTACAGCCAATATGGTGTCATTACGGTAATTTCACTCGCGCCTCTCGCGGAAGTCCGCGAACGCGTTATTAGACTCTTATAACTTGCAGTAAATTGTAAATATCTGCCAGATATTTAAAGTTCCAAGTTTTCTGGAAAAACGGGAAAAAGCACTTACTCACAGGACATTTACTGACCCTTTTATAGTCAAGATAAGCAAAAAAGTCCAGGCGAACATTTTGAGTGTTAGGTGTTAAAGGGTTAAATGGTACATATTTAAACAGACATACAGTGCACACAGTGCACACAATTATTTGAGTGTGTTATTGGACTATGAAAAAAAAGTGAGCATTCTACAGAAGGGAGACAAGTTAAAAGGAAAACACAACCGAACAACGTTTTAGTTTTCAAACTGTGTCACTGACCCAGCGGTTTACCATGAAAGTAATGCAATTACAATTTCAAGCAGTTTCAATCATTTTATCCAAATCCAAGCACTTTTCACTCCTTGTACATACCACATTGAAATTCAAACGTTTTCAAGGATTTCCAGCACTCGTCCGAAACCTGTTTATTATGTTGTCATCGGATCCCACAGTTTATCCCCCCCCCCCCCCCCCAACAAAACTTAAGCAGACATTATAACCTCAGGTCTTCGAAAACTCCATAAAGCATCAATAATCTAAATGAAGAAATTATGAGCGATATATTATTATAATCATTCAGGCATTCGCAAAGTCAGCTACGTTTCCTCTCCGTGGTTGGAACAGCTGCCGAAGCACCCGACGTTTACAAACAAAGGTAACCAGTTAACGTGAAAACCAGTTACTCTGTAACACCGGCACCACTTCTACAAATTGCAATTTTGCTGAAAACAAATGCTGCTTAGCGTATTGGGTGTATGCCGAACCCGAGAGTGGATCCTAAGGATTTGTCAAATTCCCTAGGTTCTGTTCTACTAGTGTGTACGTTTGCCAAAAAGCACGGCAACGTAAAACTACCAGAGTTTTGAATAGAGTTTAGCGCGTGACAGCGTATCATACAAGGGCTAGAATGAAGGCAACAGAAGGGACGGCATTGTGACCGCTGCCCAGCGATCTGAGTGGTGGGAACATAAATGACACGATTAAATGTCTGAATAAAAACAATATTCAACAGTCAGTTGTCTGCTAGACATATCAGAGAACATACACGTATGACTCATGAATCGCAGAATTACAGTAGGCTACGGTCAGTGTGCACATTGGCTTATATTATCTCCAAAATGTTGTCTGACCGCCCCGTGAAAATAGTATTTTTAAGTTAGACCGTATAAAATTAGAAATATCGCCACAAAGAATAGTTCGGCTATGTTAGGGACAGATGCACTCTTTAAGAAGGAGATATAATCATGCATGCATATTGTGGGTAAGTGAGTATTATGCTGCAATACCTTGTTTTATTTAAGTGTTCAAACTTCGCGCATTCAGCTGTCAGAAAATGCTCAGAAAATAACGTACCAAAATACAAACGGGTCTACCTCTTACCTTTCACTTTTCGCTCATTGAGACTCCTGCCGATTCAAGTTCTAGCTGTTTACTTGCAGAGACTGAGGTCGTGCACGGTGTTCAGTATAATTCAGCATGGAAGCAGCCTGCTATCCAAGGCTTTCGATCGTTTGCTCCAGCTGTGCGGGGAAGTTGCTGGGGCAGGCTTAATTTTGGCTGGGAGGGGTGCCAACAAATCCAAAGTTGACCGAAGAATGTCACACACCTGTATAAGCTCTCAAATGTCACAGGCATTTCTTTTTCTACTACTCATGAATAAATAACTAAACATATAGGATTTGGCATGAGACTCGTGAACGTGCATGGATATTTTTGTACTCAGGCAACCTGACCCCCGCCCCCTCATCATAATGTAACCCACATTAACGTTTATACACCTTGTTGCCTGACAATCTTTCTGAGGTAAAGTCATAGTATAATTATAGTTTAAGTATTGCATGTTATATGTAGTCAACTATGTAACTAGTAATATGTGATCAACTAATAGTTGATGCTTTTGTACTATGGGGCAGTAAAAATGTTACTTACTGCAGCTTTAAAAATGCTATTGGGATCTTTAATCATATGATTGGACACAAGCACACTGATAGGAAAGCAAAAAAGCTCAGTTCTTGGCTGGAAGCTCTTGTTAAACTCGTTTTTTGCCTTTTAAAGCGTCTGCCTATTTTAGCAGGCAGTGCTTTTGTTATTGTTTATTTGATCCGTCCAATATTATTATTTTGTTAAGGCGACTACATCAACTATTGGACTAAAGCCATTTTGATGACAAGCCAGCTTCTTCCCGGCTCCCAGACAGTAATCGCTGCCGGGGAATATGCAGCTTTATTTATTTATTTATTTTTCGGATCCATCTTTCTGCTGACTCAGCGCAGAATCACTTAATCCCAGTGACAGTCAACACCGCTCCAGTACTGGCTGCCTTGCTTGTTCTGGCTAATTGAAAATGCTTTTAATTAGGCTACTGCTCGGCTCAGGATTTGGCCTTCCTGTGTTTTATTGTACACATCACGATCAATCAATGGAAATATCCTTTCAAAATAGCATATGTTGCTATTAACACATGTCGTGTTGAAACTAGTGATGTAGTGGTAAATAAAAAGGTGGGCAAAATGTAACCTCCAGTGACCAAAATCAATTATATGGAAAGCATTGATTTATGCTTTTTTCTTTCCTTTAAAAGATCTTCATTTAACTTCATTTTGACAGGGGATGGATGACTAACGTTGAAAACCTGTGTAAAATAGCACCAAAATAAAAGTTCAGAAGTTGTCTACCTGCATTGTTTTGTAAAATCAGGACCTAAATATCTTTCTGATATCAATTAAAAACAATGTTTATCATAAGGTAATATCAAATTATGAAGATTTTGTTCTTGTTTGGCTTGACATTGGATATGCGTGTCATGTAAAGCAGGGGTTTGCCTTGGCCACTTCCTGTATGCCACTTTCTATGGTTGTATACTATGAAGTTACATTAGAAATATTTACGTCAGACCTAGAAAGCAACACAAATGTACGTGGCTTCAAGCTGGACATGCAAATGTGAAAATTACAACTCCTTTATAAGAGAGCGCTGACGCTATGTCAAGGTAATCAGTTATTTCGAGGGAGTAATAACCCCAATAACCCCCCTTTGAGCAGACATAAAGTCTAATATAATACATAATATCTCAACATGGCAAGCCTAGGGGCCCTTGTGCCGGACTAGAGCACTCCCAGAAGTAGTCAGGATGATGAACGCTCTCCTTCAAGGTGGTGGTGTTGTGGTGGTGTTGTCTCTCTGTTAGGAGGTGATTTAATACTTGCCTCTTCAAAGGGGGTCAGGGAAGTCAGGAAGTCAAGTCAGGGAACTGAGATGCAAAATGCAGTCTAGTGGCCAATAAAGGCTGCCAGTCTTCTCGGTGATAATCTTTGTTTGTTTACAATAATATTTGAAATTAATGTAATCATTTATTGATGGTAAAATGATACACATAACTTTAAATCAAAGCTTGTGCTGTGCTGTTAAAGCCCTCTCTCCTCACTTCCCTAATTATGTTTGCTGTAAACTCACCTTATCCACCTTTTCAATTTGCAGAAAGGAGTTTACCACCTTTTTTATGCCTAACATAAATATTTATGATATGAAAATCATAGTATATAGTGAAACTGATTGACTGACTGAGTGAAGCATTTGTCATGATTGATGCGATTTGGTGGGCCAAATGCAACCTCTGAGGTTTACATGACATGTAAGGTTGAAAGTCCACCCCAACAAGCACGGCATTTTCACAATAAGACGTTACGGCACTGTAAAAAGTTATATTAAATCAGCTCAAACTGTTGGGAACTGATATCAGAAAGGTATTCAGGTCCCAGTTTCACAAAACAATGCAGGTGGCAGCTATGGCCAACGAAGGATGTTATCTCCAACATCAAAAAGTTATAGTATATGAAGAGATGGAAAGAAAAAAGCATGAATGAATATTTTTCGGAATATACAATTCATTTGTGTTTCTATTGTTGTTTGTTTGCCTTATGATGATCATTGATTGGAGGTTTTACCCTCTTCTACATCACTGCTGACTACAGCTCTGGACTTGGAACATAGTCACTAGCTGATGCTAGTCTTGTTCCTCTCTGGTTCAAATTCCTCGCAAATAGGATGAATGAAAAGACAGAGAGAGAGAGTAGAATGGCTAGTTTAATCAAGGGGAGGAGGAAGGTGAGCGTGTTGACAGGAGGTTGGCATTGGCCTTTGCAGGGCCAGAATACCCTGATAGCCTGATAAATGTACTGAAACACTGCTCTCACGTCTCAGTACCAAATGGCTGGGGGTTTCTAAATAGAAAAATGCAGTGAATGTTTTGAGAATCACCTACTGATTTAGAGATACCTACCGAATTGCACTGATTTGACTCTGATTTGACTCCCTCTGGGAGTCCCAACACAAACCACCGGGCTGGGCTGTGTCTACATGGTCAGCCAGATTTGGGCTATTTGCTCCAGACAAAGCAATGGTTATAAGAAAAGCCCAGGAACATTATGTGACAGCTGTTTATTTGCATGCAATATGGCAGTGAACTGATGTGTGTCTGTTTTCCTGCATCAAAAAAAAAGCCCCCAGTTGAATGGAGGTTATTGTTGTTATCACTTTCTACGGTCATGCACCCTAAACGGTGAGTTATGTAGAGATTGACACCGTGTTTTTATAAGCCTACAGTTCTTGGATGAAAAGGGACAGAAACTGATTGTGGTAGTAAATTAGGGTTCAAACAATATGGGCTTTTGAACATGATGCTGACACATCAGTGCAGCTATGCAAAGGAGCAAAGGCATCCTTCATCTTTGTAACTGGGTTTTGTCTGTAAATTGGAGCCCAGAAGAGAACAATCCAATGTTGAATGTATTGTAAAACGACCATTGGTTAGAAATCATTCTTCAGAGCTTGGCTGCCATCTACTGGCAGTTTGTCCGTACTGCACTATAGGCAGAGTTAGAAAGATTTAATTTTAAGTTGTGTTTTGATCACAACTTTTGGCCTCCTTGAATCGGATGCTGTATACATGCAATGCACGCAATATGATGCTCTTCATCTGTGCTCCCTCTGACTATGACCACAGCTTGGGCCAACCCTAAAAGGTCAAGAAGAAGAAGAAGAAGGGGAAAAAAGTAATAATTAAGGTATGTATTTATTTTCAATTGAATTCTTGCTATTATTCTCAAGATTCAAGAAGTTTATTTGTCACATACACACACGGGGTGTGCAGTGAAATTAAATGAAAAGTGGCAGTGCTCAACTCTATATAAAAACAACACATATTTACAGTAAGAGCACTTA
Organism: Hoplostethus mediterraneus; assembly: GCA_034670385.1. Lineage (NCBI taxonomy): Eukaryota > Metazoa > Chordata > Actinopteri > Trachichthyiformes > Trachichthyidae > Hoplostethus > Hoplostethus mediterraneus. The sequence goes on from JAXDDW010000098.1 coordinate 1,663,772, forward strand.
AAATAGAATAGAAATATGAGAAATTGTATGTATGTATATAAAATAATGTATGTGTAGTCGTTACCTTAGTGTGTGTGTGTGTGTGTGTGTGTGTGTGTGTGTGTGTGTGTGAGTGTGTGTGTGCATAAGAGGGGCAGTGTGTGGGTCTTGGTGGGGGCCTTGGTAAGGTCGGAGTTCACAGTCGTGATGGCCTGAGGAAAGAAACTCTGTCTCAGTCTCTCTGTTTTGGCAGCGTGACTACGGAGGCGCTTGCCTGACCGCAGCAGCTGAAACAGTCCACTGTTGGGGTGGTGAGGATCCTTCATGATCCTGCAGGCTCTGGTTCTGCACCTCCTGGTGTATAAGTCCTGCAGGGTGGGGAGTGTAGTTCCAGTAGTGCCGAACGCACTACTCTCTGCAGAGCCTTCCTGTCCTGAGCGGAGCTGTTGCCAAACCAGGCAGTGATGCTGCCTGTCAGGATGCTCTCTACAGCTCCATAGTAGAAGGACTGAAGGATCCTCCTGGAGACTTTAAATTTCCTCAGCTGCCTGAGGTGGTAAAGGCGCTTGCCTTCTTCACCAGAGTGTCTGTGTGTGTGGACCATGTAAGATCTTCGGTGATGTGGACCCCCAGGTATTTATACCTGCTCATCCCTCTCCACAGTAGTCCCATTAATCCCCAATGGTGAGTACATCCTCTGTTGTTGTGCCCTCCTAAAGTCCACAATCAGCTCCTTAGTTTTGGTGACATTCAAGAGACAGCTGTTGTCCTGGCACCAGAGTGACAGATCAGCAACTTCCTCCAGATAGGCCTTCTCGTCGTTGTCGGAGATCAGGCCCACCACCACTGTGTCATCCGCAAACTTGATGATGGAGTTGGAGCTGAACCTGGCCACACAGTCATGTGTGTACAGGGAGTACAATAGGGGGCTGAGGACACAACCCTGGGGGGATCCTGTGTTCAGGGTGAGGGGGTTGGAGGTGTGTCTGCCCACCCTGACCACCTGGGGCCTGGCGGTCAGGAAGTCCAGGATCCAGGCACATAGGGGGGTGTTCAGTCCCAGCTCAATCAGCTTGCCGGCCAGTCTGGTGGGGACTATGGTGTTGCAAGCTGAACTATAATCAATGAACAGCAGTCTCACATAGCCCCCCTTCCGGCTGTCAAGATGAGAGAGTGTGGTGTGCAGTACCTGGGAGACAGCATCATCCGTGGATCTGTTTGGGCGATAACCAAACTGCAGCGGGTCCATGGAGCAAGGGAGGAAGGCGCAGATGTAGTCCTTTATCGGCCTCTTGAAGCATTTCATGACCACCGAGGTGAGGGCCACCGGTCAGTAGTCATTAAAGCATGCTGGAGAAGCATTCTTGGGCACAGGGACAATAGTGGATCTCTTGAAGCAGGCGGGGACCACAGACTCAGCCAGGGAGATGTTGAATATTGTGGTGAACACTGGAGCTAGCTGATTAGCACAGATCTTCAGTACTCTCCACGTGGCAAACACTTTTAACCGTTTCTAGCCATTTAAGGTTGGAGGATGTGGCTTTAGCCAGGAGACAGTAATCATTTTCTTGGCTATCAAAAATAAGGTTCCTAGTATATGTATCAGATTTTTTTTTTCATGTCAAGGACCCCAAATAGACATGCATTAGACCATACACAGTGTCACAAACACCCGTCTGATAAGATTTTATCCTATGAGAGGGTTTCTGGAATACCTTTTTGACTTTCCAGTCAAATTCCCCCCATGATAGACTATTAGACGCCCGGACAGCTCAGTCAGTAGAACATGAGACTCTCACTCTCAGGGTCATGGGTTTGATCCCCACATAGTGTCAAGTACCTTTGAATAAAAGTGTATGCTAAATGACTGTAATGTATTAGTTAGTTTCTTTCCATCCCAATTTCTTTCTCCCCCCAAAAAATAGCAAAATAAAAGATATAAGGGAAATGTGAGCGTTTTGTAAGAAACACAGTTTAGCCAAAGTATCTATGAATCTATCATCTTGAATTAATATTTGATATATTATTTATATAATAATATTTGATATAATATTTGATATAATTTATAACACACACTTTACACTTCATATTTTATTAAGTGCTCTTATTGTACATATTGTGTTGTTTTATATAAGAGCTCTACTGTAATTATTGTATTTTTATATTTCTTGCACTGTAAATATTGTGCTGTTTTTTTTGTTTTTTTTTAATGTTAAATATTTTGTAATATGCCCCTTTGCACATTCCGTGAGCATTGCCACTTTGCATTTCACTGCATGTATATGTACGTGACAAATAAAACTCTTGAACTTGAACTTGAACTTGAACATACAGTACCAGTCAAAAGTTTGGACACACCTGTTTTTGTTTCTCATGATCTTAAAGACATTTTGATATGTAAAGGCTTGATGCTTAAATGCTTGAAATTTTCTTAGACAAATAGAGAAGTTGATGCCTGTGTATGAATTTATTTTCAAAACTTAGATTTTAATTAAATTGAAATGCACCCCCAACAAGTAGTTTTCATTTAGACTTTAGAGGTGGAGAATGTTGAACCACAATGATTAAATCATCATTTTAAACACTCACATAGTGATTGTGACCTTTAAAAGTTAATTTGTGGAATTTCTTATCTTTTTAATGCCAAAGGGTTTCTACTTTGAAGAATCTAAAATATAAGATAGTTTTTATTTTATTTTTATTTTTTTGGTCACTGCATAATTCCTTTTGTGTTATTTCACAGTTTTGATGACTTTACTATTATTCTAAAATTGTGGAAAATTGTAAAAATAAAGAAAAACCCTTTCTATGAGTAAGTCCAAACTTTTGACTGGTACTGTACCTTGAAGCAAGTACTCTGAGACATTACAAAGACTACATAGTGTACTCTAAGTAACTTTAGTAATTGCTAGCTTGTAAAACTAGACTTTAAATGTGGATTCCATACTGTCTAATCATCCGTATATACAGTATTCTTCTACAGTAACAACGCACTGTATAGTGTTTCTATTTTCTTCACATCAACGTGTTCATTCCCCGCGCTTTGGCAATTTTTACTTTAAACCAATAGGAACAACGCATTCAATTTCCCGTGTTTATTGCATCCAATAGGGACCGAGTGACTGTGTGAGCCAATGATGTGGGTTTGCTGTGGATCACCGAACCAATGAATGGAGAGTAGAGTTGATAATACCAGCCAATGGGCTCACAGTAGCATTGTGTGACCGGAGCTAGGTCTGCCGGGCTCATCTCACCGCTTCGCCACCGGGTTGATCTTTTTCTGGATCTCACTGCAATGGCGGAACAGCAGCAGTTCTACCTCTTGCTGGGCAACCTGATGAGCCCTGACAACAACGCCAGGAAACAGGCGGAGGTAAGATATGATGTAGCGGTTTTCGTGGATGACAAACCAAGGAAGGTAGGAAGCGGTCTGATCCGTTTAACCAAGTTAGCTTGCTTGCTACCCAGCGTAGCCGCGCGCGCAGTGAGCTTGCACGTCAAGCTCTGTAGCCCACGTGCGAGGTGAAGCCAACACTTGGAACTAGTCGGCTAACTACCGCTAGCGAATGCTAACTACCATCACCGTGTTGCGTAGTTAGCTCGACATCCATCTTGAAGCCGTGAACCGAATCGTAACACTAGCTAGTTGTGTTTTGCACTCAATTGGTCGGCTTCAAAGTGAAATGCCCCGTTTGTTTGTTACCTAACCAAAACTATACAGCTGACTGGTTAGCTAAGGTAGTCGCTTACCTAGCAGACAAGGAAGTAGCATATAGCTAGGAATCCACTGCCTTGTGGCTAGTTCCCCAAGCTAGCAAGCTAATACTTGACAGAGTGACTGTAGAGGACATGAATTGCCGAGCTAGCGTTTGCGGCTAGATGAAAGACTTCAGAATAGAGAAATTCGTTGTAGACGTATGTCACGTTAATAACGTCGACCGGCTAGCGTAGGCAGGGCGAGGATGAGGCTGGAGTTAGAGAGTAAGCTAAGTTAACAGCATTCATGCAGTGGCCTTCGGTTGGTTTAAGATTGCTAAACAACGATTAGCCAAACAAGGTGCTGTTGTATTTCTCGCTCTCTAATGTATCCCATCTAGGTAATTAGCTACATTTCCCGCACGTCATTGCAAAGCCTCGTGTTTGGTCAGCTCCTCGCACGATTAGTCACTCCCAGCGGATTTGTATGGCCACAGTCTAGCTGGCCTATTCACTTTAGCCCACCACGATTAGCCTCTTGTGGCGGCACAGCATTGTTGCCAGTTTCCTCATCAGCACCCGACTTTAGGATGCGGTAGTTGAATCTTATCACCAACTGCCCCTCACTAGTCGTCAGCACTTTCCTTTATAAAACCCACCGACTGTCTGTCGCGATGGCTAATCTCATTGGAATCCACCCTTTAGAGAGACATAGACACACACAGCTACTAGAAATGGATCCAGCTGTACAGGACTGCAAACCCATACTTGCAGTTTGGTTTAACAGCACAGGACTGCAGCGTCAGACAATGCAGACATTTATTTTTCATTGCAAATATTTTAACTGTCGTGTGGTTGTAATTTTAACCAAATACCTACAGCACTTCACATGGTTCGTTTACCTCACAATCGAGATATGATGAGGTGGTTAGCAAGCCATGAAATGTAGCATTACTGTGGCCTTGTAAATCCTCAGTTATGTAGTGGAACTTGGACAATACAGGGACCAAAGTGAAGGAGAATGCATTGCCTCGATTCCACTAGCTGCAATGGTTGACTGCAGCGTTGAGCCTGTTTATCCATGGATAGTGTTGCCTCCTGCTAGCACACACCCTGAAGGCTCCTTTCCATCCCCACCAAGTCACCAAGCATCCTGTCCATGCATTCCTTGCATAGCTTTGAACCAGCTGAATGCAAAGCATGTGTGTTATAAGACTTATCCAAGGACACTGACAACATAAGAGATTCCTGTGAACATACTCCCCAAGCCCTGTAACGGGGCTTCTTGGTATCCCACATGAGCTCCCCCAAGAGGTGTGTTTTTCAGGGTTGTGTGGGTCTGATGTCGCTTAAAGTCATAGTGAATTGTTTGCACTTTGTTGGTTAATTCTTATGATGTACACCTATTTAATAAAGGCTCAAAAATGTACACTTTATTGTATTTTTATATCAAAATCCCCTTAATTCCTGGAGAATGATGTATTTATGGTGTACCAGGAGTTGTACACAATCCCTGTACGTGTGTGTCTCCCCTCCTGTCATAAAAAAAACCTAGAACTTTCCAAATGACATGGACATGGTTGCATTGTTGGGTGTTTTTTGGGAAACCCGGTTTCATATCCTAAGACTACAGTTGCGTCCTGGTGGCTGGAATTTTTGACCACTCAAAATTATGCATAACACTTTTTTTAAGCTCCCCTCAGGTTTATATTTCACCTCAATATCCAACTCAACTGGAAATGTGTTGAATTACGGAAGCAAGACACTGACGAAATGCCACTTCCTTGTGACTTAAATACATGGTGCATGGCACCAGCACTGCTAGGGCGCTAAAATAGATGCATGAGCGTCCACCAATTGGCATGTTATGTGAAGAAGAATCCTGGTTGCCTTACCCATACCACCATCCATTAATTGCCTTTGCAGGAGACCTATGATACGATCCCTGGCCAGAACAAGATCACATTTTTGCTACAGGCTGTCAGAGATGGAGCTGCCACAGAGGAGGTCAGTACACTCTACTCATCACTCCCTCCCCTTCTTTATAGACATACCCTTAAGAGATTCTGTGTAAGAAATCAAAGTTGTAAGTTGAAACACTCAACACAATCTTGGTGTATTCCAGACAGGGAAAAGGTGGGACTTCTACACATGGGCCACTTTACCGGAATATACCAGAATGTATTTTCCAACTTGTGTCACACATTCATTGGATTAGACAGCAATTTTCAGCCCAACTGTAGTGGAAGCCAGACTGTTCAATCCTATGAAAAACAAACTTCTACAAACCAGGAATGACAAACTTTTATAGGTCATGGAAGCACTCTCAATTGGTTATGGAAAAGTAATGGGATTTTACATCAGTGCTACGATGGGAACCCTAAGCCCTACCTACGCTAGTACAGTAGCCTTATTTTGAAAAAGGTAAGTGCAACCAAGACAGCATTTAAGCAGATACTTTTTAAGCAGCCTAGTACCTACAAATGCCTGATGTGAGTCACAGTTTTGGCAGGTCATGTTTGTGCAACATGCAGTGGCTCCTTGGTCCTTCATGCCTCCTCTCCTTTATTTTACCTCATGGCTGATATTTATAGTGTCTTGAAACGGGAGCAGGTGAGGAGGCGCTCAGTCCAGGGAGAGTGTGGCTCTGCCCTTTTGAGAGGCTGCAATTTTTGTCAAAACACTAAAGGCAGTCGGTTTTACGTCTACGCCTAGGGAGAGTATCAGGGGCACTGAATATATCGCTTTATGTCTGTTTTTAGGGAGCAGACTTAACTAAATTTTGTGGGGTTGTCATTGATTGGATCACCTGACTTCGTGTGTGTGTGTACATTTTTGTGTTTTTTTTTTTATAAATCACATTGTTATTTATCACTTGGAGATATGTTTGGTGCTATTTATGCAGGTATTTCAAAGGAGTTCACAAACCTTTTCTCGCAACTGTTGATTCTGGCATTTTGCATTATCTTGACCTTGAAATTGATACCTTAAGAATCTTTGTTCAGCTGTAGTTATAAGACCTAGTCATATTGCATAGCCACTACCGGCACACATTGAGGCAAATCTACAATTTTCAGTCAAGAAACTTGACTGCAACACCCTGTCCTGTCCCTGACCAAGATGGTGACGTACACCTGGAATTGGTCCCCGGGCGCTGGTATTGGAGGCTGCCCACTGCTCCCTGGCTGTCCCTGGAGGAAGGTCGGCAGGGATGGGGGAAAAAGCAGAGACCTCATTCAACTCGGACACCTTACCCTGCGTGTGTGTGTGTGTGTTGTGTTCGGCGGTCACCCCCCCCCCCCCCCTTGCATATGTTGTGTTAGGGTTAGTTAGTTGGTGTGTGTGTGTGCACCCCAAGTTGCAAATTAAGTAATCTTCTCTTCTTAACAAGGAAGGCAGAACATGGTCAGTATATGGAAGCTGTCTGACGAAGTGCCAGAAAGTCATGGGGTTCTACGTCAGGGCCACAGTGCCAACCCTGTCATAATGTTTAAACCTGTGTCTTTCCCCATCAGGTCAAACAGATGGCGGCGGTGCTGCTGCGACGGTTGCTGTCATCGTCCTTCGAGGAAATCTACCCGGGACTGACACTGGAGATGCAGACGGCCATCAAGACAGAGCTGCTGACCAGCATCCAGCAGGAGACTTCACTCAACATCCGCAAGAAAGTCTGTGATATCGCCGCTGAGCTCTCCCGCAACCTAATCGGTAAGGCTATGCATGTGTTGGTACCAAGAGAAAATATTGAATATTTAGTGTTTCCATCATGACCGTTGGTTGAACACAAGTAATGGCCACCTTAAGTGGTAATCTGCAAGATCTTTTTTTAAATTTAGTCTCTATGTGCTCATTGCTGTGTTTTTGCACAGCACTTCCCAGAGATAACATGGCAATTCGTGTGGCCAGTACTGTGACATCTTTTTCCTTGGATTTTGAAGTTTTAGTTTCTGTATGTAGTGTGCTTTTGTTTCTGTTGAGCCGTCCCACTTTTCTCTTCATTTCAAACAAACCGGAAATGTAAAGCATGTCACTTTCTGTGCACCAGAGGATTTTTCCCAGCAAACACCTACACGACACACTGGCTGTTAAGAACAGAAAACCTAAAAGCACCTATGAACTGGCTATAGGTTGAATCGTTATCAGTCGGTGATGGAGAGGAGCAAACAAAACCATTTATGTGAAAATGTCACAGATGATTACTTTTAAAGGTGAACATCAGTGCTCTGGCCCCCTCTTGGAAATGTGTTAAGTATTTCCCTCTGTAACGTGTCACAGCAGTCTGCTTGACCTCTGGTTTTGCTCTTTAAATTTGTCTTTGCTAAAGATGATGATGGCAATAACCAGTGGCCAGAGTTGCTGAAGTTCCTGTTTGATTCAGTCAACTCTCAGAACGTGGGACTGAGAGAAGCTGCACTGCACATATTTTGGTGAGCTCCTATTCCTTTCCGTATAACTTTATTAATCCCACATGTGGCAGTTTGATGGGCACAATGTGAAAAACATCAAATATTAAACACCAAGACATGTTAAAGTATTATCACATTCAAAACAGTCTAGGTTTTTCAAGACATTTGTCCCCCAGCAAAATTACAAAAGTCAACACCAGTCCTTGCAAACGAGCATTTGGTTTTATGGCCCATTCCTATCCTGTAGCTACGACCAGTGCAGTTTGATCTTTCAATTAATGTTCAACTCCACTCAGTCCACATGGTTACATAATTAAAGTGTTCAATGTTCAGGCAACAGATTTGGTAGTAGGTTCAGCAGGTAAAACAAATTGGTGACTGGCATTTATATATATATATATATATATATACCCTGGCATCTTTCTAGGAACTTCCCAGGAATCTTTGGCAACCAGCAGCAGCATTATATGGAGGTTATCAAGCGCATGTTGGTACAATGCATGCAGGACCAGGAGAACCCACAGGTAAGATCTTCTGCAGGTGCTTGCAGGATATTTACCTTCCCGATTTATGCGTCGGTACATTTGATTTTTCTTCCTGATTTCTAATCCTTCAGATTCGTACCCTCGCGGCTCGGGCTGCAGCCTCCTTCGTGCTGTCCAATGAAAGCAACTCGGCACTGCTGAAACACTTCTCCGACCTGCTGCCAGGCATTCTGCAGGTTAGCCGGCAAAGTCCTCCACAGTTTATTCTGAAGCAATTCAGGACTGAAGTAACACTTGTCTTTGGTGTTGGATTTTCCCTGTCCCTTCATTTCTCATGTAGAATAAGTCTTTTTAGGCCTTTTTAAAGTATCAAAATCTCAAATGCAAGTCAGTTCTTTTTTTATATTATATTTTTATATAGTATATTTATTGAGTTTAACAGGGCCAGACAATTAAGCGTGTACACACAATATAATAATATGCACCCTCTTTTCCAACATAGAACACAACTTAACACTAAACATTATCTCCACACACACATATACGCACACAAGGAAACCACAAATATATATGTGGGTAATCAAGGCACAGCTTAAAGAGAGAAGAAAAAGAAAAAAAAACAGCAACAAACTAAAAATAAATAAATAAAAAAGGATAAAACAACAGAAGGTTTATGCACATATGGGCAGAAAGGGTAGTCAGAGATTGATACGACAGGAAAACTGTCGTTATCAATCTCTAACACTTAAGCAGAAATATACTTGGAGATCTCAGTCAATGCTAGTCCGTAGAGACCACTCCGAAGGGCCTGGGCCCCATCATCACCAATATAGTCAAGAAAAGGGTCCCAGATAAGAAAAAAACTTGAACGGTTTATATAATATCAACTTCTTTACACACTTTGACCCAGAAGTCGTTAATAAGAGGGCATTCAAAAATACAATGGAAATATGAACCATCAGTAATTTTACATTTGTTACAGTATTTTGACAGCAAAGGATTAAATTTGTTGCGCTTCACTGGAGTAATTTGAAGCCTGTGGATAACCTTAAATTGTAACTCCCTGACTTTGTTAGTAAATAAACAACCTGAAGAGCTAACCCATACACTGTCCCACTCATCTGGGATAGTCTCCCCAAAATCGGTCATGAATGACGTGACTTGTGGTCCTTCCAAGTTCTCCGGAATACCAAACACACGTATATTTTGGCGCCTACTCCTCGACTGCAGGTCCTCTGTTTTATCCATTAGCAACTTGTTGCATTTCTCCAAGTGCCTTATATTTGGTCTCGAGTGCAGTAACCCTGTCGACACAGTCTTGTAGGTTTTAACTGCAGTGAGATGCGAGCCAAATGAGTCCATAGTAGACTGCAGAGTGTCCATTGAACAGCGGGTTTCAGCTCGGAAAGTTTCGATAAGTTTGACCACCACCGCGAGGGACGGATCATCTTCGTCGCCGCCATGTTTAGGTGATGGCGGAGAGTCCTGTTCTCTCGCGACCGTGTCAGTTAAGTGCTCTACTTGAACACTCTAAGCGAGAACTACCTCTCCCAGCCATACCAAGTTGTATCTTGAGTGGAAAAACAGAAAGGCTTCGAAGTAGGGGGCTAAAATGGCGTTTGTTACTCTATTAATGAAAAAATATGCAGGAGCTGGTAAAGACGCGTCTACTCGCTAGCCATGCTGCCACGCCTCCCCAAGTCAGAGTTCTTAAACATAAAGCTGCATCACATGGTGGTTTTTATTTTTATGAAATTAGATGGTTGTGCTGACAGATTCTTCAGAGATGTTTAGTCATGGCAGAATAGGGTTAATAAAGATTCTTCAGAGATGTTTAGTCATGGCAGAATAGGGTTAATAAATATGCTAAACATGTTGCACTTGATGTTGCTTAACATTAATTTCCTGGTGTCCTTATAATGTCCATTAATGGTTTGACAACTTTCATTGGAATATGTTCAATCATAAATAGCTGGGTGTGACAGCTTTTTCTTGTTTTTTTTCAATTGGTCTTAAATCTGATTCCAGGTAACGGGTAATGTCTTGAAACCTGCAGATAACTTATGGGAGATTCTTCCATCTGGGGAAGATTACACTCTAAGACAGAGCTATTCAACCACAGAGGGCCGAGAGCATGCAGAATTTCATTCCAACAAACACCACAGCAAGCGATTTCACTAATTTCTCTGTGGTTGAAGGTATTCTAATCATTCAGTGAAATCACCTGCTGTGGTTGAATAGCCCTGCTCTAAGATGTGGTTTCAAGAAACAGGCCTGATTGTATTTTGTGTGATCCCATGCACTAGTATTTGCATTTAAGCAGACATTTTCCATTGGCTCATGTAACCCACAACGTGTACTGTTTGTTCAGGCAGTGAACGAGTCCTGCTACCAGGGAGACGACTCTGTGCTCAAGTCCCTAGTGGAAATTGCAGATACAGCGCCTAAATACCTTAGACCTAACCTGGAGGCCACCCTGCAGCTCAGTCTGAAGGTGAGTTGGCCAGCAGCCTCGTGCCTTCCATTTAATAGAATTTCCTGGAAAACGTCCCAGTGAGTACCTCTCATATGTTCTTTCTCAGATTGGTTTGAGAAGTGTTAATTATCATTGCCTTTTGCAAAGGTGTCAAGTGAATCACATCTCGCCCACATTTTGGGAAACCCAAATTGAATTGGCTTTGTAGACGTGCATATTGGTTCTATTTTTACAATCTGAATGACAATTTCATGCTTGGAATCAGTGGGTGAAAATACTCCTTTTTTGAAAGCGTTATCAATCAATGTCTAAGCTGTTTTTCCCTGTCTTTTCCAGCTGTGTGCAGACACTAACCTGACCAACATGCAGAGGCAGTTGGCACTTGAGGTTATCGTCACGCTTTCGGAGACTGCAGCAGCCATGTTGAGGAAACACACCGCCATCGTTGCCCAGAGTGGTGAGGAGCTGATTCACCATAATTTCCCTTCACCTGCTGTAGCTCTTAATCTGTCATATCAGAATCACCAGTACTGTCTATACATGTCTACAATTTTAAAATGGGACAGCTGGAGAGTAGACTGCTTAGCCTATCAAGAGCTTCACCGATGGTGGTTATAGGCACTAGAAAGTTATTTGACTTTACAATCTATTGGTCAAGAAGGTGGTCTTTATGTGAAAGTCACCATGCTAATAAATTCATAAGGGTACACTAGCATCCAAACCTAGGAAAGCCCAGCGCAACATACTTGGTACTACTGTTTTTTGTTTTTTTTGAAGCAGTGGTTTATGTGAAGCTGTGCTTCTGTTTAGTGCCCCAGATGCTTGCTATGATGGTGGACCTGGAAGAGGATGAAGAGTGGGCCATGGCCGATGAGTTGGAGGACGATGACTTTGATAGGTAAACACCCTATATCACCACCTGGCAAGACAAACCCAATCACCACCCCAAACTCATTGAAGACACTGAAACTTGGTTTGTTGGTCAGGGAGTCTGCAGGCCATCAGAAGTACTTTCCTTACAGAAAAAATAAAAATACAGAAAATTGAAAAGAAATTGCAGTAGTCAACAGTGCTTTTATTTATTATTACTTATTTTATTGTTCTCTGCTGTATCTTACTATTAGCTGCTGCGACAACCCAATTTTCAGTTTAATCTCAATTTTGACATTTTTCTGTTGTGTCCCTACCTGATACCATCACCTGTGAATAAATGGGGAAATAATTGAGATCGCTTGAGCAACAATATCTGACTGTTAGTTGATATTCTAGTGAGTATTTTAGGTTCATAATGTTTGCATATAGAGATTAAGTGTTTTTTCACTATGAAGTGGTGTTCCTCATGTCCCACCAGTAATGCTGTGGCTGGGGAGAGCGCTCTGGACAGGATTGCCTGTGGTCTGGGAGGAAAGATTGTACTGCCAATGATCAAACAGCACATCATGCAGATGCTGCAGAACCGTAAGTACCAATATTGGACCCTTAATGAATAATATGCAACCTTTAACAAACCAGGAAGCACGACTGTTATGTTATGTCATGAAAGTGCTTCGACTTATTTATGGAAAGTCATGCATTACATTTGTGCCATCCTGGGAAAACATGTCAGTGTAAACATAAACCGTGTGTTTTTGTTTTTAGCTGACTGGAAGTACCGCCATGCCGGGCTGATGGCGCTGTCGGCCATCGGCGAGGGCTGCCACCAGCAGATGGAGGCCATCCTCAACGAGATTGTGAGCTTCGTCCTCCTCTTCTGCTCCGACCCTGTAAGACACGCACACGCTGTGGATCACTTTTTTTTTTTTTTTTAAATTGATTGGATGGATGTATAACATTTTGTCAGCCTTTTGGTTATTTTTCTCTAAATCATATACTTCAGTGGTTGTGAATGATTTAGGATGTAAGTCCACAACAGTTAGCCACCATACGGTAACCATACTGTCTTCCTCTCCCCCACCTCAGCATCCTAGGGTGCGCTATGCTGCCTGCAACGCCATTGGACAGATGGCCACAGACTTTGCCCCTACTTTCCAAAAGAAATTCCACGATAAGGTATCTGAAACTTACTTAAGAGCTGTGGAAAACTGGTTTAGTCCCTGTTAGCCAGATGGTCTCCACTGAAATGTATAGGTCTGCATGACTGGGCTGATTTCTCACTAGATAAAGGTACACCAAGACTTAAAGGGTGTATTCAAAGACTTTTAAGAATTTGAATTTAGGTAATCATTTTTTGAGGACCTGCGGTCACTGGCAAGTTGTTGCCAAATGCTTGGGAAAACAATCAGTTGCATCAGTCAGATTTGTTGCTATAAAAAAGTCGCCAGGTGGTCTGAAGAATTGAGTTTGGTGATTAACCTTCAAGTTGACGTGTTTGGTTTTTTTTCTCTCCTGGGGCCTCATTTATAAAGGTTGCTGCGCACAAAAAAGTGGCATTAAGGGGCGTCAAATGTGCGTACGCATATTTTACCGCAAACGTCGGGATTTATAGAAAAATTCTATGCGGTAAAATGTGCGCACATCTACGCATCCTTTCACCCATGCGTAGTTTGGGTCGCAAAGTTTTTCAGACACGGGAATCAGCGACGCCCGATGGAAAGATCACAAAATAAAGCTCAGTCCTCTTAAAAACATAGTTTTATAAGTGTGATTTCACAGGGTTTGTGGTCTGTTGTTAAGTCACTACTTAAAACCTATTTTTATAAAAGGCATTCTCTTAACTCTTATTTTATTCATTATTCTCTCTCTCTCTCTCTCTCTCTCTCTCTCTCTCTCTCTCTCTCTCTCTCTCTCTCTCTCTCTCTCTCTTTCTTCCCCCCCCCCCCCCCCCCCCCCAACGGGGGAAATGGAATTAGGGCTGTAAATTGTATTTACCACCATGAAAAGCAAGCAGGCTGAGAAACCGAACTCAGTGACGTGTCTGTCTATCGATCTCCTCTGTTTCAGCTACTATGGACGCCCCAACATACACCAATGGAAATATTTGTCTATAGATACATAAAGCTTAAATAGAGGGGGCAAAAATACAACTAAGGGGCTAAGCATATTTTACTCTTTCATATGTAGCTCCTAATGCTCAATGTTGTGTAACTTTTAAACTGTTTTTAAATTGTTTTTATCATTTTGTTCATCAGTTTGTCTCCCATTTTTTATTTTGTCTTCTAAAGCACTTTGTAACTTTGTTTTGAAAAGTGCTATATAACAAAAGTTTATTTCTATTATTATTAAGGTGCCGGATTATTAGAGCTTGTGCGGTTCTCCACAATGTGGCCCAGATCCTCTACTGAGCCCCCAGACAGTAGCTACACCTTTACGGTGCTCAACCTCACTGATGAGCCTCGATCTCGCACTCCGCAAATTTCGGCTTTCTTGCAGCTGGCGTCTCTGTCTTTCCCTCATTGATAGTCAAGAAAGGCTACTTAACAATGTCGGCATATTCATGAGGTATTTAGCATTGCCCATTTATGGTTGATTGTGGGACGACACTATGAGGAGTAGTGGGCGGACACTGGGAGGAGAACACGGCCGCACAATTCACCGCAGGTGGGTATTTATAAAGAGAAGACTGCGTACAGGTGTGTGCCACATGGTTTTATAAATCTGAAATTTTTCTTGCGTTAGTGGATTCTGAGGTTTGGGCGGACGCAATGTTCTACGCAAAGTTTTATAAATGAGGCCCCAGGTGTGCATATATTTTAATATCAATTAATAAAAATTCCCAAATGCTAGCTGGCAGTGGTTGTTTAGCCATTAATTGGTGATAAGTCTGAATCTGCTGCACATATTCAGTGTCCTTAACGGTGCTTGGAGGTGATGTCTATTCCCATCGTTCATCGTATTTGGTCAGCTATGTCAGGTGATGCAGACAAACTGGCCACAAAATGAAGAGGTTGCCAATTTTAGGGGTGTAACAAAAAGGTAATATAATGGTTATTGTAAAGAAGTCTTGCTCCCAGGGTGTAATAAGGACCTTAAAAGGAGTAATGTATTATAACTTTGAGTAACAAGTAACAAGTCCAACACTCCTCGTCCCCTCCAGGTGATCTCAGCCCTGCTTCAGACCATGGAGGACCAGAGTAACCCTCGGGTGCAGGCACACGCTGCCGCCGCCCTCATTAACTTCACCGAAGACTGTCCCAAATCCCTGCTCATTCCCTATCTGGACAGCCTGGTCCAGCACCTCCACGTCATCATGGTGGCCAAGCTCCAGGAGGTACGTAGTTGGTGTGGGGTTAAACAAGAGCTCTTTACAACAGACTGAGGGTGCGCTCACACTATTCTGCTTTTTTTTTTTTTTGTTAGAGAAACCAACCACATTTTGTGCTGATAATTTGAAATGACAGGTTGTGCATAACGACTAGTTTCAGTAGCTGTCAGCAATTAATGTAAAATTCTGAACACTCAATTCTGAACAGTCAATGAAAAGCTAACCTTAATTTCTATCTGCATGTTGAGGTGAGGATATTACCAGTGGTGGCTGGTGAAAATTTGGCAGGACAAGGCATGGGGGTAGTGCTAGCTGTTTATAAAGAAACCCTTGTTCTTTGAGTCTGTGTGACTGACATAAAAAAAAAGTTCTATTAAACTCCTTTTGTAGCTGCACTGGAAATATCTTGATGTCTACATTTGGACAATTAATGAGAGTTAATTGGGGAGGACTTGGGGAGCTTGTCCTCCCTCACCACTACCTTACCATTACGCTAGTTAGATTCGTTGGGTGAAATTTCTTGTCAATTTCTTTCATGTGATATCAATGCATTTATGGACCAAAGTTTGTATGTTTTTTTGTTGCTAGCACTCACGGTAGGGCCCAAAGGGGCCTTGAGCGCCCTATAATGCCCTAGAGTCCTGACTTTGCCCTTCAGAGTCAAAATGTGCTTTTATTTATTGTTATTGAATTTTAATTTATTGAAAAGTAAATGTATTAAAGATGAATCCGAAGTAACCTTAAAATTGAAATACCCTTTAAAAATTTTGAAATCTCCATTCCAATGATTTGTCATCATGATCAACGCTTCGACATTGAAACACTTGAAACCCACCGATCCGCAGATGCCGTTCACGGTGAGATGTCACTGGAGCGCCCTCCTCGGCCAGTCCCCTACAAAGGCCGCTTACAATTCCCACAGGTAAAGGCCGGCTAAATGGGCAGCTCGAGTCCAGTCTAAGCCTACCACCCCCTCCCCCACTCCATCTATATATCCCCGTTAAGACAAGTAATAGTCAGGAATAAACTAACGTTAATTTTCATTACTAGCCTACGTACCGCAGTAGTTTTATCATTAAACACACTATCGGTATGCAGCAACTTACAAATATGCAATTTCTAGTAGCAGAGTAACTTTGCATCTTGGTAGTTAGGAAGGGACTTTCTTTAATAGTAGTTGTTTGGTTTATGTATATGAATGTTTCGTACAAGGTATGGGAGAGGTTAGAGTTGGTAGTTAACATGTTGAGGAGATTCTGAAATATTTTGTCTTGCTGGTTCATTATTTACTGTCATGTAACATGTATGACCAACTCAATCATGGGTTGTTTTAATAATTTTAAATCCTTTCGAGTGGTACGCAGAGAGATTCGAAATTTATTAATTTATTTCATATGCAGTGCTTTTATGAATTTGGCCTGCTCAAATCTCTAGCAGTGTTGTCTTTGTTCTATTTAAATTTATATATATAGTTACAGTCCCTTTAATCCATAAATCAGCCAGTAAACCATCAGTTGAACTAAAATCTCTTATATCCAACAGCAAGTGCCTTTTGGACTCATGAAACCGGTAGTCACGCTACAGGTAACTCAGTAAATATGGTTGCCTGAGTTATAGGAAAAGCGAATGGTGAACTCAGCAGAAACTACAGAAGCTAAACAGCAAAGTTTGTAGGTGAGTGTCTCAAGTTACTATTCAATCATTGTACAAGAGCCCATCTTTGTATGAGCAGTTTGCCTTCCAATCGCATCGGTGGCCGACACGCTGAAGTTTCTTACGAACTTTCAGCCTTTACTGGAGAGCTATACTCAGGAATGGGGGCTGCACATGCTTTGAAACGCTTATTGGCCTCAGCCTCATTGCGCTAGGCAAGATAGGCGGCTATCTTTCTAATTGCACCGATCTTTCTGCCATCTGACGACTAATATTCTCATCTACTGTAATAGGATGCAAAAGTAATTTCAGGATGACTAGTCGGGTGGTCGATATACGTATAAGAATGTGAAATTATGTAAAGGTACCATGTTATGGTAATGGTAATAAGGATCCAGTCCCCTTTTTCAAAAGGCAATGGATAAAACTGTTTAAATTGAATAATCTCAAGGTACACATGGTATCACAAGGAATGGAATTGAGCAAAAATGACAATCCAAAATACTAGTTGGGTTGAATGTGTTGACTTTTGCATCCAATCTATTATGTTTGCATGACCAACCTCAATCATGGGTTTGTTTAAATACTTTTAATACCTTTAACATGTCGAAAAGTAGTATGCCAGGATATATTTATTTAATTATTTACAGAAATCGCAGGGGTGCCCTTTTATGAATTTGGGCCCCTGCCCCTCTAACATCCTCTGCACGTCCCTGCTCAGTGGCATAATAAATGTATACCGAATATCAAAGTATCGGCATCAGCAGCTTTAATCCAAAAATCAGTCCTCAAAAACCAATCAGTTGAACCCTAACAAACTCACACAGCCAATGTGCTCCTTTATTGACTCGATGATAACCGTAATGTCCACTCGCTCCATGTTAACTTTCATGTAAATATGGTGCTGGTAGTTTTGGAAAAGCGAAATGGTGTGCAACTGCACTGCCGAACTACAGGGCATAACATTTTCAGAAGTCTTGCATAGCTGTGAGTAGTCTTCAATGTTTACTCTTCTTCCTCTTGTCCAGCTGATCCAGAAAGGCACCAAGCTTGTACTGGAGCAGGTTGTGACCTCCATCGCCTCGGTGGCCGACACCGCTGAGGAAAAGTTTGTGCCATACTACGACCTGTTCATGCCCTCACTGAAGCACATAGTAGAAAATGCTGTGCAGAAGGAGCTGCGACTGCTTCGTGGAAAGACCATTGAGTGCATCAGCCTCATTGGCCTGGCTGTGGGCAAGGATAAGGTAGGCCTGATCTGTTCTAACTTGCGCACCGAACTTTCTGTGACTCATTCTGACAATCGCCATACTACATACATCCATCACACTGTAATAGGGATGGGCAAAAGTCAATTGTTTCATGGATGACTAGTCGGTGGGTGGTCTGAATATACGTATACAAAATGTGAGAATTCAATGTAAGGGTATCGCAGTGTTTAATGTATGTGAACACACCGCCACAAAACAGGAAAGGCCATAAAACCCGCTAGTAGAAATGAATTCATTTCAGGAGTAGCTACAAACATATGGTATCACAATGGAAAGGGAATGCAAAGTACAAAAAATGACACAATCCTCACAAACTACTAGTTGGCTGTTTTGATGTGTTGACCTCTTTCCATCCCAATCTATTCAATAGTTCATGCCAGATGCCTCGGCCGTGATGCAGCTCCTCCTCAAGACCCAGACAGACTTCAATGATATGGAGGATGATGATCCTCAGGTAGGAAGTGGGACATGAACAAATCACCTACAGTAATTTTCACTCACCCATCTGGCTGTACTGATTATCAGAGATGTCACCAATTACACAGTCTATTACAATAGGATAATTATGCAGCATTAGACTAGAAAATCAGCTCACCTCAGCTTTCAGTTGGTAAATAGTACTTGGGAGTTGGCCATGGGACCCCAACTTCCACTTCCTGAATTCTGATGTCAATACCTCTAGTCATATGTAGGGAATGATGTATTAATTTCAGATAAAACCAATAAAATTAACAATTTTAAACGTTTATTTTGTGATCAGTTCTTAAAATGCCATGGTACGACACAACTACTTGCTGGATTTTGGTTTGTGGTTTGCATTCCAATGTGATATCAGCTTTTTCAATCTTTGTGCTTTGACAGTTTTGAACTGTTTTGAATGCATGAACACTTTGAACTACTACTTTGAACTACTACTACTAACTACTAACTATTCCAATGCTTATTCCATACAATGTGAAGCCAGCTTTAGTTCAACCTGGCACTGTTTCGCAATTTGTGTCTTAGATCTCCTACATGATCTCGGCCTGGGCGAGGATGTGTAAAATCCTTGGTAAAGAGTTCCAGCAGTACTTGCCTGTGGTGATGGGCCCCTTGATGAAGACTGCCTCCATCAAGCCCGAGGTGGCCCTCCTCGACAGTAAGTAACACAACAGTGGTTCCACACCATGTGCTATGCAGGCTGACGAGTCTGCAGGTTGTGGTTCAACCATTGGTCCAGTTTTGACTAAACTTTGGAGGGATGATGAAGCTTTTGTCCGTTTCCCCTTCCAGCCCAGGACATGGAGAACATATCGGAGGATGATGGCTGGGAGTTTGTCAACCTTGGCGACCAGCAGAGCTTCGGCATAAAGACCGCCGGCCTGGAGGAGAAGGCCACCGCCTGCCAAATGCTGGTGAGCAGGGCACTTGAACAGAGGGACACATTCATTTCCTACCAAGTTGTCAGGATGGCAGAGTGGTCTAATGTTCTGGGCTTCGAATGGAGGTTTAAGTTAGATTTTGGTCTGGACAGTATTGCCTACAATTCATATCGCAATATAACTTAAAGCGTGGAAGATGTATCAAGAAAAATTATGATTGCAAACATCAAAAGGTTCTTCATGCTTTTGGTTGCTTTCATTGGTTTTCAAACAAACCAATTTCTGTGTCTGCCCCTCCATATCACCCAGCCCTTATCAGTAGCAATCCAAATACATTAAGGCTGAAGGCTGATATGCAAGTATCAGCCTTCAAAATTCCATTTTGGTGGAACCCTCTTAACCCTGAACCCTTTTTTTTTTTTTTCCCAGGTATGCTATGCCAAAGAGCTGAAGGAGGGTTTTGTGGAATACACCGAGCAGGTTGTGAAGCTCATGGTGCCTCTACTCAAGTTCTACTTCCACGATGATATCCTTCTGTTGGAGACATTCTGACCTTTGACCCATTAATGTTGGCCTGAGCAGACTAGTAGTATTTTGTGCCCTTTTGTGTATTGAATAGTTGCATATAAATCGTCAGTTATATGGGTTGTGCACATCCCAAATGAGCATGTCGGTATGTGGTCAAAGTACATGTTTTGGGTATTCGGTGGGGTTGTTAGGCTTTGGCTTCACTGTTGTTGGTGTGGTCCTTGACTATCCTACGTGTCCGGGTAGCAGCCGCAGAGTCCATGCCCCTGCTGCTTGAGTGTGCACGGGTTCGAGGACCCGAGTACCTCACCCAGATGTGGCACTTTATGTGCGATGCCCTCATCAAGGCCATCGGAACTGAGCCAGACTCAGACGTCCTGTCAGAAATCATGCATTCGTTTGCTAAGGTAATGCACGATTTGGATTAAGCTTTTCATTCCTGGTGAAATTTCTAAATCCATAAAATTGTCTAGGTTGGATGTCGCTGAGGGCAAGGAAAGCTGTCTCCACAAGCTTAAAGTGATAGGCACTTTTTTATAGCGCAACGATTATCATGTTGAGTGGGGAAACTTTCCACTTTCTCTTGCGTATCATTGTTAGCATTCCTCAATGAAACCAAGGCCGAATCCCAATTCTCATTTTCACCCCTACGGCTTCGGCTTGGCCCTCACAACCAAGTCACATTGGGTAGGGCTAGAAAATATCTCCCTAAGTATTGGGACAACCCTTCAAGACGCTGATACGTCATCGATGACGTTTACATAAGCAGACGGGGCAAGTTTGTTATCAGAGATTACTATGGCAATAATGGTATTATCACAGTGACATTTGCCGTTCATCTGATGGAGATAGAAAAGCATGGACGCTCGCGATTCATTCACAATTTATACTTTTCACGCTACTAATCAATCAAACAAGTCATCAAATAAAAAAGACCACTGCTTCATTACCAGTCCACTTCATGACAGAATAGCGTTAGCGGTGCTCTGTAGTCTAGCAAGCCATGCTCCTAACGTTACCCTGTCAGTTTGCACTGATATTAGAGGAGCCGTAACAAGTGCAGCAACTTCGCTGCTGGACTTTAGTTATATTTCGGGCATCATATGCCAGCAAAGGGGGAAATGCGACTAGGAAATATGTCAAAATGCGGGACTGTCATGCACAAATCAGCCTAAAAACAATGTTGTAACGTAACTAACTAGCGAAGTAGAGACATCGGCATATTAGCGATTTTTTTGTTATGCTTGTTATAAAGAAACTGTCTATAATACATTGAAACGACATTAAACTAAGATAATACCACGGTTAGAATATTTTTTAAATCTTTATTAAAGAAGAAAATACTACATTTGTGATCACTTTGGATGGTTGTGTAGCGGTCCCCATGATCTTCCAGTTGATTCGCAGGTCATTCTGGGAGATTTCTCCTAGCCCTTGGTTTGAAGTGTGCCCCTGAAAAATCTCCGTTTGGAGGGCCATGTAGCCCTCGCACTTGGCCCTACCCCTCGATCACAAGAGAATTGGGACACCCCTTCACGTGAACGTGCAAAATGGAGGGGAAGGGCTAAGGGGTAGGGCCAAGGGGTGAATTGGGATTCAAGTGTCAGCCAGAAATTTTAGGAAACTTGAGGGACGAATCTAGAAATTTTCCCCAATTCGTGAAAAATGTGTAAAGCTGCACTAGGCAAGATTCTAATGTAAAAATAAAAACATCTTATCAGCCTAAATCAATGTCACAAACCTGGAAAAGTACTTTTTTACTTTTTTATTTTTTTATTTAATCCAAGTAAAGTTATGTCAAGCATGGACAATTCAAGTCAGAAATTCGACCCAAAAAAACTAACATTTGAACTTGGACACAAATATTGGTATCGCAAATTGCACCCAGTCTGTATTTAGATTTAACTGATGTTTTTTTCTTTTTGAAGTGCATTGAGCTAATGGGAGATGGCTGCCTGAACAACGAGCATTTTGAAGAGCTGGGCGGCATTTTGAAAGGGAAGCTGGAGGAGCATTTTAAGAACCAGGAGCTCAGACAGGGTGAGGCTCATTCCAGGAACATTTTCTTCCAGATTTTTTTAGGAAACAAATCTCTTAATAATTTCTAAATGCTGCACTTTCTCCTGCATCTTAACCACACTTTTGTATGCTGCCATACAAAAGTGTGTTGACGCATATAGCCAAATCTATCTAACATGTAATCAAACATTTCATAATCACATTGTTGTAGAAGCGGTGCTTCTATGTACATCTGCGTTTGTGAACCCTTTTGAATTGCCTACCTTTCTGCATAAATGGCTCCTAAAATGTGGTCTGATTTTCATCTAACTCATAACAATAGATCATCACAATGCAAACAAATAACACATGTTTTTATTGAACATATTGTTAAAACATTAACAGCCTAAATCTACCAACACACTAGGCAGATCTTAAAATCCTAACTGAAGATTCATTGTTCATTCATTCACACAGACCCAAAATACCCACACTAGACATGTTATGGCCAAGTTGTCACACTAAATTATTTAAGATTGCTGTACAGATTCTTTGAAGTGTCAGGACCTCTAGTCTCGTAGGAACATGTGGGAACCAACATGAATTTAGTCAAAGCCCACCCGATTCTCGAAAGGAGGAAAAACTGTCTGACAGATAAGATGGAGGTGAATAATCTGGCCGATTTCAATCACCTATTTAAAAGGGATCACAAACTTTATGGCAAATGTACATAGAACCACTGCTTCTACGACAATGTGCTTATAAAATGTTTGAGTACATATTTTCCTTTTTAGAAGATTTAGCTATCTGATCACCATATAATGGTGTGTATAAAATCTTTTTAATATTTCAACAAATAAAATAAACTCTTATTGAGCTCTAATTTTCTCACTCCCATGAGCGACGATTGGTATGTATGAACTCTTCAAAGACGCAAACCCAGAGACATCTAGGAGGTTAAATATCTGGACCTGTTGGGGAGTCCAAATCCTGTAGTCTGAAAAGTGACCAATGAGCAGTGAAGAGCTACAGCCAATGTGTGCAAGACCCGAGGTTAAACCGGGGGAGGTTTAACCAGGGGGATTCTCCCAAACCATTCTCTCAATATTTTCTTTTTCTTCCTTGGTTCTTCGCTGTAAATCAGCAAACAACTTGCATTGCTAGCTTCTTTTTTGTTGAAAGAAAAACATTCTGTCTCGCGTCATATCTCATGTGTTTTTTGTGCCAAAATGTAGTTTGGAGACCGGACAGACTCGTCGGGGATTCCCCCTGGTGAAAGATCTTGTAATGTGACCCCATGCCGCCGATCAGTCTGTCGTGTGCAAACCACAACGACTTCAAAATACCCGATTTACAAGACAGAAAGTTGTGTTGTGTGAACAGTACAGCGATCTGACTACTTTGAAAGTTGTGTAGCACCATATGGTAACAGCTAAGGATCTGCAGGCATCTCTTGAACTTTCTAACATCTGTCTCCACAATAAGAAAAGCGCTAAACAAGAGTGGCGTTCAGAGGATACTAAGGAGGAAACCACTGCTCTCCACAAAAACATTGCTGCCTGTATCAAGTTTTCCCAAAACCAGCTGGATGTTCCAGAAAGCTACTGGAGCAATGTTCAGTGGACAGATGAGACAGAAATTGCCCTGTTTGGCAAAAAAGCACAATGCTATTTTTGGAGGAAAAATCACTGCATACCAACAGCAAAACCATCATGGTTTGGTGCTGCTTTGCTGCCTCGGGGCCTGGGCACCTTGCAATCATTGAACAATGAATTCCAGATTGTAGGGGGAAATTCTACAGGAGAATATCGGGGTTACGGCCGTGATCTGAAGTTTAACAGGTTTGGTCATGCAGCATGACAGTGACCCCAAACACAAAAGCAAATCAGCAAAGGGAGGAAATTCAGGAAAGGGAATGCCAACAACAATTAATGTACTAAAATTCTGGAAAATACTACAAATTCTACTTTTATTCTACATTAAAATCATTAACACACAATTGCTGATCATCTCTGTCTGGTTTGCATCAATGACTGAGCATTGTAGGGTCTTCGCTACTAGTATTGATGGGGCTATGGTTGACTCAATACAGGAATAGACACTTTTGTATATGTGAGCCTCACAATAAAATTGTCCTGTTCTCCACAGCCAAAAGGCAGGATGAAGACTATGATGAGCAGGTGGAGGAAACCCTACAAGATGAGGTAAATATTTTTCCTTTAAAATCTATTTGGACATGTCAAGTGAATTGTCTTTAAATATTGCCTTTTTGTGCACTCAGTTCAGTTGCTGGTAATTGACAATATAATCAATTTTTCATTGTTCTACCAGGCAACTACATTTTTAGATTTATACCTCCAAGTAATTGTTTGCTAGCTGGCAAAGTGGCTGAATAAAGTAGCCAAACTATGGGAATAAACTGCCAAAATAGGTTGTACCTGTACTATAAGATGCATGAGGTTGTAACATGACTTGCAAACTGTGGAAGAATTTACATATGTTACCTTAGGTATCTTGATTTGTTTACTGTTATCCCCTATATTTGTTATCCCCTATATTTCTTTAGATGCTGCTCTTTCTTAGGCCTTAGCAAACGCACATGTTGAGTCACACAGGGTGAGGCGCTGAGGTGTCTGGGTGCATGTCTTGTCAATAGTCGCATATCATATGCTGGGAGGACAGGCTGTGCCTAATCTATCTGTTGGGAGAATGACTGGTGCCTGGTAATGCAGGCCACAAGTCAGGTCAAATCATAACACGGTTCGCCCAGGGGCCGGTACCATCCAGAAAGCCTCCCCCATTACTTCCTTAAGCCACGTGTACCCAGATAGGTGCTCCGTGTAACCTTGTGACCTCACTGGTTGCGTCAATGCTTTTCGTCAGCTTTTAGTCCTTCCCCTAGTAGATAGCGCTTTTGCATATTCATCCCTTTGTTTCCTTTAACTATATAAACTTTGCCCTGATGCTTCTATGGCAGAGATCCGTATGCTTTACCCATGTATGCGTATCTCTCCTGAGCACTCAGAAGACAATATAATACAATCCCATATAATACAATACTGTGTGCTAATAAATGTGCTCATGTAATTCATGATTGAAAAAAAGGACTTCTGTCTCGATCTAAGTTTATTCAACAAACGTAACACAAATGTGTTTCAATCTGTACGAAATGACGTTAGGGTTTACAAACATGCATGACTGTTATTCAAGACTATATAATGCCTCATATGTTGTGTTTTTTGCATGTTGTTTTTGGCAGGATGAAAATGATGTGTACATCCTGACCAAAGTGTCAGACATCTTGCACTCGGTCTTCAGCAGTTACAAGGAAAAGGTTCTGCCTTGGTTTGAACAGCTCCTGCAGCTCATCGTCCAGCTAATAGTACGTACTGTTTGCATCAGTAACATATCAACACTAGCTAAACGTGAACTGGAACGGTACTAGCTGCATACTGGATTTATAGAATCTCCATTTTCTGTGCTCTTAAAAGCCTTTCTGAGGTAGCTTTACATTTTAGCCAACTAAAAACCCCACTCTTTGCTTCCCTCCCAGTGTCCGAACAGGCCATGGGCAGACAGACAGTGGGGGTTGTGCATCTTCGACGACGTGGTGGAGCACTGCAGCCCTTCCTCTTTCAAATACGCAGAGTATTTCTTGCGGCCGATGCTGCAGTCCTTATGCGATTCGAGTCCAGAGGTTCGGCAGGCAGCCGCCTATGGTGTTGGTGTCATGGCCCAATACGGAGGGGAGAACTACCGGCCATTCTGCACAGGTACAGGGTCTGAATATGATTGAGTTGGCTATGTACAAGAAGCGGCACTGACTATTGGGACTAAATGGTTTCAAACCTGCAGAACCTTCTTTAAAATTTCAAGTCTTTTACTTGAACAGAGACTGACACTGGTAGCCGTTTTTCCAAAGATATGGATGAAACGGGGTTCTTTGTTTCTTGCCATTTATATTGGATTTTGTCCATTCTGTCGTTGCCTCCTCCACCCAGAGGCCATCCCCCTGCTGGTGGGAGTGATCCAGGCGGGAGAGTCGCGCTCCAAAGAGAATGTCAACGCCACAGAGAACTGCATCTCGGCTGTTGGGAAAGTGATGAGGTTTCGGCCAGAGTGTGCCAACGTCAACGAGATCCTCCCCCATTGGCTGAGCTGGCTGCCACTCAACGAGGACAAGGAGGAGGCCATTCACACCTTCGACTTCCTGTGTGACCTCATTGAAAGGTAGGAAGGTATTTTGATTCACCACCTGCAAATACCTGAGGTCTGTACCCTGTGCTGTGTGCTTCACAAATCACTCATAGGCACTTGTGGCATTTGCTTTAATGAACTAAGAAGTAGTACTGTGTTTCAATGAATATAGAAGTACTCTGGTTCGACTGTTTTTTGTTTTTTTTGAAGCCTGAAATTTGACCATTTTCGTATTTATTCTTCAGATAAATCTGTCTAAAGTAATTTTGTTTCCTGCTGATTGTTGTAACCTTCCCTGATTCTCTTCCCTACAGCAACAATCCCATTGTTCTCGGACCAGACAACAGCAATCTCCCCAAAATATTTCTCATCATTGCAGAAGGAGTAGTCAATGAATCTGTCAAGAGTGAGGACGCATGCAGCAAACGGTTGGCAAATGTCATCCGTCAAGTACAGGTGAGCTGTCGTTCTTCGACGTACCAAGACATCCACATTCATTTTGCTTTCACAGCCAGACTATTTTAAAGGTTTAATTTGTGTGACTTTGGCATTCAATTATCTCAAAGTTGGAGCATTATAGAAGTGCAAATTGTCTATACACCCTGATAACGCCTGTTGATGAAAGCATGTTGGGTGACTAGATTGCCTAGACCAAGTAGAGTTAAAAAGTATTTATTTTAGTACCTTGGATACTTAAAGTGGCCGTTTTCAGCAATTACCCCAAGTATGGAAAGCTTGACTGAGGTTGACTGGTGTGCTTCCCACTAGGTGTCGGGAGGATTATGGACACAGTGCATATCAACGCTGAACGAGATGCAGCAGAAAGCCATACAGGACCTCCTCAATACTGCTTGAGACTCCTTCACCTCCCTGGCCCCCTCCCCCCTCCTCGTTAATCAGACCGTGAAGAAACATCTAGCTCCTGGATCTCCTCCATACAATCCCTCCTCTTCCTTTCCTGCTCTGATCTGTAGTGTGTATGAGTTGTGTATGGACGCTGGCTTCACCCCCACCTCCACCCTACTAGTCTACTAACCTCTGCCTACATTCAAAGAGACTGGAGGAAGCAGGCTGGATATCTATTACTAGGGAGGACAACGCCCACCCAGACTTTTTCCATCCTCGTCCCTGATGGAAGAGGAACTGGTTCTCACCTGTGCAAAGGGAACATAAGTAAAGCATCTATCCAGTTATCCTCCATCCTGTTACGGTTACGTCTTATATCTGGACTCTCTACCCCCCCCCCCCCCCCCCCCCCCCCCCGTGCCCTGAGGGATTACATTCTCCAATGTCGCCCAGTGAAAACTCGTTCGTTTGAGGCTCAGAAGGGCCAAGGGCCAGAGTCGGTAAATGTGGACAGGATTGGACGTTACAGTGGACTGAGGAATCGAAGGAGGTGGAAATGTGCGTGGGGCGATCACTACCAGTCTCCTGTGAATTTTTTCTTTGCTTTTTTTTTTTTTAATTTTCTGTATTCCCGGTATTATCTGGGGAGAGATGGCCTCTGTTGGCCACAGTTCAGAGGGTATGTCTGAAAACTATTGGCATGTGGCTAACTCTAGAAGTATAAAATAGTTAGGAAATCTACATTGTCGTTTGGGAGAGTTGACATTGACCTGAGCAGGTTTCCTTCATAGCCTTTCCTGACTGCTGTTTTAAGGGAAACTACTCCGATTTTTTAGATGTTTTCAGAACGGCACCCTTTTGATCGCAGAACATTTTGGTAAGGGTCACTCGTAGGAAGCGCAATAATCCTTTAGTGGGTCTTGGCCATGTGTTTGACAAGTTGAAGGATCATGGATTGTAGTTTTTGTAAAATGCGTGCTACCATCTAACGTTTTGGTTTTGACCCTTTGCAGTCCTGCAGGTATCTGATGGAATTCCAGAAATTACCAACAATAAAATTCGAGTTGAGAATACTGAAGAACGAGTCGTTTTTTGTTTTTTTGGTTCCCCAAAGTTATAGAAAAAAAACAAGGAACTTCTCCACACAGGAAATGACAAATCCAAACACCCCACGACACACTTACGGTAAGGTGCTGTCTGATGAAAAATTAAATGAAAGTCTCCTCCTATTCTCGACAGCAAAGCAAAGAAGGAACACAAGCATTTACCACAGTCAGATCTTGCACAAGCCTGTATGCATCTCTACCGGGGTTTCTTCACAGGAAGAATTGTGTGTTCCAGGGGCTGGTGGTTAGAACAAGTATACCCAAAAACAGGTTTAATTCCTGCAGCAGACATTAACAACAGTAACTTTGAACGCTTTCGATCAAGCCAACCTCATTAGAATGAGTCGAAGAATGTCAGGAACCTGATTTGATTAACTGTCTTTGTCAAATTGATAATCAAGAGGTGGTGCAGGTGAATGTTTTTCAAAAGTCACCTGCAACAAGCCAGGGTTTAGGAGAATTCCAATCAGAATAAATTCCTAGAAATTGTTCTGCTGTAGCTTCATATTCTGTCCTGGATGAATTTGAGTCATAGTACGCAGTACCATGGTGAGTAATGTCTATTGGTGGTGAACCAAGGTGAGGTTTCAGTTCCCTGACTTTGACTATTGGTATGAAAGTGTTTTGTAGTTAGTACATCCAGTATGCAGTAGGAATTCCTATTCTTACTGTATTCATAGATCACTTTAGGCAAGGCATGATAGGAATATGAAAGCATTTGCTCTGGTTGTGGGTACGAGGCATCGGATACCATGGCTGCTCTACCTTCACCTTCTTGAATGCCTGAATGTTTTTTGATCTTGGGGTTCTTCTCTGCTTAGTGGCGTGTCTTTCTCTAATCTACTTTATTTTCTTAATGCTGTTACTAATCTCGCCCAAGCTGTTTTTTGCATCATCACAGTCGTGCCTTGTCCCAAACATTTGGCCAATATTTGCCAGTTGATGCTGGTAAATATTACAAATAAAGATAGCAATGCTTTTATTATTACTAGACATGTTTCCCCAAGTATCTCCAGCAAAGTTCCTGTGTATCTACTGTGAAGGGGGGAAAAGCTCATTCAATTCTCCCCATAGTCTTACAATGTTCTTTTACATTTCTGCCTAGCTTGACTGAAGCCTCACAGCGTAGACCAACTTCATGAATGTGCATGTTGTGGTGCCTACATCTCAACACAATCCTATCTGTAGCCGTCTGTTCTGTACAGCCTGCAGAACCAGTGGACTAAAGTACACCAGATCACATTCATGTCAATGCATGTCTTCCTCCACCTCAGTATATTTAATCACAATCAGAGACCGATGGTAGATTCAGACATGTAGGTTCTATAAAGCTGCTTTATATTGTCATGTTAAAGGAGAATTACAGGATTTTTAAACCTAATTCGCCTTTTATACAGCAAAATAGGTCCAAAAAGTTTCGGAATGGCTCCGGTAGATCGGCACAGTCGCAAAACGGGCTCAATGGCTGCAACGTAATCTCTTGGGGCAAGTGCGCGCGGTCAAAGTACGTCCACTAAAAGTGCTTGATTTTGCCACTGACTGGCTCAGATTGTTATCCGTGTGTCTGACAACATTACTGAAAGGATTGCTACAGAAATGGCCCTTTTTTAACCAGAAAACAAGTCTAGCTCAAAGAGAAGTCCCGCTCTGAAATGGATGATGGACAAAGGTAGTCTATAGCGAGAAGGTTCACTTGTTGCAGGAAGAGGACGGTAGAACATTTGCCTCAACATTTTGTTGGCACAGTTCGGTGTGGCAAGGTGCCACATTACCGGGGTCCGTGACAGACAGAGACACAAGGCATGAGGAGGTTTAGATGGCCAGCAGGGCCGTTTTATTAACCATCAACAATAAACCCGGCCCCGGTGTCGACGGCAGCGGATGACGCAGTCTCCCTTCGCCGACGCACCTCAGTCCTCCCCGGCGGGTCAGCCGCGGAACCCCAAAGCCGGCCAGGCTTCCAGGAGCATCCCGCTCCAACCCCGACTGTCACAGCTCTTCCAGGCGACTCCCGACGACACCCCCGGGGACCTCCGACGGTTGTCGCCGCGGAGGGAGACGCGCGCTCTCCCACTCCATCCTCTGCAGCTCGCACCCTTGCCTCTGTCCCGGCACTCCGGCCGCGGACCCCGCTCAGACACGGCTGCTGCTGGTTTGCTCTCCAGTCCGCCAGCCCTCGATCCTCCCGATCGCCGCCGGCTCCTGCATCCACGCTGCCTCTCACATTGGCGCATCCCTCTCGCTCACACATCCACACACAGGTTAAAAAGGCCCAGCTGCAATCAGCTTTAATTGGCCGCAGCCGCTGAGACCAGCTGAACCTACCACCCTCCCTCCCCCCAGTCCGCCACATTCAGAAATGCGCAAAAACAAACCGTTGTTTTTTATCTTGGGGGAAAAAACAAATACTCTAAACTACACTTTCTGTACTCCACCACACGTCTCCAATGCTGATTTAGGTTTCCACCATCCTCTTCCTGCAACAAGTGAACCCTCTTGCTATAGACTACTGTGGCGGACTGGAGGGAGGGTGGGGGAGGCTTAATTGGATCCAGGAGAGAGGTGAGTTAGTGGACTGCTTCTTCCCTGGATCCGGTACCAGCTGCAGCCAATTGGGACTGATTGCAGCTGGGGCCTTTTTAACCTGTGTGTGAATGTGTGAGCGAGAGGGACGCCAGTGTGAGAGGCTGGCGGCGTGGATGCAGGAGCCGGCGGCGATCGGGAGGATCGAGGGCCGGCAGCCTGTAGGAGTGGAGAGACGGGGTCAGCACCAGCGGGAGTGACGGAGTGGGAGCGGGCCGTCTCCTGCTGCGGCATCCAGCAGAGGTCCGCGGAGGACGCAGCCGGGAGCCGCCTGCAAGGGCTGACCAGCCAGGGTTGGGGCGGGATGCCCCTGGAAGCCTGGCAGGCTGGGGCAGCCTTGGGGCTTTGCAGCTGGCCCACCGGGACCGGGGTGGGCGCCAGCGGAGGAGACGGCGCCGACGGACTGCTGCCGTTAACCCGGGCCGGGTTTATTACTGCTGATGTTGGTGCAGTGAATAAAACGGCCTGCTGGCCATTTAACTCTCCCCTGCCTGTGTCTCTGTCTGTCGATTCCCGGTCAGGGAACCAAATGTGGCAAGGTGCCACATAACCGGGGTCCGTGACAGACAGAGACACAGCCTCCCCCCACCCTCCCTCCAGTCCGCCACAACTACCTTTGTCCACTGTCCATTTCAGAGCATCTCCTTGAGCTAGACTTAAGTTTTATGGTTAAAAAAAGTCTATTTCTGTAGCGATCCTTTCAGTAATGTTGTCAGACACACAAATAAAAATCTGAGCCTGTCAGTGGCAAAATCAAGTACTTTTAGTGGACGTACTTTGACCGCGCACACTTGCCCCAACAGATTACGTTGCAGCCATTCAGCCCGTTTCGTGACTGCCGACTGAGCCGATCTACCGGAGCAATTCCGAAACTTTTTGGACCTATTTTGCGGTATAATAGGCGATTTTGTGGCTATAGAGGCCAGGTTTAAAAATCCCGTAATTCTCCTTTAACACCAACTTTTGAATGACTTAGTAGAACCAGGCAATAATGTAGCATTATTAATATAAGTCAAAAAAAGGTTTATTAGTATTTACTAAAAGGCAAAATTTCTATTGATTTAATGTCAGACTAGTTGGGTTTGCTCTGTTGAAGTAATGGCCTATCTGACTGTCTGAGTAACGTTAAATTGGTGTCATGAGCACAGAAAACACCTATATGTAATCCGAAACCTCCGTTTTCGATGCCCCGTTCTTGTCTGCACTTCCCGGTAGACTAACGTTACTCGTGGTATTGACATAAACGGCAGGGGCACTCGGTAGTGGTCAGAAGCGCGTGCTTTTCGCGTGGCTTGAAATTACGTCAGACACACAATCACATTCATGATTAAAAACTTTTACAACGGCGGTCTATGCGGAAAGTGCTTTTTGGGCCGCTTTTTGAGTACTTCAGGCTTTCAAATTGACACGGTGACCGACCCACGGGGGCCCATTCACTGGGCTAGAGCCCGGTTGACGGTGTCTATCTATTATAATGTAGGTCAGTAGTTATTACTAAGGTCTGCGGGAAGACAGTGTGGCGTGATGGCCACTAGATGGCAGTATAACATCAAAAATGAGAACCTATTGATTCTGAATTGCACTTTTAAGTTCAGTCAAGTCAACTATCACTCTGCCTAATTTCATGTCTATCAGCTTGGTTAATACCAAGCTGAAGAAGGAGAAGAAGAAAAGTAATAAACCAATAATAAACCAAAACACAAACAAATGCATGGTACATTGGGCTTGAAAATTGATATTACATGATTCAGCAGAGGGGAAAAAAAGTGGAATTTAAGCACACACAATTTAATGAAATATAACATAATAGAGCAGTAAAAGAGAATACACAGTTGTGGGGTGAAACATATGTAACATGTAAACATAATATAATGGAATATAAAAATGTATACAGTATGAAACAGTGGAACCATTCTAAAAATATATGCATAACAAATGAAATGTTATATAGCAACATAATTTTTGCTTGCCTTGCTAGAATGTGTCATTTTCTCTTTTGCTCTTTTTTTGGTCATCAGCAAATAGGAACCATGTAGGACACAGAAGGCATATCTCTGGGCATGGTTTGGAAAGGTGTGTCTTGGGAGTCTGCAAGGCTGCAGATAGATGTATGAAATGGGGCTTTGGAGGCATCCTGACAGCCCACAGTGATGCGCTAACCATTTGTCGCAAAAACAATAACACATTCCTACCAAATATAAAGGATGAAGGGGTGTGTTTTTGAATTCATATGGGCCTACTAGCTTGGTAGCCCAGGCCACACTCAAATTAAATTACAGTCTGTTTGCAGTATTTGGGGAAATCTTTATTGATAAATGTTAAATGTCCAGAGTGTTATCAATGAGCAGTTACATCAGGAGACACAGGCAGTAGAGAGTGAATGGGTTGTCCGACAAAGAGGCAGAAGTAATGATAAGTGATAAGTACTGTCAGCAACATGCTATTACAATGAGCCGAATATAGTTAACTATTTCACTATGCACAACTTCATAAACAACTGAATTATCCACAAATGCATTGTGTGAGGATGTACAGAACGGCGTGAATTGGCTTGAGACAACAAAAGAGACTGCTCCATTCGTGTTGTGACAAATTATGTACAACAGTGATTTCAGACAACCTTCAGAGAGGGACCTTATGAGCAAAAAACGTACGATACACTCTGTTTGAACACACCGGAAACGAGACAAAACTGAAAAAAGCAGCGTTGCTGAAAATAAAAAATAAAACATGTTACCAAAACAGAGGGACTAATGTAATTGGCCTGACCATGAACACATTCAGAGAACAAAGTGTTAAGACAAACTGGCATATATAGATATGATTCAGGATAAATGAGGTCCTGCAAACTGCATCACCATGGAAACGCTGTAGTGAGGCATGGTGACAAAACCTGTTAATATCAAAGAAGCTTGTAAAGATGCTATTTGGTACAGGACTTCAGGGACTATTAACAATGGAGATGTTGGCTTGGTGATGTTCGCAGGAAAAGCAAACAAATCCAGAGTTTTGCAATCCTTTGGATTATTACTTGATTATTATTAAGAGTTGAGTAAGAATATGTTGACCAAAGGAATTTAGATTGTAGGATGGATATATTGTTGCCAAGCAGAACAGACAAACACAAAATGTGCCATAGATATTGAAGACACGACAGACAACTGCAGATGACCGCTGGTGTTCTGAATGAGCACAATGGGAACAGGCCTTTTATCATCTTTTCATGAACCTATCTAGTTCTTACAAACCCTGCTGAAGATTTCACACAAACTGGGCTTCTTTCTGAAGAGGGTCTCTTAGATTTGAAGTGAAGCAGTGTGGAATAGGCGAGTGCCACTGACAGCATCAACATCTTCTAGACATTGCGAGACTGGTTATCACATAAAAACTGTATCATTGGGAGAGCCGTTAACCAATGCCCGATTGTTATATCCCTCCAACTTTCCCCAATGGTCCTATCCCTGTGCCAAGTGTCTCAGAGTAACACCAACAATCCAGAAACCTCTTCCCGGATGCTGCTGTATTTGCTGTGAGACAAAGGCAGAATTCCTCCTCCTTTCCCATCTGCAGAAGCACATTTGCATGGATGAAGCTACATGGTGAAGTGCCTTGTGTAGTCGTATTCTATTGTGGGAATGACAGCCTGGACAAACTTCAAGAAAATCAAAAGGTACCTGCAACCTTCAGTTAAGGAAAAGTCTTAAAAAGTCTCTTCACCACCACTGTCAGATACAATGCCCGCATAGCCTCGCAAACATGAGATACCACCCGAACGTCACCGGTCACACTCACTGATCGAATGATGAGTAGAATGCACGCGCAAACCAATAGAGATTTTCTTGAGTTCTAGAAAACAGACCTTACTCGGTGTGTGCACCCTACTTCAATCGCCCTGAATAACTCATGCACACATATGTGAAAGAAGCAGCATTTAATCAGTTAGCCACATTTAATTCAACCTGGTATTCATTTGAAAGGATACATATGTACTCCAAGTTCTCCTCCTCCCTCCGCCACCGTCTCGATGATCTTTTTCATCACTTCAGCGTGTCTGGGGAATAAAAAGGAGACAATGTTTTCTTATTAAAAAGTCACTTATAATGACATGCACTTACCCCAGACCAGGTAGTAAATTGGTAAACACCCCTCTAATAATTCTTTAAGACATCACTAAAAATAATATATTAATTAATATGTTGCTGTATGTGAAACTGTGTCCAGTTCTAAATACACACACATAGATACAGGTGAGCCATCTGGGTACTTGTGGGGTACAAACATCTGTGCATTGAATCCTTTCTGAGAAGGGATCAAGTGTGTACCCAGCTGGTGTGTTTTTGGTGGCTTTTGCCTTTCCTGACCTGCAGGGGTGGACAGAGCACATAGCTGGTGGGGGAAGGTGGGGGTGGTTCTCGATGGTGACCGTCTTCTTCACGTGGTCCTGGCTGATGTCCTCGTACATCTGCTCTACGCTCAGCGGCTGTCTGTCCTGGGAGACACGAGGAGGAATGAACGGCACAGGGTGTTGGGTTAACGCCAGGCCATTTCAACTGCAATTTGAACAGACTTTCAAGCAAGAACAGGAACAGGGATTAGAATGACACAGTTGCCTGCTCAAGTTTTTGTTTATATATGCACCAAGTTTGATTTAAAAGTCTGATTTATCATTAACTAGTGCTATCCATCAAATCAAATATACCATAACTAAGGTCTTAAATTAGGTCATCATTCTCAGATTGTAATAACTTCTGAGTGAGCTCCCATTTAAGCAGGGCACATCACCATGGCAACACCAGGGCTAACTTTTATTGCAAAACCACTGCATTCAAATGTATGAAGCAGGTAATAAAGCTATACAGATATTGAATTAACAGATAGTAAGGAGGGCTGTTTGCAGGGCGAGGGTGTTTAGAGACCCTCTGCTTTCCATGATGATTTATTAGAACAGAGATGTAATAAATGTTTGTAGCATTTCCAGGCCATTTGCCAACTCAGGGTATAAAAGAGGGCTTCTATCAAATAGCAGATAGCTTACATTAGTTGGCTATAGTTATCAAGAATAAACAATGGCGGCTTAAGACAATCTTCATAGGTCCTGCGCCCGGGTACGGTACCTCATCATATCCAAACAGCCAGAGTCGAGGGGTCTGGTAGTATTTATCGTACGTAATGTACAAGTCATACGTTCTCGTCTGAAGAATGGCATCTTCACTCCCGGGCTCTGCTTTGGCTTTAGTTTCGACCATTTTACTGGTGTCCAGGGTTGCCTGAAGAAAGAACAAAAACTCATAAGATGGCGTGTCTGATGATGACCCGAGATCAAATCACGCAAATCACGCAGAGCATTTTACCTCATCTGTTTCCAATAGGCCGCTTTCCTCGTATTCTGAAAGGAGAGCGTCAAGCACAACGTCATTACACGACAAGTATTTTGGATTCTGTTGTAGAACTGATAAAGAGGAAACCAAAGAACTGCTTTTATTATTGCCGGGGGAACTGAGGACACAGTACCTTCCATATCTGCTGCTTCTCCATCATCCTCATCCTCATCCTTGCCATTGCCACATGCTGCAGAATTGACATTCATATTCATGTTGTCCTAGAAGATAAAATTTGATAGGCCCCACCTGTAACTGCAGTGTGGCAACCACTGTTGAAACACTGTCAGTCCACTACAGGTTTTGTTTACATAGTGAATTATAGAATTTAGCTGAGATGTATTGCTTTGGCTTGTGATACAAGGATCGATACAAGCTAAACGTGAGTTTACATGAGTCATGTTCTGAGGCCGGAAAAGGTTCTCTTACATTTGTAATGTTTATTTTAATTTTTTTAAATGGCGTGAATCAGAATTCTATTTTGGCAGGTTAAGAAATGTTAAGATTGTTTCATAGAGTGGAATTTTTATTGACTTGAGGCCTGAAATGAAAATGTATTAAATCAGACATTTCATTTGGATATAGTGTCTTGTCTGTCAACCTACCTAATCAAAATAAATTCTGCATTGCACTATATCAAACTATTATTAACATCTGAAATTATTTTTTACTTTACATTCCATTTAATCATGAAGATGGAACCAAGAATATAATGAGGCATACCTTATTATCCAAAGAGATTTCCCGTACGGCATCTGCAACTCCTAACACACCTAAGAAAAAGCATTAGATTAGAAGTTGTAGAGACATAGAATATTCAGGATGTCTTTACAGGGTTTGTTCATGATTTGTAGTTAACCTGCCATGACCTCCTACAATGCTTCACTATTTTCACTGCTTCGCTGAAAGGAAAAAATAAAAAAAATAAAAAAATAAGCACAGCCGGCCAGTAGAGAATGGTGCAGAAAGCCTCTTTCCCCATAGACCGTTATTGTTGCCGCAGATCTTTCAATTTTTAAAAAATTCCCTGACATAGACGAGCGTGACTTTGACACGATGACCATGCATGCTTGCCCTGCAACTTCCAAAAGGGATATGTAGTCCCCGTCATACTCCCCTATGAAATGACTCTGGTGAAATGTAATCAGCAGCTGAATAGATATCAAATAATTATCAACTAGAACAACTTCATCATTTACAGCGATCATCTCTTACTAATGAAACCTTAAGGTTAGAGATGGATAAGCCATAGAGTTACTTCAAAGTTACTGTTAAGCCTCTTTCAGACATACACTTCGGATATTTTCCAGAGAATCAGGTCCGCCCTTTAACCGGAGTTGCCCTTCTACACATAGAAGCAGAACAGATCTCAGCATATTGCTACTTTTGTGTGATAACATTCTAACTTCAATTTTTTAATGTGTGCAACTCTTTGTGAATTTATTCCCATCAAACTGAGTCAACACAAAAAAAAGTTCAAGGCCTGTGAATATGGTTAAGTTAATAATACAAATTGTTCCTACAAAAATATTAAAATATAGATCATACATTATAACAAAGAATATTACATAATACTAGTCAAAGTAATATACAAATATTGTCATATGTCCCAAAAACACAAAACCAAACCAAAACAAAAAAAGACATTTGGTAGTTTGTGGTAGTTTGGATCGCAGCAAAACATTTATTAGAATTCAGCATTAAGGCCGGTACTGTGAACATAGCATTTGTTACTTTCTGGTACTTTGTAGTTGTTTGGGTTCTTTATAGTATCCTATATGGTACTTTGTGGTTGTTTGGGAACATTGTGTGTATGGTGCTTTGCGGTATGCCTTGTGGTTCTTTTTGGTAGGCTTTGTGGTTCGTTGTGGTATTTTATGGCGAGGTATACACTGCGAGGTTTAGAGGTTCACAATAAAGGTTTAGAGGTATGACAATAAAAAAACCTTGAACCTTGAACCTTGAGGTTCCATTCACACTGGAGATAACCATGCTCAAAATGTATGTATGTATGACTGTTGTATATGGAAACACTGTGTCCAACCTGAGTTGTGGTAGGTGTCCACCCAGCCCCCGTCTCCATCGTCCTCCTCTATGATGGCTTCCAGCTCATCTGAATACTCCATCTGTTTACAGCGCTTGTAACAGGGAACTGCAAGCAGAGGCCAGAAACAGAAAATCAACACAGATATACCCAGAGAGGCTGGACTGGACCGAAAAAAAAGCATGCACAGATGTACATCACATCCATTGGTAACTCAAATCCCAACAGCTACCTTTTAATTTTGTTAGTCTGTGATGATGTTATGCTATCAACAGATCATAAAATACTGGTAGCATCGTTCAAGATAAGTACCCGTAGAAGCTTTATTCTATGTTATGTTGGTGTTGTAAGTGCTGAACCAGAGAAGATACTTTTATCTCCAGATGATCTCCTGGGTGATCTCCCAGTCACCTTCTTATTGTCATCTTATCCAACGAATTATTTATGGAGCATGCCCAGATTTGACATCTTAATGATATCAGGTTCAAGTCTTCTAGTTAGGAATAACAAATACAAATTGGTAAACTGACTGGTCTTAAATTTAAGATTGAGTGATTACACTGAATGGTCTGTAATAGCAATTTTACTCAGCTTCCATCTCCATCCACCTAAGTCAGTAAAACTATTTGGAGAAAACAGCAAAATAAAATAAACTGTTCGCATTTTAAATCCACCTCTTACCATTGCGTGTTAGAAGAAACTGTTTATCCTGGGGCAAATATGGCTTCACCTTGGCCTCTTCTCCAGATGCCCTAGAGGGAGATGTTATTATGAAACATAGCCATATGTATATTTTACATTAACATAGGGTCACTCTGGCCAAGATTATTAGCACCCTTGCATTTTATGCAGGTAATGTATAATAGGAAATTGAAACAACTTTCGGTCTTTACACGTTCATCGGTTTTATTTAACAGCACATGATTAAACAATTTCAAAATTGAAAAGTGGCTATGGTCATGATTATTGGCACTCTTTTCTAAGCTGCACAGACTTTTGCAATGATTTGGTTGCAATGGTTTCCAAATATTTCTTGTAACCATCAAAAGGTTCCTGCACCTTTCTGCTGGTAGTTTCTCCCACTCTTCAATTGCAACCTGCTCCAGTTCTTCAATGTTTGAAGAATTCCTTTGACCAACTGCACATTTCAGGTCTCGCCATAGGTTCTCAATGGGAGAGACATCAGAACTCATTGCTGGCCACTCCAAAACAGGCCAATGTATTCTCTTGAACCATTCATGGGTGCTTTTGGATGTGTGTTTTGGGTTATTGTCCTGCTGAAGGACCCAGGACCTTCAACTGACACCCAGTTTTCTGACACTGGGTAGCACATTTCGCTCAAAAATGCCTTGGTAACCTTCTGATTTCATGATGCCCTTAATAAGTTCAAGACCTGAGGCAGCAAAGCAGCCCCACAGCAATATGGAACAGCCACTGTATTTGACTGTAGGTAGGATGTTCTTTTCTTTAAAAGCTTAATTTCATCAACTGTAAACAAAAGGTCTGATCTGCATTGCCAAAGAGCTCTAATTTGGTTTCATTGGTCCACAAAACATTTTCCCAGAAGGATTTAGGTTTGTTCAGGTGGGTCTTCTTGGCAAAGATCAATCAGAACGTCTTGTGTTTCTCTTTCAGCAGTGGGGTCAGCGTTTGAAGACATCCATCTAGTGATTTAGTAGTTACAAGACACATTTGGAAGCAGTCATCATTGCTAAAGGCTGTGCAACTAAGTATTTCGAAAGGGTGTCAATAACCATGGCGATTTTCTTTTTTGTTTTATACTTATTGTTTAAAACAGATGAACCTGTGAGGACCAAGAGTGAATTTCCAATTATTTTAGAAGATATTGTGCATTATCTGCATAAAATGCAAGGGTGCCAATAACAATACTACTAGCAGTAACAACAGTAACAACTAACATTACCACGAACAGTAACCACAGTACCAAATAACATTACTATTCAGCAGTAACCATAGTACCACACCAACATTTTTCATCCTAGTCCCCATGCCATAAAAATGAAGGTCCACAAACACATTAAAAATGCCACTGAAAATTACACTGTAAAGACATTGTATTGCAAAGTCAATTAGCACAGTCGAAAAATAAGTATGGTCGGGAAAGAAGACCTAGGTTTGTCTTATTTAAACTACAGTTAACCTTCTGATTTTTCAGCATTTACTTTCACTTTCACTCAGTAGCCTTTACAACAGAAACAATGAGCTGATGTATTTTGTCATAATTATTGATATAAAACAATATATACTGCAATTTTTCCTGCCAATCTGGTACTTAATGCAAGTTAAAACAAATACTACTACCCGTTGTTTTGAAAGTACTGTTGACCCTGGTCTATGTGAAAGTTGAGCTGTTAACTCCCTCTTCATGTAACCACTCACCATACTGCAAAGAGCTGAGAATGCTACCACACACACAAGTGACAAACACAACAACCTGAGGAATATATCTCTGATAAAAGCTAAAAACAGGCACTCACCATTTCCATGTGGGGCAGTGGTGAACCAAGTGATCACCAGCAGCTACAAACTATTATTAAACAAAAAAGAAATAAGAAAGAGTGATGAGAATAGGCTATGGGATGGTGAATGGCTATAGTGATAATGCAGGCTAAAATACAACAATACTCCAACTTTTGTAGATGGACGTTTGCCATGTATTGTTCTCACCTCTTCTGGTGTAATTACTCCAGTCTCTTTGAATTTTGATTCCTGTGATCAACAGCAAAAAAAACAACAACGTATCTTAGACGGAAATCCGGACTGTGAAGTAGCCTCCATCTGTCAAACTGCCCTACCAGGGGCGTGCAAATATAATCATAAAGGGTCGACATTCCATGAGGCGTCAAATATCTAGGCCTATAGCTAACACCAACAAGAAATGTAGTGCATAAAATGATATGCAGTGATGCATAAGGCTATATCGTTAGCTACTATATATCATCGACACCATCCAAAACGCGTTTGTGTTTAAGTTATAGCATTAAATGCTAGCCAACTATCAGTAAGCTAATGTTAGTGTACCTTCAGAACTGGAGTGAGAAACTCGGCCACTCCAAGGGCCGTGCCTTTCACCGAGTTTATGACGTTCTGCATCTTGTAGAGCTCTAGGTGGATAAAATACGAGGCTCTTCCAACAACGTACTGCTAGAAATTTTATTATTTTGACATACTCAAGCGGCGTCTCACAAGAGCAGGTCATATGCTATGACTGTGTTCCGGCTTGGCTATGTTCCGCGAGCCAGAGCAAGAGTAAGACTTCCGATTCGGTCTTTTCAGAATACAAGCACTCAAATATTGACTAAAAAAACGTTACTCTGCAAAAAACAACAACATCCAATTAACCAACGAAGTAAAACCACACAATATTGGTTGTATTTCTTAATTATATTGATAAAGTTCCTCTGTACATCTAAATGGACATAGGCTACATAGATTAAACATCACACAGGTTGCCTTAGATGTTGGAATTATGTATTCACTGCTGCAGTATGGATCTAGTTAAGGTATTTCATCTACTAAAAAGATTCCTATCATCACCTAAAATTATCTGGCATTGCATGGCAGAGGTACAGGTATTATGTTCTGTTACAAATGACCAAGAAAGATCTACAATTGTTTAAAGCCATCTGTCTTGCACTTTAGCTACTTTATTTATTCTTCATTCATTTATTCCTGAGCTTATTTTCACATCCATTTTCCATTGAAGCACTGCAAACAGTTCTCAGTGTAGGAGACTATTGTGTACGTTTCAAATGTACAGTACAAAAAGTACAGTAGCTTAACCACTATGTATGATTTTGAGGGGCTGCCATGATTTTTCCGCAACTGCTTTGGGCTACATGTTAGTGTGTTGTTGTACAGGTACAGTACAAGTACAGGTCTGCATGAGTATTATGAGACAGATCTTGTGCTGCAGCAATGAAAGGTGACCTGTGCAGTGTCCAATTTAGTAGATGTTCTGTATGCCTGCTGTGTACTGTAATATATGCAGTCTTTGTAGTTTAAAAATGCCACATATTGTGATATTTTTCAACATTATTATGACAAACATTAACCCAAATTGTCACTTATTTGGTTTGGTCATTAAATACAAATAAATTGGTGTAGATATGTTTAGACTTTGTGTTGAAGGCAAAACCCAAGCCGGATCACCTATTTCTTGTTATTCTGGCCAGCAAACGGATCTTCCCCATAGTATATTGGCATTTCACCTCTCAAGGAAAGTACATGGGCTAGTGTCAAGGTTTGAATTAGCCACATTTGATCACTGACCTAGAATAGTAGTATTTTAAGCCAGTCGTGAAATACATTACACATCATTATTTACACAGTGACCAGGGGCCTGTTCCAAGAAGCAGGTTCAGCAAACTCTGAGTCTAACCCTGCACTCTGAGTTGATTAATTCCAGTCTGAGTTTTCGGTTCCAGAACGGCTGATTTGAATTAGTTCAATCAACTTTGAGTATGCGCTTGCGCGACGACAATAAAAAGCCATCATTAATGGAGGTCCGATACTACGATTCACCATGGCAACCAACAAG
Source organism: Hoplostethus mediterraneus (assembly GCA_034670385.1). Classification (NCBI taxonomy): domain Eukaryota; kingdom Metazoa; phylum Chordata; class Actinopteri; order Trachichthyiformes; family Trachichthyidae; genus Hoplostethus; species Hoplostethus mediterraneus. The sequence continues at coordinate 1,706,541 of JAXDDW010000098.1, forward strand.
CAGAAGGGTCGTAAAGGAGAGGGAATCGGTGTGGGGGAGAATCGCTGCCCAAGTCAATGCGTACGTTTGAATGCAGTAGTGTATTCATTTAACATGTAACCACACTTTCTTATAATATTACCTACATGTGAGAAAATGGTGGAATAGTAGGCCTATTGGAAAAAAAAAAAATTCATTTAGGTGCAATCCCACGGGCGCAAAGCGCACTTGGCAGCAGCTGAAAATGAAAACATTACAATAGAGTCATTTAGCAGACACTTTTATCCAAAGCGACTTACAAAGGTGATAGTTAACACTATGTGGGGATTGAACCCACAACCCTGAGAGTCTCATGCTCTACCAACTGAGCTGTCTGGGCCATACATACTTCAAATGGTGTACTTGGGGCGGCAAATTAGAAAGGCAGATCTAGAAATTGAATTACTGGAACATAAGTTAGAGGTGGGTGCATGGTCACAGGTGAAATGTGTTGTTGCAACAATATAAAATACTAACTATTCCTTTTGTATTTGTAGGAAATAAAGAAGACCAAATGAAAGGTGTTTTTATTTGACTGCTCGGGGTGGTGGTAGCTTAATCCGTGAACTGTAAACGGCATATTATATCTCGGACAGCTCTTCCATCTTCGACATAGAACATCTAATCGGGTCTCAAAATCCTCTCGACCATATATGGGGATCGAACTCACAACCTTAAAGGGTTGTACTCATTGTGCGCTATTTAAACTGTTCCTGGGGGTCTTTACAAGACTTTTGTACAGACTTTCCGAGTACAATGGAATGCACCATAAGCAACAGCTTTCTGTGCTGCCATGAGCTGCATTTTGAGGTAAATGGGATTGGTTGTTCACCTGGGCGTGGGCATGCTCTGAGAGGGGTTGAATTATGTTAAGAAGTGCCCGTTATGACGTCCAAAGGGGTTACTTTCTGAAACTGCCTGCTTTTCTCCTATCTTTGGCACCGTTTTTGGAAAAAGGAAATTACAGTCTTCCAGATTTCAAATTTTCTCAGCTACTTAGGTAAATGATTTCCTGTGGAACATGTATAAGCGCCAGGATTACTGACTGAGCTGTTCGGGCTGGTTCTTACTTTTATTATTTTGTTATGGTATAATATATTTTCATGTTTCCATCCTGGAAACTGATCGGCTGAAAGTGTGTTCTACAGTGACTGTAAATCCCACACAGTAACAGTGAATGCGTCTCCTTGGAACCATGGAAACATCTTGACATATATTCAAGATATTCAAGATACTTAATTATTTCAATGAATTTGTTAAATAAATAAAATAAATAAAAAAATATAAATTTAGAAAATAAAATATTGTGTCATGAAATAATTATTTCTATAAGTTGTAACCATTTTCTAAAAGCAATTGAGGTCTCACTGGACACTAATTGGTTAAATGGGGTTGCCTAACAATGCTCTGAACCGTGACTGTATCCCCGATACAGCCTACATTATTTTCTATTTTTTATTTTCTATTAACATTACATTTTATGTCTAATAGTGTAGGGTCTAGGGTAATAGTGTTGAACATTAGGATGGCGTAACCTTGTGTAGCCAAGACGCTACCCCGGGAGTAGGCAGAGGCGGAGACTGGTGCAGGTGAGGCGCGGCAGCGCCGTTTATTACAAATGGTGAACAGAATGGAAAGGCTCCAACAATATAAAGGCACGGGCTCTCTCGCCCTCGCCCGCTCTCACGGTCCGCTTTCTCGGGCTCCTCGCTGCGGGATCGCCTCTCATGTGGTCCCGCTCACTGTTTTTCCCAAACACATACAGACACACACACATATATTAGTCCCCACTCAGACCTGATGGGATGCAGCCGGTGTCGGGGCAGGGCGAACCTGCCTGCGGGCCCGACTCCGCCTCCCGCCACCAGCCAACTGCCCAACCACACCCCCCAGTCTGCCACACCTTGTTTGAAAAACATTGCGTTTCAGTCGGATCAGTGTTACAGGAGTACCGATTAAGCTTCAACTGTGGTTTAGCCTGATATATTTCGAAGCATAAGTTGCCACAGCAACTTAGCTTGAACTATGCTGAGCTTGCTTTGTGGAACCGAATAAACCTGAAAATGAGCCAGACTAAGTGAAATAAGCCTGGATAAGTGGTAAACTCACTTAGTGGAACACCCCTCACGTCTCCGTCCATGGTATGTACACAAGCCAGTGTTTCCCATACATTGATTTATTTGTGGCGGCCCGCCACAATATCAACATTGACCAACACATATTGATTTTCTATTTTTTTACTATTTAAAATGGGTAAAATCTTATTTCATTGCAGATCTGCACACAGCGCATTGATTTCCTCATCCCCTTTTTGCCCTGCTCTCGCTGTCTCTCATAAACATGGACCTGTCTGTGAATAGCCCCTCCTCTCCGTGCACACTCTGAGGCTACATCCACTCTCCAGCACTCTGACTGTGCCTTCATGGTTGATAACGAGGCAATCTACGACATTTGTCGCCGCAATCTGGACATTGAGCGCCCTCACTTACACCAACCTCAATCGTCTTATCAGCCAAATTGTCTGTTCCATCACCGCTTCACTGCGCTTTGATGGAGCTCTCAACGTGGACCTGACTGAGTTCCAGACCAACTTGGTGCCCTACCCATGTATCCACTTCCCCTTGGCGACCTATGCTCCAGTCATCTCTGCTGAGAAGGCCTACCATGAGCAGTTTACCGTGGCTGAGATTACCAACTCCTGCTTTGAGCCTGCCAATCAGATGGTGAAATGTGACCCTCGTCACGGCAAGTACATGGCCTGCTGTCTGTTGTGCCGTGGAGATGTGGTACCCAGAGACGTCAACGTGGCCATCAGTAACATCAAGACCAAGAGGAGCATCCAGTTTGTGGACTGGTGCCCCACAGGCTTCAAGGTGGGCGTCAACTACCAGCCACCAACTGTGGTGCCTGGAGGAGACCTGGCCTGCGCATGCTGAGCAACACTACAGCCATTGCCAAGGCCTGGGCTCGGTCTTGACCACAAGTTTGACCTGATGTACGCCAAGAGGGCCTTTGTCCACTGGTACCTTGGCGAGGGCATGGAAGAGGAAGAGTTTTCTGAGGCCAGAGAAGACATGGCAGCCCTGGAGAAGGATTACGAAGAGGTGGGCGATGATTCCTGTGATGAAGATGGAGACTCTTCGTATTAGGAAGAGAAGAAATATTGAAAAAGGATGGTTTATTTCACTGAAGAATAGTTCAGTGTGTTTTTACCTCCTTTTTAAATAAAGCTTTAGTTTTAAGTGTTTCCTTTTGTTTCTATGCCAAATTCTTACTTATTCAAATTCAAAGTGAATTTGGGTGACATTCTACAGTCTGAGTTAGCAATCCCTTTTTGACAAGTCTTAATTTTGTTCTGCCTTGAGTAAATAATTGGGGTTTGTCATGAAAATCACACATTGGGGAGTATGACTAAGCCTAACCCTCAAACTAGCTGTTACCCTAACTTACACAGCATCAGGCTAGATCTTACTGTAGGTAGCAGTGTCTAGACAGGCACAGTGGCAAAAACTTCAATATGTCCAGGTGAATCCTTAAATCCATCCACAACGGCAGCCCTTCACACAGAAGCAAATTATCTTTCTTTGCTCTCTTACCAGGCATCTTTTTCCCTTACCTCGGGCACCATTTAAAGTTCAGAAATTACAAAACCTATACTACTTATGAAACTTAATATTCATGGATGAGATGTGGCCAGTCCACCACAAGATGGCAGTGTGACTTCACTGTGGCAGCAGGACCAAAGGAAAGCAGAAGACAAGCAAATGAAGTCACAAGGCTTTACAAAAGACCTTATAGGGTTTGCATTTGTGAATACAGAATTTATTAATAAAACAAATAATTTCCTTATTACTGTATTGATGGAAACCAAATATAACAAATAAATGCCATTTACCAAAAAGCACTGAAGACATGTATTGTCAAGAGGAGTAAATTGCAGCACTATGGCGGCAACGTAATCCGTAAAGGCATAACACGAATAACAATCTGAGGCCGTCCTTGACAAAAACAAGCACTTTTAGTGGACGTACTTTGACCGGCCGAGTATGCCTTTACGGATTACGTTGCCGCCATAGATCCGCCGTTACGCGACTGCCGGTTGAGCCGATGGACCGGAAAAACTCAGAAACTTTTGGGATCTACTTAAAGGTATGAAAAGCGATTTTGTGGACATAGAGGCCAGGTTGAAAAATCCCGGAATTACCCTTTAAGGAGTGTTGGATTTTGTTGGTAGTGATTTAGGCTGTAGTTTAAAACAGAAGAGGGCGCTAATTCACCATTAAGGCATGTCAACTACCTATAAACACCAAAGAAGAAGAAAAAGCGAAGCAGAAGGTCACGCTGTGTAGTTCCTACAACATGTCTGTGTTCTACCCAACTATTCTGCTATGTGTGTACGGATTCTTTTCCAACCTCCGGCCGTCTGAGCCTTTCCTCACCGCCTTCCTGATGGGACCAGACAAAAACCTGACGCAAACACAGGTAACCGGTAGTTTACCGGGCTGAACGGTTACAGGGCGGCTAGCACAGACACCCGGGTTACACGAACGAACTTGTGGAACTTGTCAGATGAAGTACATTTATTGAATTCAGGTTAAACGTTTGTCCATGACGGTCATCATGCCAACATTCATCGTGCCGTTAACGTTAACGAGAATATGTCGTCTTTTGCTGTCGCCTACCCAGCTCTTACTAGCTAGTTTAGTTAAATTAATAACGACATTTGGTTAAATTCGCTCTTACTGTGAAATAGATGTATAAATTCCTCCTATGTCAAGATGTCAATTGGTTTTTAACGGCCTATTCTCTTAAAACATAAATTAAAGTTACTAAAAAACATTTTGACTGTTAACACATTATTTAGAATCAGGTTACCCAAAATAATCCATCATGGAATGTGGTCAAAGTGCTTGCTAATCCGAAATGCTATGTAGCTAACCTAGGAAAATATTTTTAAGTGAGTCAAGATAATAGCTCGAATAATCAAGATATTATTCCTTGATTGACTGATATTGAAGCTTATATCTTCATGTCAGTGTGATGTGTTTTTTTTCATTTGCAGGTCGTCAATGAAATCTACCCAATATGGACATATTCCTATCTGGTGTTGCTGTTCCCCGTCTTTCTGGCTACAGACTACCTCTGTTACAAGCCTGTGTTGATATTTCAGGCTGTTAGCTTTGTAGTTACCTATTCCATGCTGGTGAAGGCCCAAGGAATAATGAGCATGCAGCTCCTGGAGTTTTTTTATGGGCTGGCCACGGCCACCGAGGTGGCCTACTACTCCTACATCTACAGTGTAGTGGAGCCAGCCCAGTACCAGAGAGTGACGGGCTACTGTCGAAGTGTCACCCTGTTTGGCTCAGCGGCCGGCTCCCTGGCCGGTCAGCTCCTGCTCTCCGTGGCCCACGTCCCCCTGCTCTGCCTCGTCAACATCACGCTGGCATCATCTGTCGTGGCTTTTGTTGCCCCCTGGTTTCTGCCCATGCCCAGTAAAAGCTTGTTTTTTCATAAGAGTGCCGAGTTGGAGGAGGAAACACAGCGCCGCAACAGCAGATCCCCCACAGATAAGGCAGAGGGCGCTGGGAGCAAAGTGCCTCTAAACACTGAGGATGTCATCTTGGTGAGTGGCATGCTGCTCTGTGTAGGTCAGTTTTTCTGTGGAAACCGGGTGTCCGGGGCTTCTTTCCACACCAACCTCAAAACGATTTTTCTCTCTCACACCTGCAATACATTGCATCGCATCTTGTGACAACAGTAGCATTCTTGCAAAACGTTGCATCATTACTTTTCAGGAAGTAGTTCTTCCTGAACTGCATTTACTTGTAGTTTGAGTCATGGACCACAATGCAAATAAGCCTCAGATCTTTCTTGTGTTTAATGATTATTATGCACATTATGCCACGTGTATTTATTTTAAACTGCCATGTTAATCAGCAGATGATTCTTCATCCTTTTTAAAGATCTCATAGAATCTGTTAAGAAACACATCCTGGTCTTTACCACAATCCCACCCTCACCCCGTAGGTGCCTAGGTCCAGTGAAGCTGGACAAGGTAGCAGCAGGCTAGTGGAGGTGTTGAGGATCCTCTGGCAGGACTTCCTCCAGTGCTACTCATGCCGCCCCCTGCTGGCCTGGTCGGTGTGGTGGGCGCTGTCCACCTGTGGCTACTTCCAGGTGGTCAACTACGCTCAAGCACTGTGGGAGAATGTGCGGCCCTCCCAGGACTTCGACATCTACAACGGCTACGTGGAGACACTCGCCACACTGCTGGGTGAGGGCGGAGAATCTGAAATGCCATAGATTAAATGTATCCATATAGCCAGGGGTGCACATAACTTTTTTAGTGAGTTACTCAGGTGAGTACCAGGAGATAATGTTTGGTACTCACCCCATATGTAGCGTGGTCTTCATTCATGTGCTCCTTGCTCTTTTCATGTTTGTCAAATAAAGGATGGTTGAAATTCTTTGAGCCTTTATAAAACGCACCTGTTTTGTCTGCTAGATGGGGATGCGAGTGGCAAATCTTGCACCACATTTCAGTGCGCTCATCGTTAGCTTCAAGCCACGGCACATCTTGTAGCCACTTTTCCGAAAAAAGTATTTTCTTTGGCTCCGGCTCCGGTTGGCGTTTCTTTGTAGGTGGCGAAACGCCAAAGAAGCTGCTTAATGTCTGTTGTTTTTTGGACATCTCCGACAGTAGTTGACAAGCAACATGTGTAGATGAGATATGTGGTGTTGATAACGTAACGGTCAAGTACGCAAAGGCGCGTAGTGACACAAGTGACGTTACGCATTCCTGATTTTTGTCGCGCATGCGTACCTGCGTACCAGTTATGTGCACCCCTGCATATAGCATCATCTTATTCTGTGTAGTCTTCGGTGGATGGAATTGTTCTCTAACTATAGAATTGTTCACGATTGAGATGGCCACCCACTCTAACAAAAGTGTTCCAAATGCAGCTTTTGTCCCATTTAACAACCCAAAACATCGAATCAGCTATATATATTTTACTATGAATGCCAGAATCCTGGGGCAGTCACCCATCTAACACTGGCCATCTTGTAGGGGCGCTGGCGGCGCTGGTGGTGGGCTACCTGCCGGTGCGCTGGGCTGTGTGGGGAGAGCTGGCTCTCTGCGTCTTCTCCATGCTGATGGCAGTGTGCATTTTTGTCATGGACACACTGAGGAACATCTGGCTGTGTTACGCTTCCTACATCCTCTTCAGAGCCACGTACATGCTGCTCATCACGGTTGCTACGTGAGGATGGACCCTTATGTTTTTTTGGTTCTGCACTAGGCCAGATTGTATTAGATTGTATGTGTACCTGAAGGGTGAAAATGCAGTCTAAGGCTACTTTTACTTGGTGAAACCTGCTTCACATTCATACAGCTCCACACATAGGCAGCTGCCCACTACAACCAGTCTTCTACTGGTGGACACTGAGCAGCTCCACTATTACTTTTTATTAAAAAATAAAAGGAATGAGCTCAAAAAGTCAGCATGGATCTAACTGAGCCAGACAGCAGTATGAGTTGCCTTAGGTAGAATCCAGTTTGTGAAGGCTGGAGTCAACAATTTTCGCACCACAGTATTTACAGCCATTACTTTGTATTATTATCAAACTTTATTTTTGTTATTATGTCAGTATTCTGTTTTTAAAGAGCATGAATCTCACTCACTAGTGTTTTTTTAAAATCTTTATTGAGACAGTAGGGAAGAAACTCTAGGTGCAATTTGATCCCAGAACAGCAGTACATGTGGGTCCACAACAGGGCTCTTAACCACTACACTGTTCCAAGCATAACTGAAAAGAATTCTGATTATACTGACTCGTGACTTTGTAGGGGGGAAATCAACATGAATTTTTGGGAGTATTCTCTGTGTCCAAGCTGTGGTAGTATTTATATAACCTCATTACCTTACACTGTCCTCTGTCCCCCCCCCCTCATCCCTCCAGATATCAAATAGCCGCAAGCCTGAGCATGCAGCGCTACGCCTTGGTATTTGGAGTCAACACCTTCATGGCCTTACTGCTGCAGACTCTGCTCACTGTGGTGGTAGTGGACTCAGCTGGCCTGGGCCTCGACATCTTCATACAGGTAAGGAAGTGCAACTCTCATTATAGTTTGATTGCACTTTAATGTTACTATAGTTTAAAAATGGGTCCTATTGCAAGGTCCAAATGTGGTGTGATGCACATTGGTGCCCATCCCAGACACGCATGTGAAGTTTGGTTGCTCTAGCATCAAGCGTTTAGGATTTATCCCTCACTTCCTCACTTAGAGAGTCGATCATCTTTGCAGGAGAAATGGTGGAAAAACAGGTTTTGCATATGAATGGCTGCCATGAAAACCGGTCTGTGCAATCAGGAAACATATTTTATATTTATATATTCTATGCCATATTGTCCAAGAGTTATTGGCTAAAACATAAAGTTGTGCATTATAGTGCCACCATATGGCCAATTGGTAGCATTTTGGGCCGAGTAGTGGGTGAGGTTTGAAATCTATTCACCAAATTTATTTGCTCGGGGACTTATGGTCTCCAAGTTCCAGATGGTTTCAAACAAAAACATTCACTACCCCTAAGGGGTAATTGAGAGTGTTGTCATGGTTCAGGGTTGGGGAGAAATCGTTGTCATCTGACATGTGAAGGGCAAAATAAATCAAGGCTGAAGAGAAGCAATAAGCTCTTCCTTTTAACAGTGAATACTTTTCTTGCTTTTGTTCCCCTTAGTTCCTCATCTATGGCAGCTACTTTGCTGTGATTGCTGTGGTCTTCTTCCTAGCTGGGCTTTTCAAATTGGCCTCCAGGAAGTGCTCCAAGCCAGATGTCCTGGCCGACAGCAGTGGAGAAACTGAGTTGACCTGTCCTCCAATTAGTGACACATGAGCTCTACCAGATAGCCCATATGTGACCACACTTCTTCATGATGCACATGAGTCTCTGATCTACAGCAACAGTGACTACAGACACTCCACAAGTTGAGCTTCGGGTAGTTTTACACCTGATGAGTATCTGGGATGTCAACTTGTCAGGAACCAGTAGACATAAGTGCTTGACTGTTACACAGTAGAGGGCAAAAGCAGTAGTCTACATATGCACAGTAGGCTACAAAAAGTATACAAAAAGCATACTAAAGTATGCAAAAGGTTAAAAGTGTAGGCATATTGTCCGTCTGGTGTTGACAGCTCTTTCCAACATTGTGTTTTGAATTTCTCATCCTGTTTCTCATCCAGTTTGAACCAGTTTAATATATTGGAAAAAAGCCTATTATGCCACATTGAAAAACTTTTTTCTTTTTACTATGTTTGGATGAAACCTATGATTTATTTCCACATGGGTAGGCCAGCTATGTCATGCTGCCATAAGAAAAATCTGTTAAACACCGTACAATATTAGAATTTTACTATTTATGCTTGCTGTGTATTTTTACATGTGCCTTTTGTTAGTAGGGTATCTAGGTAACGTGCATCATTTAAATTGGCAATCGGATCAGTGATCGGTTAATCACACTTACAAAATAGATAATCCTGATTGGTATATCATATCTCAGATCTCAATCAGGATTATCTATCTCTCTCTCTCTCTATTGCACAATGTTACAATCAGAAAGACATAAATTAAGAAAAAGATAATTCATACAATTTTGCTGCTTACATTGGGACAAGGCAATTTTTTTTGTCATTCCAAAATGTCTCAATGTGTTCATTATTGTTACATGATTTGTTACGATTTGTTATGATTTTTTTAAGTTATAGGCTTTCTCATTATTTATCATTATTTAAGGATAAAAAAGTCTAAAGTTCAATGTACAAGAGATGACCAAATGAATGTCATAGACCTATAGTACTAGCAAAACACCTGTTTTTGAAATTTGACCAAATGAATAGTCCAAAGCTAAAGTTGTGGTATGTAATCATTGCTGTTGCTGTGTAGAACATAGCAATACTACTGAAAAGGTCTTTCAAGTAATCCCTGTTTTTTTTTTTCTAGTGGCCAAATGTTATTACACAATGACTTTTAGGTTGTGAACACTTCACTACACTTGGAGGGGTCCATTGTAACGATTGACTGACACCAGCTTTTGATTCTGAGGTGATACTGTGAAGGTACTGAAAATAGTAAATGTTTGTTCCTCTTTCTCCTTACAAGTTGGTCTGGCACTAAAAATGGAAAAAATATATATATGCTGCTGTTTCTGTATACAAACAATTATCAGAAAGAAATGAGTCTGACATGGCCTAATACTTGATCATGGTTAATTTTGTTTATGTTTCAAGTATTTTATATTCTAATCACTATACTCATTCTGTCTCTTCTGTATTTTATAGCTATATCTTTTTCAGTGAGAAGGAAATTTGAAGGGGAAAAAATATTTTAAACCAAATAAGAATTGTAATGTAATGCATAACTAACTATAAGTGCTGGTGATTGCAGGAGTAAACAGTGCAAAAAAGACTTTATTTTTTCAGACTGGTTCCTCTTTAAAATCAAGTAATCTTTAAGATTACTTCTTTACATAAAGGCTTGTCTTGTCTTCTTTACTTTACATTAATGATAACAATGAGAAAACAATGCATTTCACATTTGCTTCCTCAGAACCTTTTAATGCCTATTATCCTGCACTGTTAAGAGTTGTATTTGTTTTTATAAAGTCATGTAAATTAATAGTAAAGGTACACGATTCACAGACAAGGGGAAATGAGTCATCAGGTCTCATAGAATTATATAATTTGCTTTCAGGATCAGACAATGCAACAAAACGTTTATTTGCCAAACCAAAAGCTCTTAAGCCATTACTTTCACTGACAATGTAAAGATTCATTGTACAAAAAGCTTTTCTCCATGAGAGAGCCAGAAGGCTAACAGATTTGTATACAGTTCTGGCCAAGACAATTGGCACCTTTTGCATTTTATGCAGATAATGTACAACATCTTCTGAAATAATTGGAAATTGAAACAACTTTGCACAACTATGCAAAAACTTACAACAGCACATTATCAAGCAATAATAAAATTATTGTTTCAAAATTGAAAAATGTCCATGATTATTGGCAAGGTGGCACGGTGCTTGCACTGCTGCCTCACAGCAAGAAGGTCCTGGGTTTGATTCCTGCCTGGGGCGCTGGTGAGTCTGGGGTGCCCAGGTGGGTTATCTCCCGGGCCTTTCTGTGTGGAGTTTGCATGCTCTCCCCGTGTTCACTTGGGTCTCCTCCTGGAAAGAACCCCGTCTAAAAACATGCAATATCCAGTCTGCTGTCCCTGACGAGGACGGCGACAGAACACCTGGAATTGGTCCCCTCTGCTCCCTGGCCGGTTTGGAGGAAGATCGGCGGGGATGGGAAAAGAGAGCAGATTTAATTCAACTTGGACACTCTAAATGCATGTGTGTGTGTGTGCAATGTTGCGAATATGTCCTCCTTCCTTCTTCTTTAGAACAATTAAAATCAATTTTGTTGTTGGGACGGGCTGCAGGTGCTCACGTGGTATAAATGAACCAAAAAAGTGATAAGACAGTCTGTTCTGCTTCCCTGGTCCCTGAGAAGAGCTGTCTAAGGAGTCTAAGTCTGATGGCAGTGGGCAAGAAGGACCGCCGATGTCATTCCATCTTACACCGAGGCAGCATAAGTCTGCTGCTGAACGTGCTCCTCTGCCTGGTCAGAGTGTCATGAAGTGGGTGAGAGACGTTGTCCATGATAGCCAGCAGTTTGAATAACATTCTCTTCTCAGCCACCACCTTCACTGGGTCCAGGCTGGCCCCCAGGACAGAGCTTGCTATCCAGGTGCACTCCTAGGTACCTGTAGGACTGCACCAAGTCAATTGCAGAGTCAGAGTCATCCGAGAACTGCAAGTGGCATGACTCTGTGTTGTACCTAAAGTCGGATGTGTAGGGAAGAGTGAACAGGAAGGGAGCCAGGACAGTCACCTGGGGGGGCCCCTCTATTGCTGACTACCAGATCTGACACACAGCCCTTTCAAGTGTCTTCATGATGTGGGAAGTCAATGCCACAGGTCTGTCTGTGTTAAAGGTTGGTGCAAGCCATTGAAGAAACACCTCTCAAGACATCCAAAGAGCCCGTACTAGACACAAAGACACAAAACCAAGAAAGCCGTAAAGACCCCACTGCTGAAAGAGGAACACAAGAACGACCGATTGATCTTTGCCAAGACCCAACTGGACAAACCTAAATCCTTCTGGGAAAATGTTCTGTGGAACAATGAAACCAAATTAGAGCTCATGCAGCGCTTGGTTTACAGATGACAAAATTAAGCTTTTACAGAAACACTTAAATATGGTGGAGCTTCCATAATGCTGTGGGGCTGCTTTGCTGCCTCGGGTACTGGATGTCTTGAACGTATTAAGCCCATCATGAAATCAGAAGATTACCAAGGAATTTCGGAGTGAACTGTGGTACCCAGTGTCAGAAAACCAACCAAACTACTGAAGGTCATTGGTCCTCCAGCAGGACAATGAACCAAAACACACATCCAAATGCACCCAGGAATGGTTCAAGAAAAAAGGGTTGGACTGTTGTGGAGTGGCCAGTGATGAGTCTTGATCTCAATCCCATTGAGAACCTATGGCGAGACCTGCAGTTGGTCAGAGGAAGAGTCTTATTGATGGTTACAAGAAATTTCGAAAGAAAAAGAAAAAAGCAGTCATCATTAGAAAAGGGTGTCAATCATTATGGCCATAGGTTGGTCTCCTCCTATAAAGAACCCCATCTAAAAACATGCAACATCCAGTCCTGTCCCTGACCACGACGAGGACCTACGTACACCTGGAATTGGTCCCTGGGCGCAGAAAGACAAAAGAGGGCTGCCCACTGCTCCCTGGCTGCCCCTGGAGGAAGGTCGGCGGGGATGAGAAAATGCAGAGGACTCATTCATTTCGGACACCCTACCTGCATGTGTGTGTTGTGTTCGGCGGCCACTTCCCCCCCCTTGCATGTGTTGTGTGTGTTGGTGCATGTGTGCACCCCGAAATACAAATAAACTAATCTTCTTCTTCTTCTAGCCATTCATTCTTCAATTATGCAGCCATACAAGATTTTTTAAATATTTGTATTCTTTGTATTGTTATTGTATTACTGTTAAATTCAACAGATGAACGTGTGCCAATAATCTTGGCCAAAAGTGTAGTTAAAAGTAATTACTCATGGTAATTTGTTACTGTCCTAGATATTTGATATTTGATATCTTAATTACTTATAAATTGAACTATATATATATTTATTTATTTTTTATTTATTTTTTATTTTTTTGGGATATATTTTATGTTGAAATCTTTATGAATCGTATTTAAATGTCTTTTGTAAGCCACAGATAAAGAAGCATTAGGGCAGGAGACAATATCTTTATTAAATTAATTAATTCAATCAATTTAAACACTCAATTAACTTAAACTATCAATGTCAACCATTTATTTGTCAGATATTATTTGTTTATTTGTCTTGGCAGGAAAGGTGAGCCATGCTGTTCCAAGTCTTATGCTATATTAAATGAATTAATGTATATTTCTTTAGCATTTAGAAAGATTATTAATAGGTGCTTACTAATGGTTGCGAGGGTGTTACGACATGGTTGCAAGGTAATAAACAGTGATTGCTTGGTTACAAGGTGTTTGCTAGGTAATTAACATTTGTTGCTTGAGTGTTACTAGGTGGTTGCTACTTGATTGAAAGGGGTTTCTAGGGTTCTACTAGGTGGTTGTGATATGATTACTATTGGTTCCTAGGGTGTTTCAAGGCGGCTGCTACCTAATTATTAATGGTTGTAAGCGTGTTACTAGGTAGTTGCTAAGTGATTACTAGTGGTTGCTAGGGTCTTACTAAGTAGTTCCAATGTGATAACTAGGGGTTGCTAGCAAAAACTGCTAGAATGATGATGCCATGTTTCCATTGTTGATTGGTGAGGAGGTGGGCTTTTTATCCATTTTGATCCGGTATCCTGAACATAACCAGGTCCAGAGCAGGTTAGGTGTACAGCTAGGGTGATCGACCCTGCTATAAAGTGAGCCAACATCGGGACTCGGGAGACTGAAAAGCCAGGGTTAAGTCCAAATTACTTTTACTAACCCACTAATCTTGCTTTGTGAGACAGGCTCCTGGTGGCTCTCTAATGTTTTCACTGATTGGCTCAGTGAAAACATTAGAGAGCATTGACTGAGCTGGGGAGCCTTCCATTCTGAAAAGGGTCACACATTTGCAGATCCTGAGAAAGGCCGATTTGCAAGTGTATTTATATTGGAAATTGTGAAAGTCAGTTGGCTAGTTGGCTAAACAAATGTTTTGACATTTAATACAATTTTTTGCAAATGTCATTCAGTTATTTGTATGTTATTGTGCATTTGTAAAAATCAGAATATCAGTACTTCCCACCCATTCACAAATGTTGAACCACAATTACAAATAATGGTCTTTATTTGCAGGTTATTATTTAAGTCTACTAATGTGAACAAGTCTGAGAACATATTATTACGCCACACATTTGCACAATAAAGCCATGATTTTATTACCATGGCTAACATTTCTAACTACACTAACACACACACCCACACGGCGGGATAATTTAATTTTGCTGCGACGTTTTATAGGGCTAGCTGTTTTCTGTGTCTGTTTGGTAAGAGTACAGTACGATACAGAGTGGATTAAAACAGAATTCAGAACAGCTTTTAACTATAGAGAGGACTGAATGTGCGCTTGCGCTCCCGTGCCTTGCCCCCGCACGCGCTGTTCCCAATACAGTTCTAGAAACCCTCTGGACACATAACGTTACATATAACTCCCGTCCAGTGCAATACAACACAAGTAAACAGTGGACAGTGTTATCAAGTTTTGAAATCAAGTCAGGTCAGTGAACAAAATTATTTGAATTAACTCCAACTCATCGGCGGTCATTTTAAAATTTCCATTACACCAGGTTGGGGCTTGAACATGCTAAATGCCAACGGTCTAATCTGGGATATTAGGAAGCGGTCCATCCACTCCAGCGATTCAAACTTCACGAGAACTAACTTCTTAGGTAAGAATGAATCCACGTTATCACCCAGCAATATTTTTTGATTCATTAATTATGTTGTGTAAATGTTTGACACCCAAAGTGAGTGTGCAACTGTCTCGCAAGTGTTTGTAAACACTATTGCCTCATGTGCCAGTAATACATAGCCTGGGTCAGGTAGGTGACCACGCAAGGTCCAGGGCCTGTCTCACGAAGCGAGATTATTGGGTTAGCGAGCTAATAGCAGGGTCAATCTCTTTACAAAATTAGATTAAATCTGGAACATAAATAAAAAGCTCCCTTCAATTTACCGTTCTTAAAGTTTTCTGTTTATTTAATTTGGATTTAATCATCAATGTCCACTGTGTCTTAATGATGGCGAAGTGATGCCCATGACCATGTACTTTTAGTTTTTTGGATTTACTCTATCTACAATTTTCCTCAGTTTTCATTTTGCTCATATTCATTCATCATAATAGTTTGTTCTTCTTGAGAGAAGTACATAAATGTTGATTTAGTAATCCATTTCTTTCCCATACAGCATATGTTTACATAACCCCACAATTATTTATAGTCCACTTTATTGCTTTCATTTTGAGGCTGTAACAATGTAATTTGGATCTGGATCTGTCCATGTTGCATGCCATTGGCTATTTGATACAATCCCCACCCTTTTGGCTGTATTATATATAAAATCCTGGATTGACAGAGCGAGTTGATAACCACCTTTTGTGACACCAGTTGCCTGGGATTGCCATTGTTTGGTTTGGTGAAGCAAGATATGGCAAAGATAACCCTGACCGTGTTGCTTTGTGAGACAGGCTCCAACTCTGGCTTAAAGGGCATGTTCATATTGAGAGCATATTGAGCAATTTCATGGAACACTGTCATTTGAACTCAGGCGTGCATCAAATAACTCCACTAAGACCATGCATCCATGCATAAGGCAAACATATCTCTGTGCGTGCTATAGGCCTTTATAAATGTGCTATATGCGGCTTATAAATGCACCATTAAGACTGAAATCCTGTTCACAGATGTGTAACGGTAATATCAATCTGCATTATCACTTTGTGTATTTAATTTGATTCCCGTTTCAGGAAGAAAATACTTTATTCAACGACTCAGACTTGAAGCCACTTTAGATGAACACAAATGCTCTGTATATATCAGAAACTTGACCGAGAAAGATTTGAAGGCAATGAAAAGTCCTTATCCTCTTTTACAACCGAATGAACACACTTGTGCCTTTACACTGTGATGACAGGTCAATTCAATATGCTGGAACGAAACAGGAGAATACATTTTATCAGGATCAGACGATGGCAATTTGGTCGTCACAAACCCACAAAACCAAACTGTAAGTTTAATGTTACACTAGCCTCATCTTTGGTTCTGTGCTCTTTGACAGCAAAATACTAATACATGTAAGAATCATAGTTCTTCAGTGATACCTAAGCAATATTGAAAGATGGTGCCCTTTGCATTCTGAATGTTCTGACATGATTGTCCCTGATATTTCCTCAGGTCAAGACTATGGTTAAGTCATGTCATCACTCTAGCATTCACAGTGCTAAGTTCATGCCCCAAACTGGCGACCATGTGGTGGTCTCAGCAGCAGCAGATGGCAAAATCTTCTACACCAACATCACCAAGGGACCCAGCGCTGCCACACAGTATCACTACCACTGTCACAATGGTGCAGCCTACAAGGTGTCAAAGCCCTCCCCACTTCAATTTGTTTGGTTATAAATATCATATAATCACATATATCATAAGGAAAGGCAAACTGTCACTCATCAGGGTTGGGACCAGACTGGTACCTATATTATGGGACTTCCTGTTGGTCCTTGGAGTTGTTGTAATTTTGTGTTGGTCCTTCTGGAGCGGTTTTCTACTTTTATTTACTATACCATTGCAGCAGTGCTCATTACAGTGCTGTTCCATTATTACTTATTACATTATTTGTCCTCTTTTTTTGCAGATTCTGATGGTACTTAACGATCCAAACTCCTTCCTGTCATGTGGAGAGGATGGGACCATCCACTGGTTTGATGTCCACATTTCTCCCTCCTGCAGGCAAAGCAACTGTAAACAGGTATAGTTCACTGGCTCGGCTCACTTTCAACTGAAAGTGAGCCAGTGTCAGAATGGAAATAGAGGTCAAAATGGAAAAACTCAAAACTCAGGTCAGAATGGAAATAGAGAGTAGATGTCATTCTCAATCATTTCTTTATAGATTGGACATAACATTTGTATGGCAAATGATTTACAGAAGATAAACCACTTCATGAACTGAATATGTCTTGTGGGTTATCTTGCTTTCTTAAGACACCAGACCTGGGCCAATTATAATTTGTTTGTTTTGACGTGTTTTGAGTGCCAATAACAAAACGTTATTGCCTGTTCCTGTTGTCAGGACATACTGATTGACTGTTGGCGAGCTGTGACATCGATAGCGATCTCTCCAGTGGAGCCATTCTACCTGGCAGCCGGCTGCTCGGACAGCTCGGTCCGAATCTATGACAGGCGCATGCTGGGCACACTAGCTACAGGTATTGGTTTTGGATTTCTTATAACCACATACAAATAAAATGAGCAAATCAGACACCATTACAACCACAACAGATAGCGTGACTATAACAATAGTCGATGGTGTCATTGGCAGGGATTCTGAACTCATGAACTCTACAGGCTTTCTTTCTCTCTGCCTCGAGGGGTGGTGAGCAGATGATAGCGTTAGAAGTAGAAATCACTGTAGTTATTGTAGCTAGCTATTTTGCTAACAGACCTGCTCTATCCGGCTACGATTCTCTGGCGTAACCACTCCACTCGGTTTACCTCCATCGGTGCTGCGTCAGTGAAATATGGAGGGAACCTACCAGCTAGGTGTGTGCGGGAGGGGCTAAGGGGCAGCGTCATGGTATGGGGGCTGGTCCTCAGAATGCAGCTTTCAAGTTCAAGTTCAAGTAGTTTATTTGTCACATACACACACGAGGTGTGCAGTGAAATGCAAAAGTGGCAATGCTCACGGGAATGTACAAAGGGGCAATAGTTCACAATATTTACAGTAAAAAAACCAACACAATATTTACAGTATTACGGTAATTACAGTAAGAGCTCTTATATTAAAAAAAAAGAACAACACAATATATACAGTAAGAGCACTTTGGAAATGAAAATATAAAATATAAAATAAGAGGTAGGTAGGGGAAATTGTATGAATGTAATATACTATAAATTATGTGTAGTCATTACCTAAGTGTGTGTGTGTGTGTGTGTGAGTGTGTGTGTGTGTGTGTATAAGAGGGGCAGTGTGTGGGTCTTGGTGGGGGCCCTGGTGAGGTCAGAGTTCGCTTGCCTGACCACAGCAGCTGAAACAGTCTGTTGTTGGGGTGGTGAGGATCCTTCATGATCCTGCAGGCTCTGGTTCTGCACCTCCTGGTATACAAGTCCTGCAGGGTGGGGAGTGTAGTTCCAATAGTGCGTTCAGCCGAACGCACTACTCTCTGCAGAGCCTTCCTGTCCTGAGCGGAGCTGTTGCCAAACCAGGCAGTGATGCTTCCTGTCAGGATGCTCTCTACAGCTCCAGAGTAGAAGGACTGAAGGATCCTCCAGGAGACTTTAAATTTCCTCAGTTGCCTGAGGTGGTAGAGGTGCTGCCTCGCCTGCCTCGCCTGCCTCGCCTGCCTCGCCTGCCTCGCTTTCCTCACCAGAGTGTCTGTGTGTGTTGTCCATGTGAGATCTTCGGTGATGTGGACTCCCAGGTATTTATACCTGCTCACCCTCTCCACAGTAGTCCCATTAATCCCCAATGGTGAATACGTCGTCTGTTATTGTGTCCTCCTAAAGTCCACAATCAGCTCCTTAGTTTTGGTGACGTTCAAGAGGAGGCTGTTGTCCTGGCACCAGAGTGACAGATCAGCAACTTCCTTTCACAATGAAGATAAAATATAACAGCAGCAGTAATGTTGTTAGTTCAGAGCCCTAGACCCTAGATGATGTTCAGAAGAAGTGGTGTAGACTTCCGGTGGCGCCATGCTCTGGGTGCAACGGGTGTTCTCTCCCCCAAAATTCAGTGAAGGTTGGCTGTTTACGAGACTATATACGATTTTAAATGCAGTTGGAATGATTATAAAGTTATGAGCAACAAAACCGAAAAGCAAACTACGAGAAGTAAGACAACGCTCCAGAAGAAAACTCAGGAAAAAGCCGAAAGCAAAAGAGGGTCTAAGTTGCCACCGCCATCTTCCCCAGTGAAGGCTAACGTTAACGTGAGTGGAAAAAAGGAGAACGGAATGAATAAAGACGAGGTCCTACGTGAATTGAGGGAATTGAGAAAGGAAAACAAAGACAACCATACGGAAACCACAACCGCGTTAATCAACATTGAAGCGTCAGTGGCGTCCCTTAAGACACAAATGGAGGGCCTGGAGAGTAGAGTAGCCGAAGCCGAGTCCCGAATCAGTACCACAGAGGATACGACCCAGCGACCTCACAGGGTACTTCGGCACTTAGTGAGAAGGGAGGTAGCCCTCACCAACGTGTGCGATGATTTGCAAAACAGAATGCGTCGCAACAACTTGAGAATTTACCAGGTTCCAGAAGAAAGTGAAAAAGGAGATGGAGACATGACTGCTTTTGTGAAACGACTGATTAACACCGGGTTGCCGAATCTACCACCGGAGATAGATATACTGGTTGAAAGGGCACATCGAAGTTTAGGGTTGAAAACAGCTCCCCCAGCACCGCCTCGCTCTATTATTGTGAGGTTTCATGACTACACAGTGAAGGAAGCAGTGCTACGAGAAGCATGGGCCCAGAAGGAAGTCAAGTTTGAAGATAAGGTGATATACTTCGACCAGGACTATTCCCCGGAGGTACAGGCGAAAAGAGCGAAGGTTCGTGCTGTGATAAAGCAGCTGAAAGAAAAAAGGATCAGGGCTAAGTGTCGCTTCCCGGCGCAGTTGAGAATCGCACTGAATACAGGAGAGAAAACTTTTCCCACACTGATCAAGGCCTTGCCCACTTTGGAGAGACTGGGCGTGGAGGTGCAGGTGAGCGAGAGAGACAGGATAGAACGAGAGCTCCATCTAGAGACCTGGCAGACACAGGACAGAAGAAGGCGGGGAAGAGGAGGCGAGACCCTCTCTAATGCGGATTTGCAGTCTTTTCTGTAAAACTAAATGAATAGTAAGAAGTGTTCAAGTAATAAGGTTCTGGAAACTACAGGTATTTTACTGTGGAAACAAAAATAAGAGGCTTTAACGGTTTGCTTTTTATTTTGTGAAATAATTAAGGCAGCTAATCACACTGAATAACAATTTTGAGTCTAATTGACAAATAATATGGGTTGGGGGAAGTGTAGCACTCATGCTTCTTTTTGTTAATATGAAAACACCCAAGACAGGGTTACAATCCCACCAAGGAATCAGCTTTTTTCTTTGGTTTGTGGTTTGGTTAGCACTTAGTGCATATTCCCCAGAGAGACTTAGCCACAACTCTCTGCCTACAATACAACAGGAGCTGGATTTGATGTTGCAACCAGCTGGGATTTTGGGAGTCAAATGTGTGTATTATGTTCATCTGATTTTGTTTGTTAATAGTTCTCATTTCCTTGACATGTTTGTTAAGTCCGTACACAGGCAGGATGTAATTGTATCAGTGAAGGTTTTAATTTTGAAGAGGGAACAAATGGTATGGAAAATGGGAGAAAAATGGCGGGAGAAAGGGGAAGAAAAGAGTAGAATAATAAACACTACAAGTAATAAGGAGTACTGGGAATAAGTTTTCTCTATGTCTAGTTTGAGAATAGTCAGTTATAATGTTAAAGGGATAAATCACTCCATAAAAAGAAAAAAGTTGAAGTGTTCAATAGGATTACTGCAGGAAACCCACTTAAGCGATGCAGAACACAAAAAACTGAGAAGAGACTGGGACGATCAAGTGTTTTATGCATCTTGTCCAAACAATAGAAACTTGTCGGACGGTCCGTCAATTTTACTGTACAAAGGGAAGTGAAGGATAAACAGGGTAGATAGTAGGGTAGATAGTAGGGTATATACAGGGTATCTAAGTTGGGTTGGGGTTAGTTGATGGCTGGAGAGCAATGAATCCAAAAACAAAAGATTTCACATTTATGTCTACAGTTCATGGGTCATACTCCAGAATAGATTTGATTTGTATTTCTAAACAGAGTCTCCATAAAGTAGAAGAATATGTTATAGAACCCATCACACTCTGATCACGCGCCTGTAAGATTGACATTGAATTTAGGGTTTGAAAAGCATTTCATATATTGGAGGTTAAATGTTTCAATGTTGACAGACCCGGAAATAAAAGAACAACTAAAGCATACTATAGAGGAATACTTCGCAATAAATGATAATGGCTCAGTATCTCCTTCCACGCTTTGGGATGGAGCTAAGGCTGTGCTGAGAGGTAAATGTATTGAGATTGCAGTTAAATTAAATAAACAAAGAAAAGAAAAAGAGAAACAATTGTAAAGCGATATAAAGAGATTAGCACATGTTCACAAAGCAACCCGGGATGAAGATACATTGAAACAACTTCAGGAATGTAGAGCGGCTCTGGATGAATTTCTTACGCGTAAAGCTGAAGGAGCACTCAGATATACAAGTCAAAAATATTATGAGATGGGTAATCGTGCAAGCCGCCTACTCGTATAGTACCTAAAATAAAACACCCCACTTCATTGTTGGAGGTCTCCCACCCAGTAAAAGTGGCAGAGGCGTTCCAAGTATATTATAAAAACCTTTATGATTCTCCAGAAGAGGCCCAAAGCTTAGCAAAATTGGAAGGAATTTTTAGAGGTCTTAATTTGACAAAATTGACTGAGGAGGAGGCAGAGCAATTAACAACCCCCATTTCAAACAAGGAAATAGAGAATACTATCAAATCCTTGAAAAATAATAATAGTCCTGGGACTGATGGATACCCGGGAGAATTTTACAAATTTTTTATGGAAGAACTCACGCCTATACTTGGTCGGGTCTTTAACTATGCCTTACAGGAATATGATCCACCTAGGAGCTGGTCAGAGGCAGTAATAACAGTAATTCACAAAGAGGGGAAGGATCCATTGGGATGTGGCTCCTGTAGGCCAATCAGTTTGCTGGGGAACGATTTAAAGATTCTAAGTTCCATACTGGCGAACAGAATGCAGAAGTATTTAGAGAAATTAATCAACCCTGACCAAACAGGTTTCATTCCTGGTCGTCAGGGAGCAAATAATATTAGACGAGCCTTAAATATACAATTGGTAGCAAAAGACTCTGTCAGCCCTTCAATGCTCCTTAGCCTTGATGCGGAGAAGGCGTTTGATAGGGTGGACTGGTCGTATTTAAATTACACTATGAAGCAGATGGGATTCAATTCAAAGTTTATTGGGTGGATTAACACTTTAAATAAAGACCCAATATCCAGAGTTAGGGTGAATGGACTTTGCTCTGAATTCTTTAGACTTAAGAAAGGGGTCCGGCAAGGAAATCCGATTTCTCCCATTCTGTTTGCGTTAAGTATCGAACCATTGGCTGAATTAATTAGAGCCAAATTGACCAAATTGAAGGGATAATAGATAAGGGGGGCATGGAACATAAAATATCTTTGTTTGCGGATGACATTCGTTTATTAGAAATCCATTAACATCTATACCAGTGCTTATGCAATGTCTGAAGGAATATGGGGAGGTTTCGGGGTATAAAATTAATGATGGGAAATCTGAAGCTTTGATGATTTCAGGAAAATGGACTGAACAATTGGATAGAGTAGTGAAATTTAGATGGTCAAAAGGGGGCTTTAGATATCTGGGAGTCATATTGACCCATACCTCTTCACAATTATATAAAGCTAATTATGATAAACTTATTTCCCAAGTTAAAAAGGACTTGGAGAGATGGGAGATGCTCCCCCTATCCTTGGTAGGTAGAGTAGAGGCTATCAGGATGAATGTACTGCCAAGATTGTTATTTCTTTTTTACTCTCTCCCTGTGACTGTACCTGTATCTACATTTAAATTAGTGGACAAAATGATTTCTAAATTCATATGGCAAAACAAGAGGCCTAGAGTGAGGCTCAAGGTCCTCTGTGCTCACAAAGGGAAGGGTGGATTG
Organism: Hoplostethus mediterraneus; assembly: GCA_034670385.1. Classification (NCBI taxonomy): domain Eukaryota; kingdom Metazoa; phylum Chordata; class Actinopteri; order Trachichthyiformes; family Trachichthyidae; genus Hoplostethus; species Hoplostethus mediterraneus. The sequence continues at coordinate 1,729,700 of JAXDDW010000098.1, forward strand.
ACTTTGCCTCATTTGAGAAGTTATTACTGGGCAGCACAACTCAGAATTTTAGTCTCATGGATAACTTCAGATATGGATACAAGGTGGGTTCACTTAGAGAAAAATTCAGTAGCGAATGTATCACTCTCTGACCTCCTCTTTTTAAATACTAAAGATCGGCAGAAGCTCAAAATACAGAATGAATGGGTAAACTATACATTAAAGCTATGGAATAAGATAAGAAAAGTATTGAATTTGTCACTGTCTATATCAAGGGTGACAAAAATAGCTGCTATTTATGACTTTGTACCCGCAAAATTGGATAGTGGTTTTAAGAGGTGGGCGGAGAGGGGTCTGATTACAATAAATCAGTTATTTGAGGGAACGACTCTTAGGGCTTTTTCACAACTTCAAGCTCAGTATGGTATTGCTTCCAAAGAACTGTTTAGATACTTTCAAATACGCCATTACTTGATGACACATAAAGAATGGGATAAAATTAGTAAATTACCATCCAACTTTGAACAGTATTGGATCGAGTGGGCTGAAAATCAAATACAAGCGCAGAAAATTGTATCATGTCTTTATGGGAGAATTCGTGGGGATTTGACAGAAAACACATTGGATGTAAAAAACAAATGGGAATTGGAGGCCAGTGTCATAATCTCAGATGATGAGTGGGAGAGCTCCTGGGAGTCGTGGCATAAATGCCTGAGCAGTCCTACCTGGAAGGAATTTAGATGGAAATTAAGAATGAGATACTTTAGAACCCCTTTAGTAATCTCCAGCTATGATAAGAAGTGTTCCTCTCTTTGTTGGAGAGGTTGTGGTTTGATTGGTGACTTCTCTCACATCTTTTGGGATTGCCCTAAATTAAGTGTGTTCTGGAAAGAGGTAATGAAAGAAATAAGTGAGATTGTAAATTTGGATAGAGCATTAGAACCACAACAGATAATTCTGCACAATGCTCTTTTAGAGGGGTTTGGAAAGAGTAAGGTGTTTTTGTTAAATGCTCTTGTCTTGATTGGACATAAAATGATCACTACAAATTGGCTTAAGCCACATCCACCCACCCTGGACCAGTGGACTCAGAGACTTAAAGCAGTGAGATTAATGGAGAGTATGATGGCAAGACTGCGTCTTCAAACGGACATTTATGCAGCAAAGTGGGCTCCGATATTAATGTACCTTGCAAAGTGAACTGTCTACGCATATCTTAATGGACAATAGGGGATGATTGTAAATTTCAAAGAGGTAAAATCCTGTTCCTCTCCATGTCACCTTTATTTTCCACCTGTATTATATGTGTCTAAGTCATGTAATGTGGGACTGATTGTTCTGTCAAGGAATTTGTTTTAATAAATGTAAAAAAAAAAATAAAAAGAAGTGGTGTAACTTCAGGCCAAGAAGCGCATTACTGCACACAGTGCAGTGTGTGGGCCGCTGGAGGAGACGGGACCCAGCGCTCTCTTCTTGTATCCTGGGCCAAACTGCCATTAGTGGCTTTGTGCCCAACACAGATGGCACCTGCCCAGATCGAACTTGGTATGTCGTCCAATTTAGGTCTTATTGTAAGGAACTAGGCTATGTAATCGGACTGCCAATAAAAAAAGGCTTGTTTGAATTAAGTCTCGTTGAAAAAAGGTTGTCAACCACTCATACATCACTATGTAGTCATAGTGAACTTGTTTTTTTAAAACTACAGACTACATCCTAACACAATGTCGTGAAAAAAAAAAAGCTCTAAATAAAACATCACCTAAATTCACACTTTGACATTTTTTTTGCCAACTCGCAATATCACACTCATCAAAAGACTGTGTACGTATGATGGGAAGGATGTGCACAGGTACACTTTTTGCACTTTTTGGCCCTAGGTGTGATAGACTTAACGCCTCGTCTCCCACCAATGTAGGTTGCCAGTTCAGAAGTGGCGGTTTGGCTATGTGCGCGCGCTTTGTGCCGACTCACCTTGTCGACAAGTCATGTCGCGTCACCTCCCTGTGCTACAGCAGGGATGGGCGAGAGGTGCTGGCCAGCTACACCTCTGACTACCTCTACCTGTTTGACCTACGCAGCGACACTGTCAGGGAGCTGAAGGGAGCCTCCCAGCACACTAAGAGCGAGGTAGGAAATAGGATCTTGGGGAACCGGCTTTTCCTGTCCTATCACTGAAAATGTCTTAATGATCACCAGAGGCTATGATTGCAATAAAAATAATAGGGCCAGTGGGGGTTTTGCTGCTGAGAGACAGAAGGTGCTTCGTCGCCCTGCTATGCTACCAGCAGTATGTCATGTGCTCAGCTGTGTGTGTGTGCATGTGTGTAAAAGATAGAGACTACATGCCTTTCCTTAAACAGATCCAGAGAGAGCGTGCATCCAGGAATAGATCAAGATAGTGTGACACAATGCCCCTCCTCCTTAAACACACTCATGCACACACACTAATACACATGCAGTTGAATGAATGAGTCAATTCCCAAATCAGATAGAACAAATAATCATGTGTTCCTGTTCATCAAGTAAGTGTTAAGTAAAGAAGAACAAGGTTTTTTTTGCCAGTCACGAGAAAGATCAGGGAATCCTGTGGGGGAAGTCATGGAATATCAGGCAATTTTACAGATGGAATATAACAATGTGTTTGTTGTATACCAGATTGAAAAACAACAAACCAGGAAGGAAGAGCGGTTTTGGGGTCATGGAAGGGCTTAGATTTAGTTGTGGAAAGTCATGGAAAAGTCATAGAATTCAGGGCCACGGTGGGAACCCTGATTGTGTTTTCTTTTCCACTGCAGCCACGGCAGCCCCCTGTGAAGCGCCTCCGCCTCAGAGGAGACTGGTCTGACACAGGGCCGCTGGCTCGCCCCAAGAGCCAGAGAGAGCCAGACAGTAAGAGGAGACGGAGGCAGGCAGGCACACACACACACACACACACACACACACACACACACACACGCAGATGGACATATATTCCACCATGCCAAACATAATACCTCCTCTCTTATGTCCACACACTTGACACGTGAGTGAGAAAGTGTCACCTTCTCTAAACGAATGGATGTTGTGTCTCTTATTTAAAATGAATCAATCTCAGACTAACACGGTAGGAGTCAATAACTCGACGTAATGCTAACTGGTAATAGCACTGGCCCGTTAGCTGTCCCCCGCAAGTATGTGGATGACACTTGTGCATGTATATTCTGGTTCTACATTTCAGTGTTAGTAAGTGTATTCCCCTGCCAGTGCAATTGGATTCCACAAATGTTACGTGTGTCCTTTAGGAGAGTCTCGGTCTGAAGTTTCCCTGCTTCAGAGGATCTCAGACATGATGTCCCGTTGGTTTGAGGAGGCCAGCGAGGCTCAAAACAGCAGAATGCATTTGCAACCGATGCTCAGAGGTACCCTGAACTGATTTTTACATCTTTTGTTTCAAGCAGGCTGCCATTGTAAAAGTTGGGTCCATCTTCAGTGGATGAACTGGGTTAAACAGATAGCTAGATTTTCAGCTGAAGGAATTGCTGCATTGACAAAAGTCAGAGGACTGATAACCACTGAGCTGCCAATGGTAAAATGTGTTGACAGCACCTTGGATAAAAGCATCCACCGTTAAAATTTATTCCACTTTATCTACTGTTGCACTCACATTTACATGGATAAGTTACTCTGGATATGGAGATGAAGTATTTGCCCATGTACTCATCAGTTGTGACCAGGTGATTTGTTCTTGGTTCTGTCCAGCTACAGCCACCCAGACTGAAGGAGAAACGCTAGTAGGGACTGCTGGAGCTCTCCCAGCCCAAGGGGCCTCAGAGGAAGACACTCCTCCTCAGGCCTCATCCAGTAGACTGGGAGGCAGCTGACGTCTGCCAGCAGAACCAGTGCTGAGTCTCCACTACAGTACACAGGGCACCACGGCTAGCACCATCCCGCTAGACTGGTACTGATCCACTGATTCAGAACGTCATGACTAATAATGGATGATTTCCCTGTGCTAATTGAGAGCCAAAGTTACCATCCAAGTTGATTTTTCAAGATAAGGATGAGAAATACTCTAGAAACACTATGTGGTAGGATCACCTAATTGCAATTACATGATGAAAAGTGTATTGTAGACATCCACCCTGACTAAAAACACAACCAGTGGACCCGACTATTTGTTTTCCTTGGGCCAGGAGCAGTGACGATCTGAGCCAAAACCAATCAAGGGGTTCCAGTGATGCAACAGGCCCCTCAGGGATGATGGAATGGGAGGCAGATGGCAGTAGGCAGAGCTTATCTCTCATCCAGGCTGATGGCAACAACAGAGAGGACTAAGCCACTCTTGTACAACCTTGGCCTGGATGGGGGAATGGGTAGGTGAGCTTTCATATTAATCAGTTACATATTTGTGAGTTGCTTAGTATAACCAGTCCTCTACTAATGATCATTGAGCAGCCCCACTGGAGCAATTGGGGATTTATGTCTTTGCCTAAGGTCACCTCAACAGTAGTTGTTGAGGGAAGGGGGAGCATTACTCTTTCACTGCCTAGATTTTCCCAGTTTTTTTTACAGTTGAAGTCGTCAAGACAACATTTTGTTTCTTGTGCACAACAGAAAGAGCATTTCTCTTTGTTACCATTTGCAAATGTTTTAGCACATTTAGGCAAATGACTAACAATTATGACAATTTGAACAATTATTGGTTGTATATGTCTTTTGAAATTGATATATGCCATACAGAAAAAGTGCAGCCTTGTGCATTTTCAATCATTGTCATTTAACCCTTCTCCATAGTTTCCATCAGAGTAACTGTTATATTGACAACATGGCTAAGCATTCTGACTCTCTTGTTTGTACTCAATGACACAAGGACTTGTCATTCTGATGGCACTGACATGTTCATTGATGTAAAGATTTACTTTTGAGAGATGAACTAAGGATTTTGAGCAAGTTACGGGCTTTTGCAGGTAATCCATTGTGTGGTGCTGTTTGTACCAATTGTTTCGAGAAATGCGTTTACTGTTTTGCAAATCTTAAGCATGATTCGAGAAATGTACTAAAGTGAGAAAAACTGTAAACAGTTGATGTTTAAATCGTACACCACGTCCTTTTGAGTGCCAGTTGAATGAAAATTGTATTCTTTTCCTCAATCCCGTCATCTAGATTTAATCTCAGAGGATCAGCAATAGGTGAAAGAGTACTCAGGTAAGAGCTCGGCACTGCAAGCATAAAGCATTCCTAATGTCAAGGACTTTGGAGGCACAATTGACTGAGAATAATTGAAAAACCTTGAAAATATCAGCAAAGAGTTCCATTTTATTCGAACTAAACCAAACAGTCAGCATTATGTAATATGTTTATTACTAGTTATTGACCCGACCCCGGATAAGCGGAGGAAGATGAAGATGAAGACTAGTTATTGAGTGCTGGGTGTAATTTAGATTAATTTAGTTTTGCCCAGGCGTTCCGCTGCCGCACGTATTCAGGAGATTTTCAGGCGCCGCAAAGAGAGGCTTGAGCTGGAGGAGAGCGAGGCCCGCCGAGTCAGGAAGCCCTCGGCCCATATGGTCTACAAGGGGCACCGCAACTCCAGGTCTATGGTAAGAAACAACTGAAACCTCATTTAACCACAGCTACCTCACTATATCTGAAACATTTAGTCAAAAGACAAATACAAATGACTTGCCTTAGGACTCTTACTTGAAGAAGGAAATCAAGAATACCTTTGAATACCTTTTGTTTTTATGTCTTATTTTTCTTCTTATTATTATTTATTATTATTTTTATTTTTCTAGCACTTGACATGGTCATTTTATGGTCACATGAATATTACCAGTTCACTGTGGCTCTGACCTTTGACCTTGTTACTATTTGTTGGTTGTAATGTTGATGATCTAGGTGTTGAAACCTATCCTAACGTTGACCTCATTGGAAGTTGCTCTGGATAAAAGCATCAACTAAATTCCTAAAGTGTAACTGGAATAGGTTCTTTCCAAAAGTAGAGTAAAAGTGACATCTGTCTTAATTGTTGAAAACTAATTATGGTACTTGAAAGATATCCTGTCAACTATGTAGGAACATAGTTTGTTCAGGTTGGGTTGACTTTTTGATTCTTTGCACCCGATTGCTCACGTACACATAGAATCTTCTAGATTCGTTACATATATAGCCATGTACTACTTTGCTGTTGGTGAAGAACCTCACTGAATTGGACGTCCATCTCATCAATGATCATATCTGTGATTTCCACAGCTGCACAGAGCTCAAGCCTGGGGATGGTAATTTCAGGTCATGGCACAAGCTTGGCCTTGCCAAATACGAATCCAACTTCAGACTTGCCTTCTGGGTCAGTTACTAAGGTATGCCACGGCTGCTATAGCTGGTGTGGAGGCGTCACAGAAGATGCAGAGCTCCTTGTTTTGGCACTACTGAGGGATATGTTGTATGTTCTTGGAATTCTGACTTGTTCAAGGTCATTGAGGGAGTCTTTCCACTCACACCATTCCTTGACCTTCCAGTCAGGGAGCGGGGCATCTCATTCACAGGTCTCTGTAGTAAGCTCTCTTACTGGGAAGTCAACACTGAGGTCAAGGTCCTTGTTGGGAAATGCCTTCATCACATTGATGCTATTTGAAGCTATTTTATGTAACCTCAAATTAGATGCAGCCCACATTACTTAGGTCTCCTTGAGAAGGGTGATGACGTCAGTGGGAGGGGATATAAGGCCATCATCAACATAAAAGTACCTCTCTATGAAGCATCTTGCTTTACGGCAATAGTCCCTTCCTTTCTGGGCCGACTTCCTGAGTGACAGGCTATTCCCAAAAACATGTACCCTCATCCTGTACTCCATGATGATATCCTCTTTATGTTATTGTTCCGGTACCAGAGGAAGTGCAACAAGTTCCTGTGATCCTGATAAGATGAAACATTTGCTGTATGTCAGCAGTCACAGCCACTTTCTCTTCCCCGAAACACATGAGCACCCCAAGCAGGCTGCTCATGTTCGGACCTGTGAGGAGGACATCATTTAAGGAAATTCCCTGATGATGTGCGCTGGAGGCAAATACTACCCTTATCTGCTTTGGCTTTTGTAACTCCGAAGAAAGCAAGGTACCAGCATTCCCCATCCTGCTCCAAAGCTTATCCGGACTCTGCATGCCCATTGTCCAATGCTTTCTGCATGAAGTCCACAAAGTGTTCTGTCATTTCCGTTCCATTTTTTGCCTGATGACTGAAGGAGGCACAGCATCGGAAGCATATTTTATTTTCCTTGAGGAAAGTCTTGTGTTCCTCCAAAGGTTTCCCCCTAAAGGACCTACATTTCTTTGGGGGGGGGGGGGGTTATTGTGGATAGGGGTTTGTTTGGGCCTTCAGATATCTTCCGTGTATTATCATTCTGCTCTGGGTTACCCACTTCAGTTTTGTGGACTGATATGGGGACTCTTGTTTTTCCATGCTTCCCTAAATATTTGTGGAGCATGCAAAACACATTTCTCCAACATGGCAATGGTTTTAGCAATATTCCAGATCATTTTGTGCATTTTCCTTGAATATGAATATAGGGTTTGGATATCACAAAAACTACAATAGTATTTTTCTATGCCTTTCATGTACTAACAAAAGTAAAACTGAGGTAGATGGACGGATACATTAATCAAGATTTCATTCCAAAATGCTTGTTACCTGACACAACATGTTCAAAAATGTTATTCTTTTGTAAGTAAAGTGCTCAGGATTATTAATAACTTCAATGACATTGACTAGTGAGACTAGTGACCTTCATGTAAGCAATCATTGTATTAGAGTAGGTGTCACATTTTTCAAATGGTGGCTCCATCATCTTTGGAATGAAACTAATTCATGAAATTTCTTTTGTGGTTTTAGACCAAGGAGTCCTGCTTCTGGGGGGATCAGTTTGTGTTGAGTGGCTCAGACTGCGACCACATCTTCATCTGGGACCGAGCCAGCGGACAGCATGTTATGCTGCTGGAGGCTGATAACCATGTGGTCAACTGCCTGCAGCCGCATCCCTACGAACCCAATGAGTGGTTGGCCAGACCCTGGAAGGACAAAATCACTTCAGTTGCCAAGTACCATGAATGTACAGGGATTTCTCTGTGTTGTAGCGACATGTGAACAGTTTTATTCAAATTCAAATTTTGTTCAAAAGCAGGAAAAAAGCAGGAAAACAATAACCTGCCATTAGAAATGAATGGGAGTTGCATGTACAACCATACACACCATACTCAGACTCAATGGTAATAGGCTTGATTATTTTATTTCAGCAATTCCTGTCTTCAAGTCTGTGTTTAGATGTTTAGATGATAGGTACTCAATTATGGATGGGGGTTTTAAAACCATATTTACGTTATAGACTCACTCATTAGACACCATTTTATATTGATAGTTTGGAAATGAAACAAGTAGGCTTTTGGGTGTAGTTTCTCATGTTGTCATGGGGTTTGTCAGTATGCCTTGTAATGAGCAAACTACCACAAAAACACGCTGTCAAATCCACTGGCTAATATCTACAACAGACCTCATTTACTTTCTCATTGGGAGTGTTGTATTTTTTTTCATTGACAGCTGACTGAAACCTATTTTGGTTCCATTTTAGTTCTTGCCACCTCTGGAATTGATTGCAACATCAAGATGTGGTCCCCTATGGAGGAGGTCCCATCATTTGACAGAAAACTGGCAGAAGAGGTGAGATACTTTACACAAGTGAATGGGTTATGACTGTGTCTGAAATTAACTAAAAAAAAGTAATGTGACTCTTGGTCTATTGGTATCCAAGACCAGATCTACTGCTGTCTAATAAAATAAAATTGTCATGGTCCGTAAAACAAGCTGATGTTGGAGGAGACACGGAACACCATCACTGTCCCAGCATCTTTCATGCTGCGCATGCTGGCTTCTCTCAGTCACACCTTCAGACCTGGTATGAGTCTCTGGGCTCTGTTTTTGTGATGGTGCATGGCAGATGGTGGGGCTTTGTTGTGGTTGTTGTTTTGTCTTGCCTGCACCCCTTTGTTATTTCAGTGACTCGCTGTGAACTTGACTGCACCAAAGACACAACATTTTTCATTCTAACTATATAAACCTGTGGCTGTGCTGTGAATAATTGCCACCCAACGTTTAACTGTCAGTACGCAGCATGCAGAATATTTCATTGTTCCTCCATTCATTCTGATGGAGAGTTCAAATCAGGTGCAATGTACTGTGCACTAGCACCGTGCACCATTGATTCACAGAAATAGAGCTTTTACTCTTTTGGCTGTGTATCTGTCCATGGACTATGTTTTGTGTTTATGGCTGTTTAAGTGTTTTTTCTGCTTTCAAATCAAATCAAATCACATTTATTTGTATAGCCCTTAATCACCGTTACAGTCCCTAAGGGCTTCACAGTGCCCAACATGTGAAAATAATAAATGATTAGTGGTGGAAAGAGCAGTTCCTGGTCCCTGACCACACAATCAAAGACATCAGCGGAGCTTCCTTTGCTGGATTCTACTACATCTTTCTTTTCCAGATCATTCTGAGGCAGGTCGCTCTGAAGGCTCAGGAGCAGAGAATGAAGATGACCACTAGTCCTTACTATGGCGATGTGGCCACCTCTCTTCCATACCTATGTCCTGTGAAATGTTGATTTCCATTCTCACTGGCAGTGGTTTCCTCTGAGAGGACTACAGACTTTGAGCCAGAGCACTGTTAGCTTTGGTTACATTTTGCTACTGTAATTTGTCAGCAACAACCTTGGCTGAGGATTAATACAAGACATCTGGCTGGCAAAATTGCACATTTCCCATGATTCACTTGTTAGTAGAGGAAATTACCATATTGTCAACTCAGTAGAATATTAAAAAATTAAATTTAAAAACTTTTTTAAAAGAAATTACAAAAATTACAGTGGACATTTATGCAAGTGTCCCAGGTTCAAATCTCAGGTTGAAAGGTTGACAAATTATTTTTGAACCCAGCTCGCACAGAATGTTTACATTATTATTATTCATCATTTTATTCATTTATTATTATTATTATCATTTTTACACTGTTTTTGGTGTTTTGCTAACTCAACTGTTTTTTGCAATGTGCCTATAATATGTTAAATAATCAACTAATGGTTACGCCTACATTTTCCCCCTCTATAAATTGTTGTATTTTAGAAATAAAAATGTAAAAACTGATTTGGTTGTGTTGTTTCTATTCCAAAGATAAAGCTTTGTCATATCCCTATCACTTTTGTAAAAACTGTCCCTTGACACCTTGAAAGAGCACTCAGATCACTTTCTGGTTCACTTCAGCTCTTATGGGGTCTCAGTCCACTTCCCATTCACACTTAATATTAGTGAAAAACAAAGCTGTATAATTTGTCATTTTTAACTTATAACAACACTTAACAAAATAATTCAATATTCAACTGATTAAACATTTAAGCATGTATTAATACTACAAATAATAGTAAAATACTGTATATAAAATGTATAGTTACTTTGAAAACAGGCTGTATGAAATATGTATAGTCTTATCTATTGTAGATGAAGTTTTTTCCAAACTTAACTCCTATATTTTGGAGGGATGTTAAACTGACATGATGAGGCATCTTGCTGCAGGAAACAGTGTCAAACCTTGTAGATTTCAGTCAACACATCTGCCAAGTGGATGCCTTCCCCAGAAATTGGGCCACTGCTGTTGGAGGGGGGTCCTAGTGAACCCTCTCACCTTCATTTTTACAGCAAACTGAGGGAAGATCTTTGTGTTTTTATATGTTGTCTGTAATTGTGCTTTGATGTGGTGCTCGTTTCATATCTCCAGCAGCCCTGTTGACTCCTCCTCAGTCCACACAACACCCCCACCAACCACCTCCCGAGATGGTCTGAGTTCGGTTCGCTTTTTGGGGGTCTGAGTTCACACGTGCCCCAGATTACGGGGGAAAGGCACTGAGTCCACTTAAATTGGCTGAAACGAGCCAGGTGTGAAAACACCCTTACCTGTGGAGCTGCCAAGTTGTGTTGTGAAAATGTCAAGAGAGGAGGAAATGTACAATACCATGTACAATGGTGGGTGAGACATCAGGGTATCTGAAAGTTTCAGAAAGCCAAATTTAAGACTTTTTCCAAACCTTTTTAATACTAACTGTTTAGTATAAAATGTAAGATTTTATGTGAAATCCCAAAACAGTTCTGAAACTACAAATGAACAGTAGCAGAAAAAGGACAACAGGAAATTAAATGTTAAGGGCCATGACGTCCAACATGTATGTTATATTGTACCAGAAAATGTCACGCCCTCCACCTCTGCCTCCTAGCTGTTCTCCCTGTTTGTCTCTGTCTATGTGTGTGTGTGTGTGGGTGTTGACGGGCGTGGCTATCGCCAGATCGTTGTTTGTACTTCCCCGTCTGTTGCGTTTCTCGGCCCCTCTGCAGAATATTCTCAGAGTTCCTTTTTCGCCTTGCTAATCCTGATTGTCTTCTACCCAGATCCAGCCTCCTTCCCTGACTCCCCGCCTGCTGACCTACCACCGCCTGTCTACCCTGCCTGCCTGTCTGTCTTCCTGGTTCCCTGCCTGTCGTCCTGCCTGCCTGTCTCCCAGCTCCATTCACACCACGCCTGCACCAGCCAGCCCGCCAGCCCCGGCTCCCGTCATTCCGGTTCCGTCTCCGTCTCCTCCGTCCCGGGAGTCCTACGCTCCGGATCCAGAGCCTTTCTCAGGGGATACTGGGAGATGCCGAGGTTTTATTCTGCAGTGCTCCTTGGTTTTTCTCCAGCGGCCACAGACGTTCCCCACCGACCACTCAAAGGTACGCTACGTAATCGGCTTGTTGAGAGGCCGGGCTCTGGCAGGGGCCGAGGCCGCCTATTCGCACCTGATCGATGACGCTCTTTCTTTTAACGCTTTTCTCTCCGAGTTTAAAGACGTGTTCGATCACCCTGACCACTGGGGAGACGCCGGTAAACGGTTGACTAACCTCCGCCAAGGAGCCCGGAGTGCAGTGGAGTACTCGGTGGAGTTCAAGACCCTAGCAGCAGACGCTAGATGGGGGGATCGGGTGCTACGGGGAACGTTTTTAAACGGGTTGGCTGAACACCTGCAGGACGAGATCGCCGCCCGTGATGAACCGGCTGATTTCCGATCCTTGGTCTCCCTAGCCATTCAGTTGGACAACCGGCTACGAGGACGGCGTTCACGAGGAGCGGCTCCTTCTCCTCCTCTTCCTCCTCTTCCTCCTCCATCGGGAGTCGCCGAACTTCGCCAGGAACCCGAGCCCATGCAGTTGGGCAGGGCTCGCCTAACCCCCGGAGAGCGGGCTCACCGGGTTAGTGTCGGGGCGTGTCTTTACTGTGGTGAGATGGGACACCTTTTATCCTCCTGTCCGTTCCGGCCAGTAAAAGCGCCGGCTCGTCAGTAATGAGAGAGATACTGACGAGCTGAGCAGCATGTGCTTCTCTCTCGTGTCCCCAGATTAAGGCCACTCTCTTGTGGCGCGACCAGTCCCTGATCTACTCTGCTCTCATCGACTCCGGAGCGGATGAGAGTTTTATGGACCAGGCAGTTGCGGAACAGATGGGCATAGACGCAGAGCCTCTGGAGTTCCCCCTGGAGGCCAAGGCTCTCAACGGGACACCGTTGGCCCAGATCTCCCACCAGACAGTTCCCGTGAAGCTGCGGCTCTCCGGCAATCACCAGGAAACCATCAGGTTCCACATTCTCGACTGCGCTCACTCTCCGCTGGTGCTGGGTTTCCCATGGCTTCAACGCCACAACCCGAACATGGACTGGACCACAGGTCAGGTTTCTTCCTGGAGCAATTCTTGTCATTCACATTGTTTGCTTTCTGCCCCTGCTCCCGCTCACGCCAAGACACCGTCCTTGTCGGAGCCCGCTGAGCTGTCCTCCATCCCAGAGGCTTACCACGACCTCGCCCCAGTGTTCAGCAAGCAGCATGCAGTGTCCTTGCCGCCTCACCGTCCATATGACTGTGCCATCGACCTCCTCCTGGGTGCCTCCCTTCCCAGTTGCCGCCTCTATAATCTGTCCAGACCTGAGCGCGAGGCAATGGAGGTCTACATTCGGGACTCCCTGGCCGCAGGTATCATCCATCCCTCCTCCTCTCCGGTCGGCGCAGGGTTCTTCTTTGTGGGAAAGAAGGACGGGACCCTGCGGCCATGTATAGATTTCCGGGGCATGAACAATATTTCGGTGAAAAACAAATATCCACTGCCTCTAATCAGCTCTGCTTTCATTCCCCTCCAGGGGGCCACTGTCTTTTCTAAGCTGGACTTACGCAACGCCTACCACCTCGTCCGCATCCGAGAGGGGGACGAGTGGAAGACGGCATTCAACACGCCACTGGGGCACTTCGAGTACCTTGTGATTTCGGACTGACCAACGCCCCCGCTGTCTTCCAGGCCCTGGTGAATGACGTACTCCGGGACATGCTCAATCCGTTCGTGTTATTCTACCTGGACGACATCCTCATCTTCTCTCAGAACTCCGCCGAGCATGAACAACACGTCCACCAGGTACTCCAGCGCCTCCTAGAGAACAAGCTCTTTGTAAAGGCAGAAAAATGTGAATTCCATGTCCCCAGTGTGTCTTTCCTTGGCTACATTATCGCCTGAAACCAGGTCAGCATGGATCCGGCCAAGGTTTCTGCCGTGGTAGAGTGGCCGACGCCCACCAACCGTAAGCAACTGCAGCGATTCCTGGGTTTTGCCAACTTCTACAGGAGGTTCATCCGGAACTACAGCCACATCGCAGCCCCACTCACGGCCCTCACCTCCACCTCCATTCCGTTCCACTGGACCCCGGAGGTGGAGACTGCTCTCGGTGAGCTTAAGCGCCGCTTCAGCTCTGCCCCTGTCCTCATCCAGCCCGATCCCACCTTGCAATTTATTGTGGAGGTGGATGCTTCAGACACGGGGGCAGGGGCTGTACTTTCCCAGAGGGCCCCCTGCCGACGGCAAGCTTCATCCCTGTGCCTTCTTCTCCCGCAAGCTTTCGCCCGCGGAGAGAAACTACGATGCCGTCATGTGTCATGCGTCACTGGCTGGAGGGAGCCGCCCAGCCCTTCGTCGTCTGGACTGACCACCGTAACCTCACCTACTTACAGACAGCAAAACGTCTGAACCGTTGGGCGCTATTCTTTGGACGTTTCAACTTTACCTTGTCTTACCGCCCAGGCTCTCGTAACGTCAAGCCCGACACCTTGTCCCGCGTCTACGCTGCAGGGGAGGACAATGCGGATCCGGATCCCATCCTACCACCCTCCTGTTTTATCGCCGCCATTACCTGGGAGATTAAGGCTCAGGTCAGACAGGCCTAGGCACTGCAGGCCGACCCAGGTAACGGCCCACCTAACCGTCTGTTTGTCCCAGATTCGGTCCGTTCGCAGGTGCTCCAGTGGGCTCACTCCACCCGGCTCACCTGCCATCCTGGCATCTCCCGGACCCCCGCCTTCCTCCGCCAACACTTCTGGTGGCCGTCCATGGACACTGACACCCGGGGCTTCATCGCAGCATGTTCGGTCTGTGCCCGGAGTAAGGTCTCCAACAGGCCCCGCGCCGGGCTGCTCCGCCCCCTGCCTGTCCCCGCCCATCCTTGGTCACACATCTCCTTGGACTTTGTCACCGGCCTCCCTCCGTCCAATGGTATGACCACCATCCTCACAGTCATTGACCGGTTTTCTAAAGCTGCCCACTTCATCCCTTGCACCAAGCTGCCATCGGCCGGGGAGACCGCAGACCTCATGGTGAACCACGTCTTCCGCCTCCACGGCATCCCTGCCAACATCGTCTCTGATCGGGGACCCCAATTCACCTCCCAGGTTTGGAGGGCTTTCTGTAAAGCCCTGGGCGCCACCACCAGCTTATCTTCGGGTTATCACCCACAGACCAATGGGCAATCGGAGCGGGTGAACCAGGAGATGGAGGCTGCCATCCGGTGCATCACCTCCGCCAACCCTTCCTCCTGGAGCTCCCAGCTCTCCTGGGTGGAATACGCCCACAACACCCTCATCAACGCCTCCTCAGGTTTGTCCCCCTTCCTCTGCTCCCTTGGGTACCAGCCCCCGTACCCTCAGTCCAAGCCCACATGCGCTGATGCCGGAGGGTTTGGAGGTGTGCCCGCACTGCCCTACTCCGGGCATCCACCCGGTCCCAGACCCAGGCCAACCGCCGCCGCGCCCCAGCTCCCATCTACACTCCGGGGCAACAGGTATGGCTCCTGGCAAAGTATCTACCATTGAAAGTGGATTCTAAAAAGCTGGCTCCCCGTTTTGTTGGACCCTACGAGATAGAGGCCATTATCAACCCCTGTGCTGTCCGCCTGAAACTCCCCCCCTCCCTTCGTGTTCACCCCACATTTCATGTCTCCCAAATTAAGCCTGTCTCCTCCAGCCCCCTGTCCCCTCCTGCTCCTGCCCCCCCACCTCCCAGAATGATCGACGACCACCCTGCCTACACCGTCCGGCGACTCCTGGACATGCGCTGCCGTGGTCGTGGGTACCAGTACCTGGTGGACTGGGAGGGTTACGGTCCAGAGGAGCGATCCTGGATTCCTCGGGCCCAGATCCTGGACCCGTCGCTGATCCGCGACTTCAACCGCCTGCACCCAGCTGGTACCAGGCGTACGCCAGGTGGCGTCCGTAGAGGGGGGGGTACTGTCACACCCTCCACCTCTGCCTCCTAGCTGTTCTCCATGTTTGTCTCTGTCTATGTGTGTGTGTGTGTGGGTGTTGACGGGCGTCGCTCCAGTCTCCGGCTCCTCCCTGCATTCATCCACTCATCGCCAGATTGTTGTTTGTACTGCCCCGTCAGTTGCGTTTCTTGGCCCCTCTGCAGAATATTCTCAGAGTTCCTTTTTCGCCTTGCTAATCCTGATTGTCTTCTACCCAGATCCAGCCTCCTTCCCTGACTCCCCGCCTGCCGACCTACCGCCGCCTGTCTACCCTGCCTGCCTGTCTGTCTTCCTGGTTCCCTGCCTGTCGTCTTGCCTGCCTGTCTCCCAGTTCCATTCACACCACGCCTGCACCAGTCCGTCTTCCCTGCTTATCGTCCCTACCTTACCATTCAGCAGTAAACCTGTTTGTCTCTACCTTCGCCTCTGTGTCCGTGGTTTGCATTTGGGTCCTAAAACACGATCGTAACAGAAAATGAATATTTCCTGGAGAAAATACAATTCTTAGTTAATTGTTAACCACTTCATGACTCCTAGATTGTTCCTAATGGTTTCTACATGGTCACTAGGTGGTGATTAGATTAGTTTCTAGGTTGTTACTAGTGGTGGCAGTTGGCTGGACTGCAGATGGCCTGAGAGGACCAGGGAGTGACTGAATAGGTTAAAGACACACAAATTATCACTAACAGTGTAGTAATGCAGGTATACACAGAACTTTAAAAAAATTACTAAATTTCACAACTGCATACATCGGTTTTGCAGTACTGCTGCGTCGCCATTTTGGTTGACCATGATTGGTCAAAGCCAAAGCTACTGTACTGTACATACTGTACTGAACAGTAAATATATGAATTTGAGTGCAACTGATTCAGCAAATAAAGGAAGTATATGATACTATTGTTACGGTCAGGTTTTCTTCTGGACCCAAAATGCAAACACAGACAAGGGAAGTAGGAAAAAAGTGGATTTAATGAGGGAATAGGTGAAGGGATGGCGGAGGGTGAAGAGGTTAGGCTGGTTGAAGCTGGGGCAGGCAAGCAGGTGAGAGCGAAGCAGTCAGGCAGGTAGGTAGCGGCGTGGGTGCGACGAGGAGACACACAGGAAGATGGGTTCTGGGAATCCTGGAGCATAGGAGAACACGGTTAGCATGAGCAACGGCTAACACAGGGAGATACTCGAGTAGTTATACTAGAGCGGCTACCACGGGAGTTGGCGGAACAATCTGGTGACGAGTGGTTGAAGAGCCGGAGTTGATAGACAGCAGGTGTGGAGGAAAGGCAGGGCCAGGAGAGGGAGCCACACCCACGCCACACACACACAGACTGATGAGAGACAGACAGGGGAGGTGGAGACACACAAGGGAGGCAGGGACACAGAGAAACATAGGGGAAACCCAGAGTCTGTGACAACTATGGGCCAGTTCATGACATTTTTGTTTTTTAGCAAATTACACAACCTCAACTAACACTACTATTCAACTTCAATGACCTATGCAGCTGTGTATCATATCAGTTAGAAAGGGCCATGATTTTAACGAACAGAACTTCCTTAAGTGTTTCAAGTTCACCTATCCCATCAGTCCACCATTATTTATTTCTATTTATTTCCACTCTTATTTGGCTGACCGGAATCCCCATCTTTATCAACATCACACAGACACACTATGCCCTCCCTCACTCTCTCTCGCTTACAGACATCCACACATTAGTGTCAACAATGATGAATAACGTTAATAATAAAGGAAATGAGATACTTATGAGATAATGAGATGACAAACGTTGGTCCATCCACCATAGTTGCTGATGGTTATCAAGATTCCACCCACTTTCACTGTTAAACTCAGTGTGACTGGACGTTGTGGTCTTGTGTGCCTAGTGTTAGCTAGTTTCTGAAAGCAAACACCAACACTTTGTAGCTGGGCCAGCTGACTTTGTAGCTGGGCCAGCTGACTTTGTAGCTGGCTGCCTTCTGAAGCAAACACATACATACATTATAGAAGGGAGTGGTGTTACTCATCCAGGAGGAAAAAAGCCAAATTGGGGTCAAGCTTCAGTCTCAAGATTCAAGAGTTTTATTTATCACATACATGTACATGCAGTGAAATGCAAAGTGGCAATGCTCACGGGAATGTGCAAAAGGGCATTATACAAAATATTTAACAGTAAAAAAACCAGCACAATATTTACAGTGCGAAAGAAATATAAAAATTACAATAATTACGGTAGAGCTCTTATATAAAACAACACAATATGTACAGTAAGAGCACTTAATAAAATATAAAATATAAAATAAGAGGTAGATGGGGGAAATGTGTGAATGTAATGAGCTATAAATTATGTGAATTCGTTAACCTAAGTGTGTGTGTGTGTGTGTGTGTGTGTGTGTGTGTATATAAGAGGGGCAGTGTGTTGGTGGGGGCCCTGGTGAGGTCAGAGTTCACAGTCCTGATGGCCTGAGGATAGAAACTCCGTCTCAGTCTCTCTGTTTTAGCAGCGTGACTACGGAGGCGCTTGCCTGACCGCAGCAGCTGAAACAGTCCGTACAGTCTTTAGTGGCAGAGGGACTGTGGATGACAGCGTGGCCTCAGTGCTCCATACAAAGACACTAGACGCTCGGTTCCAATTTCACACATTTATGACGTTCAAAGTGTTGGAAATAATGTTACCATTTGCTTAGATGTTTAACTGAAGAATTCATGAGGAGTAAATGCCAGAAATATAAGGTATTTACATGTTTTGTAGTCCATTATGACACCGATACTTTCCTTCCCCCACTTGTCACAATTCTGTCCTAAATGTGAGGGGCAAAAAATATTATATAAAATATTAGTCTTTTTTGTGATAATAATAAAAAAATTAAAAAAAATAAGAGGAAAAAATAAAAATAATTTAAAAAAAATAATAAAAAAATAATAATAATAAAATCATTTTAAAAAATTCAAATCCAAATTTATCAGCTGTTTTGGCCGATTTATTTGTTGTTGCAGAGAGCACACAAATAGTTTCACCTGAGAGAGACGGGTGGCTACTCACTAGACTTTTTGTTTTTCGAACACATTTTTGTCAGAATTCTGCCACCAACATGGGAAAGAGAGACCCCAAATGCACTATTGCAATACATGCAGTTTTCATTGTACAAAACAGCTAAATAAAACATATCATTATAGGATCTCCATAAAAGCCATGGCTGATGACTCCTCTCACCAACCCCTCGCCCCACCAAGAGGCAAGTGGGTGGTCCAAAGTGCATAGGCCACATCAGACAGCCTATTGCAGAGTTCCTCTTGTAGATCATAATTATTTTTTGGCAAACATTTTCAGGACTTTTTTTTTTTTTTATTATTTCCCACTGTATCTGCACACAAATGAAACTGCAGGAATGTGTTTTTCTCTTTGTCTAAGCCACATTCAGTACACATCAATAACATTTTCCTGCAGTATTTAACCATACCGTGCTGAATTTAGGGCATATCTTTATGTTCATGAGTGTGCTGTGCATGATCGACAGTGTGGTATTTATCAAGGCAGATTACTTACAAATGTGCACCATCTGCTTGATGGCGGAGCCCTGTCATGTTCATTCATCTTCTTCTCTGATATTTAATGTCCTCAGCAGCTTCAATGACACTTTGCATCATCGGTAAAACGGTCATGGTGATTGAGTATATAAAGATGAATAAAAGCATCACGCCATCCTGCAGCTGCTCTCAGTACTTACTCAGCAGTTTTACCTTTTTCTGAGGTAATAGCAGTTCGTCTCATACCGGATACTGCCATGTGGCTTTTTTTCTTTTTCAGCAGTGGCCTCCTTCTGGCCACTCTGCCATACAGTACGGTACACACATAAGTGCTGCACTGACTGCAATGTCAGCCAAGGGATGTGCCCTTGAGAAGGAGACATCTATAGGACGTTCAATGAACTTGAAAGCACTATCACTACATTTGGAGTGTCACTGTAAAAGGTAGGAACACAGTCTAGGTTTTCATTTTTAATTCATTTGTAAAAAAAAATCCACTTTGACATTAGGTTGTTGTGTGTAGATCAGTGACAAAAAATAAAAGCACTGTATGTCAAAAGTCTACAGGACATTGTTTGATATTTGTAGTTTGTCTTTGTGCATTGTCTCATTATACGAATGATGATACGAATATATGAAAAGAATGTCAATAAAGCCTTTCCCTCATGCACATAGAATTAGTTTTTCAATAAGTAAAAAGTAATTCTCATATTCTCTCTTTATGCCTGTGTTCCAGTACACAGAACTAACATATTTCATTCCCATTATGAAATATATTATAGACCAAAGTGATGTTTATTCCTGTGGTAGACATGGGGGTGTGGTTGGACCCTTGGCTGGATAAGGAGGGTGGAGTTGGGCTGGCAGGCGCAGCCCTGGCTGTGGCGGATCAGGGGTGAGTGGTTGCAGGGCATCGGGGAAGTGATCTTATTTGTGTGTGTGTTTATACAGCGATCAGCCACAACATTAAAACCAATGACAAGTGAAGTGAATAACATCGATTATCTCATTACAATGGCACCTGTCAAGGGGTGGGATATATAGCAAGTGAACAGTCAGTTCTTGAAGTTGATGTGTTGGAAGCAGAAAAAATGGGCAAGCGTAAGGATGTGAGCGACTTTGACAAAGGTCAGATTGTGATGGCTAGATGACTGGGTCAGAGTATCTCCCAAACAGCAGGTCTTACCTACCAAAAGTGGTCCAAGGAAGGACAACCGGTGAACCAGCGACAGGGTCATGGGCGCCCGAGGCTCATTGATGCGCGTGGGGAGTGAAGGCTAGCCCATCTGGTCCGATCTCAAAGAAGAGCTACTGTAGCACAAATTGCTGAAAAAGTTAATGCTGGCTATGATAGAAAGGTATCAGAACACACAGTGCAGCGCAGCTTTCTCACAGCCGATCAAAGTGCCCATGCTAACCCCTGTCCACCACCGAAAGTGCCTACAATGGGCACGTGAGCGTCAGAACTGGACCATGGAGCAATGGAAGAAGGTGGCCTGGTCTGATGAATCAGGTTTTCTTTTACATCATGTGGACATCCGTGTGAATGTGCGTGTGCGTTGTTGTGTGCCTGGTGGGGAAGAGATGGCACCAGGATGCACTATGGGAAGAAGGCAAGCTGGCGGAGGCAGTGTGATGCTCTGGGCAATGTTCTGCTGGGAAACCTTGTGTCCTGGCATTCATGTGGATGTTATTTTGAGACGTACCAGCTACTGAAACATTGTTGCAGACCAAGTACACCCCTTCATGGCAACAGTATTCCCTGATGGCAGTGGCCTCTTTCAGCAGAATAATGCACCCTGCCACACTGCAAAAATTGTTCAGGAATGGTTTGAAGAACATGACAAAGAGTTCAAGGTGTTGACTTGGCCTCCTAATTCCCCAGATCTCAATCCGATTGAGCATCTGTGGGATGCGCTGGAAAAACAAGTCCGATCCATGGAGGTCCCATCTCGCAACTTACAGGACTTAAAGAATCTGCTGCTAACGCCTTGGTGTCAGATACCACAAGACACTTTCAGAGGTCTTGTGGAGTCCATGCCTCGACGGGTCAGAGCTGTTTGGGCGGCATGAGGGGGACCTACACAATATTAGGCAGGTGGTTTTAATGTTATGGCTGATCAGTGTATATTGCAGTGAGGAGGCGAGAGAGAAGGCCGACCCGGGAACGGAAAGCCGCAGTGAGCGGACGAGTGAAATCGAAGCCTGTGTTGTAGTGTATTTATGTTTCCTCTTGGTTTATTGAATAAACCCCAGTGTGCCGCCCAGCATCAACCTCTCTGTCTCTGTCCCGACCCTGGTCATAGCGAGTTGGCTACAATTCCTCTGCCTGATTTCAGTGGAATTCAATTGAAGTTCGATACGGACAAGGCACTGCATTCCACTGCATTTCTCGTATCTGTCCACTCTTAATCTTTGTGCTTTGGCCAAGTACACACAATATATTACTATCTACTATGACTCTTACTGCCTACCAGCATCAGATCCATCAGGCATCTGGGGGGGTCATTGATCTGACTCTTGATTGGAGAGACTCTTCATGGAGTTTGACTTTTTCTTTTCTGCAAGTGCAGTCGGGTGGTCTCTCATCCTCTCCGTCTACACTCATTCATCATGGGTGAGAATGGGTGAGACAGAGCGGGAATAAAAGAGGAGAGATAAAAAAAAAATCAGAGAGAATATGTATGACGCGGGGAAGAAAGGCAGTGGTGTTGTTGCTGTATGTAAGAACATAAATTCCCAATTCCTTCTCATGATGAGCTTGGACCTTCTCATTGGACCTTTCAAGAAATTCCTTTCATCCAAACATCAAACTAGTCGAAATAGTCAACATTAGTCTTAGAGTCTTTTTTGAATCAGTTGAATGGTTGAAGGGATAATGATTTGATTGGTTCTGGCTATTCTATACAGTCCCAGTGGGAAAGTGGGATTTAGTTTTTTAGTTCAACATTGAGTGTGTGCGACATTGATGTGCAGTGATTGACATTATTGTACAAGACGACAGACGATGCAGGATTTTTAGGATGTGGTAGTTTATTTGACATCCTGAAGTTTTTCCTTCACTGCTTATGCTTAACTACCGGAAATGTAAAACGCATCACTTCCTGTCCACCTGCCCGGGTGTTTAGAAGAGCAAATGCTTTCATGAACTTGCTATATGTTGGATCACTACTGTTCTATATATAATCGGCAATAGAGAGTAGCTACCAGACACTGATGGGGCAGCCATTGACTGTTCTACCTGTATGGCAGTTCTGGGGTCTGGATTATCCTCTATGCATAGAGATGGGGGAGATTTTTATCCAGCACTGGAGATTTATTATGGGTGGCCAGTGGAAATTGAAGTATGAACTAAGATGAGGATAGTATTGTGATGAGAAGCTGGGTATTGAGACCACATTTCTGACCCCCCCTCTAGCTCGGAGCTCAGATGATTCACAGTTCTGATTGGATCATGAGGTGTATGAGGTTTTAGGTATCTATTTTACTTACGTACTGATCTGTGAGCAGTTTTTCATTGTGTTCCATTCCAGGACATCTCTTTTAAATGGGACAAAGCATACAAATGGGGTGCATTTGTTTGTTTCACATAAAGATTATTGTTACACTATTAAAGGACTACTGTTACCTACTGATTGCTTTGGTCTAATTTAGCCCGGTGACATTAATTCTCCATCCGCAAAGCAGCCAAATCCTGACGTAAAATGTAAAGTAACATGAGGGATTACTCATCTGTGTATATTTCCATGGTTGCGTTCCCCTGCAGTTTCTTGGGCTTCTGGGGATTACTGCAGGATGAAGGACTGTCAAGGAGAAGCCTCTCAAAAAGTATTAGGATTTAGGACTGGCATCAAGTTTTAGCAGCAGGACACAATCTGTCACACTGAGAAGTAATTTCCACCATGTCAGATTATTTCAGCTAGTGTGACATAGTAGAAGTCATATGATTCTCTTGATTTACACAGAAATACGTCTCTACAGCCAAGTGCATTAAAATGTACAAGTACTTGTCTTGGTGGTATTGATGCAACTTACAGTTTCTATATCAAACAATTTAAAAAAAAGTTATATTGGTCTCCCTTTCAATCCATGCTGACTTGGCATTCAGTATAACACAGCAAGGCCAGTTTGTATGGCTTTCAGAAAACCATGCAGTGTACCTGGACGCACACTAGGGGGCGGACATACACTAACTTCGGGCGCGCGTGATGTCAACTACTGACAGAGATGAGATGGAAAAACCGCTCATCAGACACACGGCCCCTCCATCAAACGCACTTAATGAACATCATCCATCAGTGAAAATGGAGGTCACATTCACAGTGCATTGCTCTGCCTGAAAACATCACGTTCTGTTCTATAGCGACACTTCACAACAGAAAGAATCAAACGTTTTTAAAAGTCCTTGGTATGTTATGACTTTGAGTTTGTTGTGACGCTTGTGGCGGTGACTTCAAGGTTATTCATCGGCAGTGCGGCAAGAAGCTTGCTGGCCGCGTCATCCGGCGTTTGCTCTCAATTAAAGAAGGTTCACAGTAAGAACAGGCGACAGAGAAGACAAGGGAGAAGAGAGCGAATTAAAGTGAAGATATGAAAGTGAAGATAGGCTAATCATTTAATCCCCCCGTGCCGATGGAGGGATGTGGAGCTCTGCCGGTATTTTGCCGTCACCCAATGATGTCTGTGGAGGACATAACCTCGATATAGTGGAGCTGCACTGCAATCTGACTCTCTCGCTCGCTCTCTCTCTCTCTCTCTCTCTCTCTCTCTCTCTCTCTCTCTCTCTCTCTCTCTCTCTCTCTCTCTCTCTGTCATGCCTTGTACTCCGAAATGAATTGTTGCTATTAATAACGCAGCTCTGCATGCTGAGCACAGGGTTTTTTCATGCTGGCAATAAGGCCGCTGTATGTGTGTGTGTGTGTGTGTGCAAGATCCTCTCCGCAATCACTGCGGTATCAAGGCGGCGTGACCTTCAGCTTATTGCCTCAGACAAAAGGCGGGGGAGGCTCGGTTTCTCTGGCTTGTCTTTCTCTGACATGGATGGAGGTTCCCTGAGGAGAGGAGTTACAGTATCTGGATCAAAAGCCCCTCATATGAATCTGCACCAAAATTACAGTTTTTTTTTATTGTGATAATTTCGAACTTTGCGTGTATGAATATGAGAATCCTGCAGTTTGTCTTATGCTGTAAATTGTAAATATCTGCAGCAATGCCAGCAATGCCAACAAAGAAAATTCCTTTACAGTAGGAACAGTTGGTTTTGATTGCAATATGCCATTTTTTCTATTGGTGAAATGCAGGTATGCAGAAAAAATCTAAAACGGTCTGAAGTTGAAGGTGAGCCTACAGGAAGGACACTGCGATCCTCACTTCCTGGTTCACAGTTCAGGTGATCTAAAAAAAGGGGGTGGAGATTCCTGCATTTTCTCCGGGATGGGAGGGCCTCGCTGAGGGAGACCGGAGTAGAGTAGTTGTGGTGGGAACATGATTGACACCCCCCTTCGCTCACGCGAGCGGTCTAGTCCTCTTGTCGAACCTCCAGAGGTCGCTGAGGCTCACTGTCGTGTCACGCTGCCAGGATCCATCCATGCATTCATCCAGCCACTCAGCAGTATATGCAGCTGTAGGAGTGTGTGAACGTAGCGAGGAAGGTAGGAAGAGGAAATAGTAAGGAGGGGCGAGAGAGAATCAGGAAGAGGAAGAGAGAGAGGGCCGCAGTGCTCTGCAGGGACAAGGTGACTTTTGTGCAGAACAATTCTGTCAAGCGAAATGTGAAGCTGCATTGATTCTTCGCTAAAGCCATGCACAGGCTGAAGTCCATGCTTGTATTATACATGATAATAATACATTATAGTGCATAACACAGTCTTTGATAATACATAAACTCAATTTCATAATATATGATATTTGCCTTTGTCCACACTACCATGAATGTCTATATTTCTTAGTATGGATAATCCCAGAGATCCTTGCTCTACCCACTGAACTATACCATCATCAGATCAGAGCAGCAGAGATCCAACAGAAACATCTGCAGAAGAGGTAATAATGTCACCATGCAAAATACTGGAATAAATATGACTGCTTTGTTATTTGAGGGTTATAAACTTGTGACAGTTCCAGCCACACCACTCGGTGAAAGGCATTACCTTGCCATCACCCTTTTTTTGGGCATTGGGTAAAATGGCACCTCTGCTTACGATGGTTTACTCTACAAACAGGAGTCTTGAGTCGTTAAAGCATCTTCCCTCGGACTCGGATTGGGAATGATGTATTGTGTGTGTATATTTATGTGTATGTGTGGGGGGTGAAAGTGAGGGCATGTGGTCAGTCAGAGGTGTGTGTCGTCAGTATAATGGTTTTGTGTCATGGTTTTGTTATACTATATTGAAATGGATTGGTGATAATAGATTTTTGTACACTATATTCCTATTCATATATATATTTTTGCAATACTATATCTGCATAACTTCATAACTTATGTGACAAATAAACTTCTTGAATCTTGAATCTTGAATCTTGAATCATACATTTTATATGTCCGAGTGTTGTATATGTTTATATAACCCTGCTTTATCCTTATTTATATCCTATTCTTTGCTGTATCTGTATATGTTACTATTTGCTGCTGCAATGTCTACCATGATGATCAATAAAGGTTCAGCTCATCTAATCAAATTTGTATTTTTTAAAATGTATTTGGTTGTGAGGGAACAACCTGTCAGGGAAGCTGCCGCTTGGTCAGAACAGCAGAATCTGCAACGCCACATGCTTTAGTTTCTCCCCCTTCCTCTCCTCCTCCTCCTTCTCTTCCTCCTCCTCCTGCCCACATTGACTCCACTCAGCTCTCCAACACTAAACCTGCCAGAAATACAGGCCAATGAGTTCCTGTGAGAACCATGCGTATGTAGACAGGTGCACTGGGCTACATACACACATACACACACACACAGACGTGCGCTATAGGTAACACACAGACACACTCCTCATCTCTTTGGTTACCGTGGCAACAGAGGCAGTGACTCAGCACAGAATGCAATGTTGGAAGGCAAGTCGTTATAATCCATCACAGGACACACACACACACACACACACACACACACACACACACACACACATTGAGTTTGACCCTGCCTGGTTTGTCAGACCGGGTCATCTGACACTCTGTTCTACTACAGTCAGCTGTTAGGGAATAAGCGCTGCCTCTGCTCTGTTTCACCCATAATCTCAACATGACACACACTTGTGTTGGGGGGTTCAATTTCACTTTCAGTTCAATCAATTTGAAATGTTAAAGCTGGAACATGCAACTGAATTAAAATGATGACTAAATAAATATCTATTTTGTCTGTGACCCTGCCTACATCCCCCATTTGCCTGAAATTGTCTTTTCAATGATGTTGGGGCCTATACCATTTGCTGTATGCTGGGTGCATACATACATAAGAATCTGTTCTTAATGACTTGCTTGGTAAAGTAAAGCTAAAATAAAAAATACTATAATATATGCACACAATATAGACCATATAGATACAAGCTATAAGCTATAAATATATCTTCCAGGACAGCCTTCAGCTCCAAATCCAGGATAGTTCAGCTGCCCACCAGGCCGACACTCCTGCTGCCTGTCCAGTTCTCTCTCCGCTCCTTTCTCCCTTGACTGAAAGACAGACAGACACACATTTAAAACATTCCCAGCACCGGATGCAGGGAGAACCAGCCCACCAGCCTAGCTTGATTCTCTCCTGCATCCACACCTCAACCACACCCCTACTACTACTACTGCTACTACTACTACTACTTCAACTAGTACTAGTACTGCTACTACTGCCTAGGCAGTAGTAGTAGTATTAGTACTCACCTAGTACTCCCTAGCAACTACCTAATTCCCCCTAGCAACAACATAGTAACACCCTAGCAACCACACTGAAACACTCTAGCAACCACCTAGTAACACCCTAGCAACCACCTAGTAATGGTAACTAGTAACTTTTAAAACCTGTTTCAGAATCAGCTTAAGCCATTTTATATTTTACATCATTTTGATCACATCACATTAATACTGTTAATTACCTAGCAACCACCGAGTAACACCTGAGCAACCATGTAGTAACACACTAGCAGCCACTAATAATTTCTTACCAACCATTTAATAACACCCTAGCAACCACTAGTTATTACCTAGCGACCACCTAGTTACATCCTAGCAACTACTACTAGTACTATTGTTACTACTACTGCTACAACTACTATTTCTTCTCTGGTAGCTTACAGTTAGCCCACACATTTTCACCCAGGAAATGTAGAATTCTAGTTTAACCTTAGCCTTGTTCTATCTGTTTTGTGCTTTGCTAACAGCTCAATATTTGTTTACCAAACATAGCATCTGCCAAGTCTGTGCAGTAACACTACAGTGGCTAGTGTCAATAGCTAAATACATGCTGCTATTAGGGCTACATCGTTACAGCTACTACTGTAGTAGTATCTTGTTACCGTGGCGTGGCAGATTCAAGAGAAGACTAAGTATAATCATAACTAACTATGTGAGCATCCTGCTAAAGAATTAGGAGTAACTTTATCTTGTAAAACCACAGGCTGTTCCATGAGGGCTGGGGCTGGGGCACAACTTAAATTCTGTAGCAAACGGTGCATTTATACAACTCAATTATATTGTGCAATTATGACTCATTTCCCCCAAATGAGTGAATAGGGGTGTAAAATGATTGCCTTGTTAGCAAAATATTTTTTTTAAATTCAGTAATCCTACTAATTGCCACAGACTACCCCAAACTACCCCAAAGTACCACAATTGACCCCAAAACTACTACAATGTACCCCAAACTACCACAAACCACCCCAAACTACCTCAAAATGTTGTGGTAATTACAAGATACAAGTAACAAGAGTCGACCCTTAACAAAGGCAGACGCAAAACTTTTTGTACATGCCTTTGTATCATCGAGAATTGATTATTGCAACGTCCTCTTTTCAGGCTTACCTACTGGGCGCATTAAAAATCGACTTGTCTGCTTATACAGAATGCTGCTGCCAGAATCCTGACCACATAACGGCCATCCTATCCTCACTACACTGGCTCCAAATTCAGGCCATGTGTGACTTCAAGGTGCTTCTACTCACATATAAATCATTACATGGAAAGGCACCGTCCTACTGATGTGATCTCACCATATAAACCGCCACGCGCCCTCAGATCTCAGGACGCTGGCTACCTGTCTATCCCAGCAGTCAAAAAGAAAACTGCAGGTAACAGAGGCTTTTCTTAACGGGCTCCCTATCTATGGAACAGTCTGCCTGCCTCAATCAGAGAGGCAGGCTCTATCTAAGTCTTTAAGGCCGAATCTCAATTCTCATTTTCACCCCTACGGCTTTGGCTTGGCCCTTCGGCTTGTCCCTCGGAACAGAGTCACAAGGGGTAGTGGTAGAAATCTCTCCCTAAGAAATGGGACAACCCTTCAAGACCCTGATACGTCATCGATGACGTTTACATAAACAGACGGGATGAGTTTGTTATTGGAGATTACTATGGCAATAATGGTATTATCACAGTGACATTTGCCATTCATCTGATGGAGATAGAAAAGCCTGGACACTTGCGATTCGTTCACAATTTATACGTTTCACGCTAATAATCGATCAAACAAGTCATCAAATAAAAAAGAAAAGGTCTATAATACATTGCAACGACATTAAACTAAGATAGTACCATGGTTAGAATATTTTAAATCTTTATTAACAAAGAAAATACTACATTTGTGGTTCACTTTGGATGGTAGTGTAGCATTCGCCATGATCTTCCAGTTGATTTGCAGGTCATTCTGGGAGATTTCTCCTAGCCCTCGGTTTGTAGTGTGCCCCTGAAAAATCTCTGTTTGGAGGGCCATGTAGCCCTAGCACTTAGCCCTACCCCTCGATCCCAAGAGAATTGGGACACCCCTACCCCTTCACGTGAACGCGCAAAACGGAGGGGAAGGGCTGAGGGGTAGGGCCAAGGGGTGAATTGGGATTCATGAATTGGGAAGTCAAGGCTAAAAACCCATTTATTCTCTCTATCATTTGACCAACCTTGAGGGAGTGGCTCAGTCTCTTCTCAGAGTAAGGCAAGACCAGTTAGCTCACCCTAGCTCAGATTCCTGCCGATGGATAGCATTTTGCCTACTGTTCCCCTGGTCTACTTGCTCCTGTCCACTGACACCGGTCATGTCTGTCTGTGTGAGTGAGAGTACATGAATGAGTTTGCATGTGTGTACGGGTGGGTGTGTTTGTGGGTGTGTGAGTGTGTCTCCTATCTGTTTCCAGGCTGCAGCTCGGCAGTGGTGCGTGGTCCCCTACAACGGACAAAGGACAACGCTGACTGAGCTGCTGTTTGCTGTGATGCCCCTTATCAGATCTGGATGTCCCACCCACTTTCTCCTTGTCCTCAGTGAGGGCCATTTATTGTTTTCCTAATGTGGGCATTGTAAAGCCCACATAAATAAATGTGATTTGATTTGAATTAGTATGACCCCCGGAAAAATCGGATCAGGACAGGATGGTGATTTGTTGCTTTTCGTACCAGTATCTAAAAATGAAAGCAAAAAAAAATGCGTGATGTTTTTAACAGTTAAAATGTATTGTTTCTTCGTGTCTATTTTATATGGTGAGAAAAGCAAATTTGTGTATGTATGAGGTTAATTGTTATTTGTTAAGAAAATAATTTTCTTGCTTGCAATCATTGCCAGTGGTTCTGTGGCTCACTGTAGCCTGCACCTTGATAATTTACAGAAGCCATTGCAAGCCTCATTTCAGCTTGAGAGTGCTTGGCTTGAGTGGACGGGGTGGGTGGGAAACTTGAAGTGGGAGGTTCCATTTAATGCACACTCGATATGTTTTGAGCTTGGAAATAATTTGCTCAAAAATAATTTGTTCACGTCACCCAGCACTGATTTTACAATTGATACTGATAGCAGTGGGAGGAGTTGGAGCCACAATTCACCGCCGTTGGTCTCATGGCTCCTTCTTATTATCCACCTTGGCATCCTGACTATTTAACTCTTTCATTTAACTTTCATTTTTATTTTGATCAAATTTTTTAACAAATGTTTATCTCTTTCTATCTCTATCTCATTGTGGGACAGAAATGCATAGATCCAATTAATCAAACATGAAAATACATTTTCTCTTCAGTTTGCAAATGCACCATGAAACATGACTGACAGAGACGGAGATTCCAGATAGCAATTTTATATTGTGTGTATTAAAATGTACAAATATATGAGGTGCGTTTTCAGACTTACAAGCATTTTTGACTATCTGAAACCTAAGAGGCTTGTTTTTATCTGTCGCATTTCCAGTGACCGGTAGCATTTTTTTGGCCCCTTTGGCACTTGGTCCACCATGTCAAAAGGCATTTACAGTACGTTGGTATAACACATAAGGTTACAGCTCTACAACAGAATAGTAGTGTGTGATCTGTGGATCGATTAAATAGATTGATTCGACTGGTTATGTGCAGTTAATAACACACAAGGGAGGACTGATTTTAGCCGTGCGCTGACATTCTAGAGAGAAGATTCAGAACGTCCAAAGAGCAGAGCATGCTGGGTGAAGGACGGGGGCGGCTGGGAGATAGTTTTCCCCTTGAAAAAACAAAGTTTGTTGACGGTATGTGTAGCTGACTTGTGATCCGTAAAGATGAGCTTGTTGTCGCCACAATAGAAGCCAAGGACGTCCGTCCTGCTGGCTTACAACTTGTGTTGGTAACACAGATACAGCTCAGTTGTCCTCCTCAATCTGCAGTCGCTCTTCTAAGGGGTTCACAATGTGATTTTAAGATTTTCTATTTGATATTATTCAGAATATTAGTAATGATTTTCTGATTTTCAATTTTTAAAATTTCATAATGAATACTGATATATTTCCTGTGACAACTAGTGCATTGTGGGTGATCAGGATCTATTTTTACTGCTCTGTCATTTATAGCATAATATTCCCTTATCAATGTAATGGAGAGTCTCTGTTACTGGTTGCAGGTTTTATATTACCACGGGTACAGTAAAAGCAAGCAGGGTGTGTTGTTCCGCTTTCACCTTGCACTTCAAGGGCATCATGGGGGGGTTTGGGTCCATTCGCGGGGTTTCCCATCCCCTTGTCCCAGCCGAGCACTCTTTTATACCTTTCAACAGCTGCTCATTCAAGCTGCTCTTGCACAGGGTCGTTCTTCCTCTATGCAGAATGACTTAGGAAGGGCTGAGAGCAGAACAGGTCACCTCTACGTGGGGCAGGTAGGGAGCGTGTTGATCTCCAACTATGATATCGCTAAGACTCATGCCCCAAAGGTATAGGGGAGAGGAGAGCATGGAATAGGACTCTAGAAAAGATCCATCTTATTGAACAAATCATATTTGACTTATTCTTCTCAACCAATTAAAAACTTGAATCCCATGCAAAACCTTTTGTTGTTTATTATTAGTTTTGTACATCCTAGCATACCTTTACTGCTTAACAATTCCCACTGATTTTACACAGACACACACCTACAACACACACACACACACACACACACACACACACACACACACACACACACACACAACATGCACGCCTATTGACTTGCTGACCTAATCTGGTGATCTATAAATCCATAAACTCATAAAGTTAGGGTTATTAAAGCTTTCACTATGAATCAGGCTACAGGCCCGGTGAGAGGATCCGCAAAAACCTGCTGTTGATTTTGGACAGCTGTAAAGTTCTGCGGCCCCTGCGGAAACCACAGTTCAACCTGAGATCGTGCAGAACAAGTTTTAAGCGCCATCTCCCTTGGCAGGCTGCCTTGTCTTTGTCAACAGAAAAAAGCCAACATGGACAAAAAAACAGGATGAAGTAGAAAAAAAAAGTCTCTTCAAGAAGGTTCAATCTCATTGGTTAACTGCTCTAACTTAAACAAGAAGTGTTGTCTTTCAGGAAACTGGTTGTGTACTCAGCAATTAGGGCAAACCAGCCATGTGCACCCAGTGACTTTCTAAAAAGAATAATCACCAACAATGAAATAGTTTCTGAAATGATAAATGTAAAATAAAGATTTGGACAATTGAACAAATGAACCCTGAGATCAAATAAGTTCAATTCTGACCATACATCTTCCTGGTTTAATGACACAGTGCGGAGCTGAGGTCATCCCCGCTGACTATGGGCTGGGCTGCTGACTCAAACACACTGCACACTACACAGACACTAGTCATGCTGTAGGAAGTCAGTTCCTCTATGTGCAGTTTTTGAAGAGCCTTGCTCATAAGCCACCATATGATATATATTGCTGCTAAGCAACAGGTTCTAGGACTTTCTCTATACATACAAAAAAACAAAAAAACAGCTATACATACAAAAGCACTGTGTCTCACATCTACCAAACAAGCAATGAATGGATTATTTATGTGCTATACGGTACAAGTTGACCTTGACGTCAACAGGGTCAGATGGGCAGATAGACAAGCCATTGATGGTTTTCTGGCAAAGATGCAATCTGATATCTGTTTTGAGCTTTACACAAAGTTAGATTCATGGTTGGCCCCACAATCTTCCATAACTCGAACATTGATGTCATTGCCATTCAATGTGAGTCTCACATTTCTACTGTTGGTTCCCTGTGAAACCAACCGCTACCACCCTACTGAGCAAGAAGCTTTGGATTTTTCTTGGTTCAACTGAAATGAGATAACCACCATTTGAAAAAAAAAAGTGGCGCCTATTAATAATGATTGATAACAAAATGATTGATAGCAAAAAAAACTAAAAAATGATGGTACTCTTTGGAGTACTCTCCTTGGTTTCTGACTTCTGTACACTGAATTTACAATGTTTTAGAGATGAACTTCAGGTAATCTTTTTCCAAAATGGATATATAATGGTTTGGAAATGAACTCTGAAATACACTCCATGTATACCCTTCACTGCAGAGATATCAGAAAGAGAAGTATTAATATTTTGATATTTGCTGGATTCCAATTAATAAAGAGTAAAATTCAGCAATGGAATATTTAGCAACCACTTACTATGTAGCTACAATGGGAAGAGCTCCAGTTCTCTTGCTTTTGAAGATGCCTTTGCCCTATAATTTTCTTTATATCTTCATTATGATTTCATGTTTTCAGAAGGTGAGCTAAAATGAGTGTCCGGGAAACATCCCTGTTGTCTGATTATTTACGGCCTGGTTGGTGGAGATCACATGACTCAATTAGTCACAGCATAAAGTGATGGGAAACAGAAGTTGTTTTCCAAAGAAGTGCGACTCTTTCACCTCTTCCTCGATTTTAGCTTCTTTTCTGAGAGAAACTAAGAGGCAGCCCTGGCGTGGACCTTAACCACAAAAAACAGAAGCTAGCTGTCTGATTCAGCTGACAGCGTCACACCTTCATAACCTCTGCTGTGACAGCCCAGTGCTATGCCGTCCGCACTTCAAAGAGTCTAATTCTGTGGATCCTGTTATCTACCTGGCTTAAATATTAACTTCTGAATGAATTATTGGAAGAAATAAGTGGTAAACTTTGTACTGGTGTGAGCCGCCGCTAAATATGAGCGCAATATGGATTAATTTGTAACCAGAGCAAAGTGTTGCAAGAACATATATTTCACCATAGCATCTGGGGAATGACTGGTGGCTGATGTTTGATCTGTCTTACGGGGTTTAAGACAACGGTTTCAGACGAGAGGGGGAAAAAAACCCAATGAAACTTAAATAGGGAGGGTGTGTGTTACACTTTGAACACCAGCACCCGGTCGTGTGCACCTTCAGCTCCAGACAATCAGGCTGAAAAGTATGAAACGCTAAAAGATTTGATTGTTGAAAAGATTGTTTCACATTCAAGTTTTTCTCTCTTAGGTTGTATTTGAATGTAGAATAACATGCATAATCTAGATTATTGCACTGCCCCTTTGCACTGTATATGAGGTCTTGTTGTTGAACCAGGCTGTGTATTGACCCTACGAGTCAATATGTATCTGCACAAATGTGACCGAGACAAATTCATTAAGGTGCTTCTGGTTCTGAATTGTTCTGAACGGCATTATTTTTTTCCTCCATTTTCTTTGCTCAATTCTTTAACGAGAGGAAATATATCTCCGGGAAGGAACTGTAACCGGGGTCATCGGACCTGCCAATGTTCTCCTTCAGACAGCTCAGCCCTATCCAGTTTCCACCATCAGCCTGTCATGACATCGGGTCCTGCCTTCGGAGGATTGGGTTACAGAGGCCGACAGGAAAAAACACTCGCCGACACACTCGGCTTCCTGGTGTATAACTACAGACCAATACAGATGCAGTCAAATAGTCACTAAAAAACATTTTTATGACCCATGATGAAACTCACTTTTTCCATAGCGCAAATTACAAGGCAGTAAGGGCCTAATTCAGACTGTGTTAAGGCGCTTGTATAGCCGGTAATTTGCTGTTACTTTATTTTTTATTTCTAATCAATTCAAATTGATGTTTAGTCATTATTTCTGTTAATTTCCCTTCTCTTTATGAAATATTTGCTGTAAGGTTTGTTAAGGTTAAGGTTAAGGTTTGTTACATTTATCCAATCACGGTTGTGCAAGTGGTATAGTAATGGCTGCCAGCGCAAATTCCTGTTAAGGCGCTTGGTGTTCTTTTTTTTACTGGCCAGTGGGTGACGACGACCATTTTTACTTGTTAATTCAGGGACTGAAGAGAGATGAATTGTGACCCTTTTGGCTTTACATACTCACGCCTGTTCTCTGGGGGTTGTTGAAAGGCATTCTGAAAAATGTAAGAAATCATTAACTGAAGTAGAAGGATATGGTTGAGGAAAAGCGGGTAGACCAAAAAAGCAAATTACAACATAACTCCTGGAATGTATTGAACACCACAGGTTGATGCTATGTAACAATGTAAGAGAATCTGAGGGTGGCATTTTCCTTTAAGAACCATTTGCCTGGCCCTTGAATCGGGCCCTAAATAAATTGTTCATATTTTCTTCATCACCAAAGTGTAGATTTGAACAAATTTTGAATTTTTGATCTTTCATTCATTTTACTTCTGAAACAGAAACTTGTTTCTTTGGGAACTCTAAGGGAGCTAAATGAGAGAATGTTCTGATTTGGCCTGATTTATTACTTACATCCTGGTCTGGCAAGTTAGATCTAACCACACACATTCTTTTCACAAAACTTACACATTAACCAGCCCTGTTGATAGAGGACATTTAAACTTTCCATAATCATCCTCTGTCAATTATTGACCTCTGGGGTGTTATGGTTTGGCCTTGGGTTGAGGCAGACATAGGGACTTCAAATGTTTCGAAAGCAAAGTTAAGGACAAGCACGGTGGAACGTTACTAGTATTTACTAGTTAACACATTCATTTGTAATTAAATACATTTAACTTAACTTATTCACAGTCCTCTCTTTCTCTCTCACTATCTCTCTTTGACAGAATACTGACCAATCACAGTTACATTCAAATTCACATCCAAGATTGTAAGATTATATTCACAGTCACGCAGATCCTCGGAGATTCCAGGCAGTTTTGCACTATGGCCAGGTAAGTTTGCGAATACAATGAATTCAAGTTGGTGTTTTGTCCCCAAAGGTTACATTAAACACAGAATTATCAAAATAAGTAGTATAGTAAAAAACTTAAATTAGAAATTATGGTATAGGTCTCTTTTTGAGGTAATATATAGAATATTTATAAAAGTATAAATAGCATAAGTAATATATCTAAAAAGGACTGTGGCACATACAACAATGAACTGGCCTTTGAAAAGGCCCTTTATAGGGTGATTTTATTTATTAGTGGAAGCTGGGTGGCAGTGAGGAGTGTAGTGGTGATGGGGGTGTTCAGGTGGAAGTGTCAATCGGGTGCTCAGAGGAGATGCAGAGGTGGTCTGTGAAATAGAATATAGAGCACCAGGAAAAGGTGAGTACTCTTCTTGGTGGCTCACCCAACTGTGGTCCTACCAGCCCTTTTGAGGCTGCCAGGGAATGAGACCCCCTCCTACCCTATGCCACACACAATTAGCAACAGTCCCTGGGGTGTCACAGTCCTGCCCATAGGGCATGGAACCTGGGCAGGCCATCTGTGTTCCCATGCTGTGCCCCTGACCAGTGAAGCACGACAGAAACAAGAGATCCTGTAGGGAGAGGTGCCAGCGGGTCACCCTAGCATTGGTGTACTTGGCCCTTGCCATCCGTGATCGGTCACCAGAGGTAATGTTCTCCACATCTGCTCCATCATGTTGGTGAGGAGATGGTGCACCATTCTGCAAGGATCCGGTAGTGATCGGTGCCGCAGCAGGTCCTCTATGATGTGGGAGAGGTTGGCTGCCAGCTCTTGTGTCACAAGCTGCTGGGTAACACTGGTTTCCATCAAGTGGCGGACTAGGTCATCCATGGCTGTGCCCGGGGGCGGAGAGTCAAGAGACAGGTCTGCAGCCCAGGACCTAAAAATACAAAATGTAAGAAATAGGGCTATATAGCACATGGTTCTCTGTTGGAACCAGCCTGACTAATTAATTGTGCTGATGGAAAGCTATGGAAGTCAGCAATAGAGAATAAACATAAATATATATAGGCCTAAATAATGTTCCAGAGTATAAATAGGTGTATATATATATATATATGCTATACAGCCAGTGCAGAGTTGAATATTTAAGAACTGACAATATGACAGTGGGGGCACATGCTGGATAGTGGCAGTAGAGTGCTATGTCCATTTTGGTGCCATTGTGTAGTGTTGTAGTGGTGTGCAGTTCAGTTATTGATGAGGGCCACCACTCAGGTGAAGAAGCTGTTCTTGTGCCTGGTTGATTTAGTTGTTAGTTAGTATGATTGTCCAGACTGGAGAGTCTGGACTGGACTCATTGATGGCAGTGTAAAATTGGACCATCATTATCTGCAGTGGGTTGAATTTCTTCAGCTGTCACAGGAGGAACATCCTCTGCTGAGCCTTTATTTCTATTTAGCCTACCCTACCCTTAAACGTATTATAAGGTCTGTGAAGATGTATTGTTGTAATAATTCAGTAAGTCCTTGTTGTTAAATTTGTTTTTTTGCTGCCACTGACACTCCACTGACTCCAGTTCTACCCATGGACTATACAACATTCCTGACATGCTATATATTATCAAGCATGAAAATGTGCTGTGGCATTCTACTCCCTGTTTTACCTGTAAACAGTGGCACAGTAGACTTCGCTCTGCCATAAGAGCATGATATGGTCAAGGTCATGAGCATGGATAGACATATAGATGCAGATACAGAAGGAAAAGACAGACAGACAGATAGTGTGACATTCCCGGCGTGAGCAACAAGAAAGAACAAGAGCAGCACTCTTGTTAGACATCCATGTTATTTCAGCTCCATACTGTTACAGCTCTATACTGTCATCAGAAGCACAATAAGATACTGCTGTAGCAAAGATTAAAAAATATATAATAATACAAAAATACAAAGAAGCAATACAAAATATGTAACTTTGTGCACAAACTAAAGATGCCAAAGATTATTGGCACCCTTGCATTTGATGCAGATAATGTACAACATCTTCTGAAATAATTGGAAATTGAAACAACTTTTGGTCTTCACACATTCAGCTGATGTATTTAAGCACGTTAGCAAACAATAAAAATATTTAAAAGCCTTTATTGGCTTCAAAATTTAAATGTTATTATTATTGGCACTCTTTTGTAATACTTAGTTGCACTGCTTCCAGACGTTTCTTGTAACCATAAATAAGCTTCCTGTACCTTTCTACTGGCAATTTCTCCCACTCCCGCTCCAGTTCTTCAATGTTTGAAGGATTCCTTTGACCAACTGCATATTTCAGGTCTCGCCATAGATTCTCAATGGGATTGAGATCAGAACTCATCGCTGGCCACTCCAGAATAGTCCAACATTTTCTCTTGGATAATTCCTGGGTGCTTCAATTGACACCCAGTCTTCTGACACTAGGTAGCACATTTCGCTCCAAAATCTTCTGATTTCATGATGCCCTTAATACGTTCAATATGTCCAGTACCTGAGGCAACTAAGCAGCCCCACAGCAATATGGAACCATCACCATATTTGAATGGAGGTAGGGAGCTCTAATTTGGTTTCATCAGTCTGAACATTTTCAAAGAAGGATTTAGGTTTGTCCAGATGGGTCTTGGCAACAATCAATCGGGCCTTCTTATGTTTCTCTTTTAGCTCTTTCGACTGTAAAGCTCTGCTTGGTTCAGTGTCCAGCATATGGTAAGGGCTGAAACCATTACCCCAGATCTCTCCAGGTCAGCCTTAAGATCTTTGGATGTCATGCAAGGCATGTGTTTTTTCAATGGCTCCCACCGACCTTCAACGACATCTGAGGTCAATTTTCCTCTTCCATCACGTTACCACTACATCCTGGGAAATTCTTAACAATTCCATGAGCAGCAAACTTCTCCATAACACTGCAAACTGTGGAAACAGGAACATAAAAGGTCTCTAGAGATGGCCTTATAGCCTTGTGAACACTTACTGTATGCTTGGTGATAATAGTTTTTCTGACATCCTCAGACAGCTCTTTTCTCTTCACTTTTCAATTTTGCAATGATAAAAGGTTTCTTTCATTCTTTTTTACTGTTATAAATCAATAGATGAATGTGTGAGGACAGAGAGTCATTTCAGTTTCCGACGACTGTGGCAAACAACTTTTACTTTGAAAGGAGAGCAGCAGGTAGTGAAATGTGATAATCTGCAGCTCTTGAATTAATTAGTAATTAACTAATTAATCATGTGCATTTGCCAGGTGCCGTTGGAAAGCGAGATGAGTTGGGTGTGCTCATCAAAGCAGTACAAGTTCAGCTGAAGAAGATTGTCTTGACTTAGAATTTCAACTCAGCTTCTATTTCGTTGCATATCTTCTATGGGAAATTTCTCTCTCTAGAGGCAATTGCAGAATGGCTTTTGAGAATTTACCAAATATTTGAAAAGTCACTGCTTTCAGGCTGATCCGTGCGTTATTCTTATGCAGAATGCCAATCTGAAGACATAGATAGAATCCAGCCTTCATAAGTGATTCAGACACTCTGTTTAACAAATATTTCCACTCATGAAGGCCAAAACAGTAAAAACATTTCGGTGAGAGTAACTCAAATAATGAAATTTATTTTCTTTGTTGAATGTGATCCTGTTTGTGTAAACAGGGAGTTTACACTAACCTGGGCAGGGCCCAAAAAGGAAGACTTACTTGCACCTTGAGTCAACCCCCCCACCCCACACACACACACACACCCTGACACAATGATGTGTATTGTGTACACAAGCTGACAAAAGGCAGCAGTTGTCAGGGTGTGGTCAGTGTCAGACACCCAACCTGTACCATTAGACAAATGTCAGGCTTACTGTAGTGTGTCATCTTACTGTCTGCACAGCCTCCGATAACCTGACCTTGATGACTTCAGTCTGATTGGTACTGTTACCATATCTTCAACATGGCACTTGCTGTATGGCATCCATCTATAATGAGCATTCTGACAAATTCTGAATCAAGTAGTGCTATTCTTAATAATTCTGAGCACTTCTCTTATCTTGTTTGGAGTACCAGATATGTAGGATGTACTGTATTGATCAATACAATGAATGCCTGAAAGATAAGCCAACAGGAAATTCATAGGAATGTATTTCAAAGTTAAGGTAGCCTAAAATAATAGTATTTAAGTTAGACAATTATCTTGAGCCTATCTGAGTCCAGTTGTGGCAACCCCCACCCATCTGCTATTCTAAGTAGATTAAAACAAATGCTCAAAATGATTTACAACTATGACTCTGACTGTGTTGCTGAAGCTGAACAACGTATTGTTTACCTCAGTGTGTTGCTCCAACAACTGGCTTCATAAATGTTTCAGAAGAGGGGCTGGCACATGTTTCATGAGAAACAAACATGAGCGGAGCCTTATGGCTCAAAGTCTTTAGTGGTTCCCATAAAGCAGAGTTGGAGTCAGAGTGCTTTTTGCTATTGGCCTAACAGAAGAGACATTCCCCACTGAGATTAGACTTAAATTGATTCGGAAAGTGCCCCACCAAATTATTTTTTTCTTTGTTTATATTTTCAACAATTAGCTGATACTCTTATGTTAGCAACTTACAAGTGCAACAGTAGAATAAGTTTAAATTTCTATTATTACGGGTACAGTTGTCAAGGCCACAGTAGCCCAGATAGTAGATGGAACAAATATTCCTGTGTTCAAAACAGCCCATGCTCTCATGATTCTTGGTGTGCCAGCTAGAGTAACATAAACATGCCATGATTGAAGCTTTTAACAAACCCTTGAAAAAAGGAAAAGTCTTGATTTGTATATAATTAAATCTTTTAATTTGTACCTGCTGTACATCAGGGTACTGTGTTTTTCTCATACATGCACAAATATAAATCAGAATCCTAATTGATTGCCCCTGTCAATCTGGCTGTGCAGGCTACCTGATTGAAATTTAAATACTTTGAAATGCAATTTGGTTTTCCAACCTACTATACCATCCTGTCTAATCCTTTGTCATATCTGCAATTTTATACTGCAATATTAATTAGAAAAGTATATTAAATAAAATTAATTAATATAAACAATTAATATGCATATATATTAATTGTATAATATATATCTATATATTCATATTAATGGATATATATGCATTCATATACATTAATAAATACATATATTTATTAATACATACAAAATAAATAAATGGCGACAAAATATTATAATAATATGCATAGAAATCCAGAAATATATGGCTGTATTTTTTGTTCTTTGTTGTATTTTTTGTTTCATGTTAATACATTATTGATGTATTTCTCCCTGCTATGATAATGAGGCTGTGTCAGTCAAGTGGGTGGTGTTTAACACACTATTGGTTTCATTGGTAGTTGGATTGGTATCATTGTCGTAGTGTATTGCTTGAATGGTTTTTTCTTACTTGGCTGACAACAAAACAACAAATTTGTTGTTTGCAACAAATTCAATACCACCACATCATCAACATAACTTCACAATTAGGCTAGAAATTGACCACTGCCAAGAAGACTGGCCAGGTCAATTTCTGTGATGGTTTATGCTGTGATATCAGAGAATTCCTTGCAACTAAAACCTCTATCTATGCATCTCTAAATAGAAAATTCCCCCAAAATAGCCTGGTCATCGGTGGGTGGAGTGGGAGCAGTACTTCAGCTGGCCCTGTCAACTAGCCATTGCTGCAGTCATCACTAGGTGTTGTATGTGTGGTAATGTGTGTGTTTATGTGAGTAAGACATTGAGAGAGATAAACAGGAATATTCTTCCTCTGATACTTGGTAAACAGAAACACTAGCTAAATCAACAGGGGCGAGCAAGTGAAAAAGGCTCAAAACTAATATGTAGTTTGAAGGTACTACTTCCTGTTTGTGAGGTCTTGGAGATGAACAGAGGTACGTTCTTTCTCAACAAGGGAATAGAACAATAATGATCATCCATAAAAATACATGTGTAAACATTTGCACATGTGGACAGGGTACATCAGATTGTCAGCTTGTTTGTGATAAAGGGCCTAGATAAATAAACTTGACTTGACGTACACACATGGAGGTGGTATCATCACCTTCCTTAGTCAGCAGTGAAAACCCTCTTATTTCAAGCTCTTGCAGAAATATCGGGTTATCATTTAGCCTCTGGCACTAGAAGCAGTCTTGCCCTTGAACACACTTCAGAAGGACTTTATGGGCTGTAAAAGGGGGGGATACAGTATAAACTGTGTGTACACAGTGGCAGTACCATGTAACTAGAGCTTATTATCCCTGTGGTGAGAAGCAGGAACAGCAAAGCTACATGTGTGTTTGTGTGGTGGGGGAGGGTTGGAGGGGTTCCTCTGCACACAACAACGCAGGACACCCACCGAGCCAAAACGGGAACAGGTAGATAGTAAACCATGCCAGCTTCAGATAAATGAAATACATTCTGTCACTGAAAGGGAATTAAATGATTATTGTTTGTGCCGTAATGACTGTTTTAGAGGAAGCGTCTTCACTCTGAATTGTAGGATGCAGTGCTGTAATCTGGCATTCTCTGAGTGTCCTATTACAGTGTGTTGTCACCATTCTAATCACTGGCATGCGATGACTTAGAATGAATTACAACTCTTCAGCGAGCACTCTTTTACATTGAAAAGAAGTGGTATTGCTTTAAGGGGTGTATATAAATCAATAAATCAATCAAACAATCATATTACTCATATTACTCCTGTGTGATTCCGGGCTGCCAGTGTCACAGCAGTG
The DNA here is from genome assembly GCA_034670385.1 of Hoplostethus mediterraneus. NCBI lineage: Eukaryota > Metazoa > Chordata > Actinopteri > Trachichthyiformes > Trachichthyidae > Hoplostethus > Hoplostethus mediterraneus. The sequence continues at coordinate 1,772,135 of JAXDDW010000098.1, forward strand.
TTAGAGCTGGTTTTTGTTTCAGGTGATCACCACTGATGCCATTGCAGTTCATCTGCAGCTTTTATTTCAAATAAACGCACGCTATGCTGACCTATGAGTTGTTTTTTGGAAATGTGGGATTGCCTCTGGATCATTAAAACAACCTTAAATGAAACTGGATTACTGTTGTATTTTGTAGGCTAGGATACATGGTACAGTAAATGTTCGTTAGATTCATAGTATTTACTATGTATGATACTATGCATGTACAAGGATGTATACAAGGATAGTTGTTATGTTATGTTAAACTACTTTCAGTCATATTGGTGGTTGATTCCATTAAGAAATATTTTCAAAAAAATATAAAATACAAGGTCTAAATACACAATAAGCATGAGGTAGAAATAGGATGTACAGTGGATGGATGGCATATTAACGTAAGTATTTTTAAGTAAGTTATAATAAGTTATAAGTATAAGTAATAAGACTGAAAAGAGGAGCTTGTGAATGAATGGAACATATATATAGACAGAGTTAATTAATGCCAATGAATGAATGTGAAAGGGAAACTGTCTATCTACACAAGATTAATATTGCAATGCACAGCCTAAAAAAGTAATTATGTTAATAGAGCAAAATGTCTGCCTCTATAGGCAGCCTGTCCGTCTTCCTGACGTCACCGCTACGCACAGCATCTCCGCTCTATGATTGGCCAGCACTGCTCCGCCCTGCTACTTGGTAACTTATTGCGAGTTTTCGGGCGGAGTCGAGGAGGAACAGCTTATATTGCCGAGCTTTCCAGCGGGCTGAGCTGGGGTACATCTGCAACGGGTTTGGATTTGGGTACTTCAGAGAGGGATCTACCGAACGAGAAAGGAACAAAGAGAGAACAACTCCGGGGAAGTAAAAGTCTATAAAATGCCCTCAAATAAAGACGACGGCGGATGGAAGAAGTTTCTGTGGGATTCGGAGAAAGGAGAGTTACTCGGCCGTACCGGGGGGAGTTGGTGTAAGTATGGTCGCTAGCGATCCCGAGTTCCTGGTAAAATGTAAGCGCGCTCACGGCGGTGGGAGCGCGCCACTGTTGCCTCGTGTTTCTTGCCACCTGTTTGATTTGACTTTGCTGCACTCAAATGCTAGCCAACAGTATGGTTCATTATTTTTTACTATTCAGTCATGTCTTCTAACTAAGCAGTTCCACCCAATCGGCATGCCCCAACTTTTTAAACTGTCCTCGGAAAACACGTAGTCTTCCAAGCGAAGCCAAGCTAGATTTTGATCGGTTAAACGCCCTTCAAGGATGTAAATGCCAAGGTCATTATTAATGTAGGGCTTTGTCAAATATATTTTTCCCGTTGTGGTTTCAGGTTCTAATTCTAAATTCAGAGTGCATAGACGCTGCGGGGCAGACGGTGGAAGGATACTGGTCCGATTTAGACTAGCCTGCCGTCACATCTAGACCGGCTGTTACTCGGTGGGAAATCCCAAGTTGTCTTTTCCCGATTTGCATTAGGCCGTCAAAGGGTTAAAAATGCATCATATTCCAATGCCATTGAAGGTGATCGAGCCTACTTGGAGATGGAAGGGGGACTATCTTTTAGTGTTGGGTTTCTCTGCTCAATGTCCCTGTTGTCCAACGAACAATAGAATTGATTAACATGTTAGATGTTTTTCTGGTTCCCTCCGCTGATGGCAGTGCTCGTGCCCTTCTGCCTGGTCTCAATGTCACGCACCTTCTCAACACTGTCTAGACAGAAACACTCCAGTTCTAGGCAGTGTTGCTGTTAAATGGTCTCGTCACGCGCCGTCAGCACACAACTAGACCAAGTGCCGCAGCTAGAGGCTGAACTGAAGTCAGTATTGAAGGCAGGATCTGATGGGATCACCTTTGTCCTTCCGAGGTCATCCCAAAACTGCTGATGCCTTTGGAAAGTGTGCCTATGTGCAATGCTGAAGGTTGTGATGAGAGGACAGTCAAGCTGATACGACACTACCATAACAAAATTTGCCATCAAAACGACTGAAGAATATACCACTACCTAGAAATAGTTATTTTAGAGTGACACACTCAAGGATAGCCAGGTTAGGTGTTAAAGATGTCTAGTTATGTAACTTAAGAACTTTAACATGGCCAGTGGGAAATGGGTTGCGTCCTTGTGGCTCAGGTCATGTATTCCCAACTGAAAATTGCTTCAGGCTATTGTGCATCTCATGTGACCTTTTGACATTCCTTATGCAGCAAAAGACATGGCTTACCTGCTCACAGCTCTCTGCAAGCTGCAAGGTTAACCTCACGCCTGCTTTATTTATTGCCCCAGAATACATATATTCCTGGATTTGCAGCATCTTCAGTCTAGAGTGATCTATAATTATGTAACTGTAACGGTGATTAAGGGCTATACAAATAAATGTGATTTGATATTATTTGTAAAGTTGTAATGTTCATTGAAAAGCAAGTCCCTGGGTAATCTAATGTGGTGTAACTAGTTTTGGTGCATAGACTTTTTTTTGGTAATTGTCGCATCCCCTTAAGCTGGAAAGACAATGGCTGCCACTGTTGGATTATTTGAATATGAATGGTGGCTTTGTAGATCCCCCTCCCCTCCATTGGGGAGACACAGATCCCACTGTTGGCATTCATTTTGTCTGTAAATGATCCTTAGAGAAGGAATGGGCTGCTTCATGTCTAGTAGACTTCAGAAGCACTCGAGTCAGCGTGGACAACTTGGTGGATCTGGCCACTATGTCTTAAGGTTACTTAACTTACTGCTGCTTGAAAGGGAATTAATTGCTCCCGCCCGGATGAGAAGACCTTTCTCCCGAAGACGTAGAGATCTCAGTAGCTGTTGTATGCAGAGAGAATTGCATATTCAAACGTTTTTTACAGGTGAATCCACAAAATTTCTACGCCATTTTGCTCCAGGTTCAGTGTTTGTCAAACCAGATACACCACACCACAGTTGTGTAATGCAGGTGTTCTTTATCAGTAGCACTGGTATTTCTCAATAGGAGCGCAGGCCCTGTGTAACTATTACAGTGGCAATACCTCATCGTTGGCCCGTGTAGCTGTTGTATACAGTCTTGTACTGCAATTCATTCAAGTGATCACACATTGCACATTGCTGTCCTTGGCTCACTGTAGATTTATAATGACACATTCTTCCCCTCTTTTTTTCCCCTTCTTTCTTCTCCATAGTCAAAATTCTATTATTCTACCTGATTTTCTATGGCTGCCTGGCTGGGATTTTCATTGGCACCATCCAAGCCCTGCTGCTCACCCTGAGCAACTACAAACCCACCTGGCAGGACCGAGTCGCACCCCCAGGTAAGAAAAGACAACCCCCTGCCTTTCAGGATTGGATCATGTGAGCATGTGTGTTTTTGTAGTGGACCTTATTGATGAGTTAGTGGAGGGTTTTTTTCTACCTATGAGATGCACCACTTAAGAAAACTGACCCCTACTCTTTTCTAAATGATTGAGTGTGTAAAATTAAAACAATTCTGGTACATTTTAGAGGATTGGCTGACAAAATGGTAACACTTGTATGAACTCTTCATGTAAATACGGGTCATGCTCCCAATGCAGTGCATGTATTCACAGCTACCTCCCTTGTGTACACATCGTTGCCTGGTTTCCACGGCAGCGAAGGCCAACCAGGGTTTGCCAGACCAAACTGAGCATGTCTGTGGCGCATTCAGTGGGGCAATTGTTAGACTCCATCCGACCTGACTAATTGTCACCGGAGTCAACGTGATATGAAGGCTGGCGCTGTCATTTAGTTGTAGAGGAAACGGTTTGGCAGGATTAATACACACTTAACACACTCAGTGTCTGTAAGTCTGTTTGCCTACAACGGGGAGGGGAAGAAAGGAGTAGGGGTTGGTCGAACACACTCTTATCGAATTTCACACTTAAACAGTTTAAGCTAAACAGGAGGCATATCAGCTGTGGAATTCACTTGCGCACAGTGTTCATTTGAGGTCATCAAAACAATCCTCTCGCAAGGAAATCTAATGTTAGTGATCTGTTCTCAGCGGTTATCTTATTACCTCGTTGACACAATGTTCTAAACATTTGCCTAATAAGGCTATAGGAGATTAAGTGGAAAAAGAAGCTGTAAGAGGTTTGAGTGGCTATGGGGTCAGTTGGCCTTTTTTTTTTCTTTTTTTTTTAAAGTCCATATGCCCATATGTGCTCATGGCCTAATCCATTGGCCTAATAAATTGTCATTTATGGAAAGAAAAGATACCAAAATCAGTGGTATACAATGGATTTTGTCCAGTTTACCATAAGGTATCAAAAGCAACTATTTTTACCCTTATTTCAAGATACGGATTCCATAATTGTTAATGAAATTTTAGGTGCTCATTCTTGGAAGTGTTTGAATTAAGGAAAAATTCCGACTATCAATCATAAAAAGAAAATGTGCATGCATGGGAATTTTATGGCACTTGTCATGTTGGTTTATTACAAAATGTATCTTAACCCACACCTTCACTCCACCACCAGACTCTTAGCCAATACTCCACGTTTAACTTTAACATTGCCCTGACATCGCTCATCGAAAAATAAAGCTTGATTTATGTTTCTCCTCAAAGGTTCTGTGCTTCTTTGGGAGAATGAGGGATGGCAGTAAACAGTTCACATACAGTACATATACTGAATCCCTGCAGTTATTTACATCTAGTCTAGGACTTTTAAGTACCATGTCCGACTCCCTCTAGTTACTTGTCTGCTTAGGAAACCTCAAAAGAGGGTGTTAATTAAAGGTGTGAAAGACTATTACAGGTTTGTCTGAAACCAGCTTGTGCAAATGCTGTTATGATGGGGGGGAACTAACATTGCCCCCTTCCACAAACCCTCATTAAAGCCTTCTTTCTGGCAGTTATGAACTCTGGGTGACCTCCAACAGGGCGAGGTTGGATCGCCAGGCCTGGCTGTGGGTAGATAAGGAAGCATGAGAGCCTAGAAGTGTTGTGATTCTTTCCTGTGGACATCTTATTGTTTGTTCACCTCCAGTCCTCAGCTCATGCCTGTGAATGGGAAAGATTCTGGACTGCATAATGGACTCAACTGAGTACCTTTTTTAAGTGGTCATTGTCATGTTAGTTGGAGGAACATGTCCATACAAAAAGGGCCTTAATCTGCCCTCAAATAACTTGAATTGCCCCTCCAGTGAAACCATTATTCAGTCAATGAAACTCTTTGACAACAGACAGAAACTAATGCTGGTGACCGTTGTACCCGCAGGCCTTTCGCACACACCACGCTCAGAGAAGGCTGAAGTGTCCTTCAACCTGAATAATGTGGAGACCTACCTGCCTTACACCAAGGCCCTGAGGGATTTCCTTGCCATGTATGACGATATCAACCAGCGGGACCAGATGATGTATGATGACTGTGGAGGTATGTTTCCCTTGTAGAAATGAGTGTCAAAGGGGGTGGGTTTGACAAGTTGGAAACACCTTTTTAATGATAACTGCTCACCCTAAGTTCACGTTTTGAAACATTTCCCCTGCAGACGAGCCTGCAGATTACAAGGAAAGAGGCAACTATGAGGACAATGATAGCGTCCGAAAGGCCTGCCGCTTCTCCAGGACCCTGCTAGGACCCTGCTCTGGCACAGAGGACCGAGAGTTTGGTTTCAAAGAGGGCAAGCCCTGTCTCATTGTCAAGCTCAACCGGATTGTCAACTTCCGGCCTAGGGTAAGTTCCCAATCAGTCAGTTTATCCTCTTAGGTAAAGCCAAAGACGCCAGACAGGAGGCAGGGTTCATGGGAAATGTGGTTTTAATATTGATAAATATCAGCACTAAAATGCAGAAATCATACCAAGGTAGCACAATTAATTTGACAGTGATATATTGATCTCATACCAAAGCCCCATTCTGACTAACAAATGAGTTGTTTAAGGCCCCGCACTGGAAGATGTGGGTCCAAATAGAAGGTTCTGTCTTCCTCCTCCTAACTTTATTCTCTCATTTTCAGCCCCCAACTTCTAACGAGAGTATCCCCGACGATGCCCAGCCCAAGGTGCAGCCCAACGTCATGCCAATCTACTGCACCCACAAGGTACGGCGGAAATCCATTTCAATTTGGTCCAAGGTGAATGCGTTTCTCGTCCTGTGTTTAGGTTTAAAAATTCAAGCGTTTCTTGTCTTGTCACTGATACCTGCAGAGAGAGGAGGATGCTGGGAAGATCGGGGAGATCAAGTACTACGGCATCGGCGGCGGCTTCCCCCTGCAGTATTACCCCTATTACGGCAAGCTGCTGCACCCCCAGTACCTGCAGCCTCTGGTGGCGCTCCACTTTACCAACCTCACCATGAACACTGAACTGCGCATTGAGTGCAAAGTGTTTGGCGACAACATCCAGTACAGTGAGAAGGACCGCTACCAAGGACGCTTTGACATCAAGCTCACCGTCACCAGTTCATGACCGCCATCAGGACCGTAGCACTTTCTCAGACCACCTAATCTCCTCCTCGGGCCCCTTTTAACCTTAACACAATTTCAAGAGGTAATTTAGTATAATCTAGGAGATGTAAAAAAAAAGGGGGGGGTAGACGACAGAAGTCAAGTTAAATCACAACTATTCTTGAAAAAATAAAAAAAAATAAAAATTAATACGGGACCGATAGTTAATCTGTCTGCTTTCAACACTTGCTTCTCTGCTTCTGTCTAGCGTTTTAGAATGTAATTTACAGGAAGAGTAGCAATAGCGTAACAAATATTTATTCTTCTGTAAATGAGAATATTCCACAAGCCATGGGGGTTCATTTATGACTGTAAATTGTAATTCCACCACTAATGTGTAGCGAGCAGTGTGTTTGTCCCCTCCGTATATTGCTGCCTTGTGTGGTTTCGATATATATATTTTTGGAGTGTACAGTGCAGTAGTCGCATACTTTGGTCCTTTCCAAACCATGTAGTAACTTGTTTTCTTATGTGAGCAAGCTTTAGCAGTCCAAGATGTGTACATACATGCATACATACATACATACATACATACTTATACATATATATATATATATATATATATGTATACTAAATGATTGAAAAATATTTTGACAAGGTACGCTCTGATCTCTTCTGATCTGTGAGAAAAAGGCTGCACTCCAGGGAATTTTTTTTCCTCCTTTTTGTGTCTTTTACATCTGCTCATGAGATAATATTTTAACTTCTTTCTTTTCCTCTTTTTTTCTTTTGAAATCACTTAAATGTGGGATATGGGGTTTTATTACACTTCTTGCTTTTACTTTTGATTTTCCTTGAATGTAGGGTTGTGTCCAGCCCGTTAGACACTTCGGCCCTTTTTCAAGGGCAACGGTGCTAACCAAACTTTCTAAACAAGTGATTGTCGTTTTTTGCTGGACGCATCACGGCATTGTGGTGTAACTTTCTGATGAATGTTTTTAGCCATTTAACATGGTGGAAGAATTTTATATTTATGCAGTTGTACATTTTTTTTTTCTTTGCAGAAAAGTGTAATGTATAAATGCAATACCAAAGTCACGAGTTGAGGAGAATCTTTGTCAGAAGCAATGCAGTACTCCGTGTGTTAAGGATCTCTCGTTGATGTTAAGTGCTAAAGTCAATGTCTAACATCAGTCATGTTTTCAGGAGTTTACCCACTCTTGTCATTTATTTAATCAGTAAGAAACAAACCGAAATAAAATGAAGAAAACAACAAACCATGCTCGCTTTTGTCTGTTTTGGCCATAAATGTAGTGTTGTAGAATTAACAATAACTTTAGAGTCTAATTCCAGAAAGCCTCATACACACTGCACATTTGCCGTGATGACATACAGGATAGACGTAATGAATACTCATTTTATTTGAATGTGATCTCACCTCTCTGGCTTCCTATTGGACAATCCAATGATGTTAGGCTGCTTGGTGTTTTAGCAACTGAACCAACACACACACAGAAGCACTACTGACATAACAATGTGATTTATTATAAAAGAGTTAAAGTTAAGAGTATATATTGTCATGAAATGATAAAAAGATTCAGCAATATATATAACTAATCGCTGAAGATCCCAGAAGTAAGTTCTCATTGAAACTCCTTTACATACAAGAATAGGATCATGGGAGTTACTGCTAGGGTGTAAAGATTTAAAGGTATATTTTCACAATAATAACTTCGTGGTTGTGGGGGTTGTGGAGCGCTATCCCAGCATGCATTGAGACAACAGATAGATAACTCCCATTCATACCTTCCATAGGGAGAATCTCCACCTGACTGCCAGTAGAAAAACCCAGGAGAACACGGGGAGAATATGCAAACTCCACACAAAAAAAGACCACAAATTAAACATGTAAATTATTTATGGAAATTAATTATGTAAAACTGTTTTTTATGGTATTTTTTTAAAGGTGATTTGACGATTTTACTGCTGCCTAAAATAGTTTTTTGTATTTAAATCACTAGTTATAGCATATTAAAAGACATGACTACTTAAAAAAGGTACAGCACTCACCTTAAATATCTTCCTTACCTTAACACTAATGCTTTTCACAATAGTCTGAATGATAGTGTCTTTCTTTTTTTTTTTTTTAAATTATATCTTTATTTGGGAAAGGCAGGAAAGCATGTTCAGTTAAACACAGTAACAAATATAAATCCCTTTCCATTTTTTTGTGTATAGAGTCCCAAACATTATGCCTCTTCAAAATTAAGGCAGAAGAGTTCAAGGAGTGTGTGATCGATAGTGTCTTTCTTATAGGCATTGTAAAGTTAGATTTGATGTGTACTACAAATAAATAAACTAAAAGCTAGCCCTATATGGTAGTAATAAAGGGAGATGTTTTTTTGAATGAATCCAGGCTGCTTAGACTTTTGCACAGTGCTGCACTTACAACCCCCCCCCCCCCCCCCCCCCCCCCCCCCCCCACCCCCCAGTTGTCATTTCACACCAGATCTTGTCATGAATGGCCATGCTGTGTTGTTGGCTGCAAGTCGACTCGGGGGGAGGAGGAGCGGAGAGACTTGATATTTTCGGCTAACCATTCAGCTGCTCTGAGTCTCCGGGCTAAGAGCGCGGTAGTGGATAGGTCGCAGAGGCATGGCTCTGTAATTACAGGAGCTAGCCTGGTGCATAGTGGCAAACAGTGGGGTTTTGTTTCAGGCCTTGCTGTGTATCAGGATTCTATCACAGGAGAGTAGGGTAATAAGTCACCAGGGGCCACGGGGAGCCAGCACAACCAGCCTGCACTTTTTTTTCTCCCCCAAGTAGGTCTGCAATCTGTTTGCCTCCAAGGAGGTTTTAGGACATGTCCAAATATTAGGACCATCAGCTTCCTGACACACCTAAGACCACTGATATGTGTCACTAAGGGATGATTCTGGGCCAGTTTGGATTGTTCCTTTGGTCTAGAGGGCAAATGGTCTCTCAGGAGAAGCACAAGTACTGCTGCTGCAAGGCTGGGAGTGCACACACACACACACACACACACACACACACACACACACACACACACACACACACACACACACACACACACACACACACACACACACACACACACACACACACACACACACACACACACACACACACACACACAGAGTTGCTGCTGTATAGCATCTGTCTCACAAATGACTTATTCATAGTGTGTCTGACATCCACCAACCAGAGACCAGCATTCCCTCGAGAACCCCACCTTGGTTATATAGCAATGAAAGGAAGTATTTGAGTATCACTTGAGTATCTTTTGATCATTTGATAGTCGAAGGAGTTAAAAACAAGCACTAAGAAATTATTTTAAAATAATAATTTATACCAATTTGAATAATTCATATTTTAATATATTTCAGGCCTACGGTCCTTTTAGCACAAAAAACGTAACAGGAAAGCACGAAAGTCTGAACTTTTTTGCTTCCCTATATTGTTTTTTTAAATTTTATTAGGAAATGACATGTATCTTAATTTCCCCAAAAAACAGCAAAACCAACCAACCAAACCAACTGATGTAATCTCTTTATCTCTATTCTTATTTATGTGTTGTCTCTTTATTCTCTTATTTTTTTTAAACATATATATATACACACACACCTCTGGTTTATGTAGAATAGATAACCTAAACACTAACAGCCACATAAACAACAACATAAGTGAAGTAATGTAATTGATCAGGCAAAAAAAAAAAAAGCAGATACAAGAAACAGACAGAAATGGAGAGAGAGAGAGACAGACAGGCAGACAGAGAGACCCAGAGAGAGAGACGGTGACTGTCTACCCACACGGGCCTCAGATAACAGTAATGGAGCACTGAGATAGTATCACATTATGAGGACAGAGTGTTCTCCGCTGCTTGGCTTCTCTGGACGCTGAGGAACCGAGTTAAGGAGGACACGAAGAACGACTTCACCCCCCCGCCCGCCTCCTGAACCTGCCGGCGCTGAACTCTGGTCTGCTGACGTGCCTTTGATGCGCGCGCGCGCGCGAGAGAGAGAGAGGCTGTGGAGAATTCGTTCCCTAATCATCGTCACCGTCGCGAACGGGACGTGTAGAACTTAATTGATTTCGTGGTTATTTATGTCAGTACAAAAGCAATGCATTCACTGTAAGGTAACGGTATAACGTTGTCACATCATATGACACATTTCTACGTGGCTGCAAAGAACCTGGATTCAAATGCAGCTCATGTCCTTTTCGTTGCCTGCCAACCGCTCTGTATCTCCACTGTCACTGTTCCACTATCTAGTATGGCAAAATGCCATGAAATGATAAAATGATGATATAAAAGAGGCCAACAAACATACAACATTTTTCTTAAACTTTCTCATTGAAATGAACATAATCTTGGACGAAAATATATAGCTGATACCGCCAGAGACTCCTCCCTGGTTCCGTCACGCTTTACATTCTTAACCAATTCATTCTCTGTGGAGGTGAACATTGGGTGAACGTGAGTCATCTTGTATTATGGGATGAAATTGACTTTAGAGACACAGCTAAACTAAATCAATTCATTATTTTTTTTTCGTGAGAAGCAAAGGTAACTGAGAAAACATCTGTTACAACCCCAGGATGGTAGGAGAATGATTGGTGGGGGGAGACAACATAAAGGGGATTATTGTGATGGTAAAAAAAAAGGGACGGATGAACCGGCTGGAGGACAGACACATGAATACGCAAGGGTATGTTGAAATATTATTTAGTGGGGGCTCTTTGCAGGTAGTTACAGACACGGGGTGGTTAAACACTGAGGACAACAAGGAGCCGGAGTGATGCCAAATCAAAGTAAAGAACAAAAGCAAACCAGAACTAAGTCAGAAGGAGAGGTCTAACCTACTATCCAAAGAAAAGAACATTCAAACACCAAAAACCTACTCCTGGCTGTCTGCTCTAACTACCCAAACAAAATATACAGAGGGTGGCATCCACTCCTAACCTAGTGGAATAACAAATAAAGTCTATGTTGCCAATGTAGGGCCCCTTACCTGCTCCAGGGGCCTGTTCCAAGAAGCAGGTTGAGTTGAGTTGATTAATTCCGAGATGGCCAAGTCTGAGTTTTCGGTTCCAGAACGGCTGATTTGAGTTAGTTCAATCAACTTTGAATATGTTCACCTTGAGTTAAGCACGTGCGCGACGAAATAAAAAGCCATCATTAATAGAGGTCCGATACCACGATTTACCATGGCAACCAGCAAGCAGAAGGGTTGTAAAGGAGAGGGAATTGGCATGGGAGAGACTCGCTGCCCGAGTCAATGCGTACATTTGAATGCAGTAGTGTATTCATTTAACATGTAACCACACTTTCTTATAATATTACCTACATGTGAGAAAGTGGTGGAATAGTAGGCCTATTGGAAAACATTTTTTTTCATTTAGGTGCAATCCCACGGGCGCAAAGCACACTTGGTAGCAGCTGAAAATGAAAACATTACAATAGAGTCATTTAGCAGACACTTTTATCCAAAGCGACTTACAAAGGTGATAGTTAACACTATGTGGGGATTGAACCCACAACCCTGAGACTGAGAGTCTAATGCTCTACTAACTGAGCTGTCTGTGCCAGACATACTTCAAACGGTGTACTTGGGGCAGCAAATTAGAAAGGCAGATCTAGAAATTGAATTATTGGAACATAAGTTAGAGGTGGGTGCATGGTCACAGGTGAAATGTGTTGTTGCAACAATATAAAAATACTAACTGTTGCTTTTGTATTTGTAGGAAATAAAGAAGACCAAATGAAAGGTGTCTTTATTTGACTGCTTGGGGTGGTGGTAGCGTAATCCGTGAAGTGTAAACGGCATATTATATCTCGGACAGCTCTTCCATCCTGGACATAGAACATCTAATCGGGGTCTCAAAATCCTCTCCCGACTATGTGAATTACTTCGTCTTGAATATCGATCGGGTTACCGAGGAAAAGACATGCCATGTCCGACAGCTGCTTCAGGTTCAGCAGAGGGAGGAGACAGGGAGAAAATCAGGGTTTGTTCAAGAAAACCTGCCAGTGAGCAGGTTAGGTTCACAGAGTTTGAGTTACCTCTCTTTCTGGAACAGAAAACCCAGAGTTTCCCTCATCTCAGGGTTACCAAACTCAGAGTTTTCACTAAACCCACTGTAAACCCACTTCTTGGAACAGAAGAAACATGAGTTTCCAGCACACACACAACAGGCCAACAGAGAGCAGAGCAATTTCCAGGAAGTGCCAGGGCTTTATAAAGCGTCAAGGAGGCCACTGATTGGTTGCTGCTGATTGTTGATTGAAGATTGGCCTCCTCTGCACTGGGCACCAAACCAGGAACCTGGGAGGACAGGTAGAGGGGAGAAAGAGACCGAGAGGGAGAAACAAAAAACAACCCTCTAACAGAACACCTAAAAAATACAAGGAATGTCACACCCCCTCTCACAAGAACCACCCTCTCCTTTTCCTTACAGAGATCCAAGTTACCTTCTTCATCCAACCTACAGTTACACTCTAGACAATGCATCGGCTATCACATTATCGGCACCTCTCTTGTGGAGGATGTCTAGATTGTACTCTTGCACCAGTACCTACCACCAAATAAGGCGCTGATTGTGATTGTACATGCGAGATAGGAATACCAAAAGGTTATAGTCTGTATGTACTACAACTGGCACAGAGCCTAAAAAATACAAGGAATGTAACAACATCATTACTACCAGATTTTGTTTTTCCACAAACTAGAGGTGAGTTTTCTTACATGACTGTTGTGTGTAGAAAATGCAGGAGAATGGAGAGCAACTGTGGGATTATGTCACACAGACACATACACAGAGAATGCCTCAGCAGAAATAAAAAATAAAAAATAGAGCAACATAAATACTAACATGGGTCTTAACATCATCAGACGACACATTACCCATTTCTTGTTTGCACATAGACCATCATCTGTCTGATCTGTCATCTCACAGCTATTAGAGAGGAAGGATGGAAAAAGAGAAAGGAGCATCGGTCTTATTTATAAAGCACCTTTCAAGCTTGTGAATCAAAGGTGATGACGTGAAACAAGCTCCAGTAAAATAGAGAAACTAAAAATATGGAGATTCAGAATCAACCCACTTTCTCAGCGAAACAGAAGACAAGGAAGACAATTATCCATTATCCAGATGAGCGGCAGTGATATAAATAGAGATAGGACTAGGGAAAGTTGTTAGGACTCTGCTGTATATTAGCAGAGCTCCAGGTGGACAGGAAGAAGAGGAAGACGGGGGGTGAGATAACTTGAGAGCCTTATTGCATTTCAGCAGAGCAGAGCCAGGCCTGAAAGCTGAGAGAAGTCAGCCGCTGAAGAGTTTATACCAATGTGCCAGTCAAGTAATATGAAACGGATATGATTCATTTTGTGTATTTCACCAAGATGTTTTGATTTATCTTGATAAATACAATTTAATTCAAATAATCTAGATACATTTTTAAAAATGTTCACTACAATGGGAAAATGTATTTTAAATGTATGTATTTTTGTGAATACGCACATGTTGTACACATCCGTAATGTTTTATTTAAAACCGTTCAATTAAATTAGAACAATATAGAACAGATCTGCACACACACACACACACACACACACACACACACACACACACACACACACACACACACACACACACGTCAGCATGTTGTCAACTGAGAGGATATCTCTGTAATGTCAGGAAGTATGGAGGTCATCTCTGAAGGCTTCATTATCTGAGAGGAAAGAAAATGGGAGTAGTCTGACCCTATTCACGCACTGCCAACCACCAATAGGTCATCTCTACTGATTAGGGGTTATCATGTGACAAACACGGCAGCTGTTGTTGGGCGGTTGGAGGCGGGCATGGGCGTTACACCACAAGATGGAGATTGTTTTCTGTCATCCAAGCCAGTCTGAATGTTGCCAGGGGAATGTCATACGTCTAAATCCCAGTCAAAACCGCTGTAATCACACAAGTACACAATAGACTTAGACTTAGTGACAATGGTGCAGAGACACACTGACAACTTCCAGGGTCTGTCAGTACATACTGACACGCATGGTACAGTGTTGTTTTGGTCCCAGTTTGGTCCCAATATCCTGGATGTATGTGACTCTGCTGTTAGGTTAGATGGCTAGGTGGATAAATAGATAAATTGACAGACAGACAAACACTTTCTTTATCCCAGAGGAAACTTAAATTGTGACTGTAGCAACATTGAGACAGTAATTTGATAATTTGATTGTCTTTGCTCAGTTAAAGGGTAATTGCGGGATTTTTCAACCTGGCCTCTATGTCCACAAAATCGCTTTTCATACCTTTAAGTAGATCCCAAAAGTTTCTGAGTTTCTCCGGTTCATCGGCTCAGCCGGCAGTCACGAAAAGGGGGCTCAGTGGCTGCAACGTAATCGGTATGGGCATAGAGGCGCGGTCAAAGTACGTCCACTAAAAGTGCTTGATTTTGCCACTGACAGGCTCAGATTGTTATTCGTGTGTCTGACAAGTGTCTGACAACATTACCGAAAGGATCGCTACAGAAATAGACCGTTTTTAACCAGAAATAGACAACAACAACAACTCTGAACTCTGAACCCTCTGAACTCTGAACTCGACGGTTGTTTACACGATCCCCGTCTTGCAAGAGTGAATCCTTGCTTTCATACTACAGCTTTGTCAGAGTTGAGGGTAAGTCCTCTGAGTTGGGACTCTATATCTTCTACCTGAAGGTAGAAGCGTTGTTGTACCTTCTTTAGAAATGGCATCTGCATTAGCCTGGAAACACAACCTATTATCAAATAGGTTGTAATAGGTACCCAGATATTTATAGTTCTCCACCAGATCAATCTCAGTTCCCTCAATAACTGTGAGCTTGGGAATGGGTGCCGACTTCCTAAAAATTGATAATCATGTCCTTGGTTTTAGACACATTAAGTTCATGGAAAGACTCCTTACACCATGACACAAAGCCATTAACAACCAGCCTGTGATCTAGTCCAACCCCCTTCAACAGGCTAACTATGACCGAGTCATCTGCAAACTTTATAATGTGTCTATTCTCAAACTGGCTCTGACAGCTATTTGTGTAAAGAATATAAAGAAGGGGAGAGAGTACACATCCTTGGGGTGAACCAGTGGAGTGGAGCTTGTCTGAGAGGACACCGTTAACTCTCACACACTGTGATCTGTCAGAAAGTCTAAAATCCATCCAATGATATTAATGTCAAGAGTAATATCAATATCAACATATCAATCCAAGATGGCGAACTCTTCTTCGGCACTTTGCAAAGTTGTGCCGAAGCGTTCGAGGCGTCTGTCAGCCATCTTGGATTTCATTACAATGAAAATGTTGGAGTATACCTGTCTTTAACAAAGTATAAAAGTTTATTTGTGCATAGGTGATGGAGTGCCACCCGACCGTGATGGAGTGCCAGTGAAGGATTATGGACATCTGTTTAGGTGAAATTCAACGTATTGGTTTCGTTATCGGGCTCGCTGACTTTCGTGTGGTAAAAAGTCAACGGAGCAGGACAGGACCCTACGGGAGAGGTAAACAGTCATATGATGAAAGACTCCCAAAGGGTCCTGTATCAGGGCTAGATTCAAATCAGAGAGACATTTCTCTACAAGTAAATCTGGCTGAATGGTGTTAAAAACAGAAGAAAAAAATCAATAAATAGAAGTCTGGCATGAGTCAGGGGGCCCTCAGGGGGGACTGTTGCGGTTTTGGGGGGATTACTGCCGATCTCTCCTGCCTCACTCGGCTGGCTAAGTGAGTTAAACGCAGGGCGATGCAACAGGGCCTGATGCCAAACTTGCATTTACTTTTTATTCTCATATAAAATCATAACCAATACGTGAGTTGGCAGCCAGAAATAGCAGGTATGTCAAAAGGATGTTCTGGCATTTCCACAGGGACCAATAGGAAGTTCTGACTCTTCCAGAAGGACCAAAAGGATGTACTGGCACCTCCCAGAAGGAGCAACAGGTAGTTCTGATTGGTCTCAACAACAATATGCTAAATGAACGGCTGACCATTATACCAAGAGATCGGAGATCAGTTTATGGCTACCAACTTCTGCCACCATGGCTGTGGTACTATTTGAAATATAACTCCTGTCTTGTGATAGGACATACTTTGGAGTCCAATTGGTGTCTTTTCTTTTAATCCGGAGCCAGCTGCCTCAGGTTCTCAGCTGCCTCAGAAGCCTTTGTGTCCTGCTGTCATCTCTGATCATGACTAACGTACTACATTTCAGTTTGATTATAGGAGGGTTAAATCTTAGTCAGAGCGTTATCTAAACATTACAGTGACAACACCACAAACACTGGAATCACCCGGAAATCGAATCAGAAAAGTCTTTGGTTCCCTGTCCCTAACTCCAACCAGCTCTGATTCGTTTGATCTTATTTCAAATGTATCATAAACAGCACAAACCAAATCCTGAGAGCAGAAATGAAAGTAACCGTCATCAAGGACATCTGTGGATCAGCTAAAGGAAATCAATAGCATGGACCTTCAGATGAGGAGTCCAGTCAGAGGATGGTGACAGAATAATGGAGAATCATTCTTAATCAATCTCCACTGGAACAATACAGTATGTCTTTGTTTTTTCTTCTTGCTTCTTCTGATTTTTGAGCCATCTGTAACCCAGATGTCATCTTATCATCGCTGGCAAAAAAAACCCCACGAGAACAACATCACATTTTGGCTGTCAAAGTTTTACACCAGATGTTTTTGTTATGTGTGTCAGTAAATCCATGCCAGGATAAAAAGGAGTGGGTGGATCAATTCTGTTATCTTTACTTGTTCACATGATGGTCTGAGGGTTCTTTGACCTCCAAATAGTTCATGGATGAGCTGAACATGGAATGCATGGTAATAATGTGAGCATCAGCAGGAATCGACCGCCGCTAATGAGGAATGGATGGGAGTCAAAGGAGAGCTGCAGCATTGTTCAAAACAAACAATCGTTTATTCTTTATTATTCTATATGTTCATCACCAGAGAACTAAAGTAACTGGGCCAAAGACCTACTCAAACTACACAGTATGTCTTTGTTTTTTCTTCTTGCCGACAAACCACTCTTGTTCCTAGTGCTTCCCCAAAGCTGGATTTACACAGGAATGAAAAAAAGCCATCTGTAACCCAGATCTCATCTTACGTGAAAACATATTTGACAATAAAACCTGTTTCTGATTCTGACAAACAATCATGCGAAAAAAATAACTGAATTATCCTTTAATTTAAACCAGTAGAGGTCAGTGGCATCGGCCTGCACTCTTGCTGGGTTTGTTTTAAAAGAAAACTGTTAACTGTGGAGCAGCTCTTGGCGCTGGAACCACGGTATGTCCTGAGTATTTTATTTAGCTCTTCTACCTAGAAGCTAAATCTGTTACATTCCTTTTAAAACATGGGACAAATACCTTCTGCTGATTCCTGGCACCTGACTACGTTAAAACAAGCTGTAAAAAAAAGTTTGCCCAAATACTATTATGCAAGGTCAATAGCGACAATAGCATTCTATTTGTAGATAAAAGTATTTTCATGGTTTCAGTCCACGTTATGTTTCTGTAACACCATGAGGGGAAAAAAAAAAAAACTAAAAAACTCTAAATACCAACAACTCATCCTCGACTTTGGCATTTGTGTCTTTTTGTTGATGGTTTCCAACCATGTGGCCTGAATACCAACTGACCCACGCTGAACAGGAAATTGAAATGATTGAAACATTTTGGGTGATATTTCCCATCAGACTGTGCAACAGACCAGTGCCAGTATATCAGAGCGAGCCAGCGTGACGCTGTGTAGACGTGCCTGTGTATGGTTACATTTTGGACACTTAGGAATATTCTGGATAATGTTCAACCCATTTCAACCACTGCAGGAGATTTTTTTTTTTCTTCCTCCGCTCCCGCTAAAGCGGACCGTTTTGAATTCTTGAGGGTTAACTATTCATTGAGTCTCTCTGGGAGTGTTTTCATCTGCTTTTACGCCCATAAGCCCTCTATGCATGGTGGTATGTGTTATGATTGGACTGGAGAAGGGGAGCCAAGCTCTGGGGTCTACACCTCTGTATGTTTTAGTGTGTGTGTGTGTGTGTGTGTGTGTGTGTGTGTGTGTGTGTGTGTGTGTGTGTGTGTGTGTGTGTGTGCGTGCGTGTGTGCGTGCGTGCGTGCGTTCACTTTCAATTAATTCAATTCAGAAAGTGGATTTAAATGAGAATGAAATATCTAGCATTATTATCACTTTGCACTAAATTAATGAAACTGAACTAATTATACTCACAGTGAATTGAGCTTCACCACCACAAATCTAGTGTGTGTGTGACAAATCGTGTGTGTGTGTGTGTGTGTGTGTGTGTGCTCTAAGGGAAATTGCCTTGTACAAAGAGCATAACCAATCATAAAACAACACACAGATAAAAAAAAAAAAACAACAGCAGAACTATCGGTGATACAGGAAGATAAGGGAAAAAAACAAAAGTTTGGTCAGTATAAAGTCCAAAGTTTAAGGTGCAAAGTACAGTATTGTGGTGTTGTGTTCAAGGAGCAGCAGAGGGGAACATTCCCTCACAGGCATCCGTTCTGTGGCATAAAGGCTGGGATTAGGAAGTTACCCCAGGTCAGCAGGGGCTGGGGGCAGATTCCTATAGAGCCGGTGCAAGCAGGTTGGCTTGGCTGGGCTGTAGGTGGGGGATATGATCAGGAACGCAAAAAAAGGAAAAAGCAAGAAAACATGAATGAAAGAATGAATGAATGAATTACAACTGTGTGGGAAAAGAAACCCTGAAGGATCACATCCCTGTTTAAATGGTTGATGAGACAATAAAAGTTGAATCATTTTATATTTCAAAGAATATTAGATAGATAATAGTAAATTCAGATAATAGTAAATTCAGTTGTATGGGCTTAAAGCAGAGATAGTAGTTGTACACATAAATTATAGAATCATAGCTTGTGATAACAGTAATAAATCACTGTATGCTCAATGCTAACATGGTCTAGGGTTCACTACAGAAGAGCTACTGATGAAATGCGGGAGGACAAATAGTTGGAGAAATGATAAATAAAAGATAAATAACACTGTTTAAATAAAGGTTAGAAATTCACATGGATTCATTTTGTGCTTTTCTATGTCTCTCTGTAGGGAAGTAATCTCTTCTCTTGCCCTTATTTCCCATCAGCATTTCCACTGATTGATGAGTTTATTGAGTTTTCTCGACTGAAACGGTTTCTCTTGGAAGCAAGGCCACATAGACGAGGACAGTTCTTTTAATGCTGTTGTGGTATGGGGAAGGCGGTAATGCTTGTCGTTACACACCTCTATGAGACATTTCTCTGGACCGCCTCATTGCATTCCAGTGGCTCTGACAGAGACAAAAATACATTCCGCAAAGAGCATCTGCTTGCATGTTTTTTTCCAGCTTTATTTGAAAAAATAAATATGTGACATAAGAAATGTCACTTATGCCAGTGACATTTCCCACAACAACTTTAAAATATAAGTCATATTCCAATTGGGATGTGTGCTGGCCTCACATGAGGGGCGGGGGGGGACCAAAACTAAACAGGTTTAGTTTGCCACCAGATGTTAATCTGTCCTCAATCTACTTAGTAGCTCAGCGGGGGAAGGCAGATCAGTCACACTCCAATCTTGTTACGAAATGGGGGGAAAGTGGCAGCCGTTCTTTGGCTGGGATTAGACCGGCACCTGGCTTCAGCAGCAGGACGCGACAGAGCCGGTTTCAGGCCAGTCATGAAATGCACACAATGTCTCACCTCTTTTTTTTAAAAAGGGAATGCGACTCCTACACAACTCCAGATTGAACGCCTTGGTGACATCACTGGTTCAAGTGTAATTTCTCTGGTTTCTGCCTCTGACAGAGGGCTGTTCATGTTCACAAACAAGGGGAATTATTCAATCGAATGGGATTGAGTCTTTGTTCTGCCTTATTGGCTGTGAAGGAATTCTATGCATGCTGATAGGTTTTTAAAGGAAGATCACTGAAACTGTATCATGAGTAGCGTAGTTTATGGAGAACAGAACTGCTTATGGTGCAAAAAGCATTATTATATCCTAACAAATATGTTCCCATCTAACCAGCTGAGCACCAGCCTGCCCCAGCATTGATCTCCCTCTCATCTATTTTTAGAACTGTGTGCGCAGAGCTGTCCTTAATTCACACGTGCCTCAGAGACTTGCTGGTGTACACATTATGGATAGCATGTATTCCCACGGTTGGAGTTGCTTAAACTTCTTAAACAGCTTACAAAGCAGTCTTTAAGGCTTACTCTGAATCCAGGGTGTCTGTCAGGATGCTGAACTCTTCACCATCAACACAGAAGAAAACTATTCATAGTATCTCTTCCTCCCTAGATGATGTTGCTGTTTCTCTCTTCATCTCAGAGGTAGAGAGAGAGAGAGAGAGAGAGAGAGAGAGAGAGAGAGAGAGAGAGTGAGAGAGAAACAAGACAGAGGATGTATGAGGGTCTCATACATCCTCTGTCTTGTTTCCCAGATTCCCCTCCTTGGAAGGTAATGCTGCTTGCTAGGAGACGCCGGCCCTTGCGGTTGCCAGGCAACAGCTGTATTGCTCTCTGTCAGGTAGAAGTGCAGGCCTGGTGTTCAGGTCAGGGTGAACCCGAAGGAGCGAGGGAGAGAAAAAGAGAGAGAGAGTTGGGATGGTAAAACCAGTGAGTCACCATTAGGAACCAGATTAACCCCATTTCAAACACACAGCACAGAACATTCAAGCACGTGCACACACACACACGCACACGCACACACACATGCACACACACAATTGTTGATCAGACATGCACTTCCATGTCTAAACAGATCTGTAACAGTAGATCCCAGTGTGTTGTATTAGTAGATCCCAGTGTGCTGCATGTGGAAGCAACATGTCAGATCAGAATCCAGGCTTTTTAAGCTTTTGAAGCATCTTCGTTGTGCCTAAGACTTTTGCACAGTACGGTCACATGTTCAAATTTAACTCTAACAAATACACATGGTAATAAATATTGGATGGTTGGAACAAGGCTAATGGCACTTACGTTCTTTAATTTTTGGATATTAGGTTGCATCTTTTTTATTTTCCAATCAATGCTAGTCTGTGTCAACTATACATTTTGGTATTTACAATGCTCATACTGTGGCAGACTGGGGTATCTGCCACAGAGAAACTGGGGAAAAGGACTACATACCCCAGCTGACAGTGGCCATCTTGGCCATCTTGTCCAAGGCCATCTTGGATTCCAGAGTCTACAGAGGGAGACCAGCCAGTGAGCAGCCAGGGAGGCTGCTGAAGGTCCTCCTGGCATATTTAATGTCTGAAGATAAGGTTTTATTTGAGTAAATTAAAAGTTGACTGCTTTATTCTTAATTCTGCCTACTGCGTGATCTGTGCAAGGAATCTGACCTCAGATTGGGCTTGTGACTCCTGGCGTTTCCCCTAAGGTGCCACAATACATACAAAGATATGGCTAGAATTCAGTATCACAATATGGCTTTGTAGTTTTGTCTTAAATGTTCGATCAATCATGTCTCCATCATGGAGGTCAGTTGGAGTATTGGCTGTGGGAATAATGTCAAAACATATGACAACCACGCTAGAGAGAGAGCTAGCTGAAAAAGATTGTTGCGGTGTCGCTGTAGATCCATTCAGTAATGTTCTCAGTAAAAGTAAACAATAAGTACATAAGTCAGAGGACAATAAACAAAACCCACAGAGAGCTCTATGATAAAATGCATACAAGTACCCAACAATAGCTACAGTAGGTTGCGGATAATCAGGGTGGTGTACCAGAATGCCACACAGATTTAGTTTAAAGGGATTACAATGCCCAGTTTGTGTGAGTAAGAAAAATAAAGACGTGAGGGGAAGTAACCCAAAAATGGTTTCCATTGAAAAAGTCATCACTGGCCCCTCGAAGAGCAAATGTTTATCTTTAGACTTAAAAAGGACATGACATCTTTTAGCTAGGTCGTAATGACCAGCGTTTCAGAGACTTCCAAGCTAGCAGGATTCTTCACCTCGCCAGAAGTGTCATGAAGGCAGTTTTAAGTCTCAATGATCTACAAATACGAATTTGATATGAGAACAGATTACAATGTTAATATGCTATATTAATATGCTAGCTAACAAGTAGATATTATCTGAACACAAAATTGATCACATGTATGAGCAGGGGTTAAATTGGGTTAAGGCCAGCTGGAGAGCAGCTCCGGTACGTAGGTTTTCAAATGCTGAACCCTGACACATCAGCCTTACTTTTAATTCTGTAGGGGCTAAGACTGGCCCCCACACATGTCTGTCATTGACAGCTACACATTTTTGGTCCTAATAAACACAAATATAATCAAATAAATAACACAAACATTATTTTTTCCTAACTTTGACACACCTATTTGACAACATATTTGAGCAAACATTACACAATATAGAGTGAATGTAAAGCTGTTGGTATTTCGTCACCAACTGAGGTGGAGTCGAGCGGAAATTTTCAACTGAAGGAGGGTGAGACATATTTTTACAAATATATTTTTTGTCCCTAAAATATATCTGCAATGTTGAATATATTCCCAGTATTGTTAGGTTTCACCATATAGAGGTCATACAAATATGTTTACAGCTCAGAAAAACCTGTGTTTAGTGTTGAATATCTCTCCTGATTTCAGATTTGTTAGCAAAGAAAACCAGAATTAAAACAAACTTGAAAGGAAAATGTTTAAAATACCTAAATACAACTTACAGTTTTTTACGATCACTAACAAGCATTTAGCTATACTTAAGATAATTTTTCTAAACTCCTAACACAGCAATACACCTACATCACACAATTAGCCAAATAGTTAATTTTCTGCTCAAAACCACATTTTGTTAATTAAATACTAAATCTACATTTCAAAATGCTCAAAAACTTTGTCTACATACACTAACTCTACCAAAACACTGCAAACCCGACTCAAAATCAAATCATTCTTTCAAAACACTAGCACGTTTTCTATCCAAGAGGAACATATAGTCAATCATAGCACAACGACTTTCAAAATACTAACAGTTGATGGCATTACAAAAACTGCATTACTTTTCATGTTTAGTTCTACCTGCATACAATAAACAATATGAAATCCATTGTTTTTTTATGATTCAGTTTCCTTTTACTGTAAACCACTGTTTTGGTTGAGTGTTGAATGTGTGCATTTTTGGCAACATACTATCTAAAAGTGAATGAGTCATCTTTACTTTAATGAATGTACAGTAGAA
The DNA here is from genome assembly GCA_034670385.1 of Hoplostethus mediterraneus. Taxonomy (NCBI): domain Eukaryota; kingdom Metazoa; phylum Chordata; class Actinopteri; order Trachichthyiformes; family Trachichthyidae; genus Hoplostethus; species Hoplostethus mediterraneus. The sequence continues at coordinate 1,795,825 of JAXDDW010000098.1, forward strand.
AAAAATAGTAAGTGACAGAATTGCTGCAGTAAAAGCTTTAGTAGCAACATGAAATTGCTGCCAGTGATGAACAAAAAATCCAACATACATGGCCTTTGGTTCCAAATGTGTAAAAATAAAAGACACAAATACAGTAAAAAAGGCACAGAAGGGAAAAAAACACCAAAATGCACAGTCCAGTTCTACAGTTTTTTTTACAGTCGCTAACATCCTTTTGTCCAATCTGTAGTCACATTTTCAAAATTCGAAATACAATTACCACAACATCTGTCTGTTGTGGACTGTAATCGGTAATCTGTAAACTGTAATCTATATGATCTTCAGCATTTGGCCACATGTTTTCGTTCACATCACATCTGTCGTCTCTCGCTATGCACCTTGGATAGAAACGCTTGGCATGCACAATATGTGTAAACACAGTGTGTGTAAACCCAGTATGTGTAAACACAGTATGTGTAAATACTTTTCAGTATGTCCTACTGGATGTACTGTAACCCATGTTTACATGTAGAGTAGCATAGTGTAAAACTTTCTATAGAACAAGACATATTGGATAGACACCATACCTGAACATATTGGTGCCGGTGCTGGTGACCCGCTCACTGTTCCTTTCAAAAGGAACTGTGTACAACTGTTCCATTCAAACTCTGTGTTTGAATGGAACATGTCTATTTTACACAACCTAAATCAGCAATTTCTCAATGTTTCAGTGATCTGTTCATTCAGAAATGCTTATCAGCTGTTTCAATGAAGGTTTTGAGCTGCTGTTGTTGCAGAAGTAGAGACTTTATACTATATTTAAGGTTTTGAACATTAGGTTTTCATTTCTGGTGTGCTGTGTGCAAGCATTTATAAATAAGACAAGAAACATCCATAATTTTGGTATTAGGTAAGCTTGTATGTAAAGAAAATCTAAGCATTTTAGAAATGCGTTAATTGACTTATCGTATGAAAACAACATGAATTGTGTTAATGGTATGGTCCACAACTGACGGATGTTGCGCTAATTGTGTTTAGAGTTTTGAAAATGTGACTACTGATTGGACAAACAGGTGTGACTGCAAAAAACTGTATAGATGACATCTGAGTCACACATGACATGAACTATTTTTTGCCAGTGTGGCAGTTTAGCCCAAATGAAGCAGAAATGCTATACTTAATTTCTATCATTTCTTTTTCACTTTGGTCAAGTACTATGCATAGACTCCAGACAAAAAAACCAAATAATTTTGAAATAACTTTGTAGCACAAAAAAAAATTATTTCCTGTATTTTGTTAGTGATTCTGCCATTGTGAATTCTAAGAGTTTGTGTCAATATTTCACACAACACAGCTGTCCAGACAGAGAGGACAGAAGCCACAACAGCGAGAGGTTAAAGAGAAGGTTAAAAAAAAGTGACAGAAATGACTGTTGGATAGAAAGTAAGAACAGGGCATTGAAAGATTTGAGTTGAGTTGAAACAGTTGAGTTGTATGTTTAGAAATGCTGTCAGCTATTGTTACCCAAGAGCTGAGGACCTTGCAAGTATGAGACGCCTTGCAAGTTCAAGCCTGGTTCAAAAAACTGAAAAACTGTTGGAACAGTTGAGTTTTTCCCTCTGCGGTGGTGCAGAGATGGTTAACATGGCTGCCCTCTGGCTTCTGACCTGCATGACCCAAACCAGCCAGCATGGACCTTACGCCTCACCGCTCCATCACACACACACACACACAAATCAGTCTGCAGTGTGTGTGTATGTGTGTGAGCGGTGGGGATTTCACAGGTCGCTAGCTCTCTGGTATTCTCCAGCAGGATCAACCCAGCCTGGGGATTTGGAACAATACCGGCAGCTCACAAACAATACTGTGGTCAGAGCATGTGACGCACACACACGCACACACACACACCTAGACACACATAAACCCAGACAGGCATGGAGACACAAAAACAAACACACAAACACCACAGACAAGCGCGTACACACACACACACACACACACACACACACACACACACACACACACACACACACACACACACACACACACACAGGAAGGGTCTCAGATGGTCCTGACTCAGCATTTTTCTCCTCTGACTATTTGCCTTCTCCCAGGTTTCAGCTGAAAGCCTTGGAGCAGCAATTTCCACTGCTTCTGCCCGGTGCGAATGCGACTGCAAAGTCACTGCAATGTCACTGGAAACGCCGGTGATGACAGAGAGAACCAGTTAGTCAGTCAGTCAGCTAGTTAGTCAGTACAAAAGGGTGATCAGGCCATGGACTTTTAACCTACTGTGTGCATCTTGAAACATCATGTGTTTTTACGGTCATGTTCATTCATAATCCTATGTTCGTGCACAGTTAGTGGAAGTATTGTATATAGCAGTGTAAGCAGTGCGACCGGATGCTCTCTTACTGTGTTTGCTCGGGGGTTGGTGCACCATTGGTGCCATGTGGGCCCTCCCCGGGAGAGTGTGGCCCCTGATGCTACATTTGCACTGGGTGGTTGCGGTGGAGACTTTTAATTGCTGTCAGTACCTCTGTTGAACCAGTACCTCTGCTGAACCAAACGTTTCATTGCAGGGGATCATTTGCCACAGGGAAAAATTTATTAACTTAAATAAAAAAAGAGAACATTTTCAATTGTTATACTGTGGTCAGCAGGAAAAGTGATAGTTTTGGTGAGAATTTGGAGCTCAACAAAAAAATATTTCGGCTTGAACCCCGGCATCACCGCTTACTGTTAACCTTTGAACTCTATGGATTTTATTCAGCACGTTAATGAACCTACTTACAAGCACAGGCATACCCTTGACTTAGTCATCACTCGTGGTGTGGTTATTGACATAGTAATCAATCGTTATGAGGCTTTCTCTGACCATTACTGCATCTTCTTCACTGCTATGAAGATAACCTTGAGTGTGTGGTTCATTATTACAGTTTTTTACGATCACTAACAAGCATTTAGCTATACTTAAGATACTTTCATTACTGGCATGCTGTGTGCAAGTATTTGTAAATAAGACAAGAAAGATCCATCATTTTGGTATTGAGTAAGCTTGTATGTAAAGAAAATCTAAGCATTTTAGAAACGTGTTACTTGACTGCTTATTGTGTGAAAACAACATGAATTGTGTTAATGGTATGGTCCACAACTGACAGATGTTGTGCTAATTGTGTTTAGAGTTTTGAAAATGTGACTACAGATTGGACAAATGGGTGTTAGCGACTGTAAAAAACTGTAAACTGAGGGAAACCACTGATACTGTTAAACTGTTAAACTGAAAAAGATCACCTCTAACCGCAAAGCACTGCGGAAGAATGAATTAATAGCTCATCTTAAGAGAAATAGTAGAAAATTGAGAAAAAACTAAATTCAATATTAACGATAATAATCTAAGAGAGCATCTTTAATGATGCAGTTAGAGATGTCCAACAAGTGATGAAGTTTGCTACATACTTCAGGGATAAGGTAACAAAAATGAGGTTGAGTATAGACCAGGCTAAATGTAATGATGTAGGTGGTTCTGACAGCCATCATATAGCCAATATGAGCTTGTTTGACCCAATGGTTGCTGAGTCGCTAGGTGCATCACCGCCTTGGTGATGAAGTCTTCTACGTGCTTTCTTGATCCTGTTCTAATAAACTTTTTTTTCTTTCTACTTTTATTTGTAAAGCACGTATTGCAGAGCCTGCTCGAAAGGTGCTATATAAATAAAGTTAGATTTTTTTTGATCTACACACCTACAATTGACTATTCCTCCCACCTGAACTGCAATAAATCATTGAAAGACTTGTCAACCAGTCAAGCAGCGAGCCTGTCAGTCAAGCAACCAGGCAATCAAGCAACCAGGCAGTCAACCAGTCAGTCAGTCAACCATGCAGTTCATATCCTTGAACACCAGGACTTCTAGAGTGAAGGGTTCCAGATCAGTCAGCCATTCACTGCTGCTCCCGATGATTACCAGCAGTTAGGAGCAGTCACCAGATCTGCCGTCTTGGCTCTTTTGTCAGGTTTAAATGACAATTGATAATTCAGGACCAGTTGGTGAGGTGTTAAGGGAGATAATTATCATTCCGGCAAGTCAAAGTGAAATGAAATGGCCATAGTGTAAAAGTAACATGAAAAAATAGATGTGTATTGGATTTCATATTTTCAGTGTTTGTAGATGACATAGTGCTGCTCTCAGCTGCACACGGTGAAGGGGAAGCCTATCAAGTGACACTTCCTGGTGTCGGTGGCTGACTGGCTGACTCGGCAGATTCCATGAAAACACTTCCTTGAGTTAGCCGAGAGCAATCCGCCACTACCATAGGGGCTGAGGACCAGCTCAGAAGGAAGAATTCCTACAACTACATGATCACTTTCAATGCTTTCAATCCCATTTCAATTCAATGACTGCTTTGGAGTGGGATCTATTGGCTCTAGTGGCTCTATTTCCTTTAATATCTCTATTGACTATAGTGTCTCTAGTTTCTACAGATGGGGTCTCCAACATTGTGCCATGGAGGGCAGATGTAGTAAATGTTTAATAATGATAACACATATCTACTGATTATAGCAGTGGTCCTCGGGAACCCAGAGCCCTCCACTTGATTAGAGTATCTCACGAATCATCCTTGACTAATGCTAGGGTTATGCTATCAAAGTAAAAGTCCAGTTATAGATATATACAAAAAATAAGTAAGAGTGTTTACATTGGGCTGAAACAAATCTAAAACCTTGGGGAACCTTGAATTCTGGAACCTTTATACAATGCTACTTCTTCCCCTCTGTGTGTCCCAGTTTCCACCACATGGCCAAAGCCTTAGTTTAGTATAGAGGGCAAGTTCACACACCAATTCAAGGTGTGTGATGGATGCTATAATTAGTGGGCTACATAGATTTTCTCCAATTTTCTGTGATGTATCATATTCTTTGAACATACTGGGGAATTTGGATTAAGTCAAAGAACACATTTGTGAATGAGGCTTCTGATCTGAGACCAGTATACTAATTAGGTGGACGTTAACCTCTTTATCCCACAGACAGCACTCTGGCAGCAGGTCAACATTCCACGTACCCAGGCAAGGTGAATTAAATTACAACTCAAAATGGGTTTAAATGAATCAAATTTCTGATCAAGGGGTATGCCGAAAGCCTCCATCCCTATAACAAGTTATGTTTTACCATGCCATTTCATGGTCTCGCAGTCGCTACAGTCCCACTGTCAGGGTTGAATTCAAGAAAAAAAACAACCTCACAAATAGCAAGGCTGTGTGGAAAATAAGACGCTGGCAAAAAACATCAGACTATTCATCTGAACGGTGGCTCTACCAGGGCCAACACTGACGAGAGCACGAAGGGAGGGCGAGAGGTGACTCAAAAGAGAGAGGGAACCACAGGAAGGAAGAATGGAAATCAGAATGAAGGAAGGGATGGGGGGGAAAAAGAAAGGAAGGAAAGAAAGAATGAACGAATGAAAGAACTCTTGGCTCAGGATGCAGGACTACCGGCATTAACATCAAACGCACTGAAATCCATCAGACCAGAAGTGAAAAATCTTTTTTTTCTCCCTTTATCGTTATTGAACTCTGCAGGTCAACCAAGAACAAAGTGTGACGAGCGCTGATGCTCCCTTACCACGCAAATGGTAGAGGGAGGCTGTCTGTTCGGTATTCAGCTCAGCGTGACTCATGCGTAGCACCGGTGCTTCCCAGATGACTATTACACACACACACACACGCAGTGGCAGCGGCTTCCAATGCCTGTCACGACTATAACTCGTCTCACTTCGTTCACCGGCCGGTCTGCACTGAGCTGCTCTGAGCTGCTCTGAGCACAGGGCCGAGGTTTAAGGATTTGATTCACACTGATGCTGAACATGCATGAACCTCATGGTGCTCTAGCATCAAGTATTTAGGAATCATGCCTCACTGGTCAACTTGCCACGATGAAGGGAAAAAACAGTTCCAACTGGAATTCTACAATATCCATGTCTATATCCACGTTTTAAGACATTGTCACAACAAGAAGGATGGAATTGAATAACCCAAAACAATAAGGTGAGCACAATATCACCACCAGTGACACTGTTCAGGGATGTTGAGGCATCATTCCCACAGCTGCCACCATCCATCAACGGTGACAGAGGCTTGATGCTGTTTCCTGAGATGAGAGGGAGATCCTATTACACCGGCCTATCAGACGGAAGCTTGTTACACCCCAGCGAGAATGAGCTGTCTAATCCCATTTCAGGCACAGCCTGACAACATGTTACTTTGATAATTGAATACAGCCACTTTTGAGTGATCATTCAGTAAGAGAGCACGGTGTTTGAGATGTCACAAACCATCTCCAGGCAATCAGCATGGTTAGAGTTACAATTCTTTTCAATTCCCACGTGTTGATTGTGACTGACTTGACACTGTCCCAATTTTTTCAAGTCACCCTATGCATGGATGACATCATAGTTCCCGGTGATGTTGTAGTGAGTGAATCACAGATACCTTACGGCTACTGAGGGCTTCTGATGACGTTACACCGTACATTTCACATTAGTGTGTGGTAAAAAATGCTTGACACCGGAGAATTTCCTTGTCCTCTGTTGAGGGTCTGAGGCTGGGGGATGTCGTGTACTAACCGTTTATTGTTTGACATGTTGGGCATTAACTGTAAAATGACTGTAACAGTGATTAAGGGCTATACAAGTAAATGTGATTTGATTTGATTTGATGTGCAGAAGACCCAAACACCTTTACATGCTGTTCAAGGACATTAGCTCATTGTGCAATGCAGGATTAGACGTTTTTACGCATGGTACCTGAAATCCCACCCACCCACACACTTAAGACATATGCATTTCTTCCCAAGTGCAACATGAGGCCTGGTACCTGATTTAAAGTCCCGCTGGTGGCCCACTGCCTGCCATCTGCTGCCATCTTGTGGGCTGGAACTAGCATGTGCAGCAGCAAAGATGACTGCAGCAATGGAATCAAAGGAATAATGAAAATAAGAATAAGTCTGAGGAGGGTTTCCATGTGAATAGTTTTGATCCAAATTGTAACAAATCACAAACCTTTACAGGTAACAAATTAAAGAAAAAACAGAATGAGAGGAGAAACATAAAAAATGCAGATGCTTCTATACAGGTGTACTGCATGATACAATTAAGCATCCTATCATGCTCTGTGGCCAGTTGACCTCGATTTTGGATCAAGACGGCAAGAAGAAAAGACCTAAATGACAATGAAGGTGGGTTCATTATTGGGGCACAGATGGCAGGAGTGGTGCAAAAAACATAGGCACTGGTGTACAGAGATGTGGGAAAAAGTAGTCAGATGAGTTATCCTACACCAAGAGAACGGCACACTAAATGCTGGGGGGTCCACGGTTTGGGTCTACTTGTCCCCTTAGAGGAAAGGGTCACTGCAATTCAATACAAAGTTATTCTGAGTGATCACCTTTACCCTATGATGAAACATTTCTATCCTGATGGCAGTGGTCTTTTCCAGGATGACAATGTCCCCATCCACAGGGCACGAGGGGTCACTGAATGGTTTGATGAGTACGACAATGATGGGAATCATATGCTATGGCCTTCGCAGTCACCAGATCTCACGACCCGACGTGTTAAGACATCGCTCTCCACCACCATCATCAAAACACTAAATGAGGGAATATCTTTTGGAAGAATGGTGTTCCATTCCTCCAGTAGAATTCCAGATACAGAGAATTTATGCCAAGGTGCATTGTTCTGGCGGCTTGTGCGCCTTGGCATAGATAGTCTCTGGAACACCCTACAACCCCAAGATCCCATTAAGAGCTAGTGAGGGGACTTTGTCTTAGCTTTTGTTAGCAAGTTTGAAAGGAAAACAATGTTCAGAATTGCTAAATACTATCTAAATATCAAAATATTTCAACACATAAATAAGACGCACGCTACAACACTTTCTTGTTTGATGGGTTTTAATTCAACTTCAGACCTTTTCATATTTCCCGACAATGCCACAGGGCTGACACTGGACCATAATTAATCTGAAACAGAGGGATTTGACAAAATGGCATGAAAATCAAAAGTAATTTGAAAAAAATAAAATAAAACAAGAGTCAACTTTAAAATAACTTAAAATAACACCAATTTGGGGCCTGGAAAGTAGAGGGACCAAAAGAGAGTAGACAGCTCACAAATCACTTTATTCAATCTGAAGTGTTTTCTTCACAGATGTTTCTCTTCTTGAACTGAGCAATGATAAACACAACGCTTGACCATTCTCTCAGCTCTCAATGATTGCACTTGAGGTTTGCTGCCAACAAAGGCCTTGCACCACTTGAACAAGAATTAGATTAAATCTAATTGCTTTCCAATTTCAAACTCAGGGCAACAACACTCACATATGATGCCTTTTTTTTCGACTTTTCAACTTAAAATTTCCCCACATATCAAATAGGGAGAATGTTGTAGCTAAACATTTCTGGTTATATCAAATCATTAAATTAAATGATGGGAATATTGTGAAATTATGAATATACCATATGCCCCATCAATCCTTCTGCACTGTTGTAGAACTTGCTCTCTATTACAGATGCAGGACCAGCGTGCCCAAGCCAAAACCATTAGAGGTAGAAAAATATGTGATCCGGGGTCAGTGGGGAGTGGAATCTTGCTGAAAACTGGTCATGTGACCACCTCCTCAAAAACACTCACACAAAAAAATTAATTGCCGTTGTCGGGGGAGCTGGGCCAGGGCTCAGAGCTCCGCCTGCTGAAGGTTGGCCTCCAGACACTCCAGGGATTGTAGGTGGGATTCAGCATGCTGGGGGAAGGGCCTTGTAGGGAGGAGAGGGTGGAGCTGCCACTGTCTGAGCAGCCAATAAGGTGGGCCAGGTATGAGTTTGGTGGTGAGAAGGAGTGCAGAGGGGAGGAGTCAGCGCTGGTGGACCAGATGGAGGGGCTGAAGGGAGGGCTCGGCGACCAAAGGCTGCTGCTTCCTAGCATGGACTGGAACCACAGTAGAAGGTACTAGTTAACATCCAGACTATTAACACAGCCCGTAACCACAGCTGGAAGTACTAGTTGAGAACTACACTATTAACGCATACTGAACATGAATCAAGTTTCCAACACAATTCTACTGAACCTCACACCTAAAATGCACAGTGTAATGTGTCTATGTGTGTGTGTTAATATAGCAGAGTGTGTGCGCCTTAGTATGAGTCTTACAGTGGAGTGGCTGGCTGTGCTCCAGGGCTCCAGTGGTTCACAGGGCCGCCCTGATCCAGAGGAGGTCGAGGGGGAAATATCGCTGAAGTTCGGCCAGCTCTGCTGTGGCTCGTTGTTCCCACTGGACGCCATTCCACCCAACACTATCAACACAAAGAAGCATGTAGACCTTCGCACTGCGGATAGGCAACATCCAGCTACCTGAACAACATCAGCCCTCGACAATAAGCACTGGCCCGGTGGCCCGGAGGTGTTTTGAGCGGTCCAGGCCAGTCCGGGCCAGTAAACTTCCTAATTCGATGGCCCGGCCGGGCCACCACATTTTAAATTACTTTATACACTTTTCCCTACCTTATCGATGCTCAAATAATGAAAATCTTCATGTCGAAATCGGTAAACTTTCTTTCAATCCGCCATTTTGATTCAGTTCGTGTCCGCTCGGCTAACTTCGGAAAATCGATTTTTTACGCACACTCCGACAGTGGGAACAACCGGGCAAACGCATTAAATGGTCGGTGACGGAGCGTGCATTCGGAAATCAAATGTACGCACACTTCGGACAGTGGGACAAACTGCTCGTTTACACTATAAGTTGCTGGAGGAGTGTGGATTCGGAAATGGACCAAACTTACGTAATAGGTGACCATCAGCATCATTACACACATTACACACTTGACCACCCTTGACCACTGCCCTTATACATGTACTATTAAGAAGAGAATTCATTCACAATTAAGTAATTAGACATGGCTTTTCGCCTGAAGCCTCCTGCTCCCAGACAGTCGCCCGGGGGAAAGAAGAAGAGGAAGATGGATTCAAGTACCGGCCGTGAATTGTTGTTATTGTTATTGCCTTGGACCTTGGGGGCAACATACCCGGTCATTACAATGAAATAAAATAAAACTGAAGATTTAAAGAAGTAATAATATTTAATTATTGTGTTTTTGTTTTAGATAAAACTTATTAGTACAGTACAAGGTAAGGTGTCTGCAAAGAAAAGAATCCATGCCCTCCCCACTTTTAAGTTGAAATTAAACAAATTTCAATTTGAAACTCAATAATTTCATTTTAAAATTACCGGCTTGGGACGGTCACATTGGTAAGTGCATGCTAGATTTTAGTGCAAATAAGGCAGAGGTAACAATCACAAAAAGCCATGTCTAAACTACTGAAAGCAAGCTAGCACATAAAAGCAAGCTATATGAAGTGCATGCACTATCAATATGGCGGGTTACATGAACGGAAATAATGATATTTAGATTCGCAAAAAAAAACAGTATCCGCACACCTGGTTTTAGAGCAGGGCCACCAACTTCTCAAATCTACTGGCCCTGTGGGCCACCAACTTAAAAAGCTTATTGTCAAGGGCTGAACATCCTGCACATCAGCTAACATGAAGGTAATAAATGGCATAATTAATGTTATGTAAGTGAGGACCAAATTGTGCCGGTCTCATCTGAAAGCTTTGAGTGAACATGGTTACCTCCCGACAGGTTGAACAGGTCGCTGGTCCCGAACGCTGAGAAGGCATTACTCATACCAGGAGCTCTGCCATTACCAATAGGACTCAGCAGTCCAGGGCTGGAGAAACATATGACACAATTACAATAATAACTATATTGATGGTAGTCATGTAATCCAAAGGTAGTAATTGTAGTTCTTGTTTTCATTTGTATACTGGGAAAAAAGACAAATACAATACAATCTAAAGAAAAAAACAAATCCAACACAGGATTCCATTTCAAAGTTTAATAAAAACCTGTTCTGTGCCATTAATAGTGGCTAATAGTTCATTTATGTGCTGTTTTTTTTTAATTTTTTTTTTTACATCTGATTGATTTTGTGTTTAGATAATATCAGCTAACCCTATCAAGCTCTGGTCACCCTCACTAATAATAATAATGTTATGGCACGAATGGTATAAGGTACAAGTGAAGCTAGACTTGATAACTTGCCAACAAGCCACTTCTACCACTGAAATCCTAATTCAAATTCTCGAGGGTTTAGGTGATGTAACTTTTATTAGCTAGAAAGGTAAATAGGTAAATACGTAGGTAGGCCAGTGTTGACATAACTAATATAGCTATATGTTATTGATGGTCGTAATAAGAGTTGGCAAAGTAACAAGTGAATATTTACTGCTAAGGGTCATGGCTCAGCGACACAAAAGATTTGAACAAATTAAAAAAATGTATGAATGAATGAAAAAAGGATTTAAACTGATGGAAAAAGATCTGAAGAACTTAAATGGACAAAAAAATTACAGTGGGTAACTACATAAACTACATACAACTACATAAAATGTCTAGCGACGTGTATCAGGACCGGAACTTTCTCACTTTCCCAGATGTTTGGCACAGTTCACAAACTTCAACAGCTGGAAATAGTTACATTTATTTTGCCTCCAGCCTTTGAGAAGGCCTCACCTGTCTGAACAGTCGCTGTCCAGAGATGCCATGTGGGCCACACCCATCCGACTCATGGATCCTCGACCCGCACCACTGCCCCCTGGAGGACAAACAACAAGAACTGACCAGCAGGTATGACTGGTATGACCAGAGTCATAAGACTTTTTGGGTTATGTCATCTCAGGGCACGGGCAAAGCAGAATGTTTGTATTTCATTTCTAATTCATCTGTATGTACTTTAATGTTTCCAAATAAATGTTGTTTTTTTTAAAAACCCTTCTTACATATTTCTAATTTGATTTCACGACTGTAGTCCATGGATTTATTAGGTCTGGTCATCAAGTTTGGTTAGATGTCTCTTTAGTGCAGTCGACAGTTCCACCTGCTTCATACTGATTGTGATTGTGTGTCTAGCTGCCAGTCAGATTACATTGTGTAGGTTTCTAAACAGCTGCATTTGTGGCCACTGTGTGGAGAAGTGAACCATGTAGACATTTAGCTTCGACAGATTGCTGATAAACGATAACTGTATAAACGCATCTTTTTGAATCCTGTTTCACCAAATACTTTCTACACAACTTTTGAAATACATATATGTATGTACAGTATGTGTATATATTAACACACTTTGTGTTGCTATCAAATTCATCCTGAACATTGCAAATAATGATACAAAGCAAAGATTTCATTGCTTGGTTCAAGTAATTATTTTTGTCCCTGTGTGTGCATCCCTGTTTCAGTGTCGGTGTTTCTCCACAGGAAACAGCCTAAATAAGTAATGTGCACACTTTGTTTTCCATCAACCATTTCTCTTTAATATGTAGGGGTAGCTATACTCCAATAAATTATTTAGCAAGTCCAATTCTTAACATCTTACTTGTAGGCTAACTAATTATACCAGTAAATGCAGCACACAGTTTGCAATGGCATGGAAGAAAGAATTTGAGATTGCTAAGGGACTTACTTAATGGACTCATGCTTGTCAGGGGATGTTTTTTATTATGAAATAAAAACAGATTTTAAACATTGGCCCTCTCTATGTTCTCTGAAGGGGGAAATAAGACAACATTTTGACATTTTGACCTTTATAATTGTGAGATTTATCTGGCAGTGGGGAGTGGGGGCAACTTTCCTGTAATAGGGAGCCAATGCTACTGAATCAAACTAGAGCAAACACTGCAGACCGTTCTGATGGAATGTTATCCATTGGTGTGTACCTCAAGATGTGGGGGTTGTAACTATTTAATCTTTATGATTAAGTTAAGTGAAAACTAAAAGATCCAATGAGCAGTGTGGCTCTTACCTGGGCTTTTGTCGTAACCTGCAGCCACGGCAGCAAAGGTGGGGTTCCCATTTTGACCGGGAAGAGAGGTTGACTTGACAAGTTTGCTTTTACTGCCAGGAGTGGCCTTTAACCCCATTTCACTGCAAAAGTAAACATAAACATGCAATAATAAAAATATGAACAAACATCAAATTATTTTATGCACTCTTTAAATGCATTTTCCTTTTAATGAAAGGTGTTCTAAATAAAATACATTGTTATTGTTATAAAAAATAAATAAAATAATCCTAATATTTTTTGTTAAGTATCGATCTCTACAGAAATTGTATTGAAATGAGTATTCCTCATTTAGAGACACGGTGCATCACTATAAAAAATGTTGCTTGGCGTAACATAGGATTCCATTGTATGATCATTTAAAGATGCTTTGCTAAATTTCAAAAATAATATATGTATGCTTAGGATAGAGTTTATCACAGAAAATTAATAAATGAGAGAAAAAGATAAATGTAAGTCACTGAGTTTGACATCAAGATCAAGTTGAGCATGCAAAGCTTTTCTGGATGAGACCCATCCATGTGGGTCAGCCTGTTGTGATGCTGTGGCTTTACCTGGGGCTGCAGGAACTACTGCCAGACAAGTTGGTAGAGAAGGGCGGTGGGGTCCCGGTGCGTCTCTTCAGGAACAGCTCTGCATTCATAGTTTGCATGGAGATCTGCTGGAGGCTGTCCACAGCTGGGGAGATATCAGCAGACTACTTTAATTCAAAAAGACAGGATCAATACTTTTATAACATACAGTTGCAAGAAGGAGTTTGTGAAACCTTTTGAATTACCTTCATTCCTGCATAAATGGTCTGATCTTCATCCAAGTCATAACAATAGATAAACACAGCAACTGACTGAGGTTATTGCTGCTAAAAGGAGCTTCCACCAGTTACTAAATCTCATGGTTCACATACTTTTTTCCAATCAAAGCTGTTAACATTTGAACAATATGTTCAATAAAAATATGTAAAAGTAAAAATGTTTTGCCATTTATTTTTTATTTATTTTTATGACTTGGATGAAGATCAGACCATATTTTAGGAGTCATTTATACCGGAATGCAGGTAATTCAAAAGGTTTTTTTTGATTGTCTCTTCAATGTTAAAAAGCTTCAGAAATGAGAACATTTTAAATATGTAGTAAGCAGGAATGTGATTAGGAACCCAAGAACAGGCAAAAAAGTGAAATAACAGTAATCCTATTTTAGAAATTAATGGATATGCCCAAACACTGAAATCCTGAGTCCCTCACATTCCTGAGTTGTTTTTCTCTATTTAAAATACATACAATACAAATTTGAGTGTTGAAGGTACTTGGGTGTTTTCTCACCACTGATGGTTGTGCAGAGTGGCACACAATCCCACTCTGGAGGAGGAGAGATGCTGCTTTCGCCTTCTGAGCCGCTGCTGTTGCTGCTCAGTGGCAAGGGGATGGGGTGTAGCTTTTTCAGATTCCCATGATGCACTGGGGAACAGCAGCACCAACATAAGCACAACTTGACGCAGCACTCTAGGACAGCAGACTTCATATCAGTTGGGCCCTACAATATAACTATAATAACATTAGTCTACAGGTCGGTGTGAGCTGCACTTTTTCTGTCAAGTCAGCCATTAAATCAAAAATGATGATCATAAATACACATCAAGGTGTAAAGTACGTAAAATCATTGAGTTTACATACTATCATAGACCTGAACATGTGCAGCCATGCATTTGTGATGGCTTAAGGAGAATAAAAATATCAAGGGCTGACCTTTTGGTTTTGAAGGTAAAACTTTGGTTGTTGCTGGTGAAGTGCTGACTACTGCTTGGTTTATAACACTCTTTGAGTTAAAGGCTTTTCGTTTGTTTTCCAGTGGGGTGATGTATGGCAGCTCCAGTGAACTGGGAGACGAAGATAAAAATGAAAAAAATAAGAAAGTCCAGACATATGCTTCAGAGAGGTAACAGAGAAACAGGAAACGATTGAGAAAGCCCAGAGTCTTGGAGTCAAAGAGGTGACAAAGCTGGGGGGAAAAGAAGCTGACCTTGATATTTTCTCTTTTGTATTGGCTGACTTTTTGCTCTTGGACTTTAAACAAGGTTCTCTCGTTTCCTCTTTGTCCTTTTCCATTGTCAGTGGTCTGGTTTTCTTGATACCCAGCTCCTACAAAACAAAAGACACATGGGCCCTCAGTTTGACTGTAGTACAGTGCATCCCAAAGGCAACAAATAATGTCAAAGGAATCACTTATGTGAAACTCCAGCTGTCTTATCTTATCTAAATCAGGAAGTGGGACTCCCAACAAAGAGGACAGGATATCCCATCAGTGGCCAACAACAGAATTTAATTTGGGCAAACAGGGTGAATATGGTATGGTATAGTGGTATGGCCACTGTTGGGATCACCTATTGGTGATGAAATCCCAAAGATTTAGGGGTAGTATGAGCTGAGTGGGCAGAAATCTTGAAAAAATGTTGACACCCCCACAACTAGAGATGGGCGGATACATTGAGGACTCGGCGGCACTCTTCATTGCGTAATATTAGCTGACTGATGATGGCTGACCCTCTTCATCACTTAACTTCACATCAACTTACAGGATTTCAGGGTAATGAAGTCCTTCAAACTTTTAAAAATTCAGTTATCTTCCACTGTCACTTGTCACACAGAGTTGCCTAGTGCAGCATCAATAATTTTGCTTGAGTGAAAAAAGCATTTGCTGTACATATATGAATAAAATGTCAAACTTTCTTTTTGCTAGTCACATTAAAAAAACAGAACCATTAAAAGGCAAAAATCACAATAAATGTAATGTAACTTTGCAGCAAACAAGCAGAGATTTGAGTGGTACCTCAGTGTCGGTGGTGGAGTTCTCTGTGGTGGTGGAGGAGCTGTCGTCATTGTCCTCCCTCAGCACCTCCTCACCCTGAGGCTTTCCCTTTGGCCTCGCCTCGCTCTCCTCCCTCTTCTTCTGGGCCTTGGCTTTGCGCTGAAGCTTCCCTTTATGGTGCGGTGGGGTGGGGTGGGGGGTGGGGTGGGGTGTTTACACAGTTCAGTTGAATGAGGATAAATCTGAATCCATCCAAACATGCGTTACACGGAATTTTAAATAATTGCCCCAAGGGGAAAGAGTAGCTAGAGGAAAAATATACACTGAAGTAAATCCATGATCCTGAAGTTTGAGAGAAGTTCCTATGTCTGTGGTTTAATTGTACTTGTCACAAGTCGACTGAAGTGCACCAATATAGGCTAAATTTTATCCACGGTAAAGCCCACAATCTTGGTACCTTTGCTCTGAGCACCGGGAGCCAACTCCAGCTCTTCAGTCGTAAGCTCTGTTCTCACTGGAGCCTTGTCCATGGCCTCCCCTAGGTTTGCAGCGTCATGCTCATTATGTCGAGGGCTGGCTCTTTTGGCTAGGGAGGACGAGCCCTGATAACTGGCAGCTGAGGCTGGGCTCTGCTGTTGCTTGCAGCCTGTGGTGCGTGCCTTACGGCTGCCGTGCTGACTGGGTGATGTGCTACTGTTGGAGGTTTTGGCCCCCAGCGCGTAGGGAGCTACAGGCAGTTGGGTTAGAGATCGGCTGTGGCCTCCTCTGGTGTTCCTGCTGCCTGCCCTGGAGGGTGGACCAAGACAGACCTAGTAGTGAGCGTGACATCGGAGGTCTGCATAAGCAATCAGATTGGGCCAAAACACACTGATGGGTCGAACAATGATGCAAGTTGTTACTGTTTTACTTCATAAACCAGAAGGAATTATGCTTATTTGATTGTTTACGTACCTTTTTGCTTGCAGTTATCGCTGTAGCAAAATCAGGTGTATCATTATACATTATATCTAACATTGAATTTATAAACATGCATTTTATGACAACAAAAAAAGAGAAAGAAATAGAAATAGACCCCAAAATGTCTGCTCTGTTAAATTGGTAAATGGTCTGTACTTATATAGCGCTTTTCAAGTCATTTCCGACCACTCAAAGCGCTTTACACTACATTCACATTCACCCAATCACACACATTCATACACTGATGGCAAGGCGCTACCATGTAAGGTGCCAACCTGCACATCAGGGGAATCTAACCATTCATACACATTCATACACCGAAGGCGCAGCTTCGGGGGCAATTTGGGGTTCAGTGTCTTGCCCAAGGACACTTCGACATGCGGACTGGAGGAGCCTGGGATCGAACCGCCGATTGGCCTTGATTATTGGCAGCATTTTCTAATACTCCTTTTCTAATATTTCCTGTACCTTTCTGCTGGAAGTCTTTCCCACTCTACAATTGCAACCAGCTCCAGTTCTTCAACGTTTGAAGGATTCCTTTGACCAAAGCCAAATCAAAGCTGCTTCTCCATCTTAATCATTTTGGTCACATGTTGCACATTTGAAGGCTGTGATTGGTCACATGTAATGGAAGCGCTTGCTATACCACACCTTCACTTTCAGGGGAATTGAAAAGGTAATGTGTGTGTGTGTGTGTGTGTGTGTGTGTGTGTGTGTGTGAGACCTCTAGTGAGTCCAAAACATTACAGCTAATGTTAGGCTAGTTTCACATTTCCTCTCTGTAGTAACCTAATATTAGCCAGTAATGTTAGCTAACTGGCAGACAGGGTGTGTGGTTGAGGCGCTGGCTGGATAGACAGAGGAGAGGGCCAGGCTGGTAGGCTGGTTCTCCCTGCGTCCGACACCGGCTGCAGCAAACTAAGGCTAAGTGGACAACTGCAGCCTGGAACCGGTTCAACTGTGTGTTTGACTTTTCCAGTGAGTGGGGACTAGACTGGCAGCAGGTGCCACTGCAGTCAAGCGAGCCAACTGGAGTTGGCCCAAAGTTGGTGGAGCGACACCATCTAAATGAGAAAAAGATCCAGACTCAAACAGTTTATTATTGTACTTCATATGATAATCTAATAATAATTATTTCCTAAGAAGTATGTCAAGTCAGTTGGGTGAAGTCCAGCGACAGGAAGTAAACCACAGTTCGCAGGACATCAGCATCCCTGATGTAAGAGCAGGTT
Source organism: Hoplostethus mediterraneus (assembly GCA_034670385.1). NCBI lineage: Eukaryota > Metazoa > Chordata > Actinopteri > Trachichthyiformes > Trachichthyidae > Hoplostethus > Hoplostethus mediterraneus. The sequence continues at coordinate 1,813,748 of JAXDDW010000098.1, forward strand.
CTAGCACCCAGGAAGGCAGAGATGCTAGCCAGCCAAAAGGGGAGAAGATTAGTGCTCAGAAACCTAGAGCGGCAGAAAGCAGGAAATGGGAAGATATCAATAGTGACTTGGCTAGGGTTTTAGACAAGCTTAAAAAAACTGCTGAGAGTAAGTTGGAAAAAATAGCAGGGCTCGACATTCCCTATAGCCCGCTTGCCCGAGGCTGTCTACTCATCAAGTCTGGCTGGCTGCCATTTCTGAAGGCTTGTCCGCTTGGGCAAGTCGATTTTAATGCGATATAATCACGGACAGTGAGCCAGCAGCCGCGTCTGAGTGGGTCCGCGGCCGGAGTGCCGGGACGGAGGTGAGGGCGCGAGCTGCAGAGGACGGAGTGGGAGAGCGACGACAACTGTCGGGGGTCGCCGGGGGTGCCGTCGGGAGCCGCCTGGAAGAGCTGGTGACAGTCGGGGTTGGAGCGGGATGCTCCTGGAAGCCTGGCAGGCTGGCCGGCTTTGGGGTTCCGCGGCTGACCCGCTGGGGAGGACTGAGGTGCGTCGGCGGAGGGAGATGGCGCCAACAACTGCCGTCGACACCGGGCCGGGTTTATGATTGCAGGTTTGCAAATAAGCCATATTTATAAATTAATTAGTGAAAGCATTTGAAAATAGTGCAAAGATTTTATTCAAGGATTTCAGGGTGGTTTCAACCTCTGGCAATCTTATCATTCTAATGTTATGAAGCAGGTCCTCATACACGGGAGGTCTCCCAGATATTTTCAAAGTCTTAACTATATATCTGGGAATGCTATAAAGCACTCATCAGATGGAGCAGTGTCATGACCAACGTGAAACATGTGAGTAATACAGAAATGAAACAATTCATGCAAAACTTAAAATTTCTACAAACAGAGACATGCAAAAAAAATTGCAGCAAAAACTTACCACAATGGGAAAGGTGCATTTTTTGTGTCAAAATGCACTTGAGAGCATCTAGGTAACCTGAAAAACTAACATTTTCTTGGGGAGAGGCCCTCCAAACCCCCCCTGCGGGAGGGGTTTCCAAGTGCCTGACAGCTGGGGGCAAGTTCATTTTTTAGTTCAAGTTCAAGTTCATTCAATTTTGGGGAATGTCAAGCCCTGAATGGGAGTTGTTATTTATGATTATGGAGTAGAAAGGTTTGGTGTCTTTGAGAAAAGGAAGGAGTTAGATGTCGAGATAGTTAAATCCAGGCGCCAACAAGAGATAGCCAGACTTATCCGGGAGAGAAGACAGCTTAGGAAGGCTACAGAGGTTAAGAAGGAAGGTTTAAATAGTTTGCAGTCAGATGTGAAGGAGCGATTGGCAGTGTTAAGAAGAGCAGAGAACATTAGGAAAAATAGGAAAAAGAAAGAGCGAGCTAGAATAGCATTCTACAAGGATCCATTTAGATTTGTGAAGTCGTTATTTAGTAAGGAGAAGAATGGTAGCCTTAGGGCATTGAAACAGGCGCTTGAGGGATATTTGGAGGAAGTGCACAGAGACAGGGAAAGGTTTAGAGAGTTAGCCCCCCCCGATATTCCATCTATTGGTGAGATAGATAGTCAGTGTGATGTTAGCCCACCAAGGTGGAAAGAGGTACAAAAGATAGTCAGGCGTGCAGCAAGGGCCTCTTCAGCCCCGAGGCCTAATGGAGTCCCCTACCAGCTGTACAAGAGTGCGCCAGATGTGCTGAGGTTTTTATGGAAGCTGATGAAGGTATTTTTGGATGTGGCTTTTGTGAATGCTTCTGGGTCAGTATGGGAGGCTGTTGATTTCTTTACACTGCCTGATAGTATTAAGAGGTTAGTTAAAGCTTACTTCTCAGACATTAAACTCTGTTTTACCACAGCAGAGTACACTACAGCTTGGCAGCAGCTGGAGTTAGGCATTATGGCAGGGTGTACAATTTCCCCATTAGCTTTTACCATAGCAATGGAGGTCATCATTAGAGCTTCAAAATAGGTACTGCGTGGGGAAAGGCTGCAGGGAGGGCAGCGCCTCCCACCAATTAGGGCTTACATGGACGATATTACGACTATGATGTCAACAGCTCCATGTACTAGTAGGTTACTAGATAAACTAAATAGTAATCTACAGTGGGCTAGGATGAAAGAATACACAGTTAAACCTTCTTGAGGTGTTGTGGGCCTAACTTAAAACATCGGTGAAGGAAGGTTCCTACTTGATAACCCCAATGACTTGCCGCATACTGTTGTTGACTAGGGTAGGTAACTGGCGAATGGAGCCATCTGAGGAATGACTCTGTAGATCTATGACAGTGTAGCCTGATGTCTGCTATGGTGTTGCATCTGATGGTGGTTATATCACTCGTTTGTTTTGTTTTCTTAATCTGAATTGGGCTTCTACGTGTTTACCTTGGATTATGGCACAAGGGATAGTAACATCTTGCCTGTGTATTAATGAATGATAAGGATTAAATCGGAAAGATGGGTCCCCATTCACTGCAGTTGTCCAATTCGCCTTAGGTGGCCGGTGTGGGATGCAGGGAGAACGAGCCTGATTCTCTCCATCCAGCCAACACCTCAACCACAACCCCCACCACACTAAGATAACTAAATCTAACGTGTCAAACAACAGGGGGACATTTAATGTCCATTGACAAGCTTCACAACTGGCAACAATTTAAGTTTAGTAGCTAACGTTAGCTGACAAATTAATTCATTCTTCAAGAGTGAGTGTGTGTGCTTCCAGCGACTAGGCACTGCAGGTTGGCAAAACATTTTTTTTACCATTAATTATTGCTGTGAAAAAAAAAAAAAAAGATATCACTGCCCTCAAGTGATGATGTGTTGCCGTGATTGCACAGAAGATGAGCGGGTCAAATTTTAAAATTAATTTTAAAACTAAAGAAAAACAGGCAAGGTAACATTTGATTTGTTGTTTTTCACCATATACTAATACCTATGACTACATAGATGAATAAATATAAATATATAAACAAAATGTGTTGGGTTTTATATATGGCAAAAACGTGTTTGACTTCCCTACTGAAGTGAAGGATGCACTTCTAGATCCTTAATTCACAAATGACACTGGAACCTACTGTGAGATGCTGTTCTGAAGCTGTACTATTTCCCTGAGGTCAAAAGGTTTTCCGGTCTCCATGGAGTTGCTGGACGCCTCATAAAACATTCTCTTCTTGAACATCTCCCAGATGCCCAGGGCCTCCAGGTAGGCCGTCACCACCACCAACAATAACATGGAGCTGCAACACAACACACATCAGCACCTTTTCCACTTCAATTTCCAGATTGTAATTTTTGGACTGGTTTTGAAGATTCATTATGTTGATGTAGCAAACAACTACATAAAATGTGCTGTCCTGTGTATTTTGGGACTTATGGGACAATACACAATTCCCAATCTTTTAATAACCTGGATATTGTTAGATTAATTTTCCATTTGCAGGCTTTCCAGACATGCATATGAAACTTGTCATTTGTTTTGTTGTCCAGACCTCATGATGACAGAGATGATGATGTAGAGCTCCGGCTCCCAGTTGGGGCGGGGCAGGGCTGAGGAGCATGATGCCAGCATGTGGTAGGGCAGCGAGGCGTTGAGGGAAAAAACGAACTGGGATCCTCTCACTGAGGTGAGCTTCAACTCCCTGATCACCCGTGATGCTGTGAAGTCTGGCGTGAAGCTGGGCACAAGGGTAGGAAAATTGATTATCAGTTCAACGTCTTAGCTGTTAATAGTACTTACACACTGAGCTACTTACAGAATGACCATGTCTCTTGAAGCATTTGGTTTTAGTGCAAACTCTTGGCAATGGGCTTTGAAACCAAATCCTTCACAGGAATGGCCATTGATTTCTATGGACTGGATTTCGATTGGCAGTTGACCAGTGTTCTCAATCTTGAATGATCTTCTGAGAGTGAAGTTGGGTTCTTTTGGCTGATTCCCTGATGGAAAAACAAATCACTGAATCAATTATGAGCTTTAAAATGACTTGGATATTTAAAAATATGATTAATTGATTTCAGAATTTGCAATTAGCCCATATATAATTTGCAAAGTTCAAAACAAAGCAATATAACTTCAGGTTAATGTACGTTGTACCTTGTGGGTTTAAAGGAAAGATCCCCCCTCGAATACTCCAACACTGTTAGATATAATCAATTTGTGATGTTCAATGCAGTCCAGGAGGTATTTTGTGATCAAGTATTGTAATTTACTTTCCTCCTCAGCCCCTCTCATCTACTTCTTCAATTAATGATTTCCCAGAATGCCTTTCAAAAACCCCTCAGGAAGGATGTGAAATTGTTGCTTTCCATCAAAGGTGGGTAAATGGACATATAAATATAGCTAACAAGCCAACTATTTGGTATGATTATGGCCATTGGCTATTGAGGCTACAGTGGGTAGAAAAATTGGCATTTTTGCCTCTTCTATGATGGATTTCATCCTGTCTGATTGTTGGTACAAAATGGTGTGTTCAGAAAGAAGCCCTTGCTCTTTGATTCTGAGGGGTTACTGTACTGACCTTACCGTACTGCTTTGGATAGCTTTTTTGAACAGTGTTACAGTGTTTAAGGGTGGATTTTTCCTTTAAGGTATCATACAAATACTACTTACTGTCTGTGCATTCTTTTAGGTGAGACTCAACCATCTTAAACCTGAGAAAAGCCCCAGGGCCAGGATACTTGCCCCCCACCTTTAGGCTCTCATAGCAGCCCCGGCCCTGGACAACTAGAAACTCCAGCCCTGTCAGGTTGTTCCTGTGCACACATGCCACAAAAATACTGAAACTGGTGGAAGAGTCCAATATGCTTTACTGATTGTCTATCAATCTGTTCACTGTTCACTCACTTCACCGCAACATTGTCTTGTTCTATACTGGTCCATTTCAAACTTTGAAGCACTGGCTTTCTATGGATACATGATCCATTCTGAATTTTATTTTTGCTTATGTATGGACAACAATGTAAATTTTGAAAGCAGTTCAAGATTTTTGTTTTAGTAAAAGCCACAAAATGCTAACAAATGTTCCAGACTGTGTACCTGAGTATTAGCAATGAAGTGACCGTGTGGTTGGTGATGGGGGAGAACTGGAGCCTCAGGGCCTTCATTTCCTCTGGCTGCAGTGGCAGGTTATAAACGTAGGGCTGTGTTGACCCCTCAATGAAGCCTGCCTTACTTTTCAGCACTGTTGTCTGAGGAGGAAGATGATCAAATCATGAGGCTTTAACAATGTGTCCATATTCGCTGAAGACACAATGATTTACATAGGGATACTGGACTTGTAGATACACAGAGGCCATCTCTGATAGAGGGTAAAGCTTACCTGTGAGTGTTGCTACCAATCTGCTCTTTATGTTGGTTAGCATTACAGTTATTAAAGGAATACATAAAGTTTATAGTAGATTATTTTTTACATGCCAAGCATGTAACATGCTGGCATGTTTCAGAACAAAAAACTAATTATGATGGATGGAATGAATGCTGTCATTGCCTACTAAACGTTATATATTTTCTATCATTATTTCTAGATAAGAGTTGTGTGTTATTTGGTAAAATAGTTATTTCAGTATTCTATAGTTGTTATTAGATATTTTCCTGTCACTTCATAACCCTCTTGGGGCTATCTGAGGCCCCATTGTAGGTTGCAGCCCCCTGGTTGAGAACCACTAATCTACAGGGAACACGGAAAAATAAACTGACATTTCATTTGTTGATTTATATTATAATAATAATCCTGCCTAAATATCTTATTTTGGCAGCAGTTTCTGGTTATTTTTTATTATGCATTCTGTGTTTTTTATTGACCAGCCAATATTAAACAATGTTATACTCTACCAAGCAAATTACTGTATTGGCCTCTAACTGTTTAGTATTTACATTACATAAATGTAATGTTGGCATATATCATTGCTTGTGTTAGGGTTTTGAAAGTAGACCTATTTACTTTTGACTATTCAATTTGCCTGAAATTAACGTTGTTATTCAATCTCTGATAATAAAAAATAATTTTCATTCTAGTAGTGCTGTAATACAGTATAAGACAGTGCCATTTAGTGCAATTCAATATATGGTATAGTACGGTGTGATGTAGTATAGTTAAGCACAGTATTATGTAGTACAGTGTAATGTAATTCAGTGTAGTGTATAGACCAGTCATGTTACATGAGGTCCAGTCTGCATGTTTCCATTCCAACAAAACACTACAGCAGCTAATTTCAATGAGTAGTTCCACCTCTCTGGTGTGTTAATCTGTGAAATAAGATGCTTTAATGTTGGGTTGACATGAAAACCTGCAGATTCTTGGACCTTAATGACATCGAGGAGAGCATTGGTACTGACAGACCTGGTTCCTGTAGACCTCAAACTCCAAAGTGCTGGGTTTGAAATTAGGAAATCGCTCCAAAGGGAACCTGACATGAAGAGACAGAGTAATGGACCATCAAACAAAGACTGACCAAATAGAATAAACATACTGTCATCTAAAGCAACACAATTTGATCTGAAGATTGCATTTCCCTGATCTTGAGAACTCATAATAAAAACACAAAATCCTAGGAATAGAAAGAAAAGTACGAAGATTGACTTTGCTGCCACTCACATCTGTGCCAGTTTGTCAGCAACAATGGAGAGGTTGGGGTACAGTGCCAGCGGGAGGATCTGGATGTAGAGGAGGCTGTCAGCTGGGTTCTCCAACACCACCTCAACCTCCTGGCATGCAGGACACAGATGCACACACAAACACACCAACACACATTAGCTGCACACAAAGAGTTTTCACTAGCCCCATAACCACACCGGGAACAGTTTTTAAACTGTAAAATTCTACAGCACCAAGCTCCATCCAAACATAGAGTGATGGTTGGGTACTGACCGAGGAGCTGTTTACACTTGTAAGGGGGAAGAAGACATGGCGAGAGGAGTTGATGATGGAAGGCCACTTCAGCTGAGCTGAAACTCTGGTCTGCACAGTTTTCTGGAGGTCTGCATTGGCCTCAAAAACAGCCACAGCCCTAATGGAAGGAAAGCAGGCTGGGATGACAAACATGTTAGCTGGCAAACTGGCATGTATGCAGTACCAAAGCTGCAGAGATGAAGTTACTGCAGATCAGATATCAGATAAATCAGATATCCATGATGAGTGCCAAAAAAGATTTATATCATTTTTAAAAGTATGAAATATTACATTTTTGTAAAGTAGAATACACAAATCCCTGGTTGACAATACTGACAATTTGATAATACTTTTACAGACTGCCCCCCCCCCCATTTTAGAGATGTTAAATGATGAATGTCAGTTTCCCAAGTTACAACAACTTGCATCCTCCCAAAAGAAGTGTGAATGTACTCCATAGTGATTTTAAACATACATATGGTCTGAATTTTCCTTCAGCTGCCTCCATCTCTTGCTCAGCATTTGATATAAATCTACATCAGTGTCCCACATATCCTCCTGCATAACCATCCCAGATGGCCGAGACTCCACTGTAACAACAACAGAAATGGCGCTCAATCCTGTCAGTTCTACTTCGGAAAAGCATTTATCAAAACAGCTTCATCACAAGAGTTTCATAAAACAAATACTGTCAACATATTTTAGATAGAGATGGAATGTGTGTATGTGTGTGTGTGTGTGTGTGTGTGTGTATATGTGTGTGTGTGTGTGTGTGTGTGTGTGTGTGTGTATAGAATATATAGAATCCATGCTTAAAAGTCAGCTGGCTCTGAATTTGGAGGCCTACTGAACAGAATATAGACAGAAACACATGTATAGCACATAGAGCTCTGGAAAGTAAATACTTACATTTTAGAATAAATGGTAACCCAACATAACAGTAGTTGCCACACTGGTGGCTGGCATCAAAATATATTTTTGCCACCTATGACAAAAAATAAACACACATGAACAAGTAAAATATGGTTATTTCCAGGCAAAAACAAATGAAAATAAAACAAACACAAAAACACCAGGCGGCCTTGGACAGGAGATTAACAGCAGTCTGCACTTTATTGGAATGGAAAAGGAGTTTTTGGTAACACTTCCACTTCCACTTCCAGCTTCAGCTAGCACATGTTGGCTGCGTGATTCCCAATGTCAAGAAGGTAGCTATGCTATACATACTGACGGGTGACAAAGATGAATGCAGATGCTTCCTTACAGGTGTAGTGCATGATGCAATTAACATCCTATCATGCTCTGTGGCATGTATACATGCCTCAGAATGTCAAAGCAGGAAGTAGTCATAATGTCAGCAAGAACAGTCTGTCGCCAACTACATAGAGAGGGATATTATAATAGGATTGAAGTAGGCTTGAATCCATGCCAAGGCACATTGAAGCTGTTCTGGCAGCTTGTGGTGGCCCAACACCTTACTAAGACACTTTATTTTCTCCCACCATATTTTTTTCCTTTAATTTGTCATCCGTCTGTATATATACACACTCATCTGCCACTTTATTAGGTACTCCTGGTCGTTAGCGCAAATAGCCTGCTCCTCCAAACAGCGAATCACATGGCTGCAACTCAATATATAAAGCTTGCAGACATGATGAAGTGATTTGATTTTTGGTTCAACCAAACATTAGAATGGGCAAGATGCATGATCTAAACAACACAGAAACAATCCATGCTGCGAACAATTCAGGCTGTTCTGGAGGCAAAAGGGGGTCCATACCCGGTACTAGATAGGTGTACCTAATGAAGTGGCCTGCGACATAAAATAAATGGTGGTACCTTGGATTTACGCTGGGGCTCCAACTCATCACCGCTAGTCTTGAGTCGGCGGTAGTAGAACCGCTTGTCGCCAGTCAGAGAGTGGATGTGTAGGAGTTTCACCCTTTGGGAAAATGAACTGATGATACTAAAACTCTGGTGGACAATTTTACCCTGGGAGAGAGGACAGACCACGCTTAACATTCACCAGTTGACCATACTTTTCTCCAGTTCATATCATCATCATCATCATCATCATCATCATCATCATCATCAATCATAAGCAGGGCAGGAAACTAACTTTTTACAGTGGAAAGGGGACCAACTTAGTGGCCACAGCCACAAAATATGAACATTGGTAATGGTTATTTTCCACCCTGATCATAAGCATTCCATACTTTCCTCCAAAACACCAGCCTCTCATTTTTTTCTTCATCTCAGTATGTGTGGCAAACTATAATGTAATAATATAACTATAATGACAACTGTACCATAAGAATTAATAGAAAACTCATGCAACTGACCAAATCTCATGCATCACCCATTATTACTGGGCCTTGTTCAAATCTCCACTTTGAATACTGCCTGAACATTGATTGGCAAAATGGAACAAAAAGGTTCCACTAAATTTAGACTGTAGATGATAGCCAGGGCTTTGAAACATACTACTTCAATTCTGTCTGGTGGCAAACTAGTTTTTGTCTAGGCTCTGTTACGCTATGTTAACTTGCCATCCTCTCTGCTTCTAAATGCTTTTCTAACACGTTTCCTGGGTATGTTCACAATGGACATAAATTATGCAGAGCCCTAGAGTGTGATTAAGAATTGAATAAATGTAGTTGTTAAGTTGGCTGTAGTGACAGAGCCCTTACCGGAAAAGATGGAGGTAGTACAATGTGCTTTGGGAAGCTGGTCAGTCCACCCACTGCAATAAATGCTTTCACTGGTATGGTCAGTATCTGTTTACAACATGTAATTACAACCGACATGTATATGTTAGACAGGCTGCAATAAAAAAAAAAATACTGTAGAGGGTTAGTAGTTAGTAAACTACTGCTGCATGGCGTATTGATATTGCAGGTACCTGGTAGTCTGTGGGGATGTGTATGACTGCATCATAGTGCCCCTCCAGGTCTTTGGCTGACAGTGTAACACGGAAGACAGCATAGTAGCCTGACGCCACAATCACCTGGAGGAACAAAATATGACTCATTGCCATACCCTTTCCCTGCAATGCAACTACACCATTTGTTTAGAGCCTCTGGTAGACAATGGAGCATTCACTAGCTTAATAAACAAAACGCCTCATTTTTATTTTCATAGCCTCTTGTGGTCAGTGTTGTCAAGTATTTTGTCCCACCAAAATGAACTTTCATATATTGTGTATACTCTGCTTGCCCAAACACGGCATCTATTGCACGCCCAACCGTCCTGGTAGGGGGATCCCTCTCTGAGCAGCCCCTCCCGAGGTTTCTCCCAATTTTCCAATAAGGTTTTTGTGGGAGTTTTTCCTTGTCCTCTGTGAGGGTCTAAGGCTGGGGGATGTTGTGTACTAATCATTTATTATTTTCACATGTTGGGCATTGTGAAGCCCTTAGGGACTGTAAGGGCTATACAAATAAATGTGATTTGATTTGATTTGATTTTCTGCTCGTCAGGTATGATGCCCCTAGTCAAGTCAAGTTCCAAGTCATTGTGGAAAGAAGTCTGACTTTTCATCCTCAAAAGTCACAATCCACAATCCTAAAAGGTCTTGTGGAAAGTAACAACCCAGATCTGGCTTACACTGCTTGAATTGTTTAGGGTACATGTTTGGGACAAGGTTTTCTATTGTAAGCAACAATATGGAAGGTCAATTTTAAGTGAATCGAAAAGTATTATGACAATAACATATATGACGATATGAGCATGGTTAGAGAATGCAGTGAACAGAGCTTCTGTAACAAAGTGCATGTGTGTGTAGTTGTACCGTCTTGTGTGTAGAGGTGGTGGTGCTGTGCAATTCTCTGGTTCTGGTCAGGATGCTGGTCCTGTTGCCTTGCTCCGTCTTCACCAGATCCATGATAATATTTTCCCCTGTCACCTGCCATGGTCGCAACACCAGCTGACAGCAGTATTCAATGAAAGAGAAAGTGTAGTTTTGATTACTGCAACTGCCTTTGTACATCTGCATCAGTCAAGATACTATTGCGGGTTTGCAAATAGTGCAAAATTCAGCTGATAAGACCCCTTGTTGGTCTCAGATTACCCCCATTTGGCGTCTTGGCATTGGCTACCAGTTAAATTTAGGATTGACTTCAAAGTTCTAAACACTTACAAGGCTTTGCATGGCCGTCAATATTGGTGAACTGGTGACCTAGATCACTCGGGTCTTCGAATCATGGGATTATTGGCCATCCCCCAGTCCAGATTAAAATCTAGACAATTTTATTTTAACAAATGAGCAGAATGACTGTTGTCTTCTATTAAATTCACTCTTACAGGATGGCTTCTGATTTCTAAATTTGGCTTGTTTCATTGCTTCATAATCCTGACACCTCGCTGTACAGGAATGACATTGAATTTTGGCATACACAGTGAAAAGGCATATCCATTTTTGGCATCTTTCAATCAATGGTCAGTAAAATTGTACAAGTACAAAACACAAGCAGTTTGTCATGATTCAGTTGTAGTGAGCCATGTATACCTCAATGGGGTTGCTGTTAAAAACTGCAAACAGGATGCTGCTGGTATCAGTGGTGCTGAGGATGCCAAAGTCCAAGAAGTGTTCGTTCAGACTCGGAGGTAGAGTCAGGGGCTGGGAGGAGAAAACTAGATATCAAGCCTTGAATTAAAAAAACCTGGGAAAGATAATAATAATAATAATAATAATAATAGAGAAGATCAATTTCTTCCTTGTGCCTGCAGTTACCTCCAGAAAGCCAGTGTAGGCTCTGATGGGCAGGTGGAACTTGGAGGCATTGGTGACCAGCAGGATGTTGCTATCGATATGGATGGACGGCCCCAGAGGCCTGAACTCCAGGGAGAAGACGTACCGTGACACCTGGGGAGGGACAAGCACTGGCTGGCTGAAGTTCACCACCTGGACAACAAAAAACAACTTCCATTACATCTAATCCTTGCGAGCACGGGCAGATCTGATTAGCCAATGCTATATTTGATAGTGATATTTTGACTTGGATGAAGATCAGGCCATATTTTAGGAGCAATTTATACAGGAATGCAGGTTCAAAAGGGTTCACAAATGTTTTCTCACAAACGTATATGAGAAATGACCAGCTTTCTGTTTTTAACCTTGATTTTGCTGGTTCTTATATCCAAAAAGTCTGGTTGAAAGGTTTTCATTTCAGGCCTCAAGGCAATAAAAACTATGTTTGAAAGGGTGTGTAGACATTGATATCTACAACATTATACTTCTCTGATCAAAGGGAACAGCTCAAGAAAAACAATGGTATATGAATGTTATGTAATAGAGTTTACACCTTAAACATGGTGTTGGCCTCATCAGGCAGGGCCACATCATGGATGCTGATAGCAAAGTGGAAGGTATTGGTGAGGTGGATAGACTTCACCATGGGCTCCGTTACGCTGTCCCGGATGTGAAATAGGGTGACTGTATGGTCAAAACCCAAATACCTGCCATAAAAATTACTTAGTTCATTAAAAAATGCCAGAAAAGAAAACAATTTCTTACAGAATTCAATCCACCACCACCAAACCAAGCATTTATGTGGCATGGACTTTTGTTTTAATGTAATTGGACTTGTGATCAAGACATGTATTTCTACAGCAGAAGAGGCAGTCATGATGGAAGATGATGAACTACCGTAAGCATGTAAGCCTGCCAAGAATAGAACCACCCAGCTAGGGGACCACTCAAAGAGTGTATAACCTCTGTGTATGTAACCCAAAGTGTACAAAATTAAAAAACAAACAAATTAATTTATAAACAGGGAAAAAGCAAGAACACATACCCATGTAAAACATCAGCTTGGTAAGGGATTTCAAGTTTAGAGTAGCTTTTCTCTTTTGCTTTCACAGTAATTTTACCCGAAGACTGGGAGGGTTTTTTAACTTTTGAAGCTGGAATCATAAAACAAAATGTAAAAAAAAACAAAAAACAGCTTGCTATTACATTCATGTGCAAGTTATTCACAATCAATTCAATCAACAAAAACATTTAAAGAAAATAAGCAGAGAAGTACTGTAAAGTGACAATATAACCAGTATGCCATCTACCAATCCAAGAATCCCAGAATTTCTTTGAACTTACCATCAAAACTAATACTTGCAATTTTGGCATATTTATTCTCTCCAGCTTTCAGCGTGATTGCTTTAAAATCTATCATCACAGCATCATTTGATGGACTTGTTCGAATGCTCTGGAAAAAATGATAAACAAACCAATTTCATATGCTTTTTAGAGTAAATTGTAAATGTAGTAAAATGACAATAGTTTAAAGAGAATTGGATGTTACAAAAAGACAATGATACCCAGCTTTCAAGCAAATTTAACAAAGAATAATCCAAAGTTTTGGATTAGTCAAGTCAAAGTCCTGACCTAAATGCAACTGAGATGCTGTGGCAGGACCTGACGTCTTTCAAACATGACTGTAAATAGTTAACTGGACATTTACTCCACTGCAACTATACTGTACAGGGCTTTTGAATTATAAAACCTTTAGCTGACTAATGAAAATTGTATTTAAATCAAATTACATTTGAATAAAAGCCAATTTAATGAGTAATTCCGTGATTTTTCAACCTGGCCTCTATATCCACAAAATCGCCTATCATACCGCTAAGTAGATCCCAAAAGTTTCGGAGTTGCTCCGGTAGATTGGCTTAACTGGCAGTCGCGAAACGGGGGCTCAATGGCTGCAATGTAATCCAGGGCATATCAATGCGGTCAAAGTACGTCCACTAAAAGTGCTTGATTTTGCCACTGACATGCTCAGATTGTTATTTGTGTGTCTGTGCAGGAAGAGGACGGTTGTTTACATGATCCTCTTCTTGCAACAAGTAACCCTCTTGCTTTCATAGACCACCTTTGTCAGAGTTCAGAGTTGTTGTAAATATGACAAAGGTGGTCTATGAAAGCAAGAGGGTTGACTTGTTGCAAGAAGAGGATCGTGTAAACAACCGTCCTCTTTCTGCAACAAGTGAATCCTCTCGCCATAGACTACCTTTGTCCACCGTCCATTTCAGAGCGGGACTTCTCCTTGAGCTAGACTTAATTTTCTGGTTAAAAAAGGTCTATTTCTGTATTTCTGATCCTTTCAGTAATGTTGTCAGACACTTGTCAGACACACGAATAACAATCTGAGCCTGTCAGTGGCAAAATCAAGCACTTTTAGTGGACGTACTTTGACCGCATTGATATGCCCTGGATTACATTGCAGCCATTGAGCCCCCGTTTCGCGACTGCCGGCTGAGCCGATCTACCGGAGCAACTCCGAAACTTTTGGGATCTACTTAGCGGTATGATAGGCGATTTTGTGGATATAGAGGCCAGGTTGAAAAATACCGGAATTACCCTTTAAGAGGGCCGTGAGAGTGCATTGTGATGCGGTGAAGTTGTCCACTCACAGAGGACATATGTCATTCTATTAGTAGTGACAAGCTGGTTGAAGCAAAAAGTGGCAGGTGAAGTGAGCTAAAGTGAAGTGTGTGTAGGAGAAGTTGATTTTCCCATCTGTTTCAACAGGCTCTAAACTGTTGTGCTGTTTGGACATGATGCGGTGTTCTCACAATAAATCTTGGGGTTTCCCCATTTGTTCTCGTCGGCCAAGTCACCATCCAATGCATCCTCAGTTGGCAAGTAAACTTCTGGGATAGTTATCTGTACTCGAACCTTAGATTTTTTTGTTTTGGAATCATGCTTCAACCGTTAGGTATTACATAAAACAGGTCATGGGCTCCCCAACCATTGTTAATCACCTAGCGACCACCTAATAACATCCTAGCAACCTCTAATTGCCATAACAACCACATACTAACACTCTAGCAACCACTACTAGTCGCATATCACTCACCTAGTATCACCCAGCAACCCATAGTGATTACCTAGCAACCACCTAGTAACGCCTTAGCAACCACTAGTAATCACTTAGCAGCCACCTAGTAACACCTTAGCAATCCTCAGTAATCACCTAGTAACACTCTAGCAACCACTATTGTTCACTTACACTTAACTATGCTTTTGATATGCAAAAGTATATTTAAGAATCTACTATTCTGTCCCCACTAAACATTGTGTACCAAGCAAACAAATCATTAATCATCAATAAACATATGTTGTTAATGTTATGTTTGTTAGAACGGGTGCATAATGTTGTTAATCCAACTACAATTAGCTGCCCAAACTTGCTCCACTGGATCAAAACATTTTTGGCCACTGTGGAAATGTGTTATTTATTTATATTTATTTTCATAAACATAGTTATCACAAGAAAATCTTTAAATATTGTGATATCATTTGAAGGTCATATCTCCCACCCCTATCCCAGACACTTAGAAAATATCCCTGTTGTGAACAAATGAAGTGATGATACTTAATACTGACAAACTTGTGTGCCTGTTCTGGTCCTCTTAGGCATGGCAAAATTAATAAAACTGGATTAGAAAAATTAAAGAATGCCTCAGCTAGGACAGTAATCTACGCAAAAAAAAAAGATGTCTATAAAAGCATAAAATTGGAATAGAAGGGGTATGGGTGTTAAATTGGCCGTGATGACAAAGCCAGACTGACCGTGCTTGGACACCACCTCTATTTTTTTGCCAGGAAAAACACCGCTCTATGCAACAATATAGAATATCAAGGGATACTCAATTTGACTGTAGAGGTCAACCGTTTCTACCCCAATATCACCAAGACAAACTCTGTGCTTTTAAAGAGGTTGGTGTTTTGATAAGTCTAATGTTTGCTCATAAAATACTCACAGTAATTTGTACATCTTTTGTCCCTGAATTAAGGAGATGTAAATTCAATTTTTTTGGTTTATCTGTGAACATAAGGAGAATGGTACCCATGTTAATCAATAGTTTGCATTGTCATCTTTTCATTTTGTTAAGGTTCATTCATTCAGTAATCCAAAGTTAAGTCACACAAAACAAAAGAGCATCAAATTTAAATGAAGGAAACACTGTGATAGCAAATTACCTTGTGAGCGTAGGGTGCCGAAGTCTAGCATTTCTATGGAGGAGTATATCCCTGGTGCTGTGGACGGAGGAGGAAGTCATTAGAAGCAATACTCGTAGTATGATGGCTAGAGAATGTGAAAAAATCACAAACAAGTACATGCCCAGTGTTAAACATGGTCAATTTATTATAATGGATAATGCAAATAAGAATAGCTCAACAAATGGGAACAAATGTGGGGAAAAAAGTTACAAATGCCCTCCATCCACCATTGCTATCAGAATTCACTGGTCAGGAATTCTGAAAACCCTTAGTAAAACCTGAAAAGGTTCAAGGTTCAAGGTTACCTTTATTATCCCCAAGGGGCAATTTGTTTTGCAGCCAGCAGTATCCATCAGACAAACAAAATAAATAGAGAACACATACAATATAAATATCACACTGAGTTATTTAAAAGGCCAATGGCAGTAGGAACAAATGAGTTCTTAAGTCTATTGGTCCTGCATCTTGGCAGATTATATCTGCGGCCAGACGGAAGCAACTTGAACTCCTTGGACAGAGGGTGGCTAGGATCAGCCAGGATTGACTGGGCCTTCTTCAAAGTCCTAACCTTGTGCAGATAAGAAAGGTCATACAAGGTCGTGCCTGCAATTTTGCTGCACACTTTGGCAATACCCTGCAATCTATTTCTACTTTTGAGGGTAAGTGACCCGTACCAACTGACAAAGGAGAATGTGAGGACTGATTCAATAAAACAGGAATAAAACATTTTCATAAAAGTATTGTCAACATTAAAACTTCGAAGCTTACGATAAAAATACATGCGCTGATGGGCTTTTCCACATACAGCATCCACGCTGTGTGACGTTCGAAGGTCAGCTTTTCATCAATTACAGTGCCCAGGTATTTATACTGCTGCACAACCTCAACAGCCCAATCATTAATCACCACAGGAGAGATGACTGTAGAATTCTTCCTAAAATCTATTTTCATCTCTTTGGTTTTGGACACATTGATGTCCAAGAAGGACGACTTGCACCAGTCCATGAATTCCGCCACAACAGGGCCATAATCAGGGTCATCACTGCTAAGGGACATGATGACAGAATCATCGGCGAACTTAATGATATGACGCCTCACATACTGGCTTTGGCACGTGTTACTGTACAAGACAAATAAAAGAGGCGAGAGGACGCACCCCTGGGGCGATCCGGTGGAGGAAAAAAGAACATCCCATAAAACGCCATTAACCTTCACACGTTGCGACCTTTCAGTTAAAAAGTCCATCAGCCAACATATCAGGCCAGCATCAATGTTGTGGATGCTCTCTAACCTTTCTGCTAAAATGTGAGGCTGGATACAATTAAAAGCTGAGGAGAAATCAATAAAAACTAGTCGCACAAAAGTCTTTGCACCCTCTAGATGTGCCAGAATCATGTTTAAAAGGGTGCCCGTCGCATCGTCAACACCCCTGCCTGACCTGTAAGCAAATCCAAATTTGCCTGAACTGTGTTCAGAAGCGCATCCTTCACAATCTTGAAGGATGCAA
Source organism: Hoplostethus mediterraneus (assembly GCA_034670385.1). NCBI lineage: Eukaryota > Metazoa > Chordata > Actinopteri > Trachichthyiformes > Trachichthyidae > Hoplostethus > Hoplostethus mediterraneus. The sequence goes on from JAXDDW010000098.1 coordinate 1,831,130, forward strand.
TCTGACTTCATAATAAGAGAGGTAAGTGCCACAGGCCTGTAGTCATTAAGTGACTTTGGAGCTTTTTTCTTTTGCACAGGTGATGATGATGATGGAATCCTTCCAAAGACAAGGAACCCTATGGAGTTGGAGTGACAACATGAAGATAAAACTGAATATATCTGCCAACTGTTCGGCACAATTCTTGAGTATACGACCTCCAATGCCATCAGGGCCAGGACTTTTCCTTTCCTTTACACCCAGGAAAAGTTTCAGGACCTTGCCCCTATCAACAAGCACACTGTTCTGCACAGGAACAGCATTTTTGAAGACTGACAGCTCCTCACTAAAATCATGGACATTAAAAGATTATAAAAAGTGTTCAGTTCATTAGAAAGGTCAAGGTCAGGCTTGCCATTAAGGGACTTGAGGTTGTTTACAGGGGCGGAGGGAGGGTTTCAGCATAGAGGGGGCAAAAATTCTGGAGTGGGCCCTTGCTTTGAATTTGACAATTGCATAATAAAAAAATTAGTGTTTATAGCTTAAAAAATGTACCGACATAATCGTTTTTTTATAAACGGAATTTTTCCGATCATTTTCCGATCATTTTATGATCACTTAGGTTGATAGCCTACACAATGTTTATGCACGCACATTATGAGATCCCATCTAGAACTAGAGTCTACTGAGCCGAGACACTTTAAACTGGTGTCTACTGATTTACGGTAGAGGCTCAGAGACGATGGTGGAGCGACGCAGTCTGAACGAAAAATACAGACAGGCTCAAGCTCAAACTGTTTATGAATCCATTGACATTATCTAATAATTATTCAAAATAGTATTTTTAGGGCAAAGATGGGACATTTTTACAAATGAACAATTTCCCAAAATGAGCCTATGGGTGACTTTCAGTTGATATTTCTCAAAAGTCTGGGCTCCCATTGTGTATGAGGGTGCAGCAGGGTGTTGCTGGTAAAGCCCATGGCTGCTCAGCACAGCTTCCCTGGATAAGCTGAGCCTTACAAAACCAGTGGGGGAAAAACTGGTAGGACTACTAGTGAGTTAGCTGCAGCCACATGTAGACAGGCTGTATGTATACCTGAGGTGACTTCCACCTCAACAGGGAGGATTATAAACTGGTCCGGGTTCGAGGCGCTGGTTTTGATCCTGATGAAGGCTGTGTGGTTGTTGGCTTCTCGCGAGGAAAAACTGGCTCGCATCACCCCCTTGGTCTCAAATGGGGGAATCACCTGAGACAGACAACGTAAGAGTAAAACCATGGATGCAAAAACTCATAGAATAACTGAGCTCCAGCCAAAGTCAAATTGGTAAGGTAGATAAAATCCAAAGCAACTCAAAGCATTATTGACAGACATTACAGTCTGAATTAGTCAACATTAACAGTATCAAATTGCAAAGTAATACTGATCTTCCAGATGTAGTTGCTTCTGCCTGTGCACTGCTTCAGATTAGGGAAGGGCATGAGTAGGCAAAACATCGATTACCCAAAATGGATGCTAAAAATCAACTTTGGACATTCAGATTTTAAAGGAATAGAAAATGCACAACGATTACTAAATTCTATTAAAATAAAAAGCAAGTCATGACAAAAGTACATAATGGTTAATGGGCCCTTCTTAAAATAATTCTGAGTATTGATTTTGATGGGTAGCGAGGTTTTGGTTTTGGTTAAAAATGTATTTAGCTACAGTTCTAGCCAAGATTATTGGCACCCTTGCATTTGATGTACAATATCTTCTGTAATAATTGGAAATTGAAACAACTTTCGGTCATCACACATTCATCTATCGATTTACAACAGCACATGATCAAACAATAAGAATAGGAAATAGATTCTCATTTGCAGTGCAATTCAACTCACCTGTTACAGGTGCCCACATGGTATAAATGAACAAATTGCAAATTTTAAAGTGATTAAAAAAAGTCTGTTCTGCTTCCCTGGCCATCTGTGAAAATGGTGATGAGAAAAGAGCTGTCTAAGGATGTAAGAAAAACTATTCGTTGAGACCTTTGTATCCCTGTTATCAAAGTTTGTTATTACAATTGCTGCTCATGGAATTATTTCGAATCTCCAGGACGTGGTGGTAAGAGGAAAACTGATCTCAGATGTCGTCGAAGTTGGTGTGAGCCATTGAACAAAAAAAGAAAAACAACATAATGGTTGTAATGGTAATGGTTTCAGCCCATACCATGCGCCAGACACTGAACCAAGAAGGGCTGTACAGTTGGAGGCCACAGAAGACCCCACTGCTGAAAGAGAAACAGAAGAAGGCCCAAATGATCTTCTTGAAGACCCACCTGGACAAATCAAAATCCTTCTAGGAAAATGTTCTGTGGACCGATGAAAACCATATTAGAGCTCTTTTAGTGCAGATCAGTGCTTTGTTTACAGATTAAAAAAAGAACACTCTACCTACTGTCAAATACAGTGGAGGTTCCAATGCTGTCGGGCTGCTTTGCTGCCTTGGGTACTAGACGCCTTGGGTACTGGACGTCTTAAGGGCATCATGAAATCAGAAGATTACCAAGGCATTTTGAAGTGAAATGTGCTACCCAGTGTCAGAAAACTGGGTGTCAAACAAAGGTTCAAATGCACACATTCAAATGCACCCAAGAATGGTTCAAGAGAAAATGTTAGACTGTCCTGATGTGGCCAGCAATGAGTCCTGATCTCAATCCCATTGAGAACCAATGGTGAGAGCTGAAATGTGCAGTTGGGTCAATGAAATCAAACATTCAAGAACTGGAGTGGGTTGCAGGAGAGTGCGAGAAACTGTCGGCAGAAAGGTGCAGGAAGCTTATTGATAGCCACAAGAAACGTTTGGAGGCAGGCATCATTTGTCAGAGGCTGTGCAATCAAGTATTAAAAAAGGATGCCAATAATCATGGCCATAGCCACTCTTCAATTCTGCCATAAAAGATTGTTTTAGATTTGCATGCTTGATCATCAACATGTGAAACTTGCAAAACTTATTTCAGAAGATATTGTACATCATCTGCATGAAATGCATGGGTGCCATCAAAATTGGCCAGAACTGTACTTAGTTGTTGCCTTATTCAGATGGACCTGTTATAGGGAGGAGGGAAAGTCAATGTGACGTATGTATGTATAAAAAATGTTCATTGGATTTGTCAAATCAATCAAAATGGCCATCCCTACTTCAGATTCCAAGCTGTAGAATAATGAAATACTAGAACCATGAGTAGTGCTACGGTCATAATACAGACCCATAGCTGGTGGGTTCCTCCCTGCTGTCCTGTAGGTAGTTCCAAATGCAGGTCTCCTCCACTTGAATACATTTCCACTACCTAGGAAAGCATCAGACAATACACAGCATCTGAACAAGCTACTTACAGTAATTATATCCAAATGTTGTGATTAAGCCAAACTTGTGATTAATGAAAAAAGTATCTTGCTGCACTACATTGCAGTACAGTGTACTACATTGATCTTCTCAAGTATTGTTTTCTATCAAAAGCCAAAATATATAATGCTATATATAATGATATAAATGCTATAGACATCAATGTTTATGTTTATAAATGTGGCTCAATATACATCAAGGTTACAAGACTGCAACATAGTCAGAGCACCCAGTCATTGCAGGGAACAGCTTTTATAATGGCTGATTTCAGTGGTTGAAGTTATGGAATTTTCATAAAAGAACATTTGTGCTTCATCACTGCAAGGAGCCTTTAAAGACTTGGCATACAGAAAAGAGAGGATGTGTTAGATGGACATCAAAGGATGACAGAGGGATGGGGCATCATCTATTAAAACATTTCAAACAATATGAAAAAACAAATTAAAAATATGATCTATGGCATTTATACATTATAATTTGCATTCATTTTATTGACATGCTAATCCAGAATAATGTACAATTAGGCCAACAGTAAAATACGCTTAAATGTCCAGATCAGCAACATTACAAATAGTAAAAAGTCATAAAGTTGCAACCACACATGAGATATATTCTCACGAGATATATGCTCGTGAGCATAAAATAATCATGTACGACAGAGAAATGTTAGGGAATGAAATAAAGCCCTCAGATAATCATAGAACTTCAGGTAACCAGCTGACTTCGGCATTGAGATTTTTCTGAAATCCCAATTTAAGCAAGACAAACCTTATGTTGTGGCAGAGGTTACCTGCAGCGGTTCACTGTGTGGGTTGTGGATGTTGATGAGTGGTGAGAAGCTGCTGTTGACGGGCACTCGGGCACCGATGAAGGGTCGTAGTCTGTAGGGGTTGGGGATGCCCACACCAAAAACCTGCATACCACAACACACATGGAGAACACCACTGACTGATCAATCTAAACTCCTTAAAAAAATAATTTGTACTTACTTTTATTTTAACATGCTTAAGGTTGTAACATGACTTGCAAACTTGTAAAACAACTGCAATTGTCTTTCTCCTCAGGTTCCACTTCATTAGTAGGTGGGTAACACTGGATGATAGTACATTTGCAGTGATTCGAGACGAAACAGGCTCTGATCATCCTGGGACTAATAGGATCCCATTCCATTAAGGTGTTTACCTTCATCTTTTAGACAATTAAAGCAACTCCATGGATGTGTGTGGTATTGTGTAGCAGAGTGTAGGGTGACTGATCCATTGCTGTTTAACTTCTGTCCAGAGCCAATCCACAGCAAAGGAGGAGACCCCTCTATTTACCAAGTCATATAATTATGAATTTATATTGATGGCTGTTTTGTATCCCTTCAGCAGCTAATGGAAAAATTCACTTATTTCGATATTTGCAAGGTCGCCGCTATGCCTGTGACATGAATCCCCAGTTTCCCTCTCTCCCAAAGACCACACAATTTGATTCTTTTGTGAAGCCCTTACCCTTTCCTAAGAAAATTATTACACAGCTTTATACACTCATTCCTTACATACCACTTCTTTGGCCACTAAGATTTGGGAGAGGAACTCACAGAGGGGTAATGGGAAAGCATTTTGCATCGCGTTCACTCTCAATCAGTGCTATGAATGTTACAGTTTTTTGCAGTCAACGGGTCCAGATTGGACCCGTTTGTCCAATCTGTAGTCACATTTTCAAAACTCTGAACACAATTAGCGCAACATCCGTCAGTTGTGGACCATACCATTAACACAATTCATGTTGTTTTCACACAATAAGCAGTCAATTAACACGTTTCTAAAATGCTTAGATTTTCTTTACATACAAGCTTACCCAATACCACAATTATGGATCTTTGTCTTATTTACAAATGCTTGCACACAGCACGCCAGAAATGAAAACCCAATGTTCAAAACCTTAAATATAGTATAAAGTCTCTACTTCTGCAACAACAGCAGCTCAAAAGCATCTTTGAAACAGCTGATAAGCATTTCTGAATGAACAGATCACTGAAACATTGAGAAATTGCTGATTTAGGTTGTGAAAAATCGATCAAACACAGAGTTCGAATGGAACAGTTGTACACAGTTCCTTTTGAAAGGAACAGTGAGTGGGTCACCAGCACCGGCACCAGTATGTTCAGGTATGGTGTCCATCCAATATGTCTTGTTCTATAGTGAGTTTTACACTATGCTACTCTACATGTAAACATGGGTTACAGTACATCCAGTAGCACATACTGAAAAGTATTTACACATACTGTGTTTACACATACTGGGTTTACACATATTGTGCATGCCAAGCGTTTCTATCCAAGGTGCATAGCGAGAGACGACATAGATGTGATGTGGACGAAAACATGTGGCCAAATGCTGAAGATCGTATAGATTACAGTTTACAGATTACAGTCCACAACAGACAGATGTTGTTCTAATTGTGTTTAGAGTTTTGAAAATGTGACTACAGATTGGACAAAAGGATGTTAGCGACTGTAGAACTGTAGAACAGGACTGTGCATTTTGGTGTTTATTTCCCTTCTGTGCCTTTTTTACTGTATTTGTGAATTTTATTTTTACACATTTGGAACCAAAGGCCATGTATGTTGTATGTTGTTCATCACTGGCAGCAACGTTTTTGAGCATTTTGAAATGTAGATTTAGTATTTAATTAACAAAATGTGGTTTTGAGCAGAAAATTAACTATTCGACTAATTGTGTGATGTAGGTGTATTGCTGTGTTAGGAGTTTAGAAAAAGTATCTTAAGTATAGCTAAATGCTTGTTAGTGATCGTAAAAAACTGTAATCAGTGCAAACTGCTCCACTGCATCTATTGGACCAAGGTCAGACTCAAACATTTACACCGAGATAGACTCAAAATACAATCAATGAAATCGATGCAATTATTGCACTATTTGGGCTAGCACCCAGTACAATATTAATTTCTAAATGTAACTCTGTCCTTGTGGCCTTTGTAACCCTCTTGGCGAGCGGTCTGATTCTGCTAAAATAGAAAGCCTCTGCCTCTGAAATTACAATTTCCCACTATCCCAGAATAACACAGCCTTTCTATACCCCATCTTCTTACTCCCACATACACATGCATAACCTCACAACATATATTCTGACACACACACACAAAACGTCACCCACTCCTCTTACCATAAACACCCTTGCCTGCCCAAATTTCTGCACTAGGCATACCTGACATGATAGGCTCTACGTAGAATATTATTAATAATAACTTTAATTTAAGAGTGCCTTTCAGAGTAAGGAACTATAAGGAAAAAGAAAAACTAGGCTAATCCTACTCATACAGTACTCATACACAGCCTCCCCTCCCCTTTTTCTCTTTGATTGCTGTTCCTATGCCTGTCTTAATTACTTATTTATTTATATTTATCTATTTATTTATTTATTATTTTCTCAAATTTATTTGCTCACTGATTTACTATTTGTTATTTACGACAGTGTTTTAGGGCCACTGTTTAAAAATAAATAATTAAGATTTTGAGTCCTAACATTACGAGATTAATGTCATAATGTTACTGATGATGATTATTTTGATTAAATGAAGGATTCCATGGTAAAAAAAATAAAAAATCTATAACTGGGTTATAAATGCAAAACTGTCAAGCTTCTTCTGCATTGAGGGCACTGCCCAAGTGGCTGCAATGTTTTCAATGATTCAAAAAAGGAAATAGCGATTATAGTGGATTAGTTGATGAGAAGAATAGTAGATTATAGTAGCTATTACAATGCATTTGTTCACAAATACTTCCACAAGTTTGAAAAATGCATTTTACGCAGTTGCAAATAATTACTACAACTAACTACAAAATCTATCACAAGTTTGTAGATTGTGTGCAATATTACAGCTCATGGTGCACATGCAGTTTGCTGTTGTACTGTAAAGATTGGAGTACATATTTGGACCTGTGTTACAAGTTGACAAGTCATCTTACACCTTCACACATCTTATAATAGGTTGTGGCATAGTTTTCTACAGAAAGACACTGCCAAGATAGCTGCAAATGTTTTCTATTAATTCCCAAAGAGATTGGAGCACACACACACATTTGTGTGTTTGTGTTTGCAAGTCATGTTACAACCTCATGCATGAGTATAACTTATTTTGGCAGCGAGTGTGTGTTAACCTCAGACATCAATTAGCTTAACATATACAGTTCTAAAACTTAACATTAATGGGACATGATGTGTAAAATGTGTAAAAGACCAACCTGATATGTAAACACTCCATGATGTGATGTATTAATAAATAAAGTATTCTCTACGTTGCCGACTACTCGCGCCAAGAAGACAATATCAAATGATGTATTCCCTCCTGGCTGGATTATCTGAGTGGGAGAAGGCTTGGTCACATTAGTTTCACAATACATACTGATGCCCATGATAAAAGGGCAACAGGATCCCACATACAGTACAAGACATTTTTGATATAAGACAGACATCTAGGAGGTGGTGACCTGTTTTCAGAAAACTAGTAACCAATTACAAAATTCACAGTGAACAAGCACAAGTATTTGAAGATGCTGTATAGATGCCCCCCTCTCTCAGCAAAAGGGGGATTTTCCCCATAAAGCCGCCAAAAGTAAGACTTTGCAGGTTTGACTAGCCCGCCCTGGTGCCATTAGGAGATGGGACCAATGATAAGGGCCGGGGAAAAGTACCTAATCTGCCTTCCAAGGGAGACACAGAAAAAGAGAACAAAGAAACTCTGGAATGTGTTGCAAAAATGTGCTTTCTTTATATGTTTTATTAAATTTGAATAACACATCCTGTGGCAGATGATGTACCCTACTCCCCAATGTATTATCTTGCTTATTCAAAGCACACAGCATGTTATTAAGATGTTTGGTTTACTCGCCAGCGTTTTGTGGTAAGACAGTGATGTTTGGTATCATACAGACCCATTTGTTGTAAGGTGATTAAATATGTCACTTGCATCCCCAAAGGATCAAGAAAAACAATGTTTTCCAAACCTGAGCTGGAAATGCAGTTTTAGGAAAATTCTAATCACTGAGCATCAGGTTGTAAATCTGATGCATGCAAATGAGGGAAACACCTACTCTCCTGACTCGCCATAAAGCCCTCTCAGCCCTTGGTTCAAAAAAACTCTACACGAAATCTCACCAACTCGAACGAAGAAAGCAGGACAGCTCCTGCAACGGGCGAACGGGCTTAAAAACGCAGGCGGAAAGACACCAAGGAACATCAAGAAACTCAACTCAACTGTCCTGCAGCCCGTCCCGCAGCCCGTCCTGTAACTAAGTTTGAACCTGGCTCAAAGCTCTTCTCTCAGTTCAAGAACCAGACCAGCTCCAGAGTGAATCTTGCCGAGACAGCCGATTGAGTTCACTCCACCTGATCCAGAAGACTACGAAACCACGTCAGAAGCCAGCCGCTACTCTACTCTGCTTTCTGAACGATGTGAGTCAACACATCGCCCTATCCTTCTATATCCACTGATGTGAACTGTTGGTACGATGACTCCGACGAACAACGGCCCCCGGACCGCACTCCACTATGGCCCTCCTGACATCGACTGGTCCAGACCAACACGTGCGTGTGTTTACCTGTCCACTGCGACTGCGTGACGGTTACACCCTGCAAACCAGAAGGTAACCAACTTTCTTGTTGATGCACAGGTGATGCCAAGGCAGTGTTGAACTGTGAAAGTGAGGTTAGAATACTCTCTCTCTCTCTCTCCACTATTTTCTGTCCTTCTGTCCCAAATCTCCCGGAAACTGTCAGCTGTCCTCCAAGCCATGTTTCGCTGTTGCCACATTGCCGCAATTAGACGTATTACAGTTCAGGTTGTTTTGTCAGTGCGAATTTCCTTGCCATCTTTGATCCCAATATCATTTGCCACTCTTATTTGATATATCCTCTGCCACTGTTTAACTTCCTACCTTGTTTGATACATCCTCTGCCACTGTCTATCTTGCTATCTTGTTTGCCAGTTTTACTGCCATTATCTGTTTTAGTTTAGTATACATTTATTCATTTTATTGTTGTTTTATTTACATAGTTAATAAAATCTTTGCATTTATAAAGAACTGGCTTTTGTGTGTCATTGATATATCCTGGACATGAAGGTAGAAAATCCCTGAAATCTAGAGCTCACTTCTTTTGGTTATTAGACTGATATCATTATAAAGAGACTATTCCAGTGTAACTGGTGGTGCCCCGCAAGTGTTAATTAATAAGATATTAATTACTAATAATAATTTCAATAATTGTCAATTTTCAGAATTGACCAAATAGTCATAACGAAGCTCAACACGCTACACATTTCATCTAATCATGAGTCGATTTGTGATGCTTTTCAATCGCGTGAGTGTTAGGATGCCATGTTAAGTGATCTAAATAGTAATAAATCTGCTCATTCAATATTGAGAGCAGTCAAAGGATGCTTTTGAATGATTAAAAATTATGCTTACATCATTAGTTCATCTTAAAGACTTTTGTTCCAACACTGAGAGGGCTATACAACAGACAATTTATTTTATTTATGGAAGGGGACCTCACTAAGACCGAAGTCTCTTTTTCAGAGGGGCCATGCATCCATACAATAATAGAGACAAAAATAAAGAGGCACAATTCTAGTAAAATATACAGAGATATATATAAGACATGATAAAAAAAAACAAATATAAAATATATATACATACATATGCATGAACATACACCGATCAGCCACAACATTAAAACCACTGACAGGTGAAGTGAATAATGTCAGGGGGAGGGATATATTGGGAAGCAAGTGAACAGTCAGTTGTTGAAGTTGATGTGTTGGAAGCAGGAAAAATGGCCAAGCATAAGGATCTAAGCGACTTTGACAAGGGCCAAATTGTGATGGCTAGACGACTGGATCAGAGCATCTCCAAAACGGCAGGTCTTGTGGGGTGTTCCTGGTATGCAGTGGTTAGTACCTACCAAAAGTGGTCCAAGGAAGGACAACCGGTGAACGGGCGAGAGGGTCATGGGCGCCCAAGGCTCATTGATGCGCGTGGGGACTGAAGGCTAGCCCGCCTGGTCCGATCCCACAGAAGAGCTACTGTAGCACAAATTGCTGAAAAAGTTAATGCTGGCTATGATAGAAAGGTATCACAGCTTGCTGCGTAGCCGCAGACGCATGCTGCCCATGCTGACCCCTGTCCACCGCCGAAAGCGCCTACAATGGGCACGTGAGCATCACAACTGGACCATGGAGCAATGGAAGAAGGTGGCCTGGTCTGATGAATCACGTTTTCTTTTACATCATGTGGACGGCCGGGTGTGTCCTTTACCTGGGGAAGAGATGGCACCAGGATGCACTATGGGAAGAAGGCAAGCCGGTGGAGGCAGTATGATGCTCTGGGCAATGTTCTGCTGGGAAACCTTGGGTCCTGGCATTCATGTGGATGTTACTTTGACACGTACCACCTACCTAAACATTGTTGCAGACCAAATGGTAAATGGTAAATGGACTGTACTTATATAGCGCTTTTCTAGTCTGACCACTCAAAGCGCTTTACACTACATTCACCCCATTCACACACATTCATACACTGATGGCAGGGCGCTACCATGTAAGGTGCCAACCTGCACATCAGGGGAAACTAAGCATTCATACACATTCACACACCGAAGGCGCAGCTTCGGGAGCAATTTGGGGTTCAGTGTCTTGCCCAAGGACACTTCGACATGCGGACTGGAGGAGCCTGGGATCGAACCACCGATCTTCTGATTAGCGGACGACCTGCTCTACCAAATACACCCCTTCATGGCAACGATATTCCCTGATGGCAGTGGCCTCTTTCAGCAGAATAATGCACCCTGCCACACTGCAAAAATTGTTCAGGAATGGTTTGAGGAACATGACAAAGAGTTCAAGGTGTTGACTTGGCCTCCAAATTCCCCAGATCTCAATCCGATCGAGCATCTGTGGTATGTGCTGGAAAACCAAGTCCGGTCCATGGAGGCCCCACCTCGCAACTTACAGGACTTAACAGATCTGCTGCTAACGTCTTGGTGCCAGATATCACAGAACACCTTCAGAGGTCTGTGGAGTTCATGCCTCGACGGGTCAGAGCTGTTTTGGTGGTACGAGGGGGACCTATACAAAATTAGGCAGGTGGTTTTAATGTTATGGCTGATCGGTGTACATACAAATACACACATTCACAGAACGCGCACTCTAAACATAAATTACATGGTAGCACCTAGCAGGTACATTCCTCCTCTAATAAGCTAGCTACCAGGTGTTTCAAATGAAAAGATACCAGTCATGTCAACTTAAGTGATTCCTGAAATGAGTTCCACAAATAGGGAGCAGAAACACTGAAGGCAGCTTTAACCAAATTAGTTCTAAATCTTACTACTTATCTACTTATGTCTAAAGTAACCCAGGCCTGAGATCTAGTAGTGTAGTCTGCCTAGGCTCTCTCCCACAACTGAGCCAGCTTTCTTGACCAGTTTATTAATCCTCTTGGCATCCTTTGCCTTGATGCCACCTCCCCAACATACAACAGCAAAGAAGAGTGCACTGGCCACCAGTCATGAGGAGCAGCCTGTTGCACACATTGAATGACCTGAGCCTCCTCAGGAAGTACAGTCTGCTCTGACCTTTCCTGCAGAGGGCATCAGTGTTGTCTGACCAGGCCAGTTTTATAGTTGAGGTGCTGCCGTGTGTTGGGGCAGCAGCATCAGAGCCAGTGACACTAACAGACTTGATAAAATCATCAAGAAGGCTGGCTCTGTACTGGGTCTCAGGCTGGAGACTTTTGAGACCGTGGTGGAGAGGAGAACGCTGAACAAACTGTTATCCATCATGGACAATGATCAGCACCCTCTCCATCACACAGTAGACAGACAGTGGAGTACCTTCTCTCACAGGCTGCTCCAGCTCCGCTGTCGAAGGGACAGATACAGGAAATCTTTCCTGCCACATGCCATCACACTGTACAATAACAGCTAAAACTCTGGTCATAACATACAGTCACTATGCACTTTATATGTTTTTACACAACTCTGTTCACTGCACCTTATATTTTATTTTGCACTACAATAATAATGCTTATTTATACATTTTTATATTGCATTCTATATTGCCATTTTAATATGTCTAGGTTGTTCTTTTTTTATTCATTGTGGTGTTGTTATTGTCTCTGTGTGTAATGCTGCTGCTGCACTGCAATTTCCCAGTTTGGGATTAATAAAGTACATCTATCTATCTATCTATCTATTGAGGTGAACTTGTACGATTCCACAACCTCCACCTCCACCTCTTTGCCCTGGAGGATAACAGGTGGTGGTGGTCGCCTCTTGTTCCGACAGAAGTCCACCACAAGCTCTCGTCTTGCTGACGTTGAGCTGTAGGTGGTTGTTGTCGCACCATCCTATGCACCACCACAAACTTCTCCACCAGACTCCTGTACTCATCCTTATTGTCCTCTTTGATGCAACCCGCAATGGATGAATCATCAGAGAAGTTCTGGAGATGAGTAGACCCGGAATTTAATCGAAAGTCTGAGCTGTAGAGGGTGAACAAGAAGGGCGACAGTACCGTTCCCTGGGGTACACCCATGTTGCTCACCAGCGTATCTGACATGCTGCTCTGTAGACGAACAAATTGCGGCCTGCTGGTGAGGTAGTCCATAATCCAATGTGCCATGGCGTGGCAGATTCAACGCATACCAACAAAGGCAGATGCAGAAATTTTACTACACGCCTTTGCATCATCGAGAATTGATTAATGTAATTAATTAATGCAATGTCTCTTTTCAGGCTTACCTACTGGGTGCACTAAAAATGTCTTGATTAGGGGATTAGTGGCTTGTTAAGTCAATAGTTGGGTGATAATTCAGGCACTTGCTTTAACTACTTAAATTAAGTAGTTAAAAAAACAAAAAAACATTTACATTACATACATTTACATTGATCTCATAAATGGCCTTTTATGGGAACGCAAACATGGAAATTTGCGGACCCGCGGAACTCTTTCATCTCTGATCATCTCTACATTTTTAATACTTTAATGTCAAAGACAACCCATGTCCTGAACTGAACAGAAAGTGAATTCACCCCAACCCCCGATGATGATTTTAAAACAGAACAACCAGAGAACAGGCAGATAGATAAATGTACTGGTGGGAAAGAATAAAGCAAAAAATACATACCCTGTTTTGAAAGAATGATGCATGGAAATGTGAAGTTGTGGCTGATATGGATATTAAGGTTATTTCTTCTGAGCTGGGGTTGTGCAAATACACCTTTTCCATTTTTGGCATGCCAACAGGCCTGGGGACACGGAGAGACACAAATACTGATACCAGAAACAACAGTATATTAAGCTAGGGCTTGCTATGGCTTTTTAATGAATTAGTATTATAACTAATATTAATTAGTTTATTTGCTTCAGAAACATGGCTTTGACTGTGAAAGGAAGCAGCATTTTTACATTTTATAATAGCAAAAATCACCAAATGCAAACTGCCTTGACCATCAACAACAGGCAAAGTGCAGTAATGTGTGCTGAGGCATATGCTCAGAGTTAAAAACAACTTTATTTTCCAACATGCACAATGTAGCTGCTAATTAATTGGATGGAGATGAAAGATTAGTAGAGGCCTATTGTGTAATGGCCATATGTAGTAATTGCAATATGTATGATATTGCAATTATAATCATATAGAAATGTAAACAAAGGAATATTGTCAATAGGTACATTTTGTTATCATCCAAGCCTACTAGAGGTATAATGATGATGAGATAGACATGATATTATTGATTTGCAGAAACTACAATCATATATGCCGCAGGGCAGTGCAAACACGTGCAACATCTAACCACAAAGTCAAACACTATTGACTGACATTTATCAAAAAAAAAAAAAAATATATATATATATATATATATATATATATATATATATATATATATTGTTTTTTACATTGTATTACCTACTCCATGATAGTAACTAAATCAGCTAAACACACTGATGCTTTCTTATGTGTGACTGCTGATTTTATTTCACGTGCAAACTGCCTGATCTTTCTGAATTGGATTAGGGATACTGGAAACAGTGCTTTGCATTTAATGCAAAATATGTTTCTTTGCATTTCCTACTTACTAGTCGGTTTGAGATTATAAAGTTAAAGGCAAAGCTCTTTAACAGGGGCTTTTTACAGTGAGAAAACCCCCACAGAAATATAATCTATGCTAGGCTGATAATGATGCCTATAGCAGCTGAGCTCTGGTTAGATGCATGAACTTGCATGTCAGGCACTGTGCATGTCAATACAGTTGACCAATCTCAACCCAGACATCAGTTCCACTGATGTGTCTCTGGAATGCACATGGTACCATCAACACACTTCAAAAAAGATAAAAGCATATAGAAAACAGTAAATATCTGCTGTGACATCAGTCACTGCAGGCAGTACATGGCAAGTCCGTGCAGGCAGTTTGCAAACTGACAGAGGTTTACTCACTGTTCACGGAAATCGAGCATCAACGGCTCGAAGCAGATGGGCCTGCTGTTCCCCCGCTGAAGTGGCAAACTAGTGGGCAACAGATAAAGCAGCATCAGCAACACAACACAGGACTGACTAGCATCCATGTTACTGCTACACCACTCACACTGTCACAAAGCACATTGCGCAGAAAAGCTTGGAACATAGGAATGTGTGTGTGTGTGTGTGTGTGTGCGCGTGCGTGCGTGCCACAGAAACTGCAAACCTGTCAAACCTGCTCAGTGGAACAACAGGTAAAGCAATCCATTACATCCATTCAGTCATTTACCATTGTATCGTATTGCTTGCAGGGCTGCACGATATGACAACATGCAATATGCAAAAACATTGTTGAATATTGCGATCACGATATTACATGTCTGGTCAGGTTTTCATTACAACCAAACACTGCAGCAGCTCATTGCAGAGGATGAACCAATCAGTGAAATGAGCTGTAGTAGTGTGTGGTTGGAATGAAAACCTGCAGACCTTTGGACCTTGTGGCGGAGAACAAAACGGTTGAGGTAGACAAATAACATATACACAGCAGGCAAAGTTAGTCAGTTTATCATAGAAACTGAGGCTGGTAGTGGACAAATACATTGCCAACTATTATGAGGAAGCAACAAAGGTTACAAATGTGCCAAACAGCCATAAAAGGGCAGTTTAACAGATCGATATTGATACTGGCAGCCTATTGCAGCTGTATGTTGGGGTTACATCAGGTTCCCAAACAAACTGGAACTCTCCATAGAATTCATTGACAACTGATCCAAAGAAACCACTAGGTGATGAGGTTTGCTTCCAATTTGTGAAAGAAAAGGTGCTACTATTGCATGGAGAGAGAAAACAATGAAGGTATTTCCCTGCCATGATGTTTGAGCAAGAAAAATAAAATTTGTATTTACAAAGAACTATTTTCAAAAGTGAAAAGAATCTGAGAAAAGAAAATCTGATTTGTATTTACAAAACACTCTTTTCTGTTACACTTGCAAAAGTAAATTTTGCCAACTTTTGTCAGCGTTTCATCGCTCAAAGCCTGCTAAAAAGATTTGCAAGCTTGTGTGCCAAGATTTGCAAGCGAGGTCCAAGTTCTGCAAGAAAGGAGGTGGGGGCTAGAACAGAGAGCTACCCGATTGGTGCACGGAGAGTGATTACTATGGTATATAGGTTTGTACTACTTAGACTATGAACATTAACAGAGCTTAAAATAGTACATTACATCACATTACATTACAGTCATTTAGCAGCAAGGGTCAGGGTAGTGTTTCCTGAAGCGGTGGGTTTTCAGCCTAATAACAGAACCAAGAGATGTTATGTAGAGGGAAAAGAGGAGAGGACCTAGAACCGAGCCTTGCGGAACCCCAGTAGTGAGCCTGCGTGGTTCTGACAGAGACCCTCTCAGCGTCACCTGGTAGGAGCGATCCGTTAGGTAGGATGCAAACATGGAGAGTGCAGAGCCTGAGACACCCATCCCCTCAAGGGTGGAGAGGAGGATCTGGTGGTTCACCGTGTCAAACGCTGCAGACAGGTCCAGGAGTATCAGGACAGAGGAGAGAGAGAGAGTATCAGTGTAGCAGACTCGCTACCCCCGGAGTAGGCAGAGACACAGGCAGGAGTAGAGAGTTCATGTTATTTACATCCCAGCATATAAAACTGACTGGTCTTGACCGCCGCTTTCCGGCGTACTGAGCATCAGTGTCTCCATGGCACACTGGGTGGTCTGCTTATATGCCTCATGTCTGCCTCATATCAACCTGCCTCTAAAATCAATGGTTACCAACTGTGGTTCTCGGAACCCAGAGTACTGCTGCTTTTCTATTCTATCAGGTAATTAATTGTATTAACATGGCACCCTAGATCTAAATAAGAACCTATTAGAGGGCTAGAATGAAAACAAGCAATACTCTGAGTCACGAGGACCAGACCTGAGGACCACTGCTCTAAAAAAGGTGTGGTGAATGAAATGTAGGTTCATGAAACAATCAAATCAAAAACCTCTTGATTAGTGAACTTGATTTTATATGCCATTGCATCAAAGGTCACTCATCATATGCTGTGATATCAACATATGGAGAGACAGATATTCCTCCCGGTAAAAACATCTGCCAGTCTAGTACACTGATGTGCTCTAATTTTCTATTACCATATGAATGGGATGTTGGGATATACGGTGAATCTCCATCTACTTTCATCCTCCAATTAATTTCAGTTACATCGACTTCTAGAAGGTAAAAAAAATGAATTCTCATTGGTTAGGAATTGTAAAAAATATGGAAATGTTTACTCTATAAATTGGCAAAGGAAGTGAATTTATGACGAGATCAAGAGATGTTACATTTATGCAATTTATACAAGGACAATTTATAACTCTATTCAGCAACACCTCCCCACTTTTGTACACACAGAGGTAAGTGAAATATAATTGCATGGTTGAAATTTAAGTTTGCAAAGACAATGGGCCTCATTCACGAAACGTGCGTACGATCAGATTTGATCGTGTAACGTTAGTATGAACGTTTCTACAAACAGTCAGATTCATCATTTTGTTCGTATCTGAATTTGTTCATTTGGTATGATCAAATTGGTGCTTTGAAACATGCAGAAATGTGTTTGTGTGTTTGGAAACATGCGCGGGAAGGCTCTTAGAACGGTTTATTCTTTACAGTAATGCCAAACCTCATGAACAAAAAGATGTTTCAGTGGCCTTGTAGAAAAAAAGGATTTACTGAACTGTCCTCATTCATAACACAAGATTATCTAACTTGTAATGGGTTGATCACATGGACTGAACGCCTTACAAATACAATAACATAGTCCACGTTAGAATGGGAGAAAGAAGACTGGTGGGTACATTAGACTGAATCAAATCAAATCACATCACATTTATTTGTATAACCCTTAATCACTGTTACAGTCTCAAAGGGCTGTGATGCCCCACATCAGATCTGGGAAATCCAGATCTGATGTGGGGCATCACAGCAAACGGCAGCTCAGTCAGTGTCATCATAGGACTAGGGGACTGAAAATTGTGTTGCTTGTCTGACAATATTTTCTGTACTTTTTTTTTTTCATAGACTGTTGTACAAAGTACATGATTGAGCCTTGGTCAGGACAATGCTTCTCTAAAGTTCTACATCGAAAAAGGTATGGTACTGACAAATCTTTAATAACCTCAGTTAGTTTAGTTTGCTCAAAAAAGAAAAGTGAAGTTGTTAAATGGAGCAGAAAACAATATTCTGCAGCTATGCACCTAAAGAGGCCAACATATTAATCATACCATACCAAACATACCATTAATCAAACATCGTCTATTTCAAATGTAGAAACTATTGCTGAAAAAAATGGCAACAACTGAGCACTTTGAAGGAGCTCCTACACCTACAAACTATAATAATAATAATAATAATAATAATAATAATAATAATAATAATACATTGGACTTATACAGCGCTTTTCTAAGTACCCAAAGACGCTTTACATGGAGGGCAGAACAAACAAGACAAACAAAACAAAACAAACAGAACATTTTAGTAAAAAAGAAAACTAGAGAAGCTGTACGGAACAAGTCATGGAATGGAGAGAAGGGAGAGAAAGGGAACAGGGGTTAGCAGGTGAAAGCAAGTTTTAAGAGGTGGGTTTTGAGGGCTTGTTTGAATGATGGTAGGGTGGGAGCCTGACGGATGTGGATGGGGAGGGCGTTAGTAGTTTATGTGGGACGCCACCTGTCAAAATTTAATTTATGACCCCCTGTTGATTTATGACCTGTCAATACTTGACAGTTGATTGACAGCCTGGCAAAATTTGATTGATGGATGACCTTTGACCCCTATTTGATTGACAGCTTGTCAGTACTTGACAGATGATTGACAGCTTGTCAGTATTTGACAGATTTGATTGATGCCCTATTGACCTCCTTTTGATTGACAGTTTGTCAGTATTTGACACATTTGAATGATGACCTGTTTGATGTGACATGTGGTGACCTTTGAGTGTGCGGGGGGGAGGCGTCATTCATTTGTTCTTTTGATCCTGAACGGAGTGTATTCACCTTATGTAGCATGGTAACATGGGTGTCAGGGGAGCACTTCCGTTTGTGTTCGAACTTCCGGTGGTGACCGGTTGTTGTGTGTCGGAGTGTTGTAGTAGTTGTGTGGTAGGAGTTTTGTGGTAGGAGTTTTGGTACTGTTGGCTAGCGATACATTTCGAAAATGACGAGTATTATATGTTCAGTAAGAGGGTGCCATAATAATTGGAAGAAACGTAGCGAGGTTTTACAGCGGGAATGTTTTGAACATCGCCCTAAACTACGGTCTCAGTGTAACTGTGGAGCCCCGTATGACCTGCATCCACCCGTATGACCTGCATCCACCCCCGAAGGAGGGCGAAGCTCTGAGACTCTGGTTGAAGGCTTTGAACCTGAAAAATCCACCCAAACGTCCGTATGTGTGTTCGTTTCACTTTGTGGATAAAACGCTAACAAAAGAACACCCCTACCCGGAGAAGTGGCTTGGCTATGAAGTTCCATTGAAAAGAATGCGTCGGGTGCTAGTCCGGCAGTCAGGTACGTTAAATTATCATTTATCCAGCTCATCTGTTTACACTGTTTTTAAACTATGTAGAGTTTGGAACGATAATACATAGTAATAGTAATAATAATAATAATAATAATAATAATAATAATAAATAGTGATAATAATGGCGAAAAGCAAAGGCTGTTTCATGTAAAGTTTGTTACCAAATTAATTCAGCATTCAATTTAAGCATTCAGTAGTCAAATTATAGTTATGAAACATTAATCCAAGGTCATAACATGTACATACTAATGTATACCTACTTCTCAAACATCTTGCATATCTATGGCTGTCTGTAGGGCCAAGTATAGGCTAATAAACGCCACATAATCTGGCAAAGTACAGATCAGATAATTTGCTATCTTAGTGAATAATTTCATAGTTAATGATAATGTCTCATTTACAGTAGTCTATAGTGGGGAAATTATTGCATCCGTTTATAGGCTGCATATTGTTAAAAATACTATTTACTTTTTTACTAGATGAGAATGCAACACCCAGCGTCGAGCATGAGGCCATGGATCAACAGGATGTGTCCAACTCCCAGAGAGATGTCGGGACCCAGTGGGAGGACTGCACACTTGGAGATCACAGCTACTATCAGTCTTCCCCTGATGCTTTTGCCCCTCACTGCTGACCAGGGAACACAATGTGCTGGGCCTCTCCACAAGACACTGCTTCGGACTGAAGCTCTGTCGTTTCTCTATACTGGTTTGTCGCTTGCTGCATTTAATGCAGTGGCTGAACAACTTATGCCTCTTTACAAAGCTAGCTTCCAGCTTGACCCAACAGACCAGTTTCTGTTGACTTTGATGAAGTTGAGGCTTAATCTGCTCCAGGAAGACCTGGCAGAAAGATTTAGTGTGTCCCAGAGCGTTGTTAGCAGAGTGTTGAGCTACTGGATTGACCTCATGGAAGAAAATATGAGGGCATACATTCCTTGGCTTCCAAGGGAAACTATTCAAGCTACAATGCCCCAGTGCTTTAAAGAACACTACCCAGGCACAACATGCATCATAGACTGCTCTGAGACCCCCCTCCAAAAGGCTAGGAATCTGGATTCCAGGGCAGAGTCTTTCAGTCACTACTATGCCCAAAACACCATCAAGTACCTGGTGGCAATTGCACCCTGTGGCCTAATTATGTTCGTCTCCCCAGCATATGGAGGTAGGAGTAGTGACAAATTCATCACATCTGACTCAGGGTTTCTGGAGTACCTCCGTCCCGGAGATGAGGTCCTGGCTGACCGAGGCTTTACCATCTGTGATCTGTTGAGTGAAAGGAAGGTGAAACTCACAATACCTGCTGTAGGAGCCATATATTAATTTGTCTTTCCGGTTTTATTCCTCCTAAACACTAGGGGGTGGTATGGTAAAGGCCGGGGCTGACCAGAAGATATTTAGTTCAGGTCATTGATCACAGGTGTGGGTATTTTTGGGAAGCAAACAGTTTTTGACTGTGTACTTGGAGGAGCCGCGTTGTTTTTGTTTAAAAGACTCTTCTAGGAAGACTTATGGGAAGAAATGTCACAAGAGTGTGGGCAGTCGGCAATAAATGCATTTTCAGTTAAAGTGTACAAAGTTTCGGTATGAGTTTCTCCGGGTCACATGTCTAAACAATCAACAAAATTAGCACCAACAGTAGCGGCTGAAAATGGGACTTAGCCACTACACCTGCCTTTACTAAACGAGGGGCTCAGCTTTCTGAGGAAGACACCACCAGCACAAGGAGGATTGCTAATGTAAGAGTTCATGTGGAGCGGATCATATGCAGACTAAAGCACTTCAGAGTTATTTCACAGGTTGTGCCAATCAACCTTGCACCAAAAATGGATAAAATTCTGAGAATTTGTGCTGCTCTGTGTAACCTGCGAGGTGACATGATACAAGACAATGCTGAGTGAGATGGATTGTAGTTGTCAACAGAGCTCAGAAAAAAATCTTTACTTGTTAGGTATGTACAAAAATATACATGACATAAGATGTTTAAATGTGTTTACTCATTGACAAAAGAAATGTACAGTACCATGTTTATTTACATGTATAGTACAATGTTTAAATGTGTTTAATGTGTTCACTTAAAAGAAATGTACAATAAAATGTAAATCAGCCCTCGACAATAAGCAGTAAACTTCCTAATTCGATGGCCCGGCCGGGCCACCACATTTTAAATTACTTTATACACTTTTTCCTACCTTATCGATGCTCAAATAATGAAAATCTTCATGTCAAAATCGGTAAACTTTCTTTCAATCCACCATTTTGATTCAGTTCGTGTCCGCTCGGCTAACTTCGGAAAATCGATTTTTTTTACGCACACTCCGACAGTGGGAACAACCGGGCAAACGCATTAAATGGTCGCTGACGGAGCGTGCATTCGGAAATCAAATGTACGCACACTTCGGACAGTGGGACAAACCGCTCGTTTACACTATACATTGCTGGAGGAGTGTGGATTCGGAAATGGACCAAACTTACGTAATAGGTGACCATCAGCATCATTACACACATTACACACTTGACCACCCTTGACCACTGCCCGTATACATGTACTATTAAGAAGAGAATTCATTCACAATTAAGTAATTAGACATGGCTTTTCGCCTGAAGCCTCCTGCTCCCGGACAGTCGCCCGGGGGAAAGAAGAAGAGGAAGATGGATTCAAGTACCGGCCGTGAATTGTTGTTATTGTTATTGCCTTGGACCTTGGGGGCAACATACCCGGTCATTACAATGAAATAAAATAAAACTGAAGATTTAAAGAAGTAATAATATTTAATTATAGCGTTTTTGTTTTAGACAAAGCTTATTAGTACAGTACAAGGTAAGGTGTCTGCAAAGAAAAGAATCCATGCCCTCCCCACTTTTAAGTTGAAATTAAACAAATTTCAATTTGAAACTCAATAATTTCATTTTAAAACTACCGGCTTGGGACGGTCACATTGGTAAGTGCATGCTAGATTTTAGTGCAAATAAGGCAGAGGTAACAATCACAAAAAGCCATGTCTAAACTACTGAAAGCAAGCTAGCACATAAAAGCAAGCTATATGAAGTGCATGCACTATCAATATGGCGGGTTACATGAACGGAAATAATGATATTTCGATTCGCAAAAAAAAACAGCATCCGCACACCTGGTTTTAGAGCAGGGCCACCAACTTTTGAGCAGGGCCACCAACTTCCCAAATCTACTGGCCCTGTGGGCCACCAACTTAAAAAGCTTATTGTCAAGGGCTGTAAATTGTAACAAAGTTTATTAAACAACAGCACTGAACAATGAACTTCTTCACACTGCTGGACTGACTGGGCTGAACATCAGCCTTCAGAAATAATAGATCGTTTACGCCTACTTCGTGGAGTAACACACGGCCCACTTTACCACTGTGAAGATACTGGTAGGCTTCAGTGCTTTTGTAATTCTTCATTGTGGCACCATCCACTCCGAGGGACAGCACAAAATAATTAAATATATCTCCGTATGTTACTTCTGGCCACTTTCTCATGTCATCCTCCCAGTCGCTGGTGGCGATCCTTGAAGGATGCAACACAGTAACACGGTCCGACCGCCGCAATGTAGAAAACGTATGCTCCCATGTGTTGAGTACGTTATCCATGTCAGCTAATTACCGCAAACTAACAAGGTTTACTCGCCTACGCAGAAATTAGCTAGGTTAACTAGATTGTTTACCACTCTCACCACACACTTCCTCATTCAGCCGGCTTTTTGGCGGGAGTCGTAACACAATCGCGTTCAAACCGGAACCAGGAAAGTGGGCGGGGCTACATAAGGTGAATTGACCAGCCGATGTGCATAGGGGGTTGTGGGAACACCTGGAGGGCTGTGGGAATGTGTTTTAGTTTTATATTCATTAACTGGTCAGTGTCAAACGTGGGTCATTGGGGTGCTGTGTGTCACAATGGGCACTATGGACTGTATTTGTTTTATAATCCTGAACTGACCAGTCATTGGGGTCAAACCTCCTGTCAATCCAGTCAATCCTCAACGCCAGGCATTGGTGAGCTGTGTGTCACAAGGGGCACTATGGACTGTATTTGTTTTAGTTTTATATTCATTAACTGACCAGTGTCAAACGCCAGTCATTGGTGAGCTGTGTGTCACAATGGGCACTATGGAGTGTTTTTGTTTTATGATCCCATTGTTCAAAAGTGTGTTGATCTATGTCAGACATGCTTCTTCGGGATGGTGGGATGTCACATGAGACTGTTTTAGTTTTATGATCCTGAACGGGGTGTATTGACCAACCGAGGTGCATAGGGGGTTGTGGGAACACCTGGAGGGCTATGGGAATGTGCTTTAGTTTTATATTCATTAACTGACCAGTGTCAAACGTCAGTCATTGGGGAGCTGTGTGTCACAATGGGCACTATGGACTGTTTTTGTTTTATGATCCCATTGTTCATTGTTGATCTATGTCAGACATGCTTCTTCGGGATGGTGGGATGTCATATGAGACTGTTTTTTGTTTTATAATCCTTAAGGAAGTCTATTGACCAGTGTCAAACACGGGTCATTGGGGAGTTGTGTGACACAAGGTGTACTATGGGACTGTTTTTTCTGTCTTATGATCCCATTGTTCAGAAGTGTGTTCTATGACAGACAGGCTTCTTCGTGTGGTGGGATGTCACATGAGCCTGTTTTTTTGTTTTATAATCCTTAAGGAAGTCTATTGATCTATGGCAAATGTGGTTCTTTGGGTGTTTAACCCTGATTTGTTCTTTACTAAAGAATGAAATTGTCCCTATGACTATCAACCTTCATATCATTGTTGATATACGTATTGGGTATAGGAAGGCTATTTGACCATGTTATAATATGACCAAATATATTAGGACGTCTAAATTAGACTAATATATAGAGCAGGGCTATTTTTCAGCTAGACACAACCGACAACATAAGGGTCTAATGTGAATAATATAATAATCTAATATAATAATGATTTTGTCACATATGCACGCACACACACACAGTCCATCGATACGGCCGTCCATCAGAGCGAGTGCCTGATGATACCTGAGGACGCACACAGATAGTTATTGACACTGAGTGAGGGATGTCCATGGGATGGTGGAGCTGTCACGTTATGAATCTAAATTATTTAATGCTCCTATTGGCGAGAAGCTACACTATATTGCCAAAAGTATTCACTCACCCATCCAAATAATTGAAATCAGGTGTTCCAATCACTTCCATGGCCACGGGTGTATAAAATCAAGCACCAAGGCATGCAGACTGTTTCTACAAACATTTGTGAAAGAGTGGGTCGCTCTCAGGAGCTCAGTGAATTCCAGCGTGGTACTGTGATAGGATGCCACCTGTGCAACAAGTCCAGTCGTGAAATTTCCTCGCTCCTAAATATTCCACAGTCAACTGTCAGTGGTATTATAACAAAGTGGAAGCGACTGGGAACGACAGCAACTCAGCCACGAAGTGGTAGGCCACGTAAAATGACGGAGCGGGGTCAGCGGATGCTGAGGCGCATAGTGCGCAGAGGTCGCCAACTTTCTGCAGAGTCAATCGCTACAGACCTCCAAACTTCATGTGGCCTTCAGATTAGCTCAAGAACAGTGCATAGAGAGCTACATGGAATGGGTTTCCATGGCCGAGCAGCTGCATCCAAGCCATACATCACCAAGTGCAATGCAAAGCGTCGGATGCAGTGGTGTAAAGCACGCCGCCACTGGACTCTAGAGCAGTGGAGACGCGTTCTCTGGAGTGACGAATCGCGCTTCACCATCTGGCGATCTGATGGACGAGTCTGGGTTTGGCGGTTGCCAGGAGAACGGTACTTGTCTGACTGCATTGTGCCAAGTGTAAAGTTTGGTGGAGGGGGGATTATGGTGTGGGGTTGTTTTTCAGGAGCTGGGCTTGGCCCCTTAGTTCCAGTGAAAGGAACTCTGAATGCTTCAGCATACCAAGTGATTTTAGACAATTCCATGCTCCCAACTTTGTGGGAACAGTTTGGGGATGGCCCCTTCCTGTTCCAACATGACTGTGCACTGGTGCACAAAGCAAGGTCCATAAAGACATGGATGAGAGAGTTTGGTGTGGATGAACTTGACTGGCCTGCACAGAGTCCTGACCTCAACCCAATAGAACACCTTTGGGATGAATTAGAGCGGAGACTGAGAGCCAGGCCTTCTCGTCCAACATCAGTGTGTGACCTCACAAATGCGCTTCTGGAAGAATGGTCAAAAATTCCCATAAACACACCTTGTGGAAAGCCTTCCCAGAAGAGTTGAAGCTGTTATAGCTGCAAAGGGTGGACCGACGTCATATTAAACCCTATGGATTAAGAATGGGATGTCACTTAAGTTCATATGCGAGTCAAGGCAGGTGAGCCAATACTTTTGGCAATATAGTGTATTTCTGAGTGATAAATGAAGCGTGTTTGCCCTGAACAAATTGCGACGCTCGGGGGCGCCTAAACCTGGATTGTGCGCAAGGCGGGGTGGAGGGGCGAGATGCCGATCATCTGGTTTTACAATAGTTTATTGCCCAGATCACACATGACATTTTGGAGCGCTAAATTTGAATGTGCGCAAGTCTGATTTGTGAGAGTTGTCTTTGGGGATAGAAGATGCACGGAGCCGATGTATGTTGACCATCCGTAGCGTGTCCGTGTTGAATAGACGCTGCACGGCCCCATTTTTCGAAAGACAGGCTTCAACGCAGTGGAATCGACCTAACCTAGACAAGATGTTTGTTTACTGTAAGTATTCTATTTAACTATGTCATATTCTATTCAAACGCTAACCCATAGTTGGATGGAAAATAATACAATATGTTTTTCTTTTTGATTTGGTGAAGATTAGGGGAAAAGCAATACAATTGAGGATCTTACAGAGGCCTCTACAAGTCACGGTAAGTAAATGGTAAATGGACTGTACTTATATAGCGCTTTTCTAGTCTTTTCCGACCACTCAAAGCGCTTTACACTACATTCACATTCACCCCATTCACACACATTCATACACTGATGGCAAGGCGCTACCATGTAAGGTGCCAACCTGCACATCAGGTGAATCTAAGCATTCATACACACTGAAGGCGCAGCTTCGGGGGCAACTTGGGATTCAGTGTCTTGCCTAAGGACACTTCGACATGCGGACTGGAGGAGCCTGGGATCGAACCGCCGATCTTCCGATTAGCGGACGACCCGCTCTATCTCCTGAGCCACAGCCGCCACTTAGTCTGTTATATTCTATGCATGTGTCTTATTAGATTGAGTTGCATTACTATGTATTTAAAACTATATATCACCTATACAGTCCCCTCCGAAACTATTGGAACAGCTAGGCCAATTAGTTTATTTTTGCTGTACACTGAAAACATTTGGGTTTGACATCAAAAGATGAATATGAGACAAGAGATCAGCATTTCAGCTTTTATTTCCAGGTATTTACATCTAGATATGATAAACAACTTAGAAGATAGCACCTTTTGTAACGGAACACCCAATTTTTAGGTGAGCAAAAGTATAGGAACAGATAGACTTAAAATAGATTAAAGTGAATAATACTTAATATTTAGTTGCAAATCCTTTGCTTGCAATAACTGCATCAAGCCTGCGACCCATTGACATCACCAAACTTTTGGTTTCTTCTTTTGTGATGCTTTTCCAGGCTTTCACCACAGCCTCTTTCAGTTGTTGTTTGTTTCGGGGGGTTTCTCCCTTTAGTCTCCTCTTTAGCAGGTGAAATGCATGCTCAATAGGGTTTAAGTCTGGAGACTGACTTGGCCAGTCTAAAACCTTCCACTTTTTCCCATTGGCAGTGTGTTTTGGGTCGTTGTCCTGCTGCATGATGAAGGATCTCCCGATCAGTTTGGATGCATTTTTCTTTAAATTGGCAGACAAAATGTTTCTGTAGACTTCCGAGTTCATTTTGCTGCTGCCATCATGCGTTACATCATCAATGAAGATCAATGAGCCCGTCCCAGAAGCAGCCATGCAAGCCCAAGCCATGACATTACCTCCACCGTGTTTCACAGATGAGCTTGTGTGTTTGGGATCATTAGCAGATCCTTTCTTTCTCCACACATGAGCCTTTCCATCACTTTGGTAAAGGTTAATTTTTGTCTCATCAGTCCATAAAACTTAGTCCCAGAACTTCTGAGCCTCATCTCTGTACTTTTTGGCAAATTCCAATCTGGCCTTCCTATTCTTATTGCTGATGAGTGGTTTGCATCTTGCGGTGTAGCCTCTGTACTTTTGTTCCCCAAGTCTTCTGCGAACGGTGGATTGTGATACCTTCACTACTGCCCTCTGGAGGTCGTTGGTGATGGCACCGACATTGGTTTTAGGCATTTTCTTCACAGCTCTCACAATGTTTCTGTCATCAACTGCTGATGTTTTCCTTGGTCTACCAGTTCGACGTCTGTTGCTCAGTACACCAGTGGTTTCTTTCTTCTTCAGGATATTCCAAATGGTTGTACTGGCTTTGGCCAATGTTTGTGCAATGGCTCTGATTGATTTTCCATCTTCTCTCAGCTTCAAAATTGCTTGCTTTTCACCCATAGACAGCTCTCTGGTCTTCATGTTGGTTACACCTTTTTAACTATAAATGCAGTCTGCACAGGCAAAATCCAAAGCTGAAACTGTGAGTAGACATTCAGAGCTATTTGTTGTTTGACTAATCAATGTAGTAGGACACACCTGGGCAACAAGAAGCACCTGTCAGTCACATGTTCCAATAATTTTGCTCACTTGAAAAGTGGGTGGGTTCAAACAAAAGGTGCTATCTTCTAAGTTGTTTATCATATCTAGATGTAAATACCTGGAAATAAAAGCTGAAATGCTGATCTCTTGTCTCATATTCATCTTTTGATGTCAAACCCAAATGTTTTTAGTGTACAGCAAAAATAAAGGAATTGGCCTAGCTGTTCCAATAGTTTCGGAGGGGACTGTACATGGTTGTCTATGTTTTGTATCTATTTCTCTCTAGAATCACAAAATATATTAGATCGGACCAGGAACAGAAATTCTGATACCTGTGTGGGTACCGGACGCACGGACAAAGAAAATAAACATCCTAACAAAAGTAGGTTTTTATTCTACATTCGGGCGCATATTTTTAAAACCAGAGTTCTTTCTAATGAGTGGAACTTTTTATTTCTTTGTATTTGTTTTATTTGCTTTGTTCAAATGTTTTTTCTTTTCCATCTTTTGTATTATTTTTTGTATATTGTCTGTATTGAATGAATTATAATGTTGTTGTTTTTTGTATTGCTTATAAAAATCTTGCATATTAAATAAATACACTCATGCGAAAACATATTTTGACTTGGGTCATTTTATTCAACAAATATATAATCATGACTTGAAACTATATTACAATCTAACACATGCACTTTGTATACATGTAAAATCGTAATGGCTACACATATTGGGCTGTATCCGGTTAACAAATTTACAGACCATAGCATCGTTACAGACGAGATTATCACTATACTTTTTTAATACATTTTGGTAGGACATGCCCTTCTGTATATTAAATAAGAAAAACACACAATGTTGTCCGCATGTGGTAGCCAGATTGTCTTGTACTTGGTGTGTAGAATAAAACACATCGTCGCAGTTCTGGTTAAGAAAATTGTATATGGGGTGTGAGACTGCCATGGGTGTATTTCCAAACGAATCAAAAAAATAAGCCTCTGTACGGGCTGTGATGTATATGGCCAACCAATGCGTGCTGGGTAAACATGCCGGGTCTGTGTTGACTATCATCATGGCGGGTACTCTTTCAATATCGTAGGGAATCTGATCACAGGCAAACACAATTTTTTCAATAACCGATGTCAGCTCTAAGGTATTCATCATACGGTTGTGACTTAGTAGTGATCCAATAGTACTTGACTGCGATTGGATATTTCAATAATAGAGTCATAAACAGCATAGCAGATTAGCTTGACAGTTCTAGCCAGAGCTGTTCTGAACCTTGCCTCTAGCCGTACATTTCCTGTTCTGATCAGTGAAACGTGTTGTCCACAACCCTCGTCAGGCTCAAGATTAAAACAAAACAATGTATATCCGTCGTCAAAATCATCACGATCGATGGCTAAATGGTAAATGGTAAATGGTCTGTACTTACATAGCGCTTTTCTAGTCATTTCCGACCACTCAAAGCACTTTACACTACATCCACATTCACCCAATCACACACATTCATACACTGATGGCGCAGCTTCGGGGGCAACTTGGGGTTCAACTTGGGGACACTTCGACATGCGGACTGGAGGAGCCTGGGATCGAACCGCCGATCTTCTGATTAGCGGATGACCCGCTCTACCTCCTGAGCCACAGCCGCCTGTCTAGGCTAGGCCTCGGTCTTTGAGCTGTCGCCCTGTTGCCTGAATTAATTGAAAATACTCGCAGACATACTGTCCGTTTCTAAAATCTGGTTGGAAAGGTTTTGCAGGATATGTATGCCCGTCGGTATAAATAGCTAGGAACTCTGTATCATAATGTTGAAATCTGAAGGGGTTGCGACCAGTGTGCCCTGTGAATGCTTCGTTGTCAACAAAGCCTATAATGATAAATTTAGGTATCTGACCCAAAAAAAGATTGTCTTGATTACAAACTCTGGTACCGGCCGGTATGGAGTAGTTTTTAAGATAGACACGATCGATTGGGAATTTAGCATTAGTATGGGTCAATGCTTTGGCGTGGGCCAGCTTGATACTAGGTGCTACAGAAATCTTTTTAACATAGACGCTAGTGGACACAATGTTAACACAGTATTGTGTACTACCATGAGACATGATACAAAAATCATCTTTTGATCTAATGAATTTCATTTTAAGATCAACACCGTTCAATAATAATTTTTCTTGAAAAAATAGATCGGCGTGAACAGGTTGCAATCAGTTCTACGACATGACTGTGTGCCGTATGTCGAGCTCTCTCTTTTAGCCCTTCATTTTCTCCTGAAGATGATGAATCGTCCATGTAGCCGGCACTATCTTTAATAAAAAGTCTGCATGCAAATTGGGACTCCAAAGCTTCCGTTCCATAGTTTAGCAAACATTCTAGTATGCCTCTATACGGGTAGGTATTTGAAGACTGCGTAATCAATCTATCCCCCAATGTGATATCGACCTGGGAGAATAGTGTACAGCCAGGGTAGTTGATCAGCCCTACTTCTATATCTGTACCATCAGCTTTCGTGATTTTAACACGTAGAAACACAAAAGTGTTGTTTAAATCGATATAGTCTTCGCTGCTTGCCGATATGTAAAACTCCAAAGGTCCCGTGTCCGTGATGGCCGACAGAGGCGGTATCTCTTGATATGTGGATTTTTCTATTGCCATTTGTGTCAACGGCAAAGTAAAGAGGTCCAATTCACTCTTAACACATTCCTCTGACATACTGTGTAGTAAGGCCATTTTGTAATGAAATTAAAATATATCCTTTGCAGTAATCTTACGACCTTTAGGGTTTGATGTTCTTCTTACAGTGACCGACGCTTTATTTGATTTCTTACATCTTTTAGCATTATGGGACCGCCCACGGCTGTGTGGCGGGAATTTAATTGGTCTTTTAACCACGGCGACCATGCCCGACCCCTCCTGCTGTTGCATTCTGTGTCTTGTGGCGGCGTTTGCTATATTAGCAAACACATCGCTAGCAATGTTTTTGGCGGCAGATTTTAGATGAGGTTTAGCAATGGTCAAACCTTTTTTGAATAGAGGGAGTGCCATTCTGAATAGACTGCGGAACATGCCGCCAAGCCCGGCTCCATACTGTGTACTGGTTCCGTAATATCCCGGAAGAGCACTTCCAGCTTGATTCAAATAATACGCTGTGTATCTGTCATCATGATAGCGTGGTCTGGATACCATTTTGTCTGTCTATAGTCTCTGTCTAATAGGTCTAAAAGTGTAGTTTGATGATGACTTTTCCGTAGGCGAATGGAATTGGTTGGTTCTGGTCTGTCTTTAGACTGATCTCGATGTCGCCGATAGCAGATTTGGAGAGAGGCACGTAGTGTGGCTTGTCAAACATCAGAATGGGGTGTTTCTTACGCGCGTAATATTAATACTTCGGAGGAGGGGAACGTGGCTATCTCCAACGTTCTGATAATCGACTATGTCTGTGTAAATAAACATGTTGTAACATCCTCCATGGATATCAGCCGGGTGTTTCGCGTAATAGACTGCGTCAGACGGTTTACCAGGCATCTGTAGCCCAAAGAAAGTAACTCCGGGTGTGAACCCAAGAATATGAGCCAGTTGTCCCTGAAATGCAATGCCTATATTTTGGTCTCCGGATAGACCCACATAGTTTCTAATGCTGTCATACTGTAGTTGTATTCTAAAGCCTCCGTTTTGAGTAATAGCCGAATTTAATTCTTCTAGGATCCTGGATATACCGTCATAACGACCCACTGGTATAGATATAGTGTCTAACCTTTGCATTTTAATATCGATCATACTTTGGCCTCATGCTCTGAAAAACTGTTCCATGTGCCGGGGTATTGAACTTCGATGACCCCTACTTCATACGCATCCTTGAGATTTATAGTCTGAGCTAATTTTGTTCTATAATTCCATATCTTATTCTGGGGATAAACTGAAGATGACGCATTACTGGGTAATGTCACAAAAAAACCCTCACTGGCCATATTAGCGGATAGGTGCTTACACCTACTCGGCACAATGTAGAATGATGGTTATGTGTTTAGGCATTAGATATGTGACTCTCTGAAACCCAGGAGTTGAATTTGTCGGGCCATCCTAGCCATTTAACCAACACCATCTTTCTACGCCCCTCTCTTTTTCTAGCCAATATCTTTTCTATCTTAAACACTTTCTTTTTACCGATGATTACTTGCTGCAACTCTTTCTCATAAAAAGTACCCTGTAACACATCTCCTGCGTGGTCTTTTAATATATAGACGGGGGGGTCGGCGTGCTAAACGCTGTGTTATTGTAAAATATTCATCTGTAAAGGACTGCTCATATCCTTTTCGGAAAGCACCGCAAAGCTTTGAAATTCTAACGGTGTCGCCCAGATCAAACTTAAATTCAACAGGTGTTTGGTTTTGGTTTTGTATAGATTATTAAACACATCTTTCTCATTGTCTTGATTCACTTGAGCCGGAGCCATTTTGATCGATCTATGATAAGTGCTGTTGTAGCTCAACACCATATCCTGCAGTTTATCTACATAACGATGTGAATTAACCGCCATTAAATATCTCCACATGCAAGTTTTTAGAGTCCTGTTGAAGCGTTCCACCACGCTAGCCTTGGTCTCATTTGACGTTGAGAAATGCTTAATGTTATACGTTTCCATCAGTCCTTGGAACGCCTTATTATAAAATTCTTTTATCTGTTTGTAGTTTCTTGGGCACACGGCCTTGTGTTAGAATGTCACGAAAAGCCTTGGTCACATAGAAGTCAGACAGCGAACCCATGCGTATTTTGAAAAGACGTCAATGACTGTCAAAAGATAACGCACACCATCGTTTGCATCTGAATACTGACCCATTTCCACCAAGTCTGCCTGAAACTGTCCATCTATCCCGTTAACTAGAACCCTATTCCTCTTAAAGCTTTTGAATAGCAGTGCATGTAATGTATAAGCATCTTGTTTAAATAACCATTTCTTTATATCTTGTAGAGGTGGAGCCACGCCGGTATTTTCTTTTACAGCTGTGTGTAATTTGCTAATACTGCCAAATGATCCTGGGTTTGCAGGGTCATAATACATTTTCTCTAAGGTACTATCCATGTGTGATGCCGTAAACCAAATGAGAAGAGAATGGGAGTCAATTTTATGTTTTTTTTTATGTTATGGCTTGGGTCATTTTATTTTTACATGTTTTGTTTTTGCTCATACATCAGCATACATGTACAAATAGATACATAGACACCCAATCTTATTCACAATATCGATACACCATACATGATTATTGAAATAAAAAATGATAAAAATAGATATATGGTTTGTTGTCACAGTCAGCTGTATCAACGTTCATTCATTCAATTCTCTAGAAGGACACCGTCCAGCTCTGTACAGCTTCAAAGATGTTAGATTCGTTGGCAGGGGTGATGAGTTTTTCTTTTATCTCAACCAGCTTCTTGTCAATGTCGTTCTCTGCTTGTAGCTCGACAGTCACTGTTTCAGCCACACCAAGAATCTTGTCAGGTGTTGTATATATATTAAGAGTGCGCCCTAAAACTTGTTTTAATATTTCTAAGAAAGACTTTGTAAATAGCTTATCACACACTTTGTCAGTAAAGTAATAGGCTGGTACTCCATAGAGACAGCTATGCCTCCTTTGGCTAGGGTGGTTTGTTTGACAACCCCAACAGTCTTGCTCCAGCTTTGTAATAAGAAGCTTTTCGATACACATGCATGTAGTGGCCTTTAAAAGATCTACAGCCTCTGAAGGTAGACGCGGGGACAAGTCTTGAGCAGGTCCACCAACATCTGTCTTCGCTTGACCTGTTTGCTCAGCAAAGTCGATCCCGTTCATATCTTCTTCCACTTCTCGGAGGAATGTGAGGTTCTGGCGGCCTAGGTATTCGCCATGTCCATACGGCCATGGTTTATTTTCTTTATCTTCATCATCATGTCCACATCTTGCTGTCTCATCTTGCGGCAGTGTCTTGTTGAACAATTGCTTGCAACATATCCACGGGTCATTGCTAGTCAGACGCCGGGGTTTGATTCTTCTGACGGGCGCATTCGGAGCGACCACCGCCACATCGTCATATCGGTTCTCAGGGTCCGGACTCTGATAGCTCAAGTTACCCGGCATGGGTTGATCCTCGGTGGGTTGTGAGGGTGTTGGAGAGGCGGCCATAGTGGATGGTATTGCTTCCAAAATAAGCTTCCAAATGATGACGCCATTAGTCTCTGTCTCCGTATCTAACCTTTTTTAAAATCCTGCCTCTTTTTTTTTTTCTTTTTCGGACTTCTGGTCGAAAATACGCCTCTGAACAATAGGATCATTAAACAAAAACACTTTCCCATAGCACACCAGGGGCCAAATGTATAAAACATTGTGTAGATTTAGGTGTAGAAACCTGTGTACGCACAAAACAGGAAAAATGCATACGCTCAGATGTATAAAACCCCACGTACGTCTGTTCCCACGTGTTTTTTCTTCATACATCTCAATCATCCTTAAATTGCGTGCACGTGCACGAGCCTTCTGACCATGCCCACAATTTACTATAAATGGCTTCCAACACCCCCCCAAATGCCTGGTTTGCATATAAAGGGCCAGCATTTAGTTTAGTTCTGAGGACAAACGGCGGAAGCATTTAAGAAGAATTAGAAGAAGCGCAATTTTACGACCGTGAACTTGAAATAATGGTTGATTAAAATGACAGAAGAAAACGCGGATTATTTAGAAGCCTAAGCTCTGGTATTACCAACCAAATGAAACAAGTTGAATGGCAGAAAGTAATCGAAACCATCTCCCTTTTAAAAGCCCAATGCAACGCTCTACCACAGAGCGCACGGCTGTGCACCACATTACAGCGCGTCTGTTGTGGCTCTGGGGGTTTGTACATGGCATAACCATGGCTTCAATGCATACCCATTATCACCTGAGGGTATAAAATAATATACATATTATACAAAACAATATTATATACATATATTACATTTGGGAAACCGGACATCGCTGCAAATTGCATTTTGATGTTGGCCTGTTAAGCTGCTGTGTAAGGGAACCTGATGTATTTATTACTCAAAGACATGATGCCACCCCACACCATGGGCATGATCCGGCTCAGGGCAGACTGGGATATCCCTGATCTGTCAGCAAGCTCCCGCTGAAACGTCCCCGTCGCTAAAAACCCAATTGTTGTTAATATCTGTAGATGGCGGGGATGGCATGGTTCCTCCGAGAGTGCCGTTCCAACACAGGGTCCAGTTCAGCACACAATTCAAAGAGAACAGCTCTTGGAAATCGAAAGCGGCGCATTAGCCAGTCATCATCATGGGCCAGAAAATCAGTACAGTCTCTGAAGACTCGTTCTCGCTTAAACAGCCTTTATATAGTGACGTTTTAACGACCTGTTAACTGGTCACACCTGAAGGTGTATCCCCAATAATAGGCTACAAAATAATCATCTTTATTTATATACAGATCATGTATTTATTTGTTTATTTATATAAAGATCATTATCATAAAGCATAGTGACAAACATATTTACTCAAGATAGAACGAAATGAAGGCTTGTCAAAAAAATGTTATTAACCACTCACGCATCATAGTGGATGTTTTTTTTAAACTATAGATTACATCCTAACACAATGTAGTGAAAGAAAAAAAGCTCCAAATAAAATGTCATCCAAATTCACACTTTTCGGATCCTTTTTTGGATACAAACTCGAAAAATGCGTATGGTACGCATGGTGTTCAGAATGTGTACCGGTAAGCACATTTTAGTGCTTAGTGGATTTTTATACATTTGGAAACTTGCGTGGAAAGTGGCGGTGTGAAATGTGCGCACCTTTCCCACCGCCACTTTCCACGCAAGTTTCCAAATGTATAAAAATCCACGGGCGGCGAAAATGTGCTTACCGGTACGCACAGTCTCGCCGCCCGTGGATTTTTATACATTTGGACTCCTGCGTGGAAAGTGACGTAAGTACACTTTTCGTGTGTACGCATGGTTTATACATTTGGCCCCAGATGTAACACAACCCCCAATGCTCCACGCTTGGTCAATACCCACGTTCAGGATCAAAAGAACAAATGAATGATGCCTCCCCCCCCGCACACTCTAAATACCTCATCAATAGGATCATTAAATAATTAAAAGGTCACCACGTCACATCACACACGTCATCATTCAAAACCGACAAATTGCTGACAAGCTGTCAATCAAAAGGAGGTCAAGAGGTCATCAATCAAAAACTGTCAAATACTGACAAGCTGTCAATCATCTGTCAAGTACTGAGGTCATAAATCAACAGGGGGTCATAAATTTAATTTTGACAAGCTGTCAATCAAATAGGAGTCAAAGGTCATCCATCAATCAAATTTTGACAGGCTGTCAATCAACTGTCAAGTATTGACAGGTCATAAATCAACAAGGGGTCATAAATTTAATTTTGACAGGTGGCGTCCCATATAAACTACTGGCGTTCCAGAGGGAGGGTGCAGCAACTGAAAAGGCCCTGTCACCCCAGGTCCGGAGCTTGGTCCTGATGGTCTTGAGAGTGTTTGCGTCGGCGTACCTGAGGCAACGGGTTGGGGTGTGGCAGGTGAGGAAGTCTGAGAGGTAGGGAGGGGCCAGGTTATTTAGGGCTTTGTAGGTGGTGAGTAATATTTTGAAGTCAATCCTGTATTTGACCGGGAGCCAGTGGAAGTTGTGGAGGACCGGGGTGATGTGGTCACAGCGACGGGTGGAGGTGAGCAGTCGAGCGGCAGAGTTTTAGACGTATTGGAGTTTATTGAGGATTTTGTTGGGTGAGCCGTAGAAGATGCTGTTGCAGTAGTCCAGTCTGGAGGTTATGAGGGCAAACTGCTGCATTCAGGTCAGATGGGAATAACCACCAGAATGACTCGACCGCTCAAAGCAATGACTTGGACGTACGCAGCATTCAAACTTGTTTGAAACCATTGCACACCATGAGTATTCTTTGGTTGCTCCGGATCAGATTTTTCAAACTCAACACACATGAAGGTAGTGAGAGTTGCATATGAGTTCATGTTTTACCACACCTTGAAATGTCAACCACAAACAAAATATCCAGCAAGTAGTGGCACCTACAAGCAACTACAACATTTTTTATAATTTGTGTCATAAAAATAGTTCAGTTTGTTTGAGTTGAACTGAATAAAGCATTCCTTACACTTGACTGAAGTATTTCATTTTGTGTGATAGTGGAGATTGTTGTAGATTACAGGAAGAACCCAGCCCCACCCGCCCCCATTACCCTGCGTGACTCCCCATTCAAAACTGTGGAGTCCTTCCGCTTCCTGGGTACCATCATCACCCAGGACCTCAAGTGGGAGCTGAACATCAGCTCCATCACCAAAAAAGCACAGCAGAGGATGTACTTCCTGCGGCAGCTGAAGAAGTTCAACCTGCCAAAGTCAATAATGGTGCACTTCTACACCGCCATCATTGAGTCCATCCTCACCTCCTCCATCACCATCTGGTGTCATTCGCTCTGCTGAGAAGGTGATGGGTTGCAATCTGCCATCTCTCCAGGACCTGTACACGTCCCGGACCCTGAGGCGTGCAGGTAAGATTGTAGCCGACCCCTCCCACCATGGACACAAACTCTTTGAGTTACTCACCCATGGCAAAGAGGCTGCGGTCCATCAAGACCAAAACCTCAAGCCACAAGAACAGTTTCTTCCCATCTGCAACTAGCCTAATAAACAAGGCCCGGTTCCCCACTAACATGGAATATGGAAGTCTAGAGAGTGTTGATCATTTTAGATTTCTGGGGCTGCAATTTGATTCTTGATTAACATGGTCAGTAATGTGTAAACAGTGTAAACAGTAATGTGATCGGTGTTTGATTATGGTATGCTTCAAGCAGCAAAGACTCTTGGGAAATTGGGCTTTTAAAACTTTTGTATCAGTGTTGCAGGAGGAACTGGGGGAAATGCCATTGCAGATAAAAAGGAAACACCTGAGAGTAAATTAGTGGGTCAATCTACAAGGGCATTTGGACTCTCATCCCAAAATAGCTGTTCACATATGCTCCCCATCCAACTTGAACAAGTTTGAGCAAATCTGCAAGTTAGAATGGGAGAAAGTCCCAAAATCCAGATGTGCCAAACTGATCTAGACATATCAGAGAAGACTGGAAGCTGTAATCGCTGATAAAGGTGCTTCTACAAAGTATTTAGTCAGGTGGTTAAATAGGCTAGCAAAATGTCTGTATTTCCTTTTCAATGAATTTGTAAAGAAACATTCCAAACATTTTTTCAGCCAGCAAGACCAGAAAATGTGGCAAAAGTCAAGGGGGTTGATTACTTTCTGAATGCATTGAATATATTTTTATTGATCTGTTTTTGTAGATTATGTGCATCTGGTGTGCTGGCCGGTCACAAGACTGAGCTTTAGATACACAACACAGTGATGTCAATTTAATTAGAACAAGTGAACCCATTTCCAAGTACTCATTTCACAACAGTTCTTCAGGAAATGTAGGTTGACTGCAAGCCATAGAACGTTGTGCAAAGGAAAACCTTACTTACAAGATATAGTCAAGATGCATATTGATGGTGTCAACTTAAGCCAAGTCACAGTCCAGAGGTGCTATTAGAGGGGGTGTGATCTATGTTGCAACCAAACAACAACCGCAAGCCATTTCCTGTTCTAGATGCACAGACACACTCACTTGTGCATGCAGAGCAATGGTAACCATGGGACTTCTACCATCCAAGTTTAAATATGGGGTCAATAGACAAATGTTGTGTTTCAGTCCACTAGTGGGGCATGTTAACTATTAAGAGAATTAAGAGAAATTCATCTTTATTATTATCCCTGAGGGAGGGATTTCTGTTGACCTGTGTCGTCACGTGGAGCAATGATTAACATCAAGACAAAACTATAAAAATGTGAAACACAGCAAAACATGTCTGGTCAAAAAAACAACAACTTTAATTTAAACTTTTATTTAAAATAAAAAATAAAAATAAAAATAAAAAAATATATATATATATATATATATATATATATATTTATTTATTTTTATATATATGCTATAATAATAATAATAATAATACCATGTAATGCCGCAATGTACAGTCCATAAAACTTTAAAGATATAGCATTGCCTAGGCTACATCTATTAGTTAAGTGCCGGCCATGATTCATCTCGTAGAGCAATATGGTTTTGATTTAAGCAGTTCATAGACTGATTACATTACCACCAAGAAAATGAATACACTTTAATAAGTACCATTGCTTGGAAGTGAGTTGAGATTGTGTGAATGACATCTGAGGCTGATGTTGATCTTCAAAATATGATCGGTGTGAAATGTCACATGTAATGATGACATTACAGTTCAGACAAACAGCACAAAAAAGCATTGGCTGACAACACTATTCTTAGGCCAATTCAGATAGCAGAAGGGGCATCCGTTAGCCCATGAAACTAAAGCAGTGACACGCTTATCAGAGCAACTAATAAAACACATGCATGTTTTTTTGTTTTTTTTATTAGGACATGCATGGACATTGACCCAATTACCACATAACATCCAACAGTGGTCCTAGATAGCTTTCCAAAAAACACTGCACTGAATTCAATGCTTTCTAGTGAAAAGAAATGAGAAATGTGATTACCTCACATTTCTCATTTCTTTTCACTAGAAAGATGATGGGGAAGCATGGGGAAGTAGTTTCTTCTGAAAACAATCCATCATCGCTATCGGGTGAAAATCTCATATTTCCAAAATTTTTCAGCAACTAAGAAAAACTTGCTTTAATGTAATGTAATGCTTCGAATGAAGTGAAAACATGAAAATCACCAGACATTGCAATTACAAGGTTTTCACAACAGCAATATAAATGGTAGCTTGTGAATTTAATGTAATTTAATGTTGTTGACACTCAATGCTGCTGGTAGTAGCAAGTATAGAAAGTAGCACACTGATGCTCTGTGCCAACTCTTGCAGTCCACTTCCTCTTAAGTCATAAGGTTTTACCAGTGCTCACCACCAAATCATACAATGTAATGTAGCAGTGGTGCATGGGGGTAATTTTACTTTTGGTTACCAATTCATCCCACTTATTTGTTTGTAATGCAATTTGAATTTCTAAATACTTTATCACAATGAGCCCATAATAAGCCTTTTTAGGAGGAGCCTCCCAAGCTTTCTTTGGGGCCATGGTCATAGTGATGAGAGCCATTAGCAATGCTATGTCAGACATGTGTTTGTAATATGACAGCACAGGCTCTGATATGGAAGACTGACTGGATGAAACCCAGAGCGCAGCAGGCAGACTAACTGGCTCTAGGAATCTAAAGCACGAGGAAGCAAACACTCACCCCAACCCTACTCTCACTGAAACCATGACACACCCCCCATGTTAACAACCCTGACACACATGCGGCCATAACGCCAGAATGACTACAAACAAGCTGTCCTTAAATGGCTAAGTAAACAAGAGGCGACACTTCATTTTGTCCCCAGGCTACTTAAAACATGCTTTGCAGAGTTCACTTTTTCCCAAAAGAACACATTCACTCTCTGAGAAATGTCTTGACAGTCAAACTGATTTTTAATCCAACCAATCAGTCAACACATGGTTAAGAGAAAGCCCAGTGATCTTCCCTCTCTAAGGAAACAGGCAGCCAGTCAGCCAGGTTGGAAATAAAATGAGGGATGGCGCTATTAGGTTATATTACAAAGCAAATCAGTTAGCCTACGTCGTAGCAGGTGATGACAAAGTGGGATTTCAACATCATTTCCAGCCTTTGCAATTTGTGATAGCAACATTAGCCTACTGATATGGTGTGTGTATAGGACAATACAATGTGTACTTCCCTGTGAATGACAACTTACCTGACACTATATGAATTAAACCCAGTCCATCTCCAGGAGGGTTAAAACAAATGCTGAGAATGATTTGCAAATACTATTTGACGCGAGGTCTTAGACCTAAATCAAAAAAGGAAGCTAACTCTAAAGTCTTACCTTTTGTGATGAAATGAATTCAAGTCAGGCTCTGTCTGTAAAATAAATAAAAGCAATTTCAGGTGGGCACGTCATAAGACAAACAATGAATACTGAGAAAAAATAATTAAAAAGGAGAGTAAATGCATGTCTAAACTGTCTCACGGGTGCTATTCTAAAAAGGAGTGCATGGTGGAGGTGTACTTCATTGTTTTTCAGGCTGAAAGGAACCAGATGCGTATGTACACCAAAATATGATATATTAATTCTTAGGGATTTAAATATTCCTGTCTGTTGCTTGTCTTGCATCTGATTTTATGAATCATATTGAGTCTTTTAACTCGGTTTCATGTGTTAGAGAACAAACTCGTTCACAGGGAAATATTCTTGATTTAGTTCTGGCTTTTGAATTTCCACCAACCAATGCTGGATTCAAAGAAATGTATGTATGTTTTTAATGTCATGTTTGCCCCTCCCAGTTCTAAAAAAAAAGAAAGAAAAGAAAAATACCCCTGCTATGGCTAAATGATAACACTCAAGCTGTTTTGAAGCCATTTAAGCCTGGGGTCTAAGGGTGCGTTCACATGTCAATCAGAGTTCTCTACTGGTTTAGCTCGTCTTAACAATACAACTTTTTCTGTCAACACTGGCAACTCACCCTCATCCTCAGCAGACATTACATGTGGTTCAATTTGGGCCTCACCTGATTCTCCATTTACTTAGTTCCACTAGGTCATATTATCCACAAATAACACAGTTTCACTGTTATGCTGTTATATTTGCCAGTAAAGCCTAATGACTCTCTAAAACAGCTGGGTGTGGCATCATTTTCTAGAACTAAATTTATCTTTTCGGCCTAGCCAACACGATTAAATGGATTAATAAAATAAATAAATAAATAAAAGTCTGTGTAATCTTGGCTTGTGTCACTGGGAGTTAAGTTAAGACGTTGAATGCACTTATTATAATTCGCTTCGGATAAAAGCGTCTGCTAAATTACTGTAATGTAATGTAATGGTTCCTTGAGGGGGGGATGAACAAGGAGGAAGAGATTTCATCTTACCTGTGGGACGCCTTCATCACCAAACTGAAACAGCTCTAAAATTGTGTCAGTCTGAATAAAAGCTGGGGAGAAAGAGTTATCAGCTGTCAAATCCAGTGGAAAACAATGACGATGTCCCTATTACAACTATAACTTAATCACATAACGTTACATGTAAACCAAAACATTCATAATGAACCTTCATTATTGCACGATTTAAAATCAGCCTTGCGCATAAAATCAGGCCCTGGACCAGATAGTCTATCAAATCAAATTTGCTTTGAAATGGTATTGCTGTCTGTCTGACCAAACTCTATGCTAGCTGTCAGTTTCCAAACTAACCGCTATGCACTAACCAGCTAGGCTAACTTCCTAGAGAGAGCTAAAGGCTACACAATACACAGTTGTGAAATGACTGCCGTCTACACACAAACCTTGTTTGTTTGCCAGAGCCACAAAAAGGGGAATACATAAAATCCGAAAGAATACGAAACATCTCCATGTCCCACTTGAAAAGCTTGGGAAACTCGGTAACGTGTGTAGCTGCGCCATTCTTCATCTCGCTTTGCAGAACGGCGTATTTAACATGACAGAAAAGTGAGGACATACAGCGGAACTACTAAACTACCTTGACCGTTCATTAATTATGCTGCTGTTTCTTCTGCTGCTTCTTCTTTGGGCTTTTATGGCAGTTGGTAAACAACTTTTTAGCGCATTACCGCCACCAACTGCACACGAGTATGAATTGGGGAACAACTATTTCTCAATTCTCACACAATAGGCTAAATAAACCAATATAATAAATAACGAAACATAACACAAATGAACACATTCTAACTTCTACATTTTGTGCAATAATCCTGTAGATTTTAAGAACTGAAAAAGAAATGTCCATCTCCTGAAAATTGAGATTCATTTGTATACTTTTTGCTTCTCTTAGTCTGTCTCCGTATTTTGAACACTAATAATATATGCTCCACTGCTTCTATTTGATGGCAGTAATCACACCTCCAGTTTGGATGTTTTTTTATAATCAAGAATGCACTATTTAATCCTGTATGACCTATTCTCACCCTAGAGAATTGATTGATTGATTGATTGATTGATTGATTGATTGATTGACTGATTGATTCTTCTTTTGTCTCACCCTAAACTTCTTATTTTTCCTACCGCCTTTTGGATATTACAAACATTTCGACCCCTTGATTCTTTATCCCACTCGCTTTGCCATTTCATTTTATAGTAACTTTTTATTAGGCTTAGGCTTTTTATTAGGTTTCTGCTTTACTGAATGTAATATCAATATCTATTTGATCTGCTTTAGTAGCTTCTGTTGCACTTCTATCAGCAATTCCACTGCCCCAAACTCCTGAATAGGCTGGAATCCATATGAATTTCACTATGATCCCGATCCTCTAAATTCTAAATAGTAATTGTAATATTGCCATAGATCTTATTGACTAACATGACTGTAAACTCAAAGCTGCCCATGCATCAGAACAAATCAAAACGTAGGGGTGGGGGGGCAGTCTTTGGCTCTCCTTTAGTTCAGTTGAGTAAAAATGCAAGACAAACGCAGACAGTATTACAGTTGTTAGGCAGCTGGTGGACAGCTTCAAGTCTGATTGTTGTTCTGAGAGAGTTCAACTACCTTTGGGCAGTAGTAGTCCGGGATATTTCAGAGGGAAAACTTACCGAGTCGAAGTCTTTGTCTAGGGAATTAAGTAGTGATTTGTAGAATCTGTTATTACACATGTACGCTTGTGAGCTGGGGCTTGAATGCCGACTTTGATTGATAGCCCTAATTTACACGTGAGGTTTTGAGGGTTCAAAATAATTGTTGCCTCATTTCTGTCATAACTGTGTGATCATCAGGGTAAACACGTGCCCTTGACATTCATATGCACTGGGTATCAAAGGAATGTGTTCAGACTACTTATACTTATGTTGTGAATAAACCTGAACTCAAGAGGGCAGCAGTGTAACATCTAACTTCAGATGTAGTGATTTAGTCTCAAGCGACTGTCTGAATGTGCTGAAAATACTGAACATCCTTCATGTTAGCCTCTGGAGTTTGTCAAACACTGGGAGGATGGAGGTCTAGCACAGTTTCTGATCTACAGCTATTTCTGTACATTTTCTATGCATGAATTGGTACATATCTCTGGAGACATTTTGGTACATATGCTACCTCCATCTATACATATTGTGGAAGTAGAAATAATTGGAGGATGGGAAAGCACTTATCAGCCACCTGTGTGATGGGAAAACAATGAGCACTCTATGCCTTCTTGTCTACAACGCTTCATGTAACCATAAAAACGCTTTTATCCAAAGCAATTTACAATAAGTGCATTCAACATAGGTAGGCAAGAGAACTACTAGACACTAGAAATCGTTAGTGCATTTCCTTCCTAAACAAGCAACTAAGAGCATAACCAGTGCTACGGTAAAAGTGCAACAAGTGCAATAAGTTATCTACCTACTTTTTATTTAAACAAATGAGACAAATAGTAGTTTACTATGTCTGTTATTAGCTATTTACCTTCACTTAATGATACCTAATTTTGGTGGGAACTTTGTTAGAAAAAAGAGAAGCAATTTATAATTGACATGTGTTACATTTTATTGGCTGTTGCTGGGGTGAGGTGATTTTAAACCAACGGGAAGACTAGAAAATGT
Source organism: Hoplostethus mediterraneus (assembly GCA_034670385.1). NCBI lineage: Eukaryota > Metazoa > Chordata > Actinopteri > Trachichthyiformes > Trachichthyidae > Hoplostethus > Hoplostethus mediterraneus. Next base: position 1,875,951 of record JAXDDW010000098.1, read on the forward strand.
AAACATGTTTATGTAACATGTTTATATTTTCTATAAAAATGGTATACAATATAAAATATAAAAAATAAATATAAACAATATATATAAATATATATAAACAATATAAAAAATCTATATAAAAATGCTATACAATTTTAGTTTCAGGGGTCTGTGCTCCTTTTTGGAGTTCTGTACTACCAATCGATCGTTTGAATAAACTAATAATCTGCCTGCTTCTTCCCGCCCGAGTTCTTCCTCAACAATTTGCTGCCGTGACCTGGGTGCCACCTGACTGTAGTTTGTACTGTTGAGAAAACGCCAATTGTGAGTAGATACCCATTTTCTGGCAAGTATGGTAGTGATAATGATAACAGACAATAATGCACAAGTCACAAGTTCTGCAGATGCACAGTCAGACAGTCAAACAGATAAAACAGAACAGGGAACACATGGAGAGGGTAGGTGTATGATTTCATATTGACAATGTTTCTATGGGGACCAAAGCTCAGGCACATGCAGTACAAAGGTTGTAATGAATTTAATTGCCGTTCCAAATCACTGCTACGTGACAACAGCTTGTTAACACATCAGCAGCACTGGGAATTGACAACAACGGTGATGAGAGGTGTGAAGTGTGAACACTGAGCACACCCTGCTTCACACTCGAGTTGTCTGCCCAGCTGCTTCCCGGTCATTTCCAGTTTAGTTTCACTTACATTTCAGATGTAGGGTTTTAGTTTTGTGTCTATTTCCAGAAATGTAGAAATTTGTCAACTGAAAGTTGATCTAGGGACATTTATCGTTCAAAGTTCTCTCTCTAGGTAGGGGTACTTTACTACACTATAGAAATGTTTAAAATAAATAATAAATATTTATAAATATTTATAATAAATAAAAATAAATTCACATTGAATAGTACATGGGTAGGATTTGACAAATAGGACAATACAATGAGTGTCAGAAAGTATTTGAAAGTAATTTAAGAATAGTTTACTGTGATTAACAATGGACCTGACCTTGAAAATGTCTTGTCTTGATGTGATACACAACCTCCCATCTGGTACTCTGCAGAGTTTGCAGATACTGTTTGACCTGAGTCTATGAAGAAAGAGATCTGGGTCACCCAGATCTCTTTCTTTAGTAATTAGTAATTAAGAAGCTAGGGTGAAATTAATCTGCCAACTGATAATACTATTTTCCCTCTGCCTGACAGCTGGGGTGCTGCATAGACTGAATTGTGCAGCAGGCAGGCTTGGGAGCCACTGGTGCCAATAGGGTGAGTCACAAGGACATCACCAATTATAAAATGCACATGGGGCCAACAATTTGCCCACCTACGGCATAACGAAATGAGCCTGGAGACGAGCTCCACCAGGTTTGTTCCCACCAGGAAAGACTCACGCTGGAGCTGGAGAGAAGGATCCTATAATTAGCGATGACCTGGCCTGGAAAGTTTGAAATTCATTTGAGGTTATGAAAGTCAGTTCATATTATATTGCTGGGGGGGGAAAGGACAAAAACAGTTGTTTGCTTTGAGTTTTAATGGGATGATGTTGGAAAAATATAGAACTATCCAAAGGCAGTAGAACTAGCATAATTTGAAATCAACTGTAAAGGCTGATGCTAACATTCATGTTACGGCTGTGGACACAGACAAGAGGTTATAGGGAAAAGTGGGTTTAATGTTAGGTGAGGAGATGTGGGACCGTGGGTGGAGATGAGAGGCTGGTTTGGGCAGAGGCAGGCAGGCAGGTTGGAGTGGCGTGGGTTGAACGAGGAAAACAGGGAAGAGGGCTCGGGGGAATCCTGGACACAGGAGAATATAGTTAGCACAGACACTGGGAGAAACTCAAGCAACATAGGTACAAGAGCAGCTGAGCGAGCGACTACCACGGAAGTTGGCAGAACAATCTGGCAAAGAGTAGGTGGAGAGCCGTAGTTTTTATGCTGCTGGGTTGATGAGTGGATTGGAGGCAGGTGTGGGGGAGAAGCAGGAGCCAGGAGAGGGAGCCACACCCATGCCACACACACACACACACACACACACACACACACACACACACACACACACACACACACAGACAGACAGACAGACAGACAGACAGACAGACAGACAGACAGACACATACACACACACACACACACACACACACACACACAGACTGACAGTGAGAGACAGACAGGGGAGGTGGAGATACACAAGGGAGGCAGGGAACACAGAGTCAAACTGGAGTCACGGCCAGAGCCATGACAATTTCCTGATCATTTCGATTTGAGATTGGAGTTTCATCTGATGTTATTGTAGCCTCAAGACTGTTGACATGGTGCGCATTGTAGTATACGGGATTATTCCGAAGTCGCTGTCAGTTTTGCTGCTGCCTCGAGGCGACTGGTTGCCCCGTCGCTCAGAGGGCCCTGCGGCCGATCTACACGGTCACGGCTTTTCTCTGTCCTGGCCCCGCAGTGGTGGAATGAACTCCCCACTGATGTCAGGACAGCAGAGTCGCTGCCCATCTTTCGCCGCAGGCTGAAAACCCACCTCTTCAGGAGACACTACCCTGACCCTTCCTCCTAGCCTTGACTACTTGACGTCACTTATGTGCCTGAGCTCTTGTTTACTGGCTCTTGGATACACTTATTTGTCTTAGCTCTTGTTTACTGGCTCTTGGATACACTTATTTGTCTTAGCTCTTGTTTTATTCGATTCTCTATTTGTTAAGATAAGTAGGTTGCTATCTTATTGCACTCTTACATTAACACTAGTTATGCTCTTAGTTGCTTGTTTAGGAAGGAAATGCACTTATGATTTCTGGTGACTAGTAGTTTCCTTACCTACCTTTGTTGAATGCACTTATTGTAAGTCGCTTTGGATAAAAGCGTCTGCTAAATGACTGTAATGTAATGTAATGTAATGTAATGGGTCAGTCAACCCCAAATCCATTTCAAGCCTAAATTTGACATCACTTTCCTGTTTACTTGTTTTTGATTATATCGCATATAAGTACCTGGCGGTCCATTTCCAAAACACATAAATAGAATATATAAAAAATCGTAGAGTTGTTGTTGTGCATGAAATGTAATTTTAAAATTTTAAAGAAATACAGCCTATCTACTACCTAACCCTAACCCTAAGCCTGGAAGATTTGTAGCTCCTAACCCAACAGATCAAGAAGCATTCAGACTAATTCAAATCTGTGCATATCTTCCCTGTCATATGTATCATGATCTGGCATTGGCTGTTCCATCTGCTCACCAAAGATGCATCAGCAGATTAACCATAATCTCATTTGTGGCTAATTATCTCCCCCATGCTGTCTTGCTGCAGGGCAGCTTTAGCAGCACTCTAAAGGTGGACTCACTTGTTAAAACACAGAAATGCATAGATTTTAGTTAACAAATATACTTCAAAAAAATCGAATTTAGGTTCCCACTCGTGTCAATCGTGGTAATGTATGTGCTCATGGTATACTATTAGAGACTTCAGGTTTTCATGATACTTTAATTGGTTCAGGTGTGCCTGAGTAAGGCTGGAGCTAAAACCTCCAGGACAGGGGGGTCCTTGAGGACTGGATTGAGAACCACTGTACTAAGGAGCTCTTAACAAGGGTGTCCTCTAAACAGCATATATCCACACAATAACATTTATTTGTACAGGTAAGATGTGATTGTCTTTCAGATGAGCATTCATAGCTACTCTCTAGTTGTGTCTGCCGATCTGATGCATTGGTTGCCTTTCACTTTGTCCAACATTTTGCCGAAGGTAGGACTTCCATTTAACTCTTGGTCCAAGCAGAAGCATTAGGAGCTCGGGGAAACACTAGGACATTAGCTATGGCTGCTGGGAGGATTTCCCTGCTCTTTTTCTGTCCTGGAGGTGGAGTCTGCTGTCTCATTTTAGCCATCCGCCAGTTAAGAGGCTTTGGTGAGGCTCAGTAGGATGCTCTGCCTCTGGGACCTGATATAAATATATTGGTGGCTTGAACTCCAAGCACTGCCCTCTACCTATTTAAAAAAATATTGTACATAAAATTATCTTTCAACCAAGTCAGTTATGTCAGATAATTGAATTTTCCTTTATCTTAAGAGCTAATTTTAGGTTAATGTCTGCTTTTTTGCCAAATAACAAATTAAAAGTCTTCTGAATTCTCCTATTATAGTTGAGCTTTACAGTCTAAGTCTAAGACAAGTCAGTTTTGGAGATCTCATTGCTTTCATTACATAAAGTGAGGGTGCATTTGAGGCAGACCACAGAGCAGCAAAAGAATCACCGGCTTTCATGTGAAGGCTAATCTTGTAGCCCTTGTGGTTGCCAAAAACCAACAGGACTTCACCCTGTTGGCACACTGAATCAGAGGTTCGGCCATCTGTCAGTCCCAGGATTGAACAGGTTGGTAAAATTCAGAAGCACATATATTCTTAGTTGAATAGCGACCAGGACAATTCAGAAACCAATGCAATGCATGAAATGAAGAAGACAAAGGTTATTCAGAATATGAAACATGCATACACACATATTCCAAAAAAATATATAGAATATATATAGAAATAATAGAAGTTATAGAATATATGTTTTTATTATATCTGTGCCGGAGACCAATTTGGTCAGATTTCTAAAGTTCAGATAAATGATTGCCCTTGATAGAGTCTGAATATGGGACCCTGGCAGAGTAATGAGCTATGTAGTGTCTGTCTTTACACGCTGGTCAGGAACTGACAACGTGCAGCACAGTCTCACTATAGGAAGCCTAGCTACTATCGCTACTGCTACTACTGCTACTACTGCTACTACTATATCAAATATGAGACAATAGAATTTTTTTTTGGCCATTTATTGGTATTTATTTATCGGTGGTCATTGTGATATGGAGCATTAGCTAACAAGTTGAAATGGGTAATTCAAACACATTTTTTAAACACATTAGAATTTTTTTATTTCAAATATATTCACCTTCTGATTTAAGTCCTTGGTTGACAAAATATACATCACACAGTCTGGGCTTTGATATTGAATGATTTATTTTTTAATTGTTGTATAGTATTTTATTATTTTATTCATTACTTTATTAACAGCTCATATTAAAACACAGCAGGTGATTTCTTTCTTCTCCTAGAGAAATAGACCATTGAAGTGTAAATCGCAGTAAACTCTTCCCTCTTTCCTCCCCGCCCATCCTCCTACTCCTCCTTCATCCTGTGTTGGGAAGCAGTAGAGCAGACTGTCTGCTGAAACTCCACACAGCGGGATACAGTCTTGTCCACGCACAAAACATGAGTTTTTCTTTTTCTTTCGTGTTTGATGTGCAGGAGGAACAGGAGGGAATGAGCAGTATGGGATTAAATCAGAGCTCACTGTGACTTCTTCTGGTCGTCTGTACTACATGGTCTCATCACCCACATTCAGGTAAACCCAATTTATATTTATATAGATAGATAGATAGATAGATAGATAGATAGATAGATAGATAGATAGATAGATAGATAGATAGTGCTTATTTATTGTTTTCAGTATGATAATAAGAAACAAAACTACTCTTACTAAGCCTAGAGATCAACAAGTTGCGCCGACTCGAACGTCTAATTTTAGCCAACATAATCTGAGAGAAAAGGATTTGAGTTAACGATGTTGAATAAGCAGAAGTAGGCCGAAGCTAATGAGACTAAAATGATTTAAACAGAACTGTTTTTCTACTCTGATGAAATTAATGTTAATGTTGCATCTTATTTTTGACGTCTGGTATGTATATGTATTTATGCATCTATCTATCTATCTATCTATCTATCTATCTGTTTCATTGTGGTTGTTCTTAACTCCAACAAACTGCAAAACTAGTGTTAGTTAATAAGCATCTGTCTTTATAGCTGTCTAAATACCAGTAGGTAAAGAATCCTATACAATGCCATATGAAGATGGTTCTAACTTCTGCATTAGTAATACTACTGTAAGGCACCGTGTCTACTAAATTGCATATGTTATGTCATGATGAACAAATCTGTTGCTGTGTTCTTTCTCAAAACGTGGTTAGTCTGAAATGTGGAACTCGATTATAGTCTGAGGTGTCAGGATTTCTTTTTTTGCTGAATGTCCCCAAAGCTTGAACAGAGTTTGGGGATATTGCCTCCACTGCCTGGAATACCCTGGAGAAAAATGTGAAACTCAAGGCACTCTAAATGAGTTTAAAGCAGCTGTCAGATCCAGGGAAGAAATTTTAGTTTGATGATGCCCATACCTTTAAATTGTACTCCACCAGTTCCCTCCCATCTCTCTTTCTCTGCACTATTTTCAAACTACTCAATACTGTACTACTATACTTATATTATACTTATACCACTATACTATGTTCTGTTACGTCTGTCTATACCTTTTTGCTGCTGCCGTCTTGGCCAGGTTTCCGTTAAAAAAGGGATTTTTCATCTGTGTGATTTAACTGGTTAAATAAAGGTGAAAAAAAAAAACCTGAAGCCTATTAGATTGTATTGAAACCATCCAGCAGTAGGTCACTAAAGTGTTAAATCTGAGGTTGCCACCTCTATTCAGTGTTCAAATGAGCAGCTAACAGCACTGGGCAACACTCCATTTGTTGAGCTGTAGGCAAGTAAAGCAAATCTAAGGCTAATGGATGGGCCTGTGGATTAATTGATTTATTAATTAATAGTCTAATCTGATAAGCATGAGACCTTGGATGGATACTAGTCCTGCTCACACTGAAATTAAATGCCACTGTCATCTTTATGTTGAGAGTTAATTGAAATATGGCTGTAACTGTCATGATAACATGTTCTAAGACTTCTAAGATCAAAGATCAAAGATCATTCTAAGATCATATCTACAGTGCATTATAAAAGCCTCATGACCATGCTTAGAAAAACACATAATGCTTACCGATGCATTGTGTTATTTATTTATCATGTGTGATAAAGTATAATAACAAGAAAGGCTACATACAGCCTCAGAATGTGTTAAAGAAAACTGGAAAACACCTTTGCAAATATAATCACTTTAGATATAACTTTCACAAGATCACATTGTTCTTTTACTGGAAGGAAACAAGCTATTTCAAACAAACTTCTTGAAACCTGATCATTCATATCAAAGCAAGATGAATGAATGTTAAACATTTTATTAACAGTTAACATAGAAAAAAACATGTACAGTACTTTTAAAAGAGACATTTTACAAGCAGATGGAGAGAAAATGGGGCATTTGTAGCCAGTGTGGTAGTTGTCTCAGCTGGGAGATCTCTTATATTATACTATATAGTTATAGTTTATATTGTATATTCAACTCACATCACAGCAACAGTCACAGAGTGACCTAGTGCCTCATGTAGAGAATGTTACAACAGAGAAGCACAAAAAATACACAAATAAAAGTGGGATGTTTTGCAGGTTCTGCTGCAGCAAACCAAAATCAACAATCAGAGCTCTAATGTACTCTAATGTGATCTCATATGAGGTTTTATGCTCAGGGCCATTGGTGGCAGAACCAATCAAGTACTGTTGAAAGATGAAATGTCATATTTGACCAATGTGACCACATTCTCCTTAAAACAATATTCAGTGTCATGGCCATATATGAACAACAATAGTAGAAGCAGCATGGAAATGCTGTAATGTATGTTTGCAGAGAGTGCATATCTCACTAATTGCTTTAAATACAGCAAAGATTTGGTAGTCCATATTTAGAAAACCTGTGTTGCTGATCGTTTAGCTCTGCACTGAGGCCTTAAACATACTGTATGAACTAATTGTTAAAAGCAGTGTGCATGTGTGTGTGTGTGTGGTTGTTGAATCTGGGATGTGCCCCCAAGTGCCTGTGTATTGGTCCATTGGTCTGTCCTCTCTCAGCAGTGTATCATCATCCTGATGTTCTGCTGAGGTGTGCATGGAGCCGTTGTACACTGGACTGGGCTGGCCAAACAAACATACCAACCACGACAACCAGATGACTAGAGACAGCAGGTCAGTTTACAAAGGAAAGCAACTCACTTTTTCACAAAATTATTCACACTGGATGGGTACAGAAAAGAAACGGCGTCCTGAGTTCAAGGAGAGGTTTACACAATAGCTTCTCAATGTTTAAGTGATTTCACGGCCAAGTAAAGCAACAGAGAGTAACTGGTCAGTGTGTTAACCAGCCATGTACGGATGGTTCAGGTGGAAACCTATAGCTCACTTATGAAATGTTATTACGACCACTAAACCTGGGCCTGATTATATTTGCAACTAATTATTGCTTAGTTTTGGAGTCGTAAATGGGTTGGATTGCCTCGTAGGAAAATGCAATGAGTGTTAAAATGTTCAGACAACCACAGGAAAATATCTGAATATGTGATTTTGTCTACTTTTCTGTGATATCTCTACTTGAATTGTCCTGATGCAGTAGGTCACTCATTCAAGCAGGTTAACACAAACACAACAATTTGACCCAGGTCTAGTTTTCATTAGTTACAGCATCTCAGTTTGCAGTTGTGATGCTATATTCAACTCTTTCTGCGGTATGTTTCTGCACCATTGTTGATTAATTCCTGTACTTTTATTATAAGTGGCACATAAAGTATTGGGACTGTGAGTTTATCCAACTATCATCCACTGTGTTGCCAGGACAATGAATACTGAGGAACAGGCTTCTTCAACAGGGACAGGCCTGCTGTCTAGGTGAGTTTCACGACCTGACTCTAATACTAGAGACAGCAGGAGAAACCAGACACATCAAATAACACTTTAGCTGCTTTATCCAACTTATCCAGGTGTTAGATGAGGATTTAAAAATCAAGCTAGTATAGTTTTTTCTGTGATGGACATGCACTATGAATTGTCCTTATGTGGTAAACTCCACACATCTGGTACTCAGTATAGAATAAAACAAGCGCAACAAATTATTTGCAAATACAGTTTGAGCCAGGTCTGGATAGAAGTATCATTAGCAGAAGACCAGAATACAGACCTTCCTGTCATACATACATTGTGCCTGGTTATGTTGGTCTGGTGTTACATAATAATAATTTGTTAACATTTTTATAAACCTCTTCAAGGCTGCCCCACTTCATGCATGTTAGGAGGCATGGGAGTTGGTAATGTGTACTAGGTGGTAGCCAGGGAGTTACTAGGTGGTTGCTAAGGTATTGCTACATGGTTCATAAGGTGTTTCTAGGTGGTTGCTGGGGTATTAGCAGGTGGTTGATAGGGTCTAGTAGGAAATTGATATGGTATTATAAGAAGGTTGCTAGGGTGTATTCAGTGCTAGCTAGGGTGTTACTAGGTGGTTGTTAGAGTGAATTTGGTTGTTGCTACAGTATACTGGGTGGTTGCTAGAGTGTTACTAGGGTGAATAAGGCAGTTGCTAGGTTGTACTAGGTGGTTGCTAAGTTGTACTAGGTGGTTGCTAGGGTGTTTCAATGTGGTTGTTAGGTTGTACTAAGTGGATGCTAGGGTGTACTAGGTATGATTTTTGTGATAATTGTGCAAGCACCTACAATCAAGCTCTACAATGAACATGCCTGACAACCGCTGATGCAGCCAAAAGCACACCACTAAACCAGTTAACAAAAATGGTATAGCCCACTTGAGCTTGAGCGGGGTTGCAGGCAGGGATATTATGTATTATGTTATTATATAACGGGGCTCTTTTTCTCAAGGCTCATTTATGGGGTTAATAATTCACACCCTGCTGGGTACTAATTATTATGGTCTGTCCTGCAACCAATTAGTCATGCCCTAGCAACCACCAGTAATCACCTAGGAACTACTACTAACAACCATATTCAGCAATATAACAGGACTGCAAAATTAGTTTAAGATCCTGTCATACACGTGCATGCACACACACACACATACACAGCATACACTGTCTGTAGGTTTATTTAAATTCTCCGGAATGTAAAGCTTCATTGATGTTGTGTATTTGCAACTGATTTTATGTTCTGACTGTCAATTCTCTTCTAGTCATGATCAGCGGCCCCTGGCTGTACTAAATAGGAACAACTGCAACAACACTGATGAGTAAGTGCAGTACATTATACGTGGTACATAGGTTTACATAGTTTAATCCCCTCTCTGTCAGTTTATCCTTACACACTTCATCATGTGGTCTGATAAGATTGGAATAGTGGAATGTTTGCTCCAGTACATTTTTGGAAAAAGATTAGTACGAGTAGATTATTTTTGAATCTCATGGATTTTAATTTGACAAGATATTGAACTGTCAAACTCAAAAACTGAATTTGAAAGGCACAATTTGAAATTAAACAGCTTGAAATTGACTTGAAGTTGTACTACTACTAGTTTTCACTTGCCACAGTTCCAGAAATACACTCTATGATGTTGATTCTGTCAGTCTTTTGGTGCCAATTCTGACAGAAAGTCAAATGAAAGCGAAAGATGTTTGTCTCAGAGAGCTCAATCTGAATTACGAAAACTGAATTTGGAATTGTTGTTTATAACCACATTCAATTCAGATTCACAGTTCAGTAAGAGCATGACAAATTCAATTTTATTTTTAATTCAAAGTCTGCTGGCACTAATCTCTTTCCTCTTCCCTGCTGTAATGAAACATTATACATGCTTTCTTTTTTGTGGGAATAGTGGAATCTGTCAAGCTTGTAGAAATTACTTGTTCTGTTATCTTTGAATGAATGTAGCTGAGTAACTACTAACAGTATGAGATATCTGAAATGTATCATACAGCCCACCAGGCTCTTTCTGAATCTGCTGCACATCAAGCTATTACATTTCCAACTAATAGGCCCTATTTTTTAATGTTGTTTCCAAAAAAAATGTTTTCAGCAAAAAAGATGACAAGAAGGGAGAAATAAAGACAGATAAGAAAGACGACAAGAAGAATGGAAAAAAGGATGAGAAGGACAAGCCGAAAGATGAGAAAAGAGATGAGGCAAAAGATAAGAAAGATGACAAGAAGGATGAGCCTCCGTGAGTATGGTACCAGATAGGAAGTTTTTTAAGCATAGGAATATGAATTATCTAACTGGAATTGGAATATTCACAAAGACACATTCATATTTCTGGACCACAAAATAATCCTGGAAACAGTGAATAACCTTGAATATTTCTCCTGGAAATTGTTATTTATGGCTCACAGGAAGTTTTTTTGTTGTCAAGAAAATCCACTTACTCTAAGTAAATTAAAAATCACTTGACACATTTCTCTACATCGATAAACAAATCTGCTGTATTACTGTAAAAGTAATCTAAAGAACCTAAATACTAATACCAATACTACTGCATATTTTCCAATACATACAAACTATGTATCATGTCATTTTGGAGAAACACTTACCAGAAGTTCATCATTCAGTATTTCTATAATATATAGACAATCCATTTTTAGTATTTTCCAATACTACCAGTAGTGGTAATAGTGTTTGCTTTTCAAATGGTATACATCCCATTTCTGTTTCAGAAAGGAGGTGTGGATCATGGACCCTGCCACAGACTTATACTACCATTGGCTGTGTACAATTTCTATCCCTGTGTTCTACAACCTGATGCTTCTGGTGACAAGGTCTGAATTCCTGGGATTTTAATTGTTTATTTCTTTTTATGAATTAATTTAGTTTGAGTTTTTTTTAGTATTCAATTTTTGGTAATCAACCCTCTCATGTTTCTGTTTTCCCCTAGGGCCTGTTTCAATGAACTGCAGTATACAAACTCAACAATGTGGATGGTTTTTGACTACACCTCAGACATCCTCTATTATACAGACACCTTTGTGAGAGCCAGGACAGGTCAGTTTTTCAAATGTGTTAAGACGTACATGATTAAAGAAAACAAATGATTTAGGACCTTAGACCTCTTGTAAAATCATAATGCAAATAATATTAAATGCTGAATCCTTCGAATGTGTCCACAGGGTTTCTGGAGCAAGGACTGCTTGTGAAAGACGCAAAGCTCCTGAAAGGAAACTACATGAAGACACTACAATTCAAATTAGATATAATATCAATGATTCCCACTGATATTGTATTCCTCAAAATTGGTATTGACAACCCGGAGTGGAGGTTCAACCGTCTCTTCAAACTAGGGCGCCTCTTTGAGTTCTTTGATCGGACTGAAACCCGAACAAACTTCCCCAACATCTTCCGAATTGGCAACCTTGTGCTTTATATAATCATCATTATCCACTGGAATGCTTGCCTCTTCTTTGCCATCTCCAAAACCCTTGGCTTTGGCTCAGACACATGGGTATATCCAGACATCAAAGACCCTAACAATAGACGCCTTGCCAGACAGTATATATACTGTTTCTACTGGTCCACGCTCACCCTGACCACTATTGGAGAGACACCTCCCCCTGTCGAAGATATTGAGTACCTGTTTGTGGTTGTTGATTTTCTCACTGGTGTCCTGATCTTCGCTACAATTGTAGGTAATGTTGGTGCCATGATCTCCAACATGAATGCTGCACGTGCAGAGTTCCAGGCTAAGATTGACGCCATAAAGCAATACATGCAGTTTCGTAAGGTCACCAAAGACCTGGAGACTAGGGTGGTGAAGTGGTTCGACTACCTCTGGACAGAGGAGAAAACATGTGATGAGAAGCAGGTGCTGAGGAACCTACCAGACAAGCTGAAGGCTGAGATTGCCATAAATGTACATCTGGAGACACTGAGGAAAGTGCGCATCTTTCAGGACTGTGAAGCAGGTTTGCTTGTTGAGTTGGTCCTCAAGCTTCAGCCGCAAGTCTTCAGTCCTGGAGACTACATCTGTAAAAAGGGTGACATTGGCAGGGAAATGTACATCATCAAAGAAGGAAAGCTGGCTGTGGTAGCAGATGATGGGGTCACCCAGTTTGTGGTCCTCAGTGATGGGGCATACTTCGGAGAAATTAGCATCCTTGGTATCAAGGGCAGTAAGGCGGGTAACCGGAGAACGGCCAATATCCGAAGCGTTGGCTACTCTGATCTCTTTGCCCTCTCGAAGGATGATCTGATGGAGGCGCTCATTGAGTACCCTGATGCTAAAAAGGCCCTAGAGGAGAAGGGGAGGGCCATTCTGATGAAGGACAATCTCATAGATGAGTCAGCTGCCAACGCTGGTGCTGATGCCAAAGACATGGAGGAGCAAGTCAACCAGTTGGAAGCTAACTTAGAGGTCATGTCGGTCAAATTTCGGAAGCTGACAGGGCAGTATGAATCCTACCAACAGAAGCTTAAGCAGCGGCTCACCAATATGGAGAACCAGGTCCGAACCCTGAGAGTGGATGATGGAGAAGGACAATAACAAAGTGTAATAGTGAATTTGGCAGTATTACTCTAGCATGTAATCCTGCATCAGCTCAGTGGGTAGAGTTTGGCACCAACACTGCCAGGGTTGATCTCTCTTCCCACTGAGGCTACTCATGGTACTGTAAACTACTTTGGATAATTTTGGATGAAGTGTCCACTCCACAGACTGAATGGAAAGAACCTTGAGTATTTGTCTCCATTCATTATTCCTATATATTGTAACATAGTACAGTCACCTGAAAAGTTGACTATTTTCATAAACACAACTATGTATTGTTGTAATTAGTTACAATATATAACATTCACAGGGATGAGAATGAAAGATTTTGACTTTGATGACCCCTTTGATGCAGGGGTGTGGGGGCTGCAAACCACCAGCCGGGGTCCAGGATGGTGGGGGCCCAGAAGTTACTGATATTTTGCATTTTTAAAAGGTCTTAAATAAATTCTTTGCACACATCACAAAAGTTGCACTTAACAGAGAACACAAGTACACAAAATATTCTGAACTGAAAAAGGTCAACCTGTAAATACTGTCCAGTGAAACTGCCTCATCTGAACTAAATGTAATGTGTCACTATACAACCATGTCATGGTTAGAAAAAAACAGAACTTTCAAGGTAAAGATCAGGAAAAACACAGAGAAGGTAGTCAAAATGTTTTCTTTGCAAATTAGTTTGATCATTTTAAATATGTAGTAAGAATATCGTAGTTGGTGCCCTTACAAAAGGAACATAATGCTATCCTTGATTTTGTGCTATTTCACAAAAGACTTTCTCTATCAGATAGCTTCTACTTTATTCAAGCTGTCGGCTGTCTTGTGAGCTCTCAGCATCTCGCTAATTCATGGCTTGGTAAACATGGTGCAAATTTGAGCAAATAAATAAACATACCTCACCCCCACCCTAAAGATTTCTCCTCCCATGGAAAATTCTCATCCCTGCATTCATCGGGCAATGCTGCATTACTGTAAATATGGCAACATTTATGTAAAGCAATACTGGGGGAAAAATATATATATATTTTAATACTTCACTGTATTAAAATAAGCTAAACCAAGCATTAAAAAAAAAACACATTCAGATACCATTTTGCCTAGGACTTATGTAAACTGCAGTTTCCAAATTGTAACATAATGGACTTCACTATTTACAATTTATTTTTTGACAAGGTGGTGATTGTATGTGATTGACACAAATATTTTATTGTACGTTTTTATTGTTTTTTAATAAGACCATGATTTCAAAGACAATGCTATTTTTAATAAGTGATGTCTCCATGTGTTTCTCTTTGGCTTAATATTTGTGAAAATCACACTGTTCTTTACACAGTAAATAGATGCTGCTTTTTGCAGTTAAGGCAGGTGTGAAGGATGAACTATATGGTCTTAGCATGAAGAACCAATCATGAGAGACTTCTTTCTTTCCAAAGAAACTATAAAAATTGTAGTGAGTCGACTTTCAGAGAGAGCATAGAGATTTTGACTTTCTGTGGGGCCTGTGACAAGGTATTTCTCTCTCCAATATATCTGTATACAATATATTTGTGTGCTTCAACCGAACAGTGTTTTGCATATTATTTCAAGAGTTCTGAGTGTTTCAAGGCAATTTTCCACAACATGTGCTTCTGCTGAACTAACATGTACAAAAATGCTCAATAGTAAAATCATTCTCAAATGTTGATGATAAAAGATGAATGAATGTTTTTACTATGTACATTATAGCCTTCTTACATTATGGAACAATAGATCCATTTAAGAGCCTATAACCATGCAGCATTACTTTACTTGTGAGTGCAGATTTGAAGCGAGGTCTTACAGTTTAGCTTTTAGAAACCACTCAGAGCACCTTAGTGAGTAGTTCAAAGTAAAACTTATATAACTTATATAAACTTATATAAAATCCAGCCACCAGTCAGCTAGTAAATTTGTCCACCGCAGCAGCCATCTGGATAGATTAACCATTGATCAGAGGTCCCTTTCTAAAAACTTTGCTGGGTAAATATTAAAAGTGGTTGGTTACTTTTGGAATTCATCACCCACTACATCTGGTGGAAAATAAGTTAGCTTCCTATCATCATGAAACAGATGTACACTGTGATCTAAATATTACTCAATAGTCCGCAGAGAGAATTCAATGGCCGTTTTGAATGGTCACTGGAATCAACTGTAAAAAACAGCTGAATATGGATGGGACTCATCCTCAAAGAGAATTATACCAAAGGCAAACCCCTGGACAAAAAAAAAAAAAATCAGGATTATTAGGCAACACAAGTTGGAAAAAAAGCAGTCACTTTTATTTAGCATGTTTTCACAACACTTGATACCGTTTAGCCTTTTATCAATTTGTATCTTTTAAAATGTAACTGTCGATTCCCGAGATCTTCCCTTCCCCGAGATCAGGTTAACCTTTCACCCTTTACTTTCACTGGGCCCTAGATTCCTCGTACAAGTCCAGGTGAGCAGCATCTTCAGCCGTACAAACAAGAGGTACAAAGTAATGATAGACAGCTGAAACCAGACCTGGGTCCAACAACAGTTGCAAGTAATTCTTTGTGTTTGTTTTAATCTGCATATAGTTCCACATAGTCAGGGTTTACTATGATTAGGACAATGTCAGCTAAATTGACAATCCCACAAAAGTACATTATATTGATTCTTTAACACTTTCTAGTGTTTGTCCACACTTTCCGGAACTCATTGTAACATCCTAAGAGGCAATACCCACCCACCTGGCACCTAAGTAGGCTAAAACAAACCACAAAAAGTATTTGTAAATATTATCATTTTGCCCAGGTCTGGCCGAAGCCAAGAACATGAGAAATAAGGGCAATGGAACTGAGAGAACGGCTCAGGTGCTGTGCTGTAGCGATGGCCTGAGGGCCTTGGTTTAATCGCATACTGTAGCCAACAGAGCTAGCATCGCAAACACAGCCTGAACAGTGTTTCATTAGTCTGGACCAGATCCCTCTTATCCTCCTCCTCCTCCTCCTGCACCCAGATGGTGGGGGGTGGGTGGGGCACTAATGATTACACACAAGCTTAGAAAGTTTTCGACCCCATTTATCATCAACTATCATTGAGGTGCCATGAGCAAGGCACTTGACCCCCCAACTGCTCCAATGGAGCTTCTCATTGGCCAACAGTAGAAGACTGTTATAGTCCTTACAACTTCCAGGTTTTAATGTATGAACTCCCCCCATGAATTCCCTTAAATAAAAACATGTTCTAAGTCAACTGGTTAAATAAACAGCTGAATGGTTGTTGATGTGAAATTCAGATGAGTACATGAGGGAGGGAGCCAGCCATTGCTGAGCATTGAGACAGCTGTGTGAGGACAGCATGTAGCCATCACTCAAGTCCATTTAAACAGTGATTACACCCTTATTTAACTCTTCAGAACAACAACAAAAAAAGACCAAATAAAAATGCCAGTGCTGAAGGGAGAAGAATTTCACAGTTGGTATTCCAATCAATATCACCAAACCAAAAAAAGTACTGTTACAAGAGACATTTCTAGAGGCAGACCCTTGGGTCCAGTGGACACGAGATCACAGGGGATCAAAGCTTTGTCAGTGACAATTGGCACTTCACTTAGCAAACAATGCCTTGACTCTACAGGTGGAGGTTAAAATTAAACTGGGGCTATATCTAAGACTCTGCAGTGTCAAGTGTCTATTCATAGAAGATTAAGTGAGAAATTATGGGGGATTAGCTAGTCAACTGGCTATATTAATTGGCACAAGAGCACTATGTTGGTACATGCCCTTTGGCTCTATAAGCTACACAATGTACACTGCTGAGTCCATCTTTACCAGTGACTGATCTAAATGTGTAAATCCTCAAAAAAGGTGCATAATAGGGTGTTCTGGCTCCAACCGCACTGAGATATACAATACTGTTTTTATTGAAATTTGTCAACACAGGAAGACATATGGAAATAAAATGTGTCAACCAATCATGGCAACCTGTGGCTAAAAAAAAAAAAAAAGAAACATTCTGAAAATGTCTAAGTGCACTTACAGCTCTGACAAGATTTTAGTCTAACCCGCGATGTTCCGAATGGCGATCAAATGCTATTTGATAATGTGCCATTTTGGACAAAATGACAGTGACTTTACAAATTCCAAATATTTTGATGAAAAACTGAGTTGCTGGGGGAAAAAAAGATAATCAATGGTTGTGGATGGTCAGGAAGGGCTCTTTCATCAGAGGTGGAAAAAATGTGTTGTTTTGAAGTAACCAGAGGCTACTCTAAAACTACACTTTCTAAAACTGGGAGAACTGTCGGAGTGGAAAAGAGTTTAGGACTACAAGGTTACAACTTTCTGCATTAACAAATATCATGGGTTGTATTTATTTGTTTATGCATTGTCCCGATTCACATCATTTAATCCCAACCCTCTCCTTCCCACCAAGTAGGAAGTTGTCATAACAGGCAGGCATGAAAAAGAACCGATTTCAACCTTAGAATAAATAATAAGGAAAAAGATCCTCTCTGTACATAGAAAAAAGGGAAGGGGGGGCTGCAGCACATTCACATAATGTGTATGTGGGGGTGGGTACTTTGATCATATGAGGTTTCTGTGCTTACACCGAGTGATGTGGGATAATGCAGGCACAGTCAAAGGACTACTAGAGCGTTCTATCATTTGAACCGTTTCTCCTGTTTCATTTTGTACTTGCTTTTCCTCAAATCTATTTTAGGATCTGTGTTTTGTCATCTTTTAGATTGTTTCCGATAAAGGGGAGGGGGGGAGCCAAGGCAGGATTTGATGGGACTTTCTGAAAAAGAGTCCTTTTGCAGTGTGTGCGTGTGCGTGTGTGTGTGAGGGGGGGCTCAGAGCATGCCAAACCCTTTGGCGTAGGTGATGGCTTTCAGCAGTCTCTCTCTCAGCTTGTCCTTGCTGTTGTACTCAGGCAGCAGCAGCACATTAAAGCAAGTATGAGACGTGGGTAACCTGCCAAGAGACAACAACACATAAAGCGTTTTACCAATGTATAAACTTTGCTCTAAACGACTTTCTACACATATCTCTACTGGCATCAAACGTTAACGGTTATAAGAAATGCCTTAAAGGGGAATTCCATTGGGCTCTATTTGTACATATTAGTCATTTATACCCCAAAATAGGTACAAAAAGTTTTGGAATTGTTCCAGTAGCTCACCTCAGCCGGCAGTCACGAAACGGGCTGCAATGGCTGCAATGACTGCCAGCTGAGGCGATCTACTGGAAAGATTTAATTAAAAAATAAAAGTAAAAAATCCACTTCGACATTATGGATTGTTGTGTGCAGATCAGTGACAAAAATCCTAATCTAATCCACTTTGAATTAAAACTATAACAAAATGCTGAAAAGTTAACAGTGTTAAATGAATGAAGGCACTGTATAGAGCTTTGTTCCAAAATGAGATATTAAACCAAAAATGACCTGCAAAGTACCAGAATTTGTTCAAATGGTTAACAAAATGATTACACTTTTACAGATTGGATGTGCTGAAACTGTCATGAACTTCAGGAAATGCTTTCGTTTTCAAAATCAAAATAAAGCACTTTGGAAATGAAAGAAAAAACTTAAATTGCCTTGTGCAAATTGACAATAATAAAATCTGCTAAGTGTTCACAGACTAAGAAGGTCCACGCTGAGGGAAGGATGTGTCTCACCTGTCAGTGTCTGGGCCATTCTTGGCGATGATCATCTTCAGCTTGCCCAGCCCACCCACAGGTGCCCGGTCAGTGCCGGTGGTGAACTGCAGGAACAGGCGCTTCTGCTCCTCACCAAACGAGTGCAATGTCTCCCAGAACTCCCTTCCAGAACGCAAACAAACACACCATAGTTTTGACAAGATTAAATTTGGGTCATAATCTATATATAGTGCTTACAAGATTGCCCAATACACAGGATCTGATGTAACTTAAGTGTTTGTCTAACAAAGTGATAATACTTTTAGACTGGATCCCTCTACATTTGGGGACACACACACACACACACACACACACACACACACACACACACACACACACACACACACACACACACACACACACACACACACACACACACACACACACACACACACACACACACACACACACACACACTTACTTGATGATTCGAGAATCTCTGTTGTAACCTCCATCGTATTCTGTTGTTTCTTCAAGTGCTAGGAAGTCTAGGTTCTGTGTGAATGTGATGAAGACAAAGCATTGATGTAAATTAAGCAAAAACAAATTTAAATTACTCTCCAACATATTGAAATGTTTTGCCAACAAAGCTCACCCTGCTTCCGCAGATCAGGAGCTCAATTTCCTCTGGCCGGAATAGATATTTCAACGGTGACTCGTTGGTGACCATGTGGAAGCCTCTCCTGAAAGCTTTGAACTGCTTCTCCACACTTTTGTTCAGCATGTACTCTGCATACTGCGCCACAAACTCCTGCACAAAACACAAATGCGCAGAGGGACAACAATGGTGGCATCAATGATGGTCACAGTCACAGTAACAATGCATTTGTTTGATAAAGTTGGATGTAAATTATCAAAAATACATTTAAAATCCCAAATCCAATGATCAATTAAGCTATAGGGTCCCGGTAGCATTATGACAGTCGCTATAGCCAATGCAAGTGTAGAAATCAAGGCTATATTTCCTAAACCAATAAACAAGAAATAGTAATGCGTGCTTCTGTCGTTTTTAGCTCGATATATGCAACAAAGGAAACACATGCCAAGTATTAGGCTATAGGCTACAATGTGAAGCAGGCTGGATCTCACAGCTTTGCTCTTTGCTGCTTTCATGGTAAGCAGTAGCCTTTCAAGGCACGGGCCAAAGCTGAACAGTTTGTAGTATTAGTAATAGTATTTTACACTATTCTATCAGATAGAACAACTATTAGGATGTATGTATTTCAATACAGACATGACACAATAAACAAAATAAAAACATTTATTGGCTGCAGGAATCAGTGCCCCGACACAAAATAGCACACAATAAAAAAAAATTTAAAAAAAAGAAATCACATAATATTCAGAAAAATAACCAACTAAATTAATAATAATAATCATTAGAAAATAGACAAACACAATCATAATCATGTAGACTACATAGAGTAAACGAAATGCAATATAATTTGACTAATGCTAATATTAATAATTATTATTATGAACAATATAATGAACATATAATAACAGCATAATGTGGCATATTTGGGGGAAACGAAATAGACGAAAACATGGAGTTATTTTGAACAAACCTGAGGTCGAGTAGTTAGTTGCCTAATTTAATTTACAAACTGCAGTCAGGGCAAAAGCTCTTCACCCTTGCAGTGCATTTCCCACAAACAGGTCACTTCCATCCTTCACATGCGACCAGGGTCTTGTTCTGTTTGCAGTGGCTATTATTATTTTTTAATTATTTGGCATTGCCTCCGTTTTGCTGGCTGTTGCGGCTCTCTTGGAACATGCTCTGGCATGTGGTCTTCTCTCAGCTCCTTGACCAGCTGGAGGATGAAGGCTCTTTGGGTGATGACGTTCCCTGTGCATTTCTTGTACAAGATATGCACGTGGATGGCAGGCAAGTCCAGAATGTTGCAGAACACGGCCACAGACCATCTGCGGGTAGCCCCTTTTACAGAGTAAAGCTGAGCCATCTGATCCACCATGCCAACACCGACCAGAGATAGAAATTAGCGCAAGCTGTCATCATTGTACCTCTGTCCAGTATACAGAAAAATGCACTCAGTGGATCCTCTATGTTGCACTTGGTGTGCTCTGTTGGTGCACTGTTGGTGCGCGGACTCGGTTGTAAAAATTGAATGAAATGAAATTTTAAAATGAGAGAGAATAGCCAGAGCATTTGCAATAGGTCTACTTGCATCTGGAGAAGCGGTGCTTGCTCTCTCTGGCACGGGCTCGGTGTGGATGGCACATTTTGCACAGCTACCTGCTGTCCCACTATTCACGTTTATAATATTGTTATTCCTAGTTTTTCCTTATTGATTTTACAACTTTTTATGACTTTTTTTTACAACTTTGCACAACTTCACACTTTCATGAATGTATAGGACCTATACAGAAGCACGATCCAATTGACGGCAAACTAATTCAACCTAGTCCTCGGCCCAAAATAACATAGGCCTACATGACAAAATAATAACTTATGCCTCCCTGGCACCAATGGAGTGGATATGGCAATAGATGGCACAGCTGACAGAACGGGGGTAGCGTTGTTAGGTTTGGATTTTTTACGCCGGGGTCCCGCTGGCTCATAGCCGGAATGAAGACAAACATTCTTCCTCGCTCCAGTCCACATAGCTCAAGTCTGAGACTTCTCCACCATCAGATTCCCCTTCACACAGTTCATCAAACAATGCCAAAGCCTCTTCTACATTTAGTCTTCAGTTTGCTCTGTTCATCTTCTCTCTCTTCGTCCTCTTGATCCTCAAATAGCAGGCAATCTAGCAGACAATCTAGCAGACAATGCTGACGCAATTAAAATAGGTTACTGCTGTGTTTCGTATTGAGATTTTATTATGAACAAAGGGAATTATTGAAGAAAAACAATAAATATTGCTAAGCAACCAAAGACGTGCGAAAACATGCTAGTGTAAAGGTGTAACTGATATGGGAACTGGCTCAAGTGGAACTTTGAAAATCAGGACTGGTATGATCATGGTATGATCAGGACTGGTATGGTCATTTTCTGTGCTGACCGGATAAAAATATACAGTTTTGACAAAAAATTTGTATTTATGTTCATTACAATGGCTGCATTGCGCACAGTAAAAGACTCCCTCAGTGCTGCATTTTAATAACATGCAATGGCGATAGTAATTCAGGGGGGAGAGCTGTAGAGTTACCGTACTAGTTCTACTGCAGGAACAAAGGAGAACATCAAGCTTGTGTGCCTATATTGGGGCTGTAACCTGGAAAGGGATAACCAATATGGAAAACATGAACTCCTTTTTTTAAACTACTACTTTACGTCCACACATGAAAGTCTATTTTACTACTAGTTCTTGTTCAAATATCTGAAATCCTGCACATTTTATCATGGCTGGTTAGATAACAGCTTTCTTTAGAATGAGACTGTGCAAAAAGGATGAGCCAGCAGAGCAGCAGGGAAGTGATAAAAAAAAATTGGACAGTGTTTTGAAGTAAATTACGTAATAGTAACAATATCACATAAATGGTTATTTAAGCAAAGCCATGATTCTCACCCCTAACAACATGCAGTCAATTTGTCAAGTCTTATTATATATATGATGTAGTTCAAGAATTAGTTTCTTTGATTTATATGAAAGTATTAATTATTAATAATATTAATTATTGCAAAAATATGATAGATGACATACCACCTTTGCCTGATTTTGAGGCAGGAAAAAATCCTAGTCATGGTCTCTACATATTTTCCATTTTCAAGTTACATCCTTTTGGTCAGTCCTTAATTTCTTGACTAGATTTGATCCTTAAGTCCATGTTCAATTTGCTATATGTTGGTAGTAGCTAGGCAATATCACAGCTGAAGATCATTCTTCACAACAGCAAATGTCACAATGTGAGAGATGATGTTGGGTATCAAGACTTGACAAAAGTATTTTGCCATGGTTTTGTAGAATTTTGAGAGATTCTAAAAAATGTCAAACCCTGAAACCTGGTGTTAGTTGGACTGAACAGTTCATGAACATACGCATTGGGGAAAGTATTAACTGAATTAACCGACATGAGCAAAAGTAAGTCGGTGAGAGGTTCTAAATGTCGGTTTCGATACATGTTCGATCAATTGCCCAGCCCTATGTTTGACTTACCTTCCGGTTGTCGTTTGTGACTGGGATCTTGTCCCCGTTTTCCCTCAAGTCATACATTAGCGGGTTCCCAAACAGGTCTGTCTGGGAAATCTGGAAGGTGATCATCATGTCCTCCTCCACACTCCCCTCATACTCAAGCAGCTCCTTCAGACTCTGGTACAGAACCTGCACAACGCAGTTAGTCATCATCAGGCGTCATACTCATCATGGCTGATAAAATGACTTACATTCCTATTCCATGACATAAAGGTCAACTTCCATGACCAACACTTTCTGTGTTATTATTTCTTCAAAAGGTCACTACATCTAAAAGGCCCTGACACACCAAGCTGACCATTGTGTGTGTCTGTGGCCGTCCATTGGCCGTAATGTGTCCCATACAGTTGGCCCTAGTCGGCCCATGTCGGCGGCTTTTCGGCCATCGGTGAGAGAGAGCTCTCTGATTGGCTCTTCAGTTTAAGCAAATCAGTGCCCGAGAAGAGAAACTGAAATGAGCAAAGCAAGAAAACGACACTCTCAAGAGAGCACACACAGAAGGCAACTGACAACGCCAGTGCCAGTTGCAACTTTTTATCAGACATATTCTCGTCGGCTGTAGTCTTTGCGGTGTGTTCAAGTGCAACTTTTACAGGCCACATAAGGCAACACAAAAGCGTTGACAGTTAGCCTTGGTCGGCACTAGTTCTTTGACGTCAGCTTGATGTGTCTGGGCCTTAACAGCAGCCAAGCTTGGCATTCAACACTTAACGTAATAACGTACTATTCTTAAAATAGATTATGAACAATTCTCAATTATATTTGCAACACTTTTTGAAAATGTATCATTTTCTTTAACATTTCTGGGCCTGAAAAACATTCAAATCCCATTGCATTCCCATGTCTTCCATAATCATAGGACCTCAGTGAAAACCACCCTCACAGAGTTATGTTTGTCCTCAGTCTGAGAGAAGCATGAATACTGAACTGTGCATGCTCCCACTATCTGCCAATGGGAAAATACTCTTCTGGAATAGTATTTTTTTCAGACAAAGTAGTAGCAAAGCTTGGCTCCAGTGCAAAATTACTTTCATCATTCTGCAAAACATGGCAAACTGCTAAATGATGTAAGATTAAAACACCGCTGAGGGAATGAATGGGTTGAGGTTCCTACTGGGTTGGAGTCAGCCAGGTCCCTGAAAGTTCCTTTCTTGCCCATCAACTTCCTGTAGACCACCATGGGGAAGTGGACATCCAGGATGCAGTTGTTGTAGATGGCCAGACCCAGAACGATGCCAATCAGTGTGTACTGGCCCTCATTCTCAAATGATGAGGAGTTGAACCAAAACAGTTTGGTGCGTTCGTCGTACGTGAACATTCCTGCATGAAGATAAGGACATGGCCTGAAAACGGGGACCCTTGCCATAAGGAGTGTAAACAAATATATTTCTCATCACATAACAGACACTTTTATCCAACTGGCATTTAGTACAGCGTCTATTTTTAGCATGGGTGAAAGTCAGTGGGAATGGAACCTGTAACTAGGGCCCTATGGAATCCGCGATCGCGGAATCGCGGAGGATTTCACGGAATTGAGACATTAACACGGAATTCTGAATTATCGCAGAATGGCGCGGAATTTGGCTTCAAAAATGTTTTTTGAAGGCGAGGAGGTCGCCGCTGTCAAACATCGACCCTCATCGTATGTCAGAGAACCTGGAAGTTAAATAGACCAGCCTCTTCTGGATCGGCCAATCCCTGCGCTGGAAAACGTCACCTGTGGATTGACACAGATCTTCACAAGAAAAGCGAGCTCTCACTCTCCAACACAATGAAAATACGGCTAACCCTGACCGACAAGAGAATCCCTCACTGAGGAAAACACAAAGCGCCTAACCATCATGTATCACAATGGTGATGTCAGCCAGAGATGGGGAGAAGCATGAACTTTTAAGGGACATCCCTTTGAAAGAAATTACATTTTACAGTTTTTCAGATTTATTTTAAACAAATTATTATTTTGTATTATTTAACTATTGAATTATTATTTCGTTATTGCACTGCACTGCACTGGCACTTGAACTGCACTGAACTGCATTGAACTGAACTGAATTGATCCAAAATCCGAAAACAGGAAAATTCAAATCCGAAAACAGGAAAAAATAAAACGGATTTCATAGGGCCCTACTGTAACCCTAGCCTTGTTAGTGCCTTGCTCTATGTGTAGATGTACACAGGACCACTATAAATGGTCTAGTGGGGATGAACAATGTCCATATGAATGGATGGTTCCAGCAGCCTTGTCAATACTAAGTAGCTTTGTAGTTTGAATATAGGGTCACAGAATCACAATTATGATATCGGCTTTGAAGAGTGATTCCTACTCATACAATTAGCTCTGCAAGATAAATCCTGATATTTAGTTTCTTACCAATATCTGGATTGAAGATCTCCTCCACAACAAGCTGAAAGAACTCTTTGGAAACGCCCCCTTCATCAACACCTTGCTCTCCTTCAAACTCCACATACAGCTGCTTCTTCAAGTCTGCAGGATTCTCCATCGCTATCATTTCCAGCTACACAGGGGGAAAAAAGAGAATTAGAGTGCTTCAATAATCAGTGCAATGTGTCCCAAACTTGAACCACATTACATAAAGGAAGGAGTGTGTAATTGAACATATGAACTGGCATTTGGACACACATACCCTGACCAGGGCATCATCAATGATGTGGTCTCGGCGCACTTTGAGCCTAAGGTAAGGGTTGAGCTGCTGGCCCTGCACCAAGCTGTAGAGCACAGTGATGCGGCGCTCACTGTACATTCGGATGCGGTTGTCGTAATACAGTCCCAGGTTCTTGGTGACGGCATTAAGGATGAAGGGGCAGGTCATGAAGGAGAACTTGTTTTCTGTTTCCACCTTAAAGAAAGTATAGTCCTTGTCCATCTCCAACACCTCGTTGAGGGGCTCATTGACAAACTCCTCGAAGGGGATGAGCGGCCTCCGGCAGTCATTGGTGCGAATCCCCACCTCCATCTCCAGAGGGTCCACCCGTGGGCCCTTCTTGTTGCGGCGTTCCTCACCAAGCAGCTCCTGCAGGGTGAGCTCACTGGACTCGGGGATGGGCTCCTCATCTTCTTCCTCATTGTGCTCTCTGTCCAGGTCGCCACCCAATACGTTTGCATAGTACACGATCTTCAAGCACTTGGTGGCTGCTACCACTGCGTCGTCATCATTGACCAGGTTGCGGCTGTTGAACTCGTTGCTGATCACCTTGTAAGTGATGAGCTGCTGGAAGGTCTCCATCATGCGCCGGATCTGTTCAGCGCTGTAGTGCGACCACAGGCGTGCCAGCTTGGCCAGGGCTGCCAGTGGTAGTTTGCTCATGGCCTTGCAAAACTGGGGGAGGGCAATTTCCAGGTATTCTGGGCTGTGGAGGTTGCTGTTTTCCATCACTATGACAAACAGATTCAGGTAATTGGCGTCTCGTGAGTACACATTGTGGTATGTCAGGTCACACTCGACGTTAGGCGACAGGTAGACCAACGCATTGAGGAAGGCGGCTTCAATCTTCTCATTGGACAACAGGCGCTCATAGACCCGGCGCACTGCTTCGATGTCCACCGACACCTCATCGGGGCCCAGCTTTTGGACATCGTTGTCCCCTGATGAGCCCTCTCCAAGCCTCAACGAGGAGGAGGAGGCGGGGGAGTCCTCCTCCATAGCTGTGGTAGAACAGGCAGCTGCCTCCTTCTCATCCTCGTCCTTATCCTCATCCTTACCTTGGAGGGACTTGAGCTCCTCCTTGGTGTGGGGTTTGGATCTCCGGAAGCTCAGCACCAGACCCTCGGCACTGGAGAACACCCGACCTATTACTCGGATCAGAGGGGAGTAATCCTCCTTCTGTCCACAGATGTCCAAGATCTCGTACACTTTCTCCTCTGTCAGGTAATTCACATCTGGGCAGAAAATAAGATGTTATATGGTTACAAACATATGGAACAATCACTGATTGCCATGTCATAAGTTAAGTTGGTGAATCCTGCTGGAAAATTTTGTGAAAATAAAAATAAGTGACAATACACTCAGTTTTTAATCTGTGATCCTTCAGATAGAATCCAGAAAACTCAGTCTAATATGTGATATCATCAAGAAACACTTTCAGAGGTGACTTATCTGACAATAGCAGTTTGACATTGTAGACTTGTGATGTTTGTAAATAGGAAACTTATGGTGAACCAGAGTGTTCCATATCCCTGGAAGATCACTCTGGGTACTGTTATGTCTTCAAAATTGTTCCTCAATTGAGAAGCCACAGTAGGTGTCATTAATGAATCATGAGTCTTGGCTCTCGTGTTTTAGCTTCTGGAGAAAATTATTCCTCTAAGCCATTAATATTTTAATGCGGCATTTTCGTGTCTAGCGTTTCCGAAAAGCTTGCCGTCCACACTAAACCACCAAAAACGCGTACTTTCTTCCACGGGCATGCGCAGACCACTTGGGCCGGCCGCTCACACCTGGATCAAGAGCCATCATTTTCACACTACAATGCTGTCCACACTACAACGCGAGGCAACTGTTTTCAAATGTATCCACTTGGGAGAATGTTTTTGGAAAGCTCCATTTTCGGGGGTCTGAAACACTGGCGTAGTGTGGACAGAAGGCCAAAACCGTGAGATAAATATGTGTTTTCAAACTGAAACAACTTAGTGTGGACGTAGCCTAAGACTGAACTGTCCATGGTCCTGAACCTTTTGGTAATAACAGATTCAGTTCCATTTCAATCATTAACAATGTGTAGTTGATGAATCTTAAACATCTGGCATCAACTTACCTTTGAAATCATCCCTTAGAGAATGGACTTCCTTATGGTTCATTTTGCTGTTGCTGCAGGTTGAGTTGTTGTGGGCACTGCTCTCCAGGTAAGCCGAAGTAGTGCCTTTCTTCGAGGGGTGGGGGTCACACAGTTTGGCATTGATCTTGTAGAGCTCCAGGGCCTTGACCGCTGCTGCATTGTTGTCCATGCGGTGGAAGCCCATTGATGAGGCACACCACGAGTTGGAGCACGAGTCATTTCCACAGCCCTCAGTTAACTGGTGGTAATAGCGCTCTATTAGATGTTTGGCGGCTGCTCGCTTCCTACATTCAGAGGTAAGGCACAAAAGTTATGAATACTGAGTGAATCCTATATATATGTATCATAACATCGCTTACTGATGAATGCTATAATTTGAATTTATTTATTTAAACAAGGGACAGTGTACATTAATCAACATATCAAAAGACCTATTTAACATGTAAATGTACTCGAATTAGCCAAAAGGCTAGTTTCCATCGATAGTCCCTTTTGCCAGATGGTGATAGGCATCCTAGAG